>OW386287.2:154345255-154976839 GCA_936432065.2 Rutpela maculata
ACTTTTCATTATGCGCTTCCTGGAGTACTTCTGGTACACGACACCTGGGAATCACTAAACGCATGGCAACCTGCTTCCCATCTGGGCTTTCCCATGCTCTCCTTAAAAGCCCGTCTACGACTGTAAGTGAATCCCATTGTGACCATAAAGCCTTCAGCCCCACTTCTTTGTTGGAAACATCCTTCCATGCTGGACGCGTTCCCTCTTCTTTTGCTCTCAACATGGGTCCAATTTCTATATCGCGCAATTGCTCTTGCCTCAGAGTTTTCTTTGTCCAACTGTCTGGAAGATCGACCTTGACAATGTTGACTTCAACCATGTTCGGCAATTTTCCCACCTGAGAGTAGCGCTTGCAATCTTCCTTGTCTGGTTTTCTAGATGATAATGCAGGAGTTTTGCCTGCCTGCGTTGTCAACAGCCTGGTTTTCTCGCATTGGTCGTTCACTTTTGACAGAAAAAATTGTTTGTTCCCAGTCCTTAACATTCGCTTTCCTACGTCAACAATAAATCCATACTGTTCCATAATGTCCAGTCCCAAAATGAAGTCATCCGTGATGTCAGCCACGATGACCCTGTGGTCGAACCTTAACTGTCCAATCTGCAAACCCAGGTCTACTTCTCCATAAACCGTAGCCCTGTCCCCCGTAGCTGTCCGGACGATCACCTCATTTTGCCTCTTGATAATCTTTATGCCCGATATAAATCCTGGCCGTACTATTGATGACGTAGCACCGGTGTCAATAGTAAACACGCATTTTCTTCCATTCACATATCCTTGCAACAACAGACTGCTTGGAATTCTTTGGAGCTGGGAAATCTTTATTTCTCTGGGGGCACCGCATTCCCTAGCCAGCACAGCCCCCTTGGTGCTGGCTATCTTTAGTTTTCCTGCTTCTCTTCAACATTCACAGCATTTACTGGACTCTCCGAGTTCTGCTGTCGACAGTCTCGTTTCATATGTCCCACCTTGCCGCAGTTGAAACATTTAATACCTCCGCTCGGCTTTCCTTTATTTTGTTGTTTCTCCTGCTTTCCGAGGCCATCCAATTTGTTGAATAATTTGGTAAACATTTTCTGCATTTCTGTCAACAAAGGGTTCTGGTTCATTTCTGGTTGCGATTCTTCGAGAGTCACAGCTCGAACTCTCGACCTTGGAGTATCCCTGTAAGCGGCTTCTACTTCGAGTGCACTCACCAAAGCTTCGCTACTACTTTGGTGTCTCGTCAGCCTCAGAACTCGCCTGACCTCTTCGTCCCTTATACCATTTAAAAAGGCCCCCACGGCTAATTGTTCCTGGAATTCTTTAGGTGCACTCGGATACGCCAGGTGTGCCAGTCTCTCTATCGCAGCTTCAAATTCTTGTAAACTTTCCCCAGCTTTTTGCATCCGGGATTTCAGCTGAGTCTGGTATAATTGGGCAAGGTGTTGATCGCCATACCTCAAGTCTAATGCAGCCTCTAAGACTTTAAAGTCCCTTTGTTTCTCCACCGGGATAGTCTGAAGTAATTCTGAGGCCTGGCCCCTTAACGCCAGAACTAATGCCATAGCCTTTTCCTCGTTATCCCAGTTATTTGCCGCTGCTGCTGCCTCAAATTGTCTTTTGTACGTCGCCCATGAGCTTTGGCCGTCAAAGGAGGGAGGTTTTAACCGAGGACCCGATGAAGTTACTAACTGGCCTCCTTTTTCTCTCAACTGACGTTTAAGGCGCTCTACCTCTCCTTCGACCTCACTCATTTTTCCTTTAATTTGACTAACTTCTGTCTCGACCACACCTACTTTGTCTTCGACCTTGTTTATCTCCTCTTTAACTTCTTCCTTGACAGAAATGATTGCTTCCTGTTGTATTTTTATTTGATCGCTCAGGATTTTCCTTAATTCCTCTTTCTTCCAAGTCTTCCATTATTTTTCTGAGTTCGTCTTTTTCCTCTTGACGTTGTCTTTCTTGTTCTTGACGTCTTCTTCCTTCATCCTCTTTTTCTTTCTGACGTCTTGTTTCTTCATCCTCTTTTTCTTTCTGACGTCTTGTTTCTTCATCCTCTTTTTCTTTCTGACGTCGTATTTCCTGATCTTCCATAATTTTCTTTAATTCGTCCCTTTCTTCTTGACGCCGTTTTTCTTCCTCCTGGCGTTTTCTTTCTTGCTCTTCTTTATCTTCCTGCCGTTGCTGCGCCATCATTTTTTGGAATTGTTCGAATAAGTTCTGTATTTGTTTATCAGATGCCATACTTCTTGTTGTTACGGGCATACGATGAAATTAAAATAAAATAAATTTAACTGTCACGTCAATATCGGTAATGGAACTTTTCAGACAAATCTCGAAATAGCACGAAAAAGTCTTATCCAGAGTCTTTTGTCACTATCCAGTTCAGAGAATTTAATAATCTCCACTAATGTCCAAATAGAAAAGTTCTAGAAATTTTCACGCACTAAATGAGTCTTTTTCAGTGTCTCTATCACTTCTCAGTTCAAAGGAATTAATTATCACACTAATGTCCTAATAAAATGTTCTACAATGTCTCAAAAATGCACTTAACACTATTTTCCTGTTCGAAAATAACCCTCGAACAAATGTCCAGTAAATGAGTCCTCCGTGTTAGCACTAAACCTCGAGAATACTTCTCGAACACTCCAGCACAACTTCAGAGCTCCTCTTGTCATAAAATCCCACTTCTGATACCAATTTGTCGCGTGTTTCCACCCTTAGGAAACTACCCCTTGCAAATTCCGTGGGTTCCAAAAAATTATAACAAGAGATGTCCACTAACACACTTTATTAAATATTTACTGGATACTTCACAATACTATTATTAATTTAAATACGCGTTACTGACTAAAAATCACAATGTTTATCACTTTGTTTATCTTTGAAGTCTTAACCTCACTTTCTATACTTTCTGAACTTTCTGAACTTTCTGAACTTTCTGAACTTTCTGAACTACTCGCCGAGAATGCGGTCGGTCTTTTATACCCAAAAATGACAGATCTCGATTGTTCTGTGATGACGCCACCATTCTCTAGATCATTCCAGATGTCACCAGAACTAACTTCTGGTAGGTTTCTCGAGTAGGTGCAGATACACTACATTCATTCTAAGGGTTGTAACACATTACAATAATTTCGTAAATTGATGAAAATTTTGAACAATCTCAACAACCACTACAAAATACTTAACAGAATGGAGAAGAATTTATATTAAAATGTTGAAAGCCTCAGTTTCCGAAGACATATCTAATTAAATAAAATAAATGTATTACCAGATAATACTAGCATTTGTTTTAACTCTTACAAAAAAAACTTCAACGATAAGTATAGACACATATTTTTCTAAACAACTACTTTGCCGGCTGTATACCACGACCAATGTCGGATTATAAATACCGATTCCACACGTTGAACTAAGTTTTATTTCATTTGTTTTCAGTGCCGCGCTAATTAATGACAAGCTGGAATATTTTATGGTAAAATCTGCAAAACACTAAAAGATTATAAATATATTTACATACGGAATCCCAAAACTACAAAAGTCATTAATATTTACTCTGATCGTCGAGGCTTTCTATTAATCAAGACATTCACTTGTAATAAATAATTAAAGATACCTAGCCATTACCACCCCAGCAGTAACTTCCATGTCTGCCATCTCCTAGATTTTAGCGAGCAGTGCTGCTTCGGCCAGCTTAAGGCCAACGTATGGATGGCGTATTTGTAGACAAATATTTCAGCAATTGTTTCTGCCAAAGTATGGCCCAACGTGTGGAGCCAGCTAATATCATAAGAAATACAATATGCACACGTACAGTATAACTGTTACAATAATGTTACTTTTTAATTCAAACTATCCTGTTTAACGAAACCAAAAACAAATAAAAGAAAAGCACTTACGAAAGTAGCAGTTTTGTCAAACTTGAAAACAATACGCACACGTGTCTCGATAGTGTGGTTTTTTCAAGCTTATGATAAACAGAAATGTACTAGCAAATAGCACTGCAATAACTATCAATGGTATCAGTAGGATTCTCTGACTAGCCAACTATTAATCCCAAAACATCGTCGAGTACATTCGTTATATTGGTTAGTTGATGGAATTAAAATCAAAAATAAAAAATTCTTCACCATAAATATGCGCTCATATCAAACTAGAGTTATTATTACAATAATGGCAATAAATTATAGTTACGCAAGGATCAGCAGTGAATTAGTAAGAATTTATCTTATATATTATTAATATTTATTTAACTACACCAAAATATTTATGAATATTTAATAATAGTATTTTACCCAATTCGCGTAGAGAAATCTTAGTCTTTTTCAACACTATATTGATCAAATAGATTTAATATGACTAGACACCCTCAGGGATCTAGGAATTGAATTCTATAATAAATTGATGACCATTAGTTATTTTGAGAAGTACAGATTATAATTTTGTACTGAGCAAATTCAGTTCCAGTAGCCTTGAGAAAATACGAGCTATTTGTGCCAGAAATTTTTAATTAAACTTGGTGCATAACAATATCGGTAGTTTAAACTTCTTATCTCAATAAAGTTTCTTGACATCTTGGCAAAATTCAAGCCAGAATGTCACATTTTATATCGATATGGTTTTGCAATTGCCACTTGTATTCACGTTTACTCAAGCCAGTTTTAAATATAGCGCCTTTAAATATCCATACTAGTATTGTGACGATTAAGCACCAAATTACCTTTGCAGTTTCTGTAGTTGTATCTTTTGGCCATAATCTATTTTATTTTATGATTTTTAGTGGAATAAAATTAAAAGTCTAAATCACATAATAACAAATTATCTTACAATGGCAATCTTTTTGCTGGAACTTGTCGGAAATAGTACAAGGAGTGGAATATAGCAAAAAGTTTTGGAATAAATCTTTGTCACTCAAGTCATTTATTTAAACAAAACAATGGTGAAAATTGTGTTTTTTCTTAATGTGTGGTTGTTCAGCTCGTATCGCAATGAATGAAAAAAGAGATTCATAATAATATTTCGAAGAAAACCTTTTTGGTTAATTTGTTAAGTTGCAATAAATAAAAACAATAAAAAGCAGCAATTTTTAAACAATTGATGATAACTTAAACAATAACGTAACTATATTGAAGATATTTTAGGAAACTAGTGGAGCTAAATCATCATACTAAATTTCAAGTTGCTATGTTGACAACAACCCTAAAAAATAAAAGCAAATTCGAAAATTGAATCGTGCGTCAAGTCGTATAGCAAATTTTTTTTTCCAGATTGTTTCTTCTCTTACTTTTTTTTAAATTGTTTCTTTCGTTGTGTGCTTTTAACACATGCTAATAATTTTTATTTTTGGGCAAAATATTGATGAGAAAAATGAATTTGTTTATAAAAAAAATTAAACAAATTAAGAAAAAATGCTTTACAATAAAAAAAAAATTGAGTTAATATCATTGAAATGAATATAAAAGAAGCTACAATCTGAAAAGAAAAAAAATTGACTTGACGCACTTAAACAATCAACGATTCAGTTGTCGAATTTGCTTTTGTTTTTTAGGCGTTGTTGTCAACATACCAACTTCAAATTTGATGTGACGATTTAGCTACTCTAGAGGCATCGTCTCCAATTGTTCAAAAATTGCTGCTTTTTATTGTTTTCGGAGTTTTATTATGAACAATCTCTTTTTTTTATTCATTGCGATATGAACTGTACAACCAGAGATGTTTAAGGAATACTGCGAAAAAACACAATTTTCAACATTCTTTTGATAAACAAGGCAAAGATTTATTCCAAAACTTTTTGCTACACTCCTTGTATGTTTCCGACAAGTTGTAGCAAAAAAATTGCTATTGTAAAACAATTCCCTACAAATGTTAATCTTACTCCACTATTTATAGTATTTTGTATTTGTTTTTTGACTTAGTGACAGTAGTTTGTAATATTATATTGTATATTGTATCTTCTTATCCACAACGTCTTGCCAGACTTTTACAATTCATGATCATTTCAGTTAGTCTCCGCTTGTTGTACAGTACGTATAGTGGCATCACGGTTGTGTGTTAAGCGCACAATCTCATTAAAGCTCTCTCTCATCAACTCATTGGTGGCATCAGCCCAACATTTTGAAGAGCGTCCTCTTCGCATCGTGCCATATTGTATACTTTATATGTTATCTACTCCTTAGTTGTCCATTTATTAGAACATCTATTTTTCAAATAAATAAATAAATATATAGATACATATCTTATCTGTTTTAGCAATATACACATCCCAATTATGTAATATTTTATTGACAAACAATTAAAACATGCATACCGAAGATTTCATTAATATTCGCATTATATTTATTGATGACAAGATTATAATAAACAATAGTAAGTTTTTAAGATTAAGTAGTAAGAACTACATATGGGTAAATGTAACAACTTTGTAAGATTCCTTACCTGACATAAACGTAAACGTGGCGCATTCGCCAGAAATTGCGATACCTCTCCAATTCTCAATATTATATGGTACTTTTTAATATTCATCGGTGAGCATGTTGTAGAACCTCAGAGAATCGATCTAAGTCGAAAAGTAGTAAAAAATCGACTTAGGAATTTATTAAGAAGGACATTTTAGAGCACAACTAATATAACCATTATTCAGGTATTAGCGCCGAAAACTGGCACGAAAAGGACTTTTACAATATTTTTACGTCGTTCGCCGATGAGCATGCCCAAGGCGCATAATTCGAAAGTACCTACGCCGAATATTGATTTCTTGGTCGCTTCACAAAAAATGGAGGAATTGGGGAAATACTATAAGTGGACTTATAAAAGACCTCGAAAAGTTTAAAGAACTAAGATTAAAAATAAAAAATGATATTAAGCTAGTGCATGAACAGTATGTCAAAAATGTTGAAAATAACTTTAAGACGAATCCTAAATCTTTTTGGTCATACGTTCATAGCAAAAAGAACACGACAACCATTCCAAATAACATGACCTACAACTGTAATTCTTTGGGCAATTCTCAAGAAATTTTCGACGCATTTGCTGAGCACTTTAGAACTGCTTTTACAGAATCATCTGAGTACGTAGACATAGATGAGAATGAACATGACCCGTCACAGTCAGTCCAACTGAATGAAGATAAGATATGTAAAACTATTAAGAATTTAATAAATAAAGTTACCGCTGGTCCTGATGGTATACCGTCATTTCTTATCAAAGACTGTGCCAATGTCTTAGCGAAACCTTTACTTATTTTAATTAATTTAGCCCTTAACAGTAACACATTCCCAGAGTTATGGAATAACTTCAAAATTATTCCCGTTTTTAAAAAAGATAATCGGACCGACATAGAAAATTATCGACCCATCACCATCATCAATAATTTTAGTAAAGTATTTGAATTCGCTCTATACGAGAAGCTCCACACATATGTCAGTGAACAAATTTGCCCTAATCAGCACGGCTTTGTGGCAGGCCGGTCGACAATTAGCAACCTGGTTTGTATTGCACAATTTATTTCGAAGGTGTTGGATGGCAATGGACAGGTAGATGGCATTTATACAGACTTCTCAAAGGCGTTCGACAGACTTGACCATGGTATTTTACTAAAAAAGCTTTCTGCTTTCGGCTTTAACCGAGACTTAGTTCTATTCTGTTCCTGCTACTTAAAATGTTGAAACCAGTATGTTTATTATCGAGGGCACAAAACTGAAAGAATAGTTTGTACTTCTGGAGTACCACAAGGGTCAGTATTGGGTCCCCTATTCTTTATTTTATTTATAAATGACATTGTACTTGGCCTGAACTGCTATTGTTTACTTTATGCGGATGACCTCAAACTGTTTGCTACTGCAAGCTGACTTGGATCTGATAAACGACTGGTGCACCTCAAACTTCCTACCTCTCAATGCTGCTAAATGTAGCGCTGTCACCTATACTAGAAAATTGAATCCTGTGCAGAATGAATACGCTATAAATCAAGTACATTTAAATAAACCAGATGTATTTAAAGATCTAGGCATAACTTTTGATAGTAAGTTGACCTTTAACCAGCATATAAATATCATTGTATCATAAACTTATAAAATTCTGGGCTTTATCATTAGAAACTCCGGTGAGCTCAAGAGCATCGACACATTAAAAATTCTATTTACGTCTTTTGTGCGTTCTAAACTTGAGTACGGCTCTGTTGTATGGAATCCTAACTATGCTGTACATAGTAAAGCTATCGAACAAATTCATAGACGATTTTTAAAATTTATGGCATTTAAGGAGGACAAAATCTATCCGCCAATAGGGTTTCCGCACGACAAGTTGCTAGAAAGGTTCAATGCTGAGGAACTGGTCAGAAGGCGGTTTCTTCACTCTGCTATGTTTTTGCATAAACTTGTCAATAATAAAATAAAATGTCCTGAACTGTTAGCAAAAGTTAATGCGCTTATTCATATGCCACTGGTGCAAACAAGATCAACTAATCTTTTTTATTTACCTACACCAAGAACAAATCTATTAGAATTATCACCGGTGTATGTTATGTGTCATAACTGGCATGATATTCAGGATACAGTTAACTTCTTTAATTGCAGTGTTACAGACATAAGAACTGCTTGCTATAACAACTAATATAATTCATTGTATGTGCTTTTAATTATCTCAAAACATGTACGTTAAACACTTCGAAAATTTGTTATATTGTGTATTTTGTAATATTAAGTATCTTGTTATTGTGTATTTGTATTTTGTTATTGTATTTTATTATTGTGTATTTTTCCTACCCTGTAGTTGGAACATGTTCTGTTGGGTAGTGTATAATAAATAAATAAATAAAAGAGGATAACAATAAAAAATTTTGGCGTTGCCCAAGTATTAAGTGGTAAAGTGGAAAAAATGGCAAAGGCGTGTATGCTCTAAATGGAATTATCAGAAAAAAAAGACTAATATTTCCAAGGCCGAATTTTCAAATAAAAAAAAATTAAATCCATTCGGCAACTTGACCATGGGACTGGAGCACCGGAGTGTCATTGGAAAAAATAGATGCATACCTAAAGGCAGGTCTTTAAATTTAACGATATTAAGGGAAAACGATTGGTACATGAGCGAGTACATGGGGTAATTTCCATAAAGATCACTGGAAAACGAGATCATGGCACGACAGGTTAGGTTACATGCCGTCAGTACATCATCCTTCAAGGTCTCACCTCCCATTGAGTATGTTAATGATGTATATAATCCGGACTTATGGCCGCAAGGAGCAGCGATCAGAAGATTCAGGTTCCCTAAGTGAAATTTTCCCGAAATAAACCTGCCACAGACGGACAAATAAATGTTTCAGACAATGACCACATCGAAGAATTAAGTAATTGGACAATATTTCACTTAAACATACAGTGTTTGTCTAACAAAATAGAATGTATCGATATTCTTACACATGAACATATGCCTCATTTTCTTATATTTACAGAGCACTGGTTAAATGAACTTAAGATGAAAAATACTTTTATACAGGGCTATCAGAGAATTTTTAGCTTTTGCAGAGCAAACCATATACATGGTGGGTGTGTAATTTTTTCAACGACTCAAATAGCTCACTTATGCAATGAAATAGCATTTGTAAAAAATATGTCTGTCCATTGAATGTACTGGTATCAGTTTCGAAAACAAGGTCTGTGTTATTGTAATATATAGACCCCCCTCTGGTGAGTTAAAAACTTTTTTATCAATATTAGATCGAATACTCAAATTTGCCACTATTAAATGTCCACATGTGGGGATATAAATATTGACAAGCTCTCTAATAGCAGAACAAACAAAAAATTACATGATATATTCAACTCATTTCAACTTTCGTCTCTTGTCAATACGGCGACCCGTATAGCCACTGCCCCTGGGGGCAGTACAAGTGCAACATCATTGTATTATTTAGTTACCAATATCAACAACTATTCAATTAATGTGATTAATCCGGGTGTCTCTGATCACCTAGCTCAAATTTTCTCGTGGGATACTCCAGTCGTTAATAGCGTAAATACGACTAAAACTGTAACTCGTCGGACAATTAATGACAACACAATACATGAATTTAGAAGTTTATTTATTGCTGACCCCCCAGATTTAAATTTAAATAATTCTGAAAATATAGATTTTATATTTGATCGCTTTTGGGTCCACTTTTCTTGGTGTTTTAATATTTCCCATCCTAAAAAGACAAAAAAAAATATTATAAATCATGAGTCAAAAACCTATAATTTTATGTTTACCCCGAACTAATCAGGGAATCTAGGCAACTGAAAGAATTAAATTGGTATAGGAAATTTTCTATTTATAATGAAGTAGAGAGTCGTTACAAGGAATTAAAAAAAACAATTTGAAAAAAAAAGTAAGTGCTAGTAAAAGAGGATTCCATAATAATTTAATAAGTAGCGCAGAAAACAAAAGCAAAAAAATGTGGCAACTTGTGAACCTACAATTGGACAGGAAACAAATAAAACAAACAAAATACACCTGAACATAAACAACGAACTCGTCACCAACACAATAATAATTGCTAATACGTTTTCTAAATACTTTGCCACATCAATAACAGAAATAGCTGATATCAACTTTTCACAAAACACTCTTGATTGCACTACGCAACCTGTCGTGGGATATACTATGTTTTTTTACCCCTTATTAGAACATGAAATCATAGAAATAATTGCGAAATTAAAAAATAAACCTTTAACTGTTTACGATGACATACCTACTTTACTAATTAAGGAATGTAAATACGAACTATGTCACTACATAACCGACATTGTAAATAAATCTGTTAACAATGGGCAGTTCCCTAAGCACTTAAAGTTATCTAAGACAACACCTGTGTTCAAAAAGGGCGATTCTGCTTTACTTGAAAATTATAGAGCCATTGTAACGCTCAGTCCTTTCGCTAAAATTCTTGAAAAAGCTGTCTATATTCGGCTAGACGATTACCTTAATAAAAATAATTTATTAACTAGCTGTGAACATGGGTTGCGTGAGGGATTTTCAACTGAGACAGCCACAACTGAACTTACGCAACATATAATTAACAAGCTAGATACTGGAAATATGGTAGTGGGTTTTTTTCGACTTATACCGCGCATTCGACACTATTAATCCTCTTTTTCTGTCCAAAAAACTGAATTGTATGGGAATCCGTGGGACAATTAATGATTGGATTATCTCCTACGTAATACATAGAAAATTAGTAGTAAAAACCGCTGCCCAAGGAATCACTACTTCCACATCCAGATTTTTTATCCAAGTCACTCACAACGAAAAAATTTTGTATGTGGAAATAATTGTTTATGGAACTTTAATAATATAATATTTGAAATCCTCTACCCCAAAAACCCATAAAACGATATTCTACATCGGTAGCGGGGTGGGGGTGGTTATAGGGGGTGGTAGTGGGGGTTGATGAAGTAAAAAAATATTTTGAGGTTTCTGTGCACCAAATTTCTTGGTTCTTGTACGCACACTAAATCACAGTTTCTTTCGTCCCCTTTAATAATGGGGTGGGGGTGGTAATGGCTAATGCCAAAATTTCTTTTGAGATCTTAGCTTCTCTTGTATATACTAAATACCAATTTTATGGACTCTTACCTGCTTGATTTACCTATTTACCCCAAATTTACCCCAATTTACCCCCCAACCCTTCAACGGAACAAGACGAAAATATAAGATCTCGTTCTAGATCTCGTTAAAGTACATATGTGTACCAAATTTCAAATCAATATCTCAAACGGTTCCAGAGTAAACGTGCGCACAAAAAAGTTACAGTCAGACCGACAGACAGACAGACCGACAGAAAGAAATTATTTTTTTTCGCTCAAATTTAAAATCTCGTGACATTCTACGCCTATTTGAACAATAAAAATTTTTTAAATTTTTTTTGTCGTTACTATACTTCCACTGAATGTGGAAGTAAAATTTAAGATTTCTACTCTGACCAATTTAATGTTGAGCTTGGCACGCCCCAGGGAAGCGTATTTAATACCGTTGTTGTTTCTGCTGTACATAAATGATCTGCCATCCTATATAAAGGAGGGGAGGTTTTTTATGTACGCTGATGACACAACAATAATAATATCTGCAAAAACCAGAAACGAGGTTAACATTCTAACAACCAGGATACTTAAATCTTTCACGGAGTGGTGTGCAAGGAATCACCTAATTATTAACCTGAATAAAACATGCATTGAATTTACGAATCCCTACAGAAAGCAAGATTTGAATCTAAATTTTAATATAAATAACATTAGTTTAACTTCTAGTACAATTACAAAATTTCTAGGTATCCCATTAGATAGTTCACTAGGCTGTGGTAACCAAATTGACTCCGTCTGTGCTAAACTTAACAGCGCTTATTTTGCTTTAGCTACCTTAAAAAAGTCTCTTGACGAGAAATCTCTTATGAATTTCTATTATGTATTCACCCATCACCTGTAATATTGTATCATGGGGACAAGCTACGGACGTGCTTCGGGTCTTTATCCTACAAAAAAGGATAATTCGTCTCATATTTGGTTTATCCTATAATGAGACATACATTTAAAAGTAAAAAAATCCTAACTCTTACGGGAATATACATTTTTAAATTATTACAGCATACTTATAAAAATATTGATAACTATTTCAAAAAATTGTAACCTCCATTCCTAGCCAATGCGCAAAAAGAACAACATACATATTGACAGTTTTAAGCACACATTTTATAAGAAATCTCCGGATTACGCGGGACCCAATTGTTACCTGGAAAAGTTAGAAATGTATGCCCTTTGTTTAGATTTAAAAACCAGTTAAAATCGTTAGAAAAGTGTTTCTACAATTTAAATGAATTTGAATTGTATCTTACTCAAAGTGATACGTACCTTGCCTAATTATATCTTAGGTATGATTGATTTTTGTTTCATGTTTGTAAAACTATTTTGAATTTTTACTAAATGTGCCCCATTTGATCAATACCTAATTGTATATCACCATATTTTTTTTTAGAGCACATTGGATTTTTATTGTTTATTTATTTATTTTAATTGTTATGTTAATGTTCTTATGTGTTTTTTTTTTACAAAATAACTTAGGCGCTGGCCTTTTTTGGAGTACCTTATCCATTTCTTTGTATTTGGTAAACAAGAGTTTAATAAAGATTATTATTATTATTGTTAGTACATTGCCGCAAGGGAGCAGGAACGCCACGTAACTTATATACTGCCGTAAAATGCATTTCACGCATTTTTAGATAACAAATTCTCGTTGATATAATCACTATTGGAACTATAAAGTTAGCCACAAGTGCACCAAAGTTCTAGTAAAATATTTTTATATTATACATAACAGTCCCAAGTCGAAGTGCTTTCACACACTTCTAAGAAGTTGTGAATCCTTTTGTGCCGATTGTTACTACACAGTCTCCATTATATGGTGGTTGAGATACACGTCCTCTAAAAGAGCGTTCGCCCTTGCCTTATTTGCGTAGGCAGATTTTTACATATATTAAGTAAATTCTTGGACATTTACTGTACATTTTGGATTAAACCAATAAATGGTATTATTTGGACTGTTGCATTTTCTTGATTGAATGATTAACTTTAAGTCTAACTTCTCGGAAGCTCTTGTGTGTTAGAACACTGAATAACGGGATCATCAAAGAACCTGAACGTCTGAAATTCAGGGCATCGATCAGATCACAGTAGCTGAAGAGAGGAATTCTAAAAAAAGTAACTAGGATATCCTGAAGTGATAAATCCATATACAGGGTTACACTATAAGCTTAGTGCATCGTAAGAAGGCGTGAAAAAGCAGTTAGCAATTCACGGTAAGCAAAACATTTACCTTTCTCGTCCATCGAAGGACCTAAGTCCTAAGTCAACCCTCAGAAAATAACGTTTCCATCTGAAAGTGTAATAGCTACACCACAGTCAAGGGGGAGCGCGGCTGGTGCCCTTAAAAAATTAAATAGTGTCACATCCTTCACGACCTTCACACCAACCGGTTCCCATCAAGCCGTTTAAAAATTAACCGGCACCAAAAATAAAGTTATTTCTAATAACGTTTATTATGAATTATAATATTTATTGTAAAAAATGTTAATTAATACATTTTTTTCATTTTTGGTTGTTATATAATATAATTCATATCTTATTTCCTTCAATATTAAATCAAATAATTAATTTCTTAAAATAGAAAGCAGATAAGAACTTTGATTCGCTCATTTTAAACTTTATTAGTTTGCAACGAAATTAGTATCCTACTTAATAGAAAACATTTAATATTCTAAAATTGCGCCGTGTTTTTCCATAAAGTTTTCCTTGGTTGTCTAGGGGTGACATCTTAAATAAAATTACTTATATTTTGTTATTTAAACATCTTGTGGATTCCTTTTTTGGTCAACTGAGAAAATATTTTCCTCCATTTCACTTAGAAATGATATTTTAAACAAGTCTTCAGGAAGGATTAACCATATAAAACAATTAATTATCTTAATAGGGAATAAACAACTTAGTGTGCAGTGCAATTATAAAACCGCTGCCTAAGGAAGCACTACTTCCGCATCCAGATTTTCTGTCTAACACTCTCACAACGATAAAAAATTTGATACCATATTTGCACTCCACTATGTGGTGTTTATGGAACTTTAATGACATAATATTTATAATCGTCTACCCCAAAAATCCATAAAACGATATGCCACATCGGTAGTGGTGGTGCGGGTGGTGATAGGGGAATGGTAGTGAGGGTGGATGAAGTAAAAAAAAAATGAGGCCTTTGGTTCTTGTACACACACTAAATCACAATTTAATTTTTTTACCCCCTTTAATAATGGAGGGGGTGACTAATGCCAAAATGAGGCCTTAGCTTCTCTTATATATACTAAATACCAATTTTATGGACTCTTACTTGCTTGATTTTCCTATTTACCCTCATTTACCTCATTTTTTATACAGCTGAGCGACGCGCGACGTTTGAAGAAAAAATAGCTTGTATTATTCGGAGTAAAAGCCACTTGTTTTGGCTAGTCTACCTACTTTTTGCGTTACTATACTTCCACTGGATGTGGAAGTAAAACTATAGAAATATTTTTAACAATCTTTTTGACCTATCATATAAAATTTTGACAAAAAAATGTACGACGTACGTGCAGTATAATATATTAAGGTATACATACATTGCAAATAAATATTTTATGTAGAATTTTGGGGAAAGAATCACATTTGCTATGTGCTGAAATTTTATGATAGAAATTCCTACATTTTATTGCGGAAGAATCCTATTAAAAGGCAAATTTTGCATAATTTTTTTTATTTATGGACATTTTTAACTTGCTGGCTTTGTACTAGCTTCCACTTTCTTCTAAATTACAAATTCTTTCAGCAGCCCTGTCCTCAGTAATTCTTTAGATGGAGTTCTTAAACAAGATCATTTCAAGAGCATTTATCAAAATAATGGTTTTTGTCTAGTGAATATGATTTGCAAATCAACATTGACTTCAATACTTGAAATTCTTTCGTAATACCATACGTATACAAATATCAATTCGTCAATAAAATCAAACAAACCCTTTTCTCTCTACTTTTCTGTGAGACACGTTTGACAGATGGTATGCTTGTTGTGACATCGGTATATAATTATTCGAATTTATAAGTCCTCCTAGCCCAGACGACAGAGAACATTCATTTTTTTTTATCAGTTCGTGAAAGTGTATAGATAATAGATAATATCTTGAAAAGTTTACATTCCTCTCGGATGCAGAACATAAAAAAAAGTGAAAACAAAATTGTATTAATCCATTTTTTCAAAATTTCGAAATTAAGTCAGGGTAGGAAAAAATAAAAAATATAGGTGGATAGACCACGTGTTTCTGAACAAAAAATGTAATAAAATTGCTAAAGCCACGGTATTCCTGGAAAAAGTAGTGAAGTAACTTTGTCACTCTGCACGGCCAAGCGCACGAGCAATTCTAACGAGTAAAATAAAGCTTTTTTCTCTTTCTGATTACACATTTTTAACGTTTTTCTTAGCGAATAGGAGGATAAATAGTGAGTATGGACGGAAAATATATAATTATGAACGCATACACAGACAACACACATAGCCGCTGAATCGCTCGCATGAATTTTTACGTGCCTTTACTGTATTGTATTTATTACAGGTACACCTATTCATATTTCAGCTACATCCAATGGATTCCTTATACATTTGTTAATACATGGAAAAGTTCCAGAATTTATATTTAAAACAATCAAAGATATTTGCATAGTTATAAGGATAAGATCGTGAAAATCGCAATTTCTTATCATGATCTGATTGACCATATTTCCGACAAAATGTATACAAGTAAACAAATTTGTGTTTGAACATTCGAAAAGTATACATTTTTTCCGAAGCAGCGATATTTTATTTTTTCCAATGGGTCAAATTCTCGGCAAGTTACAGCCTACAATATATATATATATATATATATATATATATATATATATATATATATATATATATATATATATATATATATATATATATATATATATATATATATATATATATATATATATATATATATATATATATATATATATATATATATATATATATATATATATATATATATATATATATATATATATATATATATATATATATATATATATATATATATATATATATATATATATATATATATATATTTATATAAGGTATTAGTTGGCATCTCACAATGCAAAATTTTAGGTTCAGTTGGCATCCACGAGTCAGATGGCATCCGGTATTCGGATGCCATCTGACCTGCTAGAGATATTAACGCAGGGGCATCGTAGATGTCGTATTATGCCATTAAAACTTATTTTAAGTTGGAGGTCAAGTGACCCATTTTAACACCCTAGTGAATATTTTAGTTCAGCGGTTTGTTACTAGCTGCCGTGCCTGTCGCTCAAAAAATATTCATTTTGAATACCTGCTGACCACAGAAGCGGTTTAGATGGCATCTAGTCAGCTGGCAACACCGTGGAAGTAAGTTATTATATACCACATGTTGATCGAGATGTTTTAGTTTGCTCGAATATATTACTACTAGGAAAAGTAAACTTAGTGGAGACAATTCGTGTAACTGTTAAAATGAGGACGAAATTTGTACCTCTTGATTGTAAACAACTTTTGTTAAGGATGGTTCAGCAAGGCTATAAGTAAAATAGTGTTCTGTAGTTTAATTAAACTACAGAAGTAAGAGAAAAGTTATTAGCAAAAATATTTTAGATACGTGATAAACTACAAAATTATGTTAATGTAAAAGAATCTTATTTAGTCTAATTCACAAGTTCAAACACGTGTTAATTCTTGAAACAGCTTATAAAAATATAAGTGAGGGCTCATTGGATTCGGAATGACGTCTAGAAAAATGTGCAAAAGCTATAAACAAATTAAGATTGAAAAAAATGACGAGTTTCGTTTTTTGCAAATAACTCGAAAACTATTA
The DNA here is from genome assembly GCA_936432065.2 of Rutpela maculata. Classification (NCBI taxonomy): domain Eukaryota; kingdom Metazoa; phylum Arthropoda; class Insecta; order Coleoptera; family Cerambycidae; genus Rutpela; species Rutpela maculata. The sequence continues at coordinate 154,362,712 of OW386287.2, forward strand.
ATAATTGAGAAATTAAAAAAAAGAGGTTCTTAAAGAGGAAGAAATTTCCAATAAAAAAGTCTGGACTTCTGGAACTCTATCTCTACTATTAATAACTTTAATTTAATGTTGAAAATGTGGCTTCGCACGGCGAACGCTAAACCGTTACGATACTCTGAAACCGATCGTAAGAAGCAAAACAATTTTTTTATATTTTCAAGTATTAATATAATTTTTTTTTAAATTGCGTTATTATTTAGACACTTAAAGGAACAATATCCCGTTGGAAAAATTTCTTTTACCGATTTTTCATAAAATGAGCTCGTTGTTAATTAACAATTATTTTTTTTTGAGTTTACGTTTATGTTTCAAGTCGGAAAATTGTTAAACAAAAGCCACTAAAATTATTTCGCTTCGTGAGGACCTTATGTCAACTATATTTTATTTGATTATGACATTTCGATGTTTTTAATTGTTACAATCTATTAGTTATTAATTATTTAAGCTAACAAGAAACTAAGAAATTAAATAGAGGTTGAAAAATTTTTTTTATTAATTTTAAAATTATTATTATTACTGTTTTTATATTCAAAAATACTATAAAATTATATAAACTTTAAATTTTTAGTGCTATTTGTTTAAACAAATTTTATAAAGAAATAGATAAATTACGTATTTTTGAAAAAAAATTTTTTTCTTAAAACATTTTTTAATTGTTTATAATTATTTTTTCCCGTTTTTCTTTTAAACAAATTATTAAGAAAAAAATATTCTTAAAATTTTTTATTTGCAATTCTCTACAAGGTGGAATTTTTGTTATTAATTAATTTGTTTATTTAATAAACAATTTCTAATTAACAATCGCCGAATGTGTTTATATTTTTTTAGATAGAAAAAAATAACCAGAACAACCGTATACATAAATATGGTCAAAAAACATTTTTAATATCTAAAATTTAAAATTCTATAAGAAATATTAACATTTTTTTTTGTGTTTATGTATACGGTTGTTTTTTTTTAAATTTTTTTTCTATCTAAAAAAATATTAACACATTCGGAGGTTGTTAATAACAAATTATTTATTAAATAAACAAATAAATTAACAACAAAAGAAATTCCGCCTTGTAGAGAATTGCAAATAATAGGTTTTAAGACTAAAATTTTTACTTAATAACTTGTTTAAATAATGAAGAAAGGAAAAAAATTATTATAAACAATTAAAAAATGTTTTAAGAAAAAATTTTTTTTTAATTCATAATATTTTATAACAAATAAAATGGCAAAAAACGTTTTTCAAAAATAAGTAATTTATCTATTTGTTTATAAAATTTGTTTAAACAAATAACACTAAAAATTTAAAGTTTATGTAATCTTATTTTATTTTTGAATATAAAACCAGTAATAATAATTAAAATTAATTAAAAAAATGTCAACCTTTTTTTTAAATTTTTTAGTTTTTTGTTATCTTAAATAATTAATAACTAATAGACTATAACAATTAAAAATATCGCCATGTCATAATCTCGTAGAGTATAGTTGATATAAGGTCTAAAGGAAACGTAATAATTTTAGTGGCTTTTGCTCAACAATTATCCGACTTGAAATATAAACGTAAGCACTAAAAAAAATTGTTAATTAACAATAGGCTCATTTTATGAAAAATCTGGATTTTTTTTTCTTTAAATGTCTGAATAATACCATAGTTTTTTAAAATTTTTAAATTAATATTTAATACATAAAAAAATATTTTTACTTATTATGGCCGGTTTCGTAACGGCTTAGCGTTTGCCGCACGAAGCCTTATTTTCAACATTAAATTAAAATTATTAATAATAGAGATAGAATACCGGGAGTTCTGACTTTTCTATTGGAAATTTCTTCCTCTTCAAGAATATTTTTTTAAAATTTCTTAAATATTAATGGTTTTCGAGTTATTTTCAAAAAACGAAGCTCGTTATTTCTTCAATCTTAATTTGTTTATAACTTTTGCGGGTTTGAAAGTTTTGCACACTTTTCTAGACGTCATTCCGAATCCAATGTGCCCTCACTCACATTTTTACAAGCTTTATCAAGAATTAACACGTCTTTGAACTTGTGAACTAGTGTATGTTGGAGATTATTTTAATTCGTTTTGTTTAAATTTTTGGATTTCTTATTGGATTCTATTTAAGAAAAGTATAGTAGGTGACCCAAGAACAACCTCTTGTAGAGAAATGCATGGTTGAAAGAGTTGTAGAGTTACTAAGACACCGTTAAAGATAAAGCTGTCGAATTGAAACTAACAAGATGGAAAAAATTATACGATAAAGTTTGATAGCTTAAATCATAATATATTTTTTACTTTACACTTGCCACTGTGCTTCAAAATTAATCAGTTTGGAGCATCTACACCTCGTGATTTTAAATGTAAGTTCATAGATATCTGTAAAACTATAATTCATCTAAACTAACAAAGTTTTTTCCAAAGTATATATTTATATAAATAAAATTAAAATTTAATTGCAGTTTACTTTTACATATTGTACATATTGCACGTAAAGTATATTACTTCCACGTCCAGTGGAAGTATAGTAACGACAAAAAAATTTTTAAAAATTTTTATTGTCCAAATAGGCTTAAAATGTCATGAAACGTCGAGATTTTAAGTTTGAGCGAAAAAAAAAATTTCTGTCTGTCGGTCTGTCTGTCGGTCTGTCTGTCTGTCGGTCTGTCTGTCTGTCTGTCTGTCTGTCTGTAACTTTTTTTTGTGCGCACGTTTACTCTGGAACCGTTTAAGATATTGACTTGAAATTTGGTACATATATGTACTTTAACGAGATCTACAACTAGATAATATTTTCATCTTGTTCCGTCGAAGGGTTGGGGGGTAAATTGGGGTAAATTTGGGGTAAATGGGTAAATCAAGCAGGTAAGAGTCCATGAAATTGGTATTTAGTATATACAAGAGAAGCTGAGGTCTCAAAAAAATTTTTGGCATTAGCCACCCCCATTACCACCCCCCCCACCTCCTCATTAAAGGGGATGAAAAAAAAATGTGATTTAGTGCATGTATAGGAACCAGAAACCTCAAAATATTTTTTTACTTCATCCACCCCCCACTACCACCCCCCTATCACCACCCCCACCCCACTACCGATGTGGGGTATCGTTTTATGGGTTTTTGGGGTAGAGGATTTCAAATATTATATTATTAAAGTTCCATAAACAATTATTTTCACATACAAAGTTTTTTCGTTGTGAGTGACTTGGATAGAGAATCTGGATGTGGAAGTAGTGATTCCTTGGGCAGCGGTTTTTTAGTTTTAATTCGAGCTAGTTTTTTCGTTGATAGTGTTTAAGTAATTCAACAATTTTTACTTCTACTACTCATGATATTAATTATTATAGGTCACTCAAACAACATGTTATAATTAGAATAATAAAGTTGATATAAAAGTCATACAATTTTGTTAATATTTCCGCGCAATTTGTATAGTTTGAATGTAAATGACGGTGATTTTTGATTCGTTGTATCTAGCAATTCGTTAAAAAATGGGTTTCTGGAAATATCTTGAAAATTACGAATTATGTCAAAAACTGTTATTTGTACGACTTGAAACATAAGAAATTAACTTTACCTTAAATTTCAGATTAGTCCCGTTCAAAGATTGTTCGAGATATTATTTTTTTAAGGTTTTGTGTTTTTTCGTCCCTTTCTAAATGTCAAATTTTTACACGTATTTTTCGTGAATAACTTTAAAACCGAAGGGTCTGAAATTGGTTATTACAACGTTAAAAGGTAATTCAATTTAATACATTCCGGTTCTTCTACAATAAAAATTGTCAAAGTTATGGCTATTTGTTAAAAGATTACTTTTTTTTATGAAAATCGAAATTGGAGTATTACTATCAATTGAGTTGTGATAAAATATATCATTCAAAATTTGTTGTAGCTTTTGGAATAAAACCGCTGCCTAAGGAATCAATATTTCCACATCCAGATTTCCCATCCAAGTCTCTTTAAAGGAAAACATCTTGACCATATTTGCACTCTAGTATGTGGAAATAATTGGTCACAGAATTTTAATAAAAGGGCGTTGCCGAATGCTAGCCAAACCTCCAGAACTTCCGGACGCTGCCGAATACGAAGGCAAATTCCGGGCGTTTCCGTATCCATATTAAAATAGTGCCAAATCCATATACGGGCGCGCATGAATACCAAGGTAATTTCTGGGCGCTGCCGAATCGATATTAGGATGCTGCTGAATCCATTTTTGGGCGCTGCCGAATTCCAAAGTAACTTCCGGGCGCTGCCAAATCCAAATTAGAACGCCGCCGAATCTATATTCGAGCGCTGCATAATCCATATTCGGGAACGGCTAAACACCAAGGTGACTTCCGGACCATGTCGAATACCAAGGCAATTTTCAGGCGCTGCCGAATCCATATTTGAATCTTTCCGGGCGCCGCCGAATCCACTATTAAATAATACCTCCAGGATCCATTTTGGTTGCACGATTTGACCCAAACATACTAACTACCATACAAAGCTTTTAAAATGAAGTTAAATAGAAGATTTTAAAAATTAAGTTTCTGGACTGTTATTAGCTTGCTTTATTGATTTTCCCTATTTACCCTATTTAACTCACAACCCTTCACCGGAATTAGCGCAAGACATAATCTAGTACCAGATCTCGTCATGGAACATATGTGTGCCAAATTTGAAGGCAGTATCTTAGACGACCGTTGCGAAGAAAACGTGCGCACAAAAAAGTTACAGACCGACACACAGACAGAATTTTTTTCTCTCTTAAATTTAAAATCTCGACGTTTTATGACATTTATTATTTCAGCAAAAAACATTTTGAAATTTTTTTAAAGATTACTATACAGGGTGCGCCACTTAAAACTCCCCAGGCTTGCAACTTTCTTATTTTTAAACTACGACCATGTTGGGCATATCAAATTGTAGATAATTTTAAGGCATTTAAACATGTGTACAGAGTGATTTAAAAAAAAATTAAAATAATTGTTAAGAAAGAAAACTTAATTTCCTTGAATATTTGTTTACCTCATCCTGTACATGAACTGCGTCAATGTTTTCTTATAAAAGTTTTAATTAGCTTCAATTTATGTTATGTTTATTACGTCATATCCGAAATTCTTTTTGGTTTTAGAGAAAGAAATTAAAAACACTCCTTCCAACTCCTGATTTTTTTAAAATAACTGAAAAAATGTAAATAATAATTTTATGCTTTATTTGTAAAAGACATATCACAAAAAATCCTCAACGTAATAAAACAGCAACAAGAAACAAAAGAAATAAATATTTTTAAAAACAAACTCTATTAAAATGTACTAAATAATAGGAATTTTTATTCTTAAAACTTTTTTTTAACATGAATTGAAGCTAATTAAAACCTTTATAAGAAAACATTAACACATTTCATGTACAAGTTGAGGTAAAAAAATATTCAAAGAAATTAAGTTTCCTATCTTAACAATTTTTTCAATTTTTTTTTAAATCACTCTGTATGCGTGTTTAAGGCTTTAAAAATGTCTACAATTTGATGTGCCCAACAAGGTCATCGCTTTAAAAATAAAAAAGTTACAAGTATGGGCAGTTTTAAGTGGCGCACCCTGTACATCTTTCCACTCCACTACGTGGATGTGGAAGTAATAAATCAAATGGCATATATTTTCATTAAAAATAATGTATGTTTTTATCCGAATTTGTTATAAATAAAAACAAGAAATGAAATGTTTCATATTTCTATTGTGAAATATAGTTCATTTAGTTATCCTTAAAATAAAATCATGGAAAAAAACATTTTATATTTATTACAAAAAATGTTTTGTAAGACATACAAAGAAAAATGTTAGTGTAGTTTTGGTGAATAAGTATACCTACTAGAAGCCTCAGAATTTTTATAATATTTACACTACTATAAAGAAAACTACCTGTTGTTAAACTTGAAGCATGTTCAATTTTATTAACATTTAACATTACAAATTGTGTTTTTATAATAAGAAATGTTTCTTTTTATTTAAAATACACTTTCAGATGTATCAATAAACCCTCATGTCATAATATTTTAGCTTCATTAAATCAGTATTTATAATTACTTAATAATTTTCGCACAATTTGTATCCCAATTTGGGACATTGGATGATTTGAGTCGTAAGTTTTATTTCCACATCCAAATAGTGGATTGGAAGTAGAGTAATCGTAAAAAAAACTTCAATTTTTTTTTGTTGAAATCGGTTTAGAATGTCATGAAATATCCAGATTTTAAATTTGAGGGCAAAAAAAAATTGTATCTATCGGTTTGTCTGTATTTTTTGTACGCACGTTTCCTGTGGGACGGTTTAAGATATTAACTTAATAGTTGTTACGTGTATGTATTATAAAAAGATCTGGAACACATTGCTATAAAATTACACAAAAAATAATCGTTTTAGAGATTTTAGCATTTTACTTAATCGCCAGAATGTATTTACAATAACGGTGTAAAAGCCGCTCGAAAAGTGGCTTATATTTGGTAATTTTTTAGTTTCGGAGTCTGTTATTCTAGTTTCGGTTAAACAAACAATAATGGGTTGTATCTGAAACTAATTGACTTGTCTTTTTGAAATGAAGGATTGCTAGTTCTGAAAGACAGTTTTATTGCGTCTTATTATGAACGCTTGTGGGGTAAGGCCTCTATTGTAAGAAACCATCTCCGAAATATATTTATTTCAACCATATGTTTTGTTTTTTAAATTCATAAACATTTTCTCTACAGATATTTTAAAGGATGTCTATTGTTCAAAATAAGTAGACTTCATCGACTTACAGTCCAATTTACGTCTTTCTATTTGAAAGGGTAAAGGTGGTTTAATATTTGCTTACGAGACTGCAGTAGAAATTTTTTCGTTCTTTCTTTTCTTCACAAATTAGATATTTTTCTATTAAATATATATAAATTAATTACAATTTTAGAGATTACATGCATTTTGTGTCATAAAAAAATTTAGATACATTTTGATAGTAAAAAAACTGTTGAAAACTCGGAAAATATGTACGTCACAAAAAAATTAGAACAGAGCAAAATTGTAAAGAATATACGTTTGAATTTTTCCAGATTTTTAAATTTCATAGTTTACGATATTTTCCATTTTCGGATAAGGGCCTTTTTTTTCGGTTTTTTCCAGGACACTTGGACAGAGTGCACTTTAGGAAAAAGTCATAAAGGAAAAAAAGTCTTGTAGTTTAATAATATATTCACTCGAATTTATGGATTTTTCTCGTCACTTTTTTTTCCACCTTCAACTTTTTGGAAAAATTCAACCGCTATATCTCGGAAAATATGCATTTTTCGAATATTTTACGAGAGTAAAAAGTTGTTATTTTTCATAAAATTATCTAAAAAGACATTTTATTTTTTTAATTTACCTCAATTTTACTAGTTAACAAATTAGCAACAAGATCATTGTTTATAATAATTGCGAGGCAATATTAGCGGCCATATTTTTTTTTGGAGTTTGATCTAGACTTCAAAACGAACAGAATCCACAAAGTTTTGTGAAAATCCATTCATTCGATAAACTATTTAGTCAAAATGCTAATTTGCCTACACTATAATATGTTAGAACTACAAAGTACACATAACATAATCCTGGGATTATATAGACAGAGAAAATAAATTTCCTTTTAAGAGTTGATGTTCTGTTTTTGTTTCATTTTACCATTATTGTATTATTTTAGTTTGAAATACGTATGTTTACATTTTCATAAATGCTAAATATTTGTGTTGTATTCATTTTTTTAAAAGCTTTTATTTAACTTGCAATGTGTTATGTATGAATGTATGTTTGTTTGGTGAAATCTTGCAAGCTGAATTTTGACTAGTTCTTATTATACTAGAGCTTTGAAATTTGGCACACGTGTATAAGTCCGGTGACAATGTAACATAGTATAGCCACTATCGGTCTAAATCCAATATGGCGGACGTCACAAGATGGCGGAGCGGCTTTTTAGTCACAACCCTATTGATATGGGTATCAAATGAAGGGGTTTTACGAGTAAAATACGATAGACAATGTGACGTCATTCTAAATTCAATATGGCGGACGTCTCAAGCTGGCAGATCGCCTTTTTCTTCACAACCCCCTTGATATGGAATCAAATGAAAGGGTTTGACGAGTAAAATACGATGAACTATGTAACGCCATTATAAATCCAATATGGCGGACGCCCTAGGATGGCAAATTATCTTTCTTCACGACTCCCTTGCCATTTGTATCAAATGAAAGGGTTTTGTCTGTCTGTAAAATAAGTAGACTAAAAAGTAAAAAATAAAATTATATAAAAAAAATATTTTTAAGAAAAAGCCTTCATTTGAAAAAACTGTACTAAAAAGTTTAAATAATTTTTTAAAATTCATTCACATGGAAACCAAAAGCTTTGGGGGCGGTCAATTGAGCAAAGTAACTATGCAATAGTGCTATATGACCGTCCGCAAAGTTTTTGGTTTCCAGGTGTATGAATTTTAAAAAATTATTTTTACTTTTTAGTACAGTTTTTTCAAATAAAAGCTTTTTCTTAAAAATACTTTTTTTTATATAATTTTATTTTCAATAAAAACGTTTTCAAATAAAGCTTGTCCTGCTACTTCCTTTTTAGATTTTAAAACTTAGTCATTTATATTTTTTTAAATTGGAATGTGGTTTAGGTTTTTGACTTTTTAAAAGTTTTTATGTAGAAATGAAACACCGTGGTCTCTTTGCCGATTTTCATTTTATTTTACGAAGTTGTTACTGGTCTATAAAATTGGGAGGTCTAGTTATATAGCAGGCAGTATGGGCGTATGAGTTTCGAATACATTTCGGACGCAGTTTATTTGTTGGAATCAGTTCTGGAGACACTACTGATTATGAGCATCCATGTTACCAGACGGTAACCCGGTCTGATATTGTTTAAAACAATTTTGTTTACAACAAAAGGAAATATTACATTTTTTCAATGAAACTATGTTTTTAAATATTTTTTTATCGATTTCCAACAAGAAATGTTCGATAATTTTTTTCATAAAGTTGATATTTTCAATGTTATTATGTTTTAAAAATTAAAAAATCTCCAATTTCTCGTTTCAGTAAGAGCCTTACATTTTCTAAGAAAGCATATACAGTGTGCCAGGGAGCGACGCATGATTAAATGAGCAATTCATATGTCTTGGAAATTTACCAAAAAAAAGTAATTTCTCTCATTTATAAAGTACTTTTTCTGAAATCGATCGGCAATGTCTACATTTTCGGCGCGATTTCGGATCGAAAAATGCACAATTCCAGTATTTTAGTCCGTTGCTAAGAAACTATCAGAAAACAGACCGGAAAAGATCCGTTGCCAAGCAACGATCAACAAAACCGTACGGGAATGTTACTTTCAGTAGTAGTAACATACAGTAAGTAACATTCCCGTATGGTTTTTTATGTATATTTTTGACAGTAAATAAATACACGCAGACAAACAATCAAACTTACATTTACACTTACACATACATCAAAATTACATTTATTAGTAAGCAGTTAGATTGTAATGAAGAAATGTAATGAAGAAATGTTAGATTATAATGAAGAAATTTTATGCATTAATACAAATTCCTTAATTTATAATAATATTGATTGTGATTTCAGAAAAAATAGTATGCGTGAGATTTTTTTATAGAAATAGTTTTGAATTAGTCAGATTTCAGTTTGTCTTAATATTTTAAGGTTTTTCAAATTTTTTAAACAATTTTAATTTACTTAAATAATTATAATTTATTTAAGCAATTACGTTTTGTTACAAATTTGTAGCATTTCCATATTTTTTTAAGTTTCACAATTTTGTTTATTAAGAGTTTGCTAATGAAACCTGCAAATTATTTAAGTAACTTATTCCTGTTTATTGCCAACTTTCTTCAGAATAGAGCTAGAGTTGTGCAGGTTTTAAGAAATTTTGAACTTTTCATCGACTTTCTGCTCATATTTAAAATAAAGAACATTCTTGAGACTAATTAAAAATAATTTCTGCAAAAAGAGTCGCAAATAAATAACAATAAATGCTAGAAATACATGATACTCTACTTTTGTCCTTATGGGGTCATTTTGAGGCCCAATAGTTCTCATGGGGGGTGTAATTGAAAAAATAATTATTAATTCGTATTCTTTGAACTATTGTGAAATTTTAAAAAAGTTGGAAATGTTACAAATTTATAGCAAAATATAATTTTTTGAATAAATTATAATTGTCTAATACACTTGAAAAGCATTAAAATATTAACGCAATCTAGAAGGTGATTAATTAATAATAATTTGTGTAAAAGAGAACTCAAATAAATAATAATAAACGTTAAAAATACGTGATACTCCAACTTTACCCTTATAGGGTCACTTTGCAAGTGAGCAAAATTTTAAAAAATTCAGTTTTATTTTTCTGAATAATATTTCTTTACAGCACCCCTGTCCTATCTCGTACAGAAAATTTGATAAATTGACAAATAGCAGAACAAAACTATCTGTGAGAACTAAAAAGAAAAACTATCTACAAAATTAATTTCCAATCTTTGCAGATAGATTTTCTTTTTAGTTCATACAGATTGTTTTTTCTACTGTTTGCCAAATCCCATAAAGAATATGTTTTATAACAATTATAAGCAAATAAAAAGTAATTAACTTTTACGCGAACTTCATGTTTCGAAACTTAAATTGTGACATAAATTAGTATTCTCACAGGATGAGATTTCCTTATTTACTTATACGTCGACAGACTGCAGATTGTAATAATATTCTTCTAGGCAAATACGATAAAGCAGCATACATCTGACAACGCCGCCGGAAGTCAGTTAAACCTGTAATTTTTATATTCGGGTGTCATTTTACGCATCGATTAAAATATTCATAAGGACACCAATTAAACCGTAAAGTAGGTAGGATGCTAACTTAGCCTTTAAATAAATTTTGTGTATATCAGTGTGTATATTAGTGGATGCCAAGTGAGAACGTTATTAGGTAGGATGCCAACGGATACCTTATATAAATATATATATATATATATATATATATATATATATATATATATATATATATATATATATTTATCAAGAAAATCATCGAGCAAGGAAATTAAAATGATTTAAGATGTACTTCTTGGTGAATCCACGTTATTATAACTTAATAAACTATAATAGTCATGAAGTGTATATGATTGAGTTCGGGCGTGATAATATATATAAGTATATTTTTCCCTTCCATCCTTTGCTTGTATTTTTTTAAAACAAAGAAGCACCAGAAAGCTACAATTTCCATCTTTTAAATGAACCAACACTCATATAGATTGAACAAATTCTTATTTAGTGACATGTAATTCAGTCCGTCGGTGTCATAGTCATGAGTATTCAAGCGTGCGTACGCATGGATCTCGCTATCTCGTTACATTTGACTATTTTTTTCCGGGAAAACCGTGGCATTAGCGATAAATTTTGTTACAACATATTTTGTCCACATGTACACCACCAGAAGAATACTGGAAGAAAAATGGAGAGAAGGGACAAAACTGCACATAGCCGCAATAGATCTCCAAAAGGCATTCGATACCATCAGTCACGAAGCCATAGTCAACACATATAACAAACTAGTGCTGCACTATCTAATAAACAAGATAATAAAGGCCTGCCTTCATGAAGCAACTGCCATACAATAGTTCGGACAAATGACGGAAACCAGACAAAAGAACAGAGGAGTCAAACAAGGATGCCCCCTATCCCCCCGACTATTTACCACGGTCCTGGACCAAGCGATACAAAACACAATAAGGTAAACACCAAATTTTAACGAAGACACGGAAACACTGAGAACCCCAATCGTATTAGCTTACGCCGATGACCTAATCGTCGCAGAAGAAGAGCAACAAATTCTCAACTTCCTAGAAAACATGAAACCGCATTTGGACACATCTGGGCTGAAAATAAATTTCAAGAAATGTCTAATAGTGGAGCGAGACCCATCAACAAAAGAGAGTCGGATCAGTGGAGAAGAACACAAAATAGGTGACTATTCCCTAAGAACAACGAACAAACTGAAATACCTAGGAACATATCTGAACCAATTGCAAAGGAGAGAAACAGTAAAGGAGAGAATAAAAACAGCATACAGAGTCACAAGAGCAATTATACCATTCATTGAGAAAAACAAACTATGATGAGGCCTGGCCAAACGGCTGTACATAGCCATCATACTGCCAACAATGACATATGGAGTTAAAAACGCGGCAAAAACAAAAGCCAACAGAAGAAGTTTGAGAAGAGCTGAAAGAGACATCATGCAATTACTCAGAAAAACAACTGATTTGTTAATTTTATCATCTTACAATAAAGGGAGATAATTCTAAAGCTTTTGTTACGGCCGCTGATTGTAGCCTTGTGCGATTTATGGTGAATGCGGAATGTACCGGGAACGAGTGGGGAAGCCTCGCGACTCCGTCGCCGTAGCGCGCTTCGTTGTGTTTAAAAGGCTGTACCGCTTTTATTTACAGAGCTAGACCCAGCATTAATTGAGACAAAATGAAGTCTATGAAATTTGGCAGTTTTTGGTGAATAAAACATTCGAATAGCTCAATACATAAGCGAGTTACAATGAGTTAGAGCTTTCAAAAAAATGACAATTTGTGTACCATCTATATCAACGTCAATTTTTTAATATTAAAGTTATTATTTTTGTAATAAATTATACATCAAATTAAAGAGAATCGTTTGCACCATAAAACTAAAAAAAATATATAATTTTATCTTTTTTCGTTTGAAAGTTATTCGTGCATGAATTTGAATTTTGTTATTTTCATTTCTTTTTTGTTTTTTTCTTGTAACTTCAGTCTCGACCAATGGAGAGTGTCGTCAAAAGTGATTTCCTATGTAAAAAAACCTGCTGAATAAAATGAAATAGGTTTTATTTGGTTATACCTCGGTATTGGGTTAGTGAACGATAGAGCCAGCCATCCGACGTACTAAGCAGCAAACTTAAAATTGGGAGACCCTGTTACACGTGGAAAACAACAATCGAGAGGATCATGAACAAACTGGGAAAGGACCAAACATACTGGGAAAGAAAAGCGAGGGGAAAGAATGAATTTCACAAAGAAATCGGAGCGATATATACTCTACCAGAATCAGAAAAGGAGGAATCAGAAGCCTCAGAAGAAGAAGAAGAAGACTTGTCAGAACAGAAGTACAAAAATAGAAGCACAGATAGCAGCGACACAATGCGGCAACATTATCTCACAAGAAGACCCAGAATAGGCAGAAGCCCAGAACCAAAAATGCAAAAAAAGGGGGCTTAAACGCTCCCTCACGACAAAATGCGGTAACGCATCTCACAAATACCTACACCTCCCATCCCACATTCCTATGCCATGCGCCATGTGGCTCTCGCTACTGGCAACAAGCATGACCTTAGTCCAACCCAGCGTGGACGTAGCAGGCCCAGCTGTATAACTTGGGAGTGGCAGCAATGCCTACCGCATGCTGGTAAATCAATAAATCAGTCAAATACGTGATCTATCCATCAGCATTTTTATTTTTTTCTAGCTTGACTTAATTTCAAAATTTTGAAAAAATGGATGCAAAAAATTTTTTTCTCACTTTTTTTTGTTTTGCATCCGAGCGAAAGGTAAACTTTTCAGGATATTATTCTATACACTTTCACGAACTCATTAAAAAAATTATTTATTTTGCAAGTTTTTGTAGGTAAATACCTTCATCGACTGGGCTATCATGCATGTGGTAGGCACTGACTTTTTCTTTTCATAACCGCTAGATATTTTACAAAAGCGTTATTTAATGATAGTTATCAGTAGCATCAATATACTAATGTTAAATTTTCAGAATATTTTTTTGTTGCCGCTAAATTATTAGATATGTATCGTATCATATTGTCCAAAATACAAGTTAAAAGAATCTCCAATGACTGGGGAATTAAAAAGAATTAAAATATTAAAAAGTATCTATCAGAAATTACCCACCTATCTAAGGTACATCTTGTATACCAAAGTTGTCAATGCATGATTTGGTTCCATATTTCATAACGAATCAAAACTATTATGTATAACTTTGTTGAAATGTATGCCTTAAGTTTTTATGAAGTTTAGCCGGTTATTTATTGGTAACAAATACACAAGATGACCAAGATGGAAAAAACTTTTATTCCGTTCATAGATTTCAAAATGAATTTGGGTTGTACATTCAACAAACGACCCTTCTAAGGATCTCGTGAATAACACATGTCTTGTCTCTGAAGTATTACAACTTTCAAGGGAGCGGACTCCTTAAAGGTCGATATTTCTTGTTCGCACATAAGGTATTTATGAAGTTGTATTAGGAAAATATAAAAAATTTACATTCAATAATAATAACTTGCCTTCATAAATAATACAAAATATATTAATATAGACATTGTATAAATATTTTAAGATCCTAATAGAATAGAAAATTGATTGCACTATGATTTTTGCGTCTGAGTTTAGATATTTTATTTTTAAAGACTTTAACCAATCAAATATACATATATATATATATAGCGTCATACATCACTGGTTATAGGCCGGGAGCCTGTGTATAAAATGACTGACGATCCGGCGAACTTTGACAATATGTAAAATGGATTGTCCTTATATAAGTTAGCAATGAATGGGCCGTCAGCTGGTTGGGTAGCGGTGGGGGTGGCTGTCAAAAAGTTGAAAACAAGTGAAAAAAATTGAGAAAAAAAATTATCCGGCGAATGCTGAAACTTCTATGAGGGGAAGATTATGTTATATAATGAAGGTAGAACATAGTCAGTGGACGGGGGGGGGGGGGTGGATTTAGCGTCAGCTGATCGATCAAACAGGTCCAAAAACATGAAAAATTTAAATTATTCGGCGAACTTTAAAATTCGGGTATAATGTAATATTTATACTGAGATTCACGAAAAACATAGTCAGCTGTAAGTATACGGGTGGAAAAGTCGTTAGCTGGTACAGTAGATTTAAAAAAAACTGGTACACTTTCTTTTAGCTATGTAAATCATTCGATCTTTGATTGATATTAATAATCTTACAAATGTCACTTTGACGTTAATCAGTGGCATCATTATTAGAAATGGTTCGACATCTAACAGATATTCAAAAATTTCGAATTGTTTCTAAAATTGAAGATAGTTGGTCCATAAGAAGACTTGCTGCTGAATACAATGTGAGTAAAACCACGATAATGAGTGTTAAAAAACAATGGGAAACCAATCAAACGGTATCCCGTAAAGTTGGTTCCGGTAGGCCCAGAAAGAGCAATAATCGAGAAGATGAAAATCTTATAAATTACCTAAGAGAAAACCCTTTTCAGACTGCAGTAAATGCAATTTCATAGGCAAATTTTTCTGCTTCTGTGTCTACTGCTTGCAGAAGAATAAAACTACAAAGCGACTTGAAGAGTTGTTCAGCGGCTAAAGAATACAAACTTTCAGAAGAAAAGAAGCAGGGTAGGATTATTTTTGCATTCAACTATATAATTAATGATGAAAACTTCTGGGGACAAGTTGTCTTTTCTGATGAAAAGGTTTTTAAATCCTGTCACGATGGACATGTTCGCGTATATAGGCCTCCTTCCACCAGATACGACGAAAAATATACTTTCGATCCACAAATATCAGGAAGGTTTTCAGTCAATGTCTGGGCTTGGATGAGCCTAAATGGGTTAGGTGTGTGTTGTAACAGTGGTGGTCATCTCAATTCCATTAAATATATTGAAATATTAGACAATATTATGTTGCCGTCAGTAATACAGGTTTTTCCGGAAAATAATTTTATTTTCCAACAAGTCAACTGCTCCATACATACGGCCCATCGTGTCAGGCAATGGTTTCTCAATAAAAACATAGAGTTGTTACCGTGGCCATCTAAAAGTCCGGATTTAAATCCAATTGAAAATGGTTGGGGACTAATGGTGAAACATATAAGAAAATTAAATAACCATCCAAATAATGCCTAAGAATTGGAAGGGATAATTGAAGACACTTGGGAGAACTTGTCGCAAGAAGTTGACCTTGCAAGAAATTTGATTTTGTCCATGCCTGCAAGACTTCAGGCAGTTTTAGACGCTAAAGGAGCAATGACAAAATATTAGTTAATTCTGTATTACGTAGTTGAAGTTCATTTATTTTATTTTTTAATTGTATTTTTATGTTCAGTTTGCATTGTTTACATTTTTTTTAATTTCAAGTGGTATTTTTGTGTTCTTATTTTAAAAATAGAATTATCATTATTCAGTTAGTATTTTAATTACAACCATTAGTAGAATTATCCGTAACAAATATTATTTTTTTAAACAATAATATGGCAGGCTTGAAAATGTTTTGAAAAAGTTATTTTCTAATTATTTCTAAAAATTCCATTTGAATAAAATAAAAAAGAAAGGTTTAATAAGTTTAAAAACACTAAGAAAACCGGTCTCCTCCAAGAAACCCAGGTCCGGGGTAAATCACCTCTTCTCCACCCCCCTCTCGACATGCCTGGGCGGCCCTATTTACAGACATATGCACACAACTAAACTATTAAGATTTACGATTACAGGAGTTGTACCAGTTTTTTAAATAAACTGTACAGTAAAAGTGCTGACTGTTGGCTCGCCTGATAGGCAGCGCGCACCACCTATCTTGCGTCAGCTGACGACTTTTCCACCGACATACTTACAGCTGACTATGTTTACCGTTAATTTTAGTATGAATATTATCATATGATAATATGATATGATAATATTCGGGTATATACCCGAATTTCGCCATAAAGATTTAATTAGTAATATCGATATTGATAACTTAATGTTAGAAAACGTGCATGCGGCATTCCCGAGATTTTTTTTATTTGATTAAATATTCAATTTATTTTTAATATACATTATTTTATGAAAATACAAATTAGTACATTCGTACATTTCAAAATTATACAGAAAAATCTGAATAATCTGCTCAGAAAATTGATTTGGTTTAGTGAAAAAAAAAAAAAAAATGAATTTATTCGGCTTCCGATAACAGATCTTCCTCATTCTCATCTTCGTCTGATCCATCATTTTCTTGATGCTCAGTGGGTGAAAGATCATTTTCCTCTTTGTCACTCGCATCTAAAAAAATAATTAATTGATTAAGATTAAAATGGGGTGAAAACAGTACAAATGATATAATACCTTCAGTATTTTCGGCATCTCGGATAATAATCATTTCCACTTATGGAGGTAATTGATCTCCATCAAACCACTTGCAAGTTAAATTTGTTTTCCTGAAGCTGTCACCCATAATCGAGGGGATCTAATGTAGATGGCACTTGTTTGTGTACGTTGTTTCAAATAGTAGATACATACACAGTTCTTAAAACGCGCTATACAAGTTCCGATTTTGAAGGTGACGAGAGAGATGCATCGAAATTTTTGTCTGGTAACCAGAATTCGATATCATTTTCGCTAAATTTATACTCCTTCGTGAAGGTAGCTACACAAGCATCATTGACGTTTTTTATAGCTTTAAACCCATACATCGTGCAAACAAACTTCTCTATTATTTAGATTATCTTGTGGTAAATTATTCAAACTTTTAAATGCTTCAATAAACTCTTGATCTTTTCTTATAGTAAAAGGCTTTTTTCCTTTCTTGAGAAATGCGGGATTATAATCACATCCCGTGAAACCGTGGAAAGCGGACAACGTGTTACACAAGTCCTCGTCAACTGCTGAATGCAAATCGTTTATACATAAAAATCGTTCTTTATTTCCTACGCCCATTTTTATCCAAATTTTCACATTATTATGTACATTTTTCATGTTTCCCAGCATGATGATAGGAATGTCAGTATATGAACTTATGACCACATTGGTGTTCTCATTCATACGTGAAAAATCATTTTAGTATCCGCCTCCTCGTGACTAGAACACGATAAGCTTTCCAGGGTTTCTTGAGTGACACTAGATCGGATATCGTTTCGAACTCAATAACTATAGCAGTTTTCAGCATTTAGGTATCGGGTTTTATTACCTAAAATGGAGCAATTGCACCTCTTGCCCAATACATTGAAAAAAACTTCTTTTAGAAGCTCCAATCAAGTTTCTTTCAATGTATTGGGCAAGTTATGAAATGGCTCCGTTCTTAGGTATCTAGTATCACTCGAGAAACCGTGAAGAGCTTATCGTGTTCCAGTCACGAAGAGGAGGACACTAAATTGATTTTTCATGTATGCCAGCTTAATGAGAACACCAATGTGGTCATAAGATATTCATATTCTGACATTCTTATCATCATGCTGGGAAACATGAATAATGTACATAATGATGTGAATAATTTGAATAAACATGGGCGTAGACAGTAAACAACGAATTTTATATATAAACGATTTGTATTCAGCACTTGGCGAGGATTTGTGTAATGCGTTGCCTGCTTTTCATGGTTTCACAAGATATGATTATAATCTCACATTTTTCAAGAAAAGACAAAAACCTTTTACTATATTAAGAAAAGGTCAAGAGTTTATTGAAGCATTTAAAAATTTTAATAATTTAACAGAGGAGAACCTAAATAATGTCGTTAATATAATAGAGAAGTTTGTTTGCACGATGTATGAGTTTAAAGCTATAAAAAACGTCAATGATGCTCGTGTAGCTACCTTCATGAAGGTGTATAAATGTAGCGAAAATGATAACGAATTCCGGTTACCAGACAAAAATTTTGAAGCATCTCTCTTGCCATCGTCGAAATCGGAACTTACACAAACAAGTGAGTGATATCTACATTAGATCCCCTTGGTTATGGGTGGCAGCTTGAGGAAAACAAATTTACTTGCATGTGGTTTGATGGAGATCAATTACCTACATATCATTTGTGGTTTTCATCCTTTTATAATCTTAATCAATAAATTGAATATTTAATCAAATTAAAAAAGAAACTCACTCAACACTTTCATTATGTAACATAATCTTCAACTCATGTAAGTTTCAGCATTCGCCGGATAATTTTTTTTCTCAATTTTTTTTTTAAGTTTACAACCTTTTGACGGTCACCCCCACCACTACCCAACCAGCTGACGGTCCATTAATTGCTAACTTATATAAGAACAATCCATTTTACATATTGTCAATGTTCGCCGGATAGTCAGTCATATTATACACGGGTTCCCGGCCTATTAAGGAGCCTCAAAATATGCTATAATTTCTCGGGTATCGCCGTACCTGCATTAGTTCTTGTTTCAGAAAAAAATGACGGTATCTTTTAACCTAAGGTACAAAAGATATATATAATATACACTTTAGAAAGTTTCATTTATCAAGTATTTGACAAAAAATACATTTCAACGAATAGAAGCGCAATATATTTGGTATTTTAATATTTTATTTTGTTCCTTCGGAATTTCATTAGTGCATCCATGCAGTAAAATATGGAATCTGGGAGATATTCCCTAGTGTCAGCACGTCCTAAGTTATTGAATATTAAGTTAAATAATAACTGTTGTAATATATTATTGGTATTAATCACAATAAATTAATTTGGGCTATTATTTAATCGACAGCTCATAAAGTGCTGAAAGGAAAAGTTCCTTATGACTTTTGCGTTAAATTTATGATTTATACGCTAAAAATATAAAAAAGACGTTACTTAGCACAATATCAGTATTTCAAAAGCAGTTTTGGTTGCTTTAAATGTACAAAAATACAGGGCGCGCCACTTAAAACTTCCCAGGCTTGTAAATTTTTTATTTTTTAAGCAACGACCATGTTGGCACATCAAATTGTAGATATTTTTAAGGCATTTAAACATGTGTATAGAGTGATTTAAAAAAATAATTTTTGAAAAAATTGTTAAGAACGAAAACTTAATTTCCTTCAATATTTTTTTACCTCATCCTGTAAGTGAACTGCATTTATGTTTTCTTATAAAGGCTTTAATTAGCTTCAATTTATGCTATTACGTCATATTCGAAATTCTTTTTGGTTTTAGAGAAAGAAATTAAAAACACTCCTTCCGATTCCAAACTGATTTTTTTAAAAATAACTGAAAAAATGTAAATAATAATTTTATGGTTTATTTGTAAAAGACATATCACAAACAAAGAAACAAAAGAGATAAATATTTTTAAAAACAAACTTTATTAAAATGTTCTAAATAATAGGAAATTGCAAAATTTTTGTTTTTAATTTTTTTTTTAATAACATAAATTGAAGCTAATTAAAACCTTTATAAGAAAACATTAACACATTTCATGTACAAGTTGCGGTAAAAAAATATTCAAAGAAATTAAGTTTCCTTTCTTAACAATTTTTTCAGAACCATTTTTTTAAAATCACTCTGTATGCATGTTTAAAGGCTTTAATTATGTCTACAATTTGATGTGTCCAACATGGTCATCGCTTCAAAAATAAAAAAATTACAAGTCTGGGGAGTTTTAAGTGGCGCACCCTGTATAGTGGGCGATTATTCCCTCAAAACTGGATGAGTGGCTAAATAATTTGTTTTCAAATACTGCTCCTATCTGCCATGATTTTCTCATTATTACAAGCATATCTACATCAGAGATATGTATAACCACATTTATTTCCCTAGTTTGTGTTCAAGTGGCGTTTTCGTAATAAGTTTGTGATGGAAAATTTTCTAATTTTGTCAAATAACACAGAGTGAAATAAAAAATAGCTAAAAATGACTAAAAATAGGAACTATCGCGTATTTTACGGTATGTCTTTAAAAAAAATCATAGGAAAATATTTGATGTTTTTTTATCAACCAAGTTCACGTTGGACTGAAGTCCAACGTGATTCTGTAGAATTGATTATGTATATTTTAACTCATACATAACCTCAAAAAATGCTCGATATCACACAAAAATGAAAATTTTAAATACCGTATCCTAAATTTGCAAAGCAAGGGAATCACAACAGTTTTGTATTTTATTTGCTGAGAAAGTTATTTCCAATGCATGGCTGGAATGTGTTCGTAGGTAAGGTATTGGATTTCTAACCTCAAGAAAATGATTGAAATCACTCAAAATGAAATTTTTATATAACTCACCAAAGATTTACGAAACCAACAAATCAATGTAATTTCTTTTCATACATATTGAGTAAGTTTCTATTCGGTTGGTATCAAATTAATAATAAAACAAAAAAAATATATTTTTTTTAATTTAACCACTTCTGAAAATTCCCTGTACAAGCGGTGATTCTTTCGAGCAGCTGATTCTAAATGGACTGCTCTGTCAGATAACTGAAGAGAATAGTTACAAATTTTAATGTATCTGACTGATAGAATCTCGAACAAAAGTTTTATTTTTAGCTATAGAGGAGAATATTCTTTTTTTCTTTTTATCGTATCGCTGTCTTTTACATTCAAAAGATTGGCGCAGAGAGAGTCTTTTGCATTTTATTCCTCTTGAAACCACTTTTCTTTTTAACGTCTAGCAGAAATCAATCATCATATTTATATATCACCTTTCTTGATATCTACGTTCCATTTCTTTAATATCCTAATAGAATCACTCACCCTATTCATCGCTATAATACCCAAGATTTTTGGGAAAGTAATATAAATGTGAATTTAAGAAACTCAACCTTAAATTCATTAGGCAGTCCAACTCTACATAATTTTCTACCATTTCCGCTACTATTTTTTTGTAATTTTTCACTCTTATTATTTCCTCGAAAATTTTCAACTAAATTTTTTAAACTGATCCAGGCAGCTTTTACAATGTTATCCATTTTCGTTTCTAAACATCTTTCTGATTTTTGTTCCATAAAAATTGCCTCCTTCAATTTCGCATCTGAAATATTTGGAAGTATTAGTTATGTATGCTGGAAACAATCACCATCTTTAATCTTTATGCAAAGCCTTAACGTAAATGCTTTGCAAGGTCCAAATTTATATGAAAGGTGGAAGGAGGTCTTTTGAAGAATCGACCAAAAGCTTGTTTAATTCTTCAAAGGTTCTTCATATAAAGTTGGGTCTTGTAAAGCAATACGTTAAATCTTTGAATAAGGATGGTGATTGCTTCAAGTATATTCAACAAATGTTTCCAAACACTTCGGATGAAAAATTGAAGGAAGGAATTTTCAATGAACCAGAAATCAGAAAGATGTTAAGAGACGAAATTTTTGTCACAAAAATGAACAAAACTGAATAAGCTGCGTGGCTTAGTTTCAAAAATATAGTGGAGAATTTTCTAGGAAATAATAAGAGTCCAAATTATAAAAAAATAGTACCGGATATGATTAAAAATTGTGAACAGTTGGGCTACCTAATGAATTTAAAGCTGCATTTCTTAGTAGATATGCTTCTAGAGGGCAGAATATTTACTAGTGAAATATTTTGTCGAACTCCTCTATATGTTTCCTTAAATATATAAGGAATAAGAAACCAGACTGCAACCAACAGCTATTCTCCGGACTAATGCCCCTCCGAGCGCTGAATTACGAGTTACAAGCCTGGCCGCGTTAAGTACAATAACTATGTATTGCCACAAAACGCTAAGTTTCGATTGTAATAGACACCAGCCGAAAGACTTTTCCCATTCAAAGGAGCTCTCGTGCCAGCCACCTCATACCACTTGCAGACTGCAGTTTCGAGCTATTGGCTCTCGTCAGTGCAAGGTAGGTCTGAGACGGCTGTAACGAGGCATTTGTTCACTCTTGGTACATGACGAGATTTATAAAACCACGACATGCAACCAAAAATGACAGGCTCCATCTGTAATGGATATCAGCCGCTAGATGGAGCCTGTCATTTTACGGAGGAGTGAAAAGGAGTGAACAAATGCCTCGTTACAGCCGTCTCAGACCTACCTTGCACTGACGAGAGCCAATAGCTAGAAACTGCAGTCTGCAAGTGGTATGAGGTGGCTGGCACGAGAGCTCCTTTGAATGGGAAAAGTCTTTCGGCTGGTGTCTATTACAATCGAAACTTAGCGTTTTGTGGCAATACATAGTTATTGTACTTAACGCGGCCAGGCTTGTAACTCGTAATTCAGCGCTCGGCGGGGCATTAGTCCGGAGAATAGCTGTTGGTTGCAGTCTGGTTTCTTATTCCTTATATATTTAAGGAAACATATAGAGGAGTTCGACAAAATATTTCACTAGTAAATATTCTGCCCTCTAGAAGCATATCTACTAACTGCGCCCATGTCAGGGCTACTGCTGTTTCGATTGTAATGGATATCAGCAGCTAGATGGAGCCTGTCATTTTTGGTTGCATGTCGTGGTTTTATAAATCTCGTCATGTACCATGAGTGAACAAATGCCTTGTTACAGCCGTCTCAGACCTACCTTGCACTGACGAGAGACAATAGCTCGAAACTGCAGTCTGCAAGTGGTATGAGGTGGCTGGCACGAGAGCTCTTTGAATGGGAAAAGTCTTTCGGCTGGTGTCTATTACAATCGAAACTTAGCGTTTTGTGGCAATACATAGTTATTGTACTTAACGCGGCCAGGCTTGTAACTCGTAATTCAGCGCTCGGCGGGGCATTAGTCCGGAGAATAGCTGTTGGTTGCAGTCTGGTTTCTTATTCCTTATATATTTAAGGAAACATATAGAGGAGTTCGACAAAATATTTCACTAGTAAATATGCATTTCTTAGATTCACATGTAGACTACTTTCCAGAAAATCTTGGGGATTATAGCGAAGAACAAGGAGTACGATTCCATCAGGATATCAAGGAAACGGAGAGTCGATATCAAGGAAGGTGGGATATAAATATTATGGCTGATTTCTGCTGCGCGTTGAAAAGGGAAGTACCTTTAAGACGAGTAAAACGCAAGAGTCTGCTTCTCTGTCGATCTTTTGAATGTAAAAGACAGCGATACTAAAAAAAGAAAGAGTAAAGACTTTCCTCCATTGCTAAATTTTTAAATAAATGTTCGAAATTCCATCAGTCGAATTAATTCGAATTTTTAACTATTCTCTTGGATTATTTAGGAGAGCAGAACAATTGTAGGCGTGATTTTAGAATCAGCTGCTCGAAGAACTCATCGCGAGTACAGAAAGTTTTTCGAAGTGGTCAAATTAAAAATTTTTTTTAGAATTTATGTAGTTCATCATAAACTTAATACCTACCATATAGAATCTGCGATTGATTGGAAATTAGCTCCCTTAATATGCATAAAAATTATTTTGATTTATTTATTTCGTAAATGCTAGATTCGGTATATAAAAATTTCATTTTTGAGGGATTTCAAGCATTTTTTGAGATTAGTGATCAATACCCTACCTACGAAACACATTCCGACCATGTATTGAAAGTCACTTTCTCAATAAATAAAATAAAAACTGTTTTGAATACGGTATATGAAAGTTTCATATTTGAGTGATTTCGCGCATTTTTTTTGAGGTTATGTATGAGTTAAAATATACGGGAGATGTGGAAGAGTTGGGACAATTTTCAAAAATTAATTTTTAAAATTTTTATTTTTGAAAATTTAAAAAAATTAAAAGCACCTTCATTTATTGGACCACTTCTTGCAAATATTAGTTAAATTTACGTGGTAAATAGCGGTATGGAAAATATTTTCTGGTGTCAGGTATTTGTCCCAAATGTCCCTCTTACGAGGGAGAGTTGGGACTGGCGATGGGGACATTTGGGACAGGTAATTATATCATCACAAAGATATGGAAAAATATTTTATTATTGCAAAAAGTAACAAACGACGAAAGAATAAAATTAATTAAAAAATCTAACAAATGCTCAGAAGACAGACAAAAATATATTGCAACGAACGATAAAAAAAATTTTGCTATCGCTAATATTGCAAAAATATTTACGTGGAAATTCGACCATATTTGAGTGCGTATAGTACCTTTCTCAAGCCGCCGTTATTTTTGAATTCTACAACGGCTTCTTAGATTAGAACGACATGATTGGTTTTTTTTCTTGTGGCTATAAACGATCCGAATAATATAAGAAAATTAATTCATACATGGAATGGGAGAGACATAGGATGGCCAACTCTTGCTTAAAACAACGTCCCAACTCTACCTCACTGCACGGTGTCGTTAAAAGTGACCAGATTTATTTTTATAAAATGACCCCAACATTTAATAGCTAAAACGTCGTTCGTAACATGTAAAATACATGTAAAATAACTCTCCAGCAACACCCACAAAGCAATGAGTTGGACAATTTGAACAAAAAAAAAAAGTTACTTTTCAGTGCATAAAACAATTAAAATTACCCGAGATTTGAAGTACACAACACATTGGTGAAACACGGCAGTTTATTTACTTCTCTCACAAATATACATAACTTGTATAACACACAATATGAAACTACCAAAGAATCGGTATAAAAAGTCACTGTCCCAGTTCTCCCATGGTACCAACTCCCCTACTTTTTGAATAATTGAGGAAGAACCTTATTTATACTCCCCCTTTACACGCAAAAAATGGATTTCAAAAAACCATTTTCAATGTTTTATCTGCAGTATTATTTTGACAGTGTCGTTTTGACTCACCCTGTAAAATTTAACGCCATATTTGTTTTCTATTATAATAAGTTCTATTCCACAGAGTAGAAGTTTTAATGTATTATTACGACTTTTAAGTTTAATTTTTAGGTAAAATATAAACATTTTCATTAGTTTCGTTGTTTTTAATTATAGAGAAGTTTAGAAATTACAGATTCTGGAAACAAGTGATTGTTCATTTGTCCTCTTGGCATATCCCGTCATTAGTTTAATAATATGTATTCGCTTCATTTATCTGAATTAAGAATTCCAGTATACTTAACATATATTATCACAAATATAGTAGTAAACAAACTGATTAATAATGTTTTGATGAAATTTTATCAGTCACCCACATTATGTCGTTATTTTTTTTTTGAAAGCTGAGATATTTGATTAATTAAAAACATAATTTATTGAGATAAAAGGATGGTAATATGCGTTCGGTTTTAGCTCCTATATTAACTGAAATGATATAGCGATATTAAATACATGAATAGATAGATAGAATAGAAATATTTTTAAATGCATAGTTTATATATGCTAGGGTAGTAATCTAATTTACATTGTAATAACATTTTTTAAACGACCTATAGTTATTTATATATTTCAATTGGGTATTTTTTCTATATATTTTGATATCTAAAACGAATGGAATTACAGTCGAGCGTAACCGATTGCGAATATCTACTTGATTAACATTTTGCTCGTATACGCTACAATTAATTCCCCACAGGTCACGTCTCCATGTATGGCAAGGACATCCAGTGGCACGATACCGACAACTACCTTGGCGTGATCATGTATAAAGGCCTAACATGGAGACAGAACATAGAAGCCATCGTCAAGAAGGTCAGGAGGATGAGAGCTCTAATCTACCCCATGGTGGGTAGACAGAGTAGACTCAACCTGAGGAATAAGCTCACGCTTATCAGGTCACTCATTCGGTCCCAACTGAAGTACGCCTCCGTAGCCTGGAGTTACCCAGCGGATATCTACCTCCAGCAGATCCAGAGAGTGGAGAACGTCGTCATCCGGATAGCGGTGGACTTACCATGGTCCGTATGCAACGCAGACATCTTCAGGGACTTGTAGTACACCTCAGTCACCGAAATCATCCGGAAGAGAGCCAAGAAGATATACACCCTTACCGAGAAGCATGGGAACCCGTTGATCAGGGAGGCAACCAACTACAATCTAGCCAACGCTTTGAGGCAAATATGCACCGAAGATGCAGCTCTTGGATAAAGGGTGAGTGTGAGAGCCATACCACCGCCGATGAAGACAACCCACAGAAGAGACATGACGATGACCCAACCACCCACCCACTACTCTGCGAGTACCTGACAAATCACCGTCCAGTACCCGTAATCACCCAGCTCCATGCAGACCGAAAGTGCTACCAAAGCACTTAGGTCTGCACTTCCTCGAGCTACATAGCTCATCCCTACCTAACTGATGATTCGAATGGCAGGATGTCAATTGACATTCTGCGTACTGGCAGTCAATCCCAGACGAAAATACTCCAAAGTTTCCGAATAGACTACTGACTACTACCGGAGGTGACAAGCTGGCGAAGAAAGAACATCAAGACAGAAGAGCGCCAGAAGAAAAAGGCCTTAGCCAGCAAGGTCCAACAGTCAGGACTAGGGGAGGCGGGCCGAAATCATCCACACCGCTCACATTTGTGAGTGGGGTTGATGTAAAGTAAGCTCATCCGTCCCTCACGAGGCCGGTCCAGGTCTACAGCGATATACTAGGGTAAAGGGCAATAGTCCTGCCCAACTCTAGACATCCGAGACCGTCATCTTTGACACAGGATATTGGCATGCTACAATTAATTTACTTTTAAGCGATGCCACTAAGGCAGAAGACACACCAAAGCAATAAGCAATAGGCAACAGACAAGCAGCAACAAGAAACAAGAGATATTGTGTCTCTCATGCATTCACACAGAAACGATTATTAATTTTAATGAGGTAGAAGATGTCAGCTGTGAACAACGTGCCGATTGCATATTACCGTCTACTTAGACGAAAGCACACAGAAGTGACAGTTCTAAATACAGCCTTTTCACTAGCAAAATATATCTCTCAATAAATGTAATTGCTGTGGAAGTAAATGTAGACTTGGAAAAAATTTAAAGATTTTATAGGAGTCAAGAATGCTTTTCAATTTTCGAATAATTTACCATTATTTGCACACATTATTATTCTTCCATTTTATCTTTGTATCAGCAACACTATCTCTGGTACTACAACAGGAAAGTTTCTCTCGATTCTAATTGTCGATCGCCAGGAGATATTTCTTCTTGCCATCAAAGTGGCCATTTTTCGACACTTTGATAGCAAATTGCTCAAAAACCGACCGATAGAAATGTCTGCCACTACAGTTCAGTACTGTACACGACAGAACAAACATTTTGCGCCAAATCTGGTCCGGTAACTAACATTTTTTTTTTTAATTTCCGGTAACCGTGCGCGCCTACCGGAAGTTTCGTCTGCTAGCGTAATTGGAGTATGTGAAGTATATATACTTACTAACTACCTATGCGAGCAGATATCGATAATCATTCGATTAAAAAAAAAAACGTCCCCCCTTCCTATTCCCCTACCATACCAAAAATTTCCAGAGAGAAAAAACTTTAATACTTATATGGTATTTTCGATTACCAACAGGCACATGGTAACCTCCCAAGTAACAATTTAAGTTTTATCTCAATCTACAAGAGGTTATTAAGTCTATATAATAAAACTGATTATAAAACTGTTTATACTAGATAACCTCTTAAAAGCTACAATAAACCCGGCATAGAACGAAAAAAGACCTTTTTTAAAGGTTATAAATATCTTCCTTAAAACTACCAATAAAACCAACAGTACTTTAGAACCTAAATCTTCAAGATGTTTTCAAGTCTACCATAAAACCTACTTGCAACCAAATTTTAAGCCTGCTTTGAGAGCATCATAAATAATTGTGTCTGTCGAAAACTTATTGCACTTAAACTGTCTAAATCAGAAAATGTTGCCAAGTAATAAAATATGCCTGCCTCGATTGAAATATCTGCATGTGCTAACGTTTTAAAATTTGATATTAATAAACAACCTAGTATCAAGAAATTGTCCACGCAGACCACTTTACTGCTAAAGTATATCAAAAAACTTTAAAAATTATTAACAATTAATAAAAAAAAAAATAGTAACTCTAGTTTTAGCTTACTCAGTATAATTTTGGGCTTTTTAGGGGTTTATATGACATATTAACACATTTTAGATAGTTGCAGGCTAAATGTAAACAGTAAGAATAAGAAAAATATAACTAAACACTGTTGCCCCAATTTTGTTCAAACATGTCTGAAATAGTTAACAGTAAAAAAACATGGCCGAAAAACCAATAAAACAGTTTATTTTAATAAAATACCCTATTAAGAGTTTGTGGCTTTAGGAAATATTTTTATAAAATAAAAGGTTTTGTTAAATTCCAGTTGCCCACTTTTATTACTGTTTTAAAGCCAGCCTTACTACTCTTCTATAAAACCCTCAAGAATTGTCTCTGGCAATCTCTAATCCAAGTGTACTTAGCTTAGATAACATAATCTAAAACCCATAATCACAAAATGGCGTTTGCTGTGCGTTATATGCCCTCTCTCTCAAAGTTTAAAGGCGTAAGTGGGGGAACCAAAGGATTTATACGTGCTTTATAAAAACCAAAAAGTTTTAATGTAGCTTAATAAAGCTACCAAAAATCTATTAGGTTTTACCATTTTATCATTTATCGTTAAAAGCAAATAGTATTTATGAAACATATATTAAGGGTAAGACTACTTAAGAGTTATTAGTTTCATTGCTTGATCACAAGGAGTACTTAAAGACCATATTTTAAAACTCCCATAAAACCTAAAGATTTATAGATGTCTACCACAAAACTTAAAATGTTTAAAATCCACTATAAAACTGAATGAGTTTATTGTGGTTTTGAATAATGCAGCAATTAAGTGGCTATAAAACCAATAAGTCCTAAAGAGTAAAGAGGTTTAACAAATTGCTTTAAAGATAACTTGAAGGCCTTTATTTACCTTCTTAAATATGTGATAAAACCCGATAAATACTTGTTGGCATTTGAATTGTTAATTGGGCTTTTAAAGTCGAATTTGCGCGCTGTTTCCTAAACTAATACTATTTTATCACATAAATGCAAAAACATAGATTTAATTGTTTCCTATCTTTGGTCACTTATTAATTACTTTAGTCGTAGACCTCTCAGAATTAAAATAAAAATTTTTTATTTTCGATTTTTATTAATGACGCATTAGTAGAATTAGAATATAATGCACCATTGTTTACGGACGACTTAAAGGTATTCATTAAGATCTATAAACACTTATTTTGTATTTCGTCACTAATTGTTGTAACTACAACCTTACTATAATAATAATAATAATAATGAAGTTTATTTACGAAAAGGAAGAATATATTACATAGTAATGTTTCATAAGGAAACGTAGATGTAAATAAACAATAACCCACTAAGGCGAACCTTGACGTGGGTGTACACCTCTCTGTTCATACATCCCATTACCCTAGTAGGGAATCTGATTACATAAACAGCAAGGTGTGAAACATATTATTAATATCTACCGTTGAATGTTAAAACTAGAAAAATAAAAAATAGAAAAAATATACCAATTCAGGACTTACAATACTAATGTAAATACAACTTTAAAATATAACTCTGAAATATAACTTTGAAATGGACGGCAATGGCGCCAACTCTAAAATTACATTTGAAAATTTCAATGTTTGTGCATTCA
Source organism: Rutpela maculata (assembly GCA_936432065.2). Lineage (NCBI taxonomy): Eukaryota > Metazoa > Arthropoda > Insecta > Coleoptera > Cerambycidae > Rutpela > Rutpela maculata. The sequence continues at coordinate 154,392,983 of OW386287.2, forward strand.
AATAAAATACAGAGGACTAATACCTTGTTCATTAGTTTAGTTGATTAATTAATGTGTTAGCAATTTTAAATTTATAGATATGTTTATTCGTGTAGTATGAATAAGTAATAATTGTTTCTATTTCTGCTCATTACCATTCTAAAACCAACACCAATATTCGTGACCATCCAGAGGCAGTAGCAAAAACCGAGTAACACGAATTTTTATATATGATTATTTTTTGGGAAGTATCATGTGTTTTAATTATTTTTCCTGTCTATTAATTGGTGTAGTTTATTAACAGGTGTGAGAGAGAGCCACGACTTCAAACGAATCTTAAGCTGTATAATAGAATGGGTATTTATTACTTCGCTTGGAACTTCAGCATATATCAGTGGACTTAGGTAAGCAAAACATCTTTGACCAACAGTTTTTTTTATTTTTGAAATTTGCGTTGTTTTTGCCTTAAGACGTGTATCATGTTGGTGTGCAATTTGCGGCAGGGAATTTTTATGTTTGTGATGTCTTATTACCAGGCTCTGGAAATATAGTTGTCGTATATCAAATACATTGCTTTCCCTAAAAAGTAGGTCAGTTGGATAGATGTAATTTTTGCCATAGATTATTTTCAGTAGCCATTTTTGCATAATATGTAGCTTTTTCAGGTGGTTGTTTGTTACACCTCCCCAAACTACAAGTCCATAGGTTAAATGTGTTTGTATTAAGGAATAGTATAAAATTTTTAGTTGTTCGATTTCAAACACATTTTTGTAAAACTTAAAGCTTCCTATCATGCATCTAAGTTTAGATACAATATGGTCAACTTGATAATTCCATCTGAGGTGGCTGTCAATAACTATTCCCAAGTATTTTATATTATTCTTAGCTGATATGGTAATTTCTTGATCATAAATTTTGAAGCATATGTTATTATAGTGAGGTAATTTGTCTATGTAACTAGTATATGGCATAAAAAATGTTTTACTAAAGTTTATTGTTAAAAGTCTGTTATTGAACCATTGGATTACTTTTATAAAATCTTGTTCCACCAGAGTTTTTAGTTGTTCCCAAGTGTTATTTTTGTAAAATATAACTGTGTCATCCGCGAAACTGGTAATCTTTCCCTGTATATTAATGTGGAAAAGATCATTAACATACATATTAAATAGCAACGGTCCCAGAACTGTACCTTGAGGCACTCCAAATTCTACTGTTCTTTCTGAGCTTATAGTATTCCCAATTTTTACAGACTGTTTCCTATTTGATAGGTAGCTGCGTATTAGATTTAATGCAACTCCCCTAAAACCAATATTTTCTAGTGCTTTAATTAACTTGTTGTGACAAACTGTATCGAAGGCTTTGGCTAGGTCGACAAAAACGCACAGTGATGGTTCTCCTTCGTCTACAGCATTGTATATTTTTTCCATTACACTCACCATTGCGTCACTTGTCGACCTAGCCTCTCTAAAGCCGAACTGTCTGTCTGAAAGAAGTTGGAATTTATTTAAAAAGTTCGTAATACGTTTTTTTAGTATTTTCTCAAAGATTTTTGCCAAGCTGCTTATTAATGATATTGGTCTGTAGTTTTGCACGTTTGTTTTATCACCATTTTTGAAAATAGGTCTTATCAGAGCATTTTTAAAAATATCTGGGAAAGTACCTGTTTTTATAGAAATATTGAGTATATAGGCTAATATTTTGGAGATATAGTTTACTATGAGCTTTAAAGTTTCCGGCCTAATGTTGTCTAATCCTGGGGATTTATCCTTTTTTAGCGTGCCAATGACCTCTTTCACCTCACTTTCATCAGTTTCGGCTATATATATAGAGTTTTGCTGCCTAGTAAAGAACGAGGTAATATTCTGATTAGTCACAATATTGTTTGCTAACTTCTTTCCTATATTACTGAAGTGCTCAACAAAAACATCTGCAATTTCTTTTTCATTCGTGGTTAATTTATTGTCTTCTGTTTTTACTTGTGTTATTTCATTTAACTCTCTATTTTTACCATTGATATTTTTTAAAGCATTCCACAAATTATTAGGGCAGTTTTTATTATGATCAATTAGTTTTTTATAGTAATTAATTTTCGCAAGTTTAATAATATCATTTAATTTATTTCTATATACCTTGAACTTTTTTAATAATTCGTCATTATTTGGATTTTTTATTACATTTTTATGCATCTCATATTTAGTGTTAACAGATTTTATTAGTCCAGTTGTCATCCACTCTTTCCTTTTTATTTCATTTCTTTTTAGTTTTTTTTGTTGAGTACAATTTTCTATAGCCCTCAGTAATTTGTTTAAAAACAATTTGGCTGCTTTATTTGCATCTCGTTCACTATAAATTTCTTCCCAAGTTTCATGTTTCATTAGATGTATTAGTTTATTTCTATTTAGGTAATATTTAATGTTTTTACTATTTAAGATATTTGCGTTTTTTATTTCAGATGCAGTTTTTATTTGGAGCAGAGTAGCATAGTGATCAGTCAAATGTATTTGTAGGATGATTGGTGTAAGGAAGGTCTCTGGTATTTCTGAATTAATAAATATATGATCGATGCAACTTTTGCTGTTTTTCTTTTCTCTTGTATAGTTATTAATAGTTGATACAAAACCCCATTCTGCTAATATATTAAGGTATTCTTCAGAAATGTTGTCATTTCCAAGAATATCAATGTTTATATCTCCGACCAAGATCTTGATATCTTTTTCTTTACTGATTTTTTTTAAATAGTTATTTAAATTTTCATTAAAAATATTGGGATTTGTAGATGGCGACCTATACACAGCTATTATATGGATTCTTTTGATTTTTATAGTTTAATTTCAAACTAATTATCTTTATATCGTCAAAGTCTACGATTTCGTAGTTATAATTTAAACTATTTTTTATGTAAATAACGACCCCATCATTTTGATTTAAATTACCATTGTTATATATAATAATAATAATAATAATAATAAAGTTTATTGAAAATACAAGATTACAATGAGTGCTTAGTTTACAAACAAGTTTGAGATTCAACAAACATTAAGTCCACAGAAGGTTGAACCTTTTGCGTGGACTGAGTTTACCTTATTTTCACCAGAGTAAGCCTCTTTATTATTGCAACATTCTAAACTACATAATAACTTCACTATCTCGCTCGTGCATACAGATTTAAAACAAAGTTTAAAAAGCCATACATGTCGGGTATACATAACAAAGTATAACATATAGTTATTTCACTATATGTTCCTTCATGGAGATGAATTTGAGATAGCTAAATGAAATTAATAAAATTAATAAAATAAGTAAAATAAATGAGTAAAATAAGTAAATAAAAATAAAAAAAATAAAAATAAAAACATAATAAAAAACAATAAAAAATAATAAAAAAATATTAAAAAAAGTAGGAGTAAATACATGATTTAATTGTTTTTTAGATCTATAAGTTGGTGTATATTGTTCCTTGCTTGGCCGTTTATCCATTGCTTGATTTTAGTTTTAAAAATGTTGTTAGAGTTCTGACTTGTCATATAATCTGGTAAGATATTATATATTTTTGGTCCTATGTATGAATAACACCTTTGGCCAATAGTTTTACTCATTTTTGGTACTAGTAGTGATTTTTCGTTTTGTCTGGTGCTGTATACGTGTTTTACTTTCCCTATGTTATTTCTATTCTTGTGCATTAGCAATAATATATTTTGACAATAAAGTTGTCTTGGGTCAAATACTTTGCTTTCTATATAAAGATCATCCGATGGGTAAGTACATCTCTTGCTATATATTATTTTTAGGATCCATTTTTGTGTAATTTCTAAATGTTTTAAATAGCGATTGGTTGCACCACCCCATCCAATAATTCCATATGTAATATGTGATTGGGCCAAGGCATAATACATGATTTTAAGGTGTTTTTCTTCAAAAATGTTTTTGAAATATTTAAATTTTGGTAATAGACTTCTCATCTTTTTAACTAAATTATTAATATGTGTATCCCATTTTAGATGGGAGTCAATAGTAATACCCAGGTACTTTATGGTTGTTGCAGATTTTATTGTAAATTCAAGATTGTCATGCTTTATGGTGATACAGTTAAATTTTGGCAGCCCACTGACATAACTTGAGAAGGGCAAGTAAAAAGTTTTATTGATATTTATTGTTAATAGCCTACTGTTAAAGAAGTCTATGACCGTTTTAAAATCCCTCTCTACCTTGATCTTTAATGATTCCCATGTGCTGTCTTTAAAGAAGATTGCTGTATCATCGGCGAAGCTTATTATTTCAGCGTCGATAGGGACCTTGAATAGATCATTAACATATATAGAGAATAGAATTGGCCCCAATACGGTGCCTTGTGGAACACCAAAAGTAACATTTCTCATTGAGCTCATACAATTATCTATATTTACAGATTGTTTCCGGTTTGTTAAGTAGCTCTTTAGCAAGTCATTAAATTTCCCCCTAAATCCAAGATTTTCGAGTGTTTTCAATAAATCTGGGTGACTTACTGTATCAAATGCTTTGGCCAGATCTACAAATATGCACAGTGACGGCTCAGCAGCATCCATACTGTTGTATATCATATTATAGTTAGGAATATTTAATAATTTTAAATCGAATATTTTCCACGTTTCCGTCAGAACAATAACTTCAAATTTTTTTTTAAATTCGCTTAACACAACTCTTAGTTCATCAATATTTTTTGATATGCTTCTAATGTTATTTTGATATATTTCAAAGTTATCTGTATTTTCGCTGAATAATATTTTGTTACAGTCATTCATATTTTGTACTATTTTTGTTTCTATTTTTTTAATATGAAAATTTTTTATGTATGGGTCCATTTCAAAGTTTATTAGTTTATTACAGAATAAAATTTTTCAGGTAACACACACTTAAAATACTTCTATAAACACACAGATAACACAATCTTAAAATACTTCTATAAAATACACGTTAAAAGCAATTACATAGTATAATAATAATATATATATTAAGGTATGCAATTTTGATTAATTTCTCTAATATAGAGTAAAGGAGTTTTTTTTTTACAGTGTGTTTTTGTTTGTTTTTGTTTCCTTTTCATTAAATCTGGGTGAGGATCGACTCGGTTGTTCATTAACAATTTGATTTACAAATTTGCGTTTTTTTGCTAAATTTCCGCTAATTTCAGGTACGTGCTCGTCCTTGCTCAGCTCGGCTTGATTATTTATGGTCTTACTTGGTGTCGGTGGAGCACTGTTGGCTTTCTGAGTTTCTAAACATTCTGACCTTTTGTCATTTGTTTCGAGTTCATTGTCACTATCTTTTTCGTTCAGAAATAGTTCTTCAGCATCGTATACCTCTTCGTTTATGTACAACTTTTCGCCTTTTATGTAGGCGTTTAATTTCTTAGCACGTGCTTCATTTAGATGTTGACGTAATATTTTTTGTTTTCTACGCTCCTCTAATGTAAGTTCTTTAGAAATACTTATGTTAGTGCCTTTCAATTTCTTACAATTTTTTAGCACTGTTTGTTTTGTTAGATATGACGTAAACTTGACTATTATTGGTCTGTCTCTCTTCTTTTTACCTATTGCATATATATTGTTTACTGCTCCTTGGCTTATATTAATTTCTAGTAACTGGTTTAATTTTTGCAGTGTAAATTTTAGAACATCATTTCCTTCTTCATATCCAAGATTAAAAACTATTATATTATTTTTCCTCAGTTCTTTTTCTAGCGCCTTATATTTGATTTTTAACTCTAGAAAAATTTTTTCCAATTCTTCTCTCTTTTCGGTTTCTTTATTAATTGATTGTTTTAATTGGTCAGTTTTTATGTAGTTCTTTATATCATCTGCTTGCTTCTTATTTGTTATTTCAATAAATTGGGTTAATTTCTCGTAGAGGTTCGGATCTTCATTCATATCTAATATTGGGTTTATAAGAATATTTTGCTCACACTATAGATATGTATTAATTATACTATTTATCGACTATCAGCTAGAGTTTTTGTGGTTTTTTGTCCTTCTGGTTTTAAAATATTTCAATGTATGTTGTATTGAAATGTTTTCTTGTATCTGTTTATTATAAATAATATTGCTATAGAACGCTCTACTAGCTATTATTATAAACTATTAGGTGTATTAGTTGTCTATAGGTTGTTTATGGTGAACAAAATTAAATTACTTTTTATTTTACTCACTATTTTATACCATTTACTGGGAGTACTACTACCTTGATGTACACACCTCTATAGATACACACAAGTGTATCTGTGTAGTACTGTCGACACTCATCATTTCATTTTCTAACGTTTACAAATGAATGACCATGCAAGAGTATATTGCATTACTTAAAGCTATTTAGCTAAACAGGATTATCGGATTTAATCTAATTCTGCAAAGGACCCCGCAATAACCTTATGGAAATTGGGTTTCGGTCAAATCGTCTGAATTTTGGATATGTTTTAGGTTTCGTCATCCCAAGCAAAAGTCTCAATGGGCACAAAGCTCGAAAATCAATACTTTGGCTGCTACGGAGCTTGAAAGCTCCAAAGCTCCACCACAGATTTATTTATTCGTGCATTCTTTATAGATTTTTAAATAGCTTATTTTTTCGATTTTAATGTCTAGGTTTATGTTTTGAGGTTGCTGAATTCAAATCCGATGTCAAATTGTCCAAATTGACACTTGACAGCTGTCAATTAGCTGTCAAAGTGCCTTAACAAAGTGCAAATCTTATTTTTATGTTATGAGTTTATGCTGTTTAAGTAACTCAGTTCATGTACGATGTGAATACAATAATTTGACAATTGGCAGCTGTCAGCTAGCTGTCAAAGTGCAATAACAAAGTGCAAATCTTATTTTTTTGTTATGACTTTATGCTTTTTAGGTAACTCAGTTCATATATGACGTGAATATAATAATTCGACAATTGGCAGCTGTCAACAGGCTGTCAGCTAGCTGTCAAAGTGCAATAACAAAGTGCAAATCTTATTTTTTTGTTACGAACTGAGTTACCTAAAAAGCATAAAGTCATAACAAAAAAATAAGACTTGCACTTTGTTATTGCCAGCTGCCAATTGTCGAATTATTATATTCACATCATGTATGAACTGAGTTACCTAAAAAGCATAAAGTCATAACAAAAAAATAAGATTTGCACTTTGTTATTGCACTTTGACAGCTAGCTGACAGCCTGTTGACACCTGCCAATTGTCGAATTATTGTATTCACATCATACATGAACTGAGTTACCTAAACAGCATAAACTCATAACATAAAAATAAGATTTGCACTTTGTTAAGGCACTTTGACAGCTAATTGAAAACTGTCAAGTGTCAATTTGGACAATTTGACATCGGATTTGAATTCAGCAACCTCAAAAACATAAACCTAGACATTAAAATCGAAAAAATAAGTTATTTAAAAATCTATACAGACTGCACGAATAAATAAATCTGTGGTGGAGCTTTAGAGCTTTCAAGCTCCGTAGCAGCCAAAGTATCGATTTTCGAGCTTTGTGCCCATTGAGACTTTTGCTTGGGATGACGAAACCTAAAACATATCCAAAATTCAGACGATTTGACCGTAAGATTATTGCGGGATCCTTTACCTACAAGTAAGGGCTAAATTGAATGCTAACACTAACTCATGTTTTACTAAAATATTTACATATAATTTATGCAAAATATCTAAGATCTAGGATGTTTGAAAACACAATTGATATATCAAATGCCACTATAGAGGAGTAATTTACTGGAATTTCCCTTTGTTTAAAGATTTTGTGAGTTCAACAAAATTTCTTATTTTAAAGTTCAGCTTGAAATTTAGTTTAGTTTTTGATAAATTAATTCGAATTTTTAGTTTGTGTGCTGGAAAGAACAGATACTGGTGCATCATCTTTATGATTTTTAATGATACCATAAAGGATATAAGGGATTTCATATTAGTCAGTTTCTTGTGCTTAAAACTATTAAACAGCAATATTGCTAAAAATTGTTTGGTTTCAGATTGAAAATTGTTGGTAGGGTTATTTTCTAATTATGTTAATTCCTCTCGGATAAAATTTTGCATCTTATCATCGTAATCATTTTTAGAAATTATCATGGTTACATTTGATTTATCTGCTTTTATTTGGGTTAAATTATTGTTTAATTTTTTTTTTTTGGTTGATTAAATAGTCTGGGAGTCTTAATTTTTTGCTACATATCTATTTTTATTTAATATATTTGATTGAATAGAAACCCTCAGAGTAAAAACAGAAGAAGCCTTAAAAGATGTGTAAATTCAAATCTAACAAAATCAAGATTTCAAATACCAACTGTATATTTTAGTTGAGGATATGTATATCCTTGTATTTTTATATTATTAATCAGAAAACTTTTGCTTTAAAATTTTAAATTATAATAAAATATAGTTCTTATATAAAACAAGGCCAGCCCTCTGGTGAACAAGAAGTATTCTATGAAGTCAGTTTACATAGTTTCCAAATTTAAAATAAAAAATTTTAAGTTTAACAGAAGTTATAGTATTTACGAGAAGAATGTACAATTTTTTTTGTACCACTATTAAAAATGTTTTTCCGGTTATAATATACGTATTTGAATAAATCAAATAGGCAAAATAACATAGATGCTGCTAATATGGCAAAAATAATAAGTTTGATTTACAACAACATACGATTTCAACAAAATACTTTAACGTAACGTAAAGTAAAAACGATGCACATATTGAAATAAATGAGAATAATATTTTCTGTAATAAAAACAGTTTTTGACTCATTTAAAAATCAGTTAGATCCTAACACAAACGTTAATATAGTGAAGAATTTAAAGCGCTGATATAAAAATGACGTCAGTTCAGAGGCAAACGTAGACTTTATATTTTCGTCTGAAAGTTCTTAGAATACCCATGCGTGTTCCAATGAACGTTAATCTGTTTTCCACGTAAGATCGGGACCTTAATTATTTTTCATGTGATTATCTCGTCTTTATGGGCTCTCAGTAATTTATAATAGTATTATTTATTGTATAAACCGAGGTCTTACAAATGTAATCAGATGTTAGTAATTTCAGTTTTTTTATTAATTAGTTGTGAAGCCTTATTATTTGAATGAAAATATATTTCATAGTAAAATAACTTATAACAATAATTATCACAGGCACACAAAATAAAAAAAAGTGGTCTTTTTCTGGTACTCCGTTGGATAACGCATATGTACTTCGACGTGCTTAACACGAATCAGGTGTCCGTTTAGCTTCACTCGCCACCATTTTTTTGTAAATCGCGAAAATAACCTAAAAAAAACTCATAATTTAAGTTATTTTCGCGATTTACTAAAAATTGGTGGGTAACGGAGCTAAACGGATACCTGATTCGCATTCAGCATGTCAAAATACATAGAGATTGCCCAATGGAGTCCCAGAAATAGACCTTTTTTTTTGTGTGTGTGTCTGTGTAATATACAGGGTGATTTGCGTAGGCCATGCATTAGAAGTTTTTCAACTTGTAGTTGAATTAGAAACTTAAAATTTGGTACACATCCATAATCGATCATGCCCGTTCCACATAAAATATTTTCTGTCCTCCAGATACACAGGGTGTACCAAAAGTCGGTACCAACTTTCTTATTTTAAATAGAAACCTACCATTTTTTTTACGTGGTTAGATTGGCCTTTCTATTCTGAGTTTAGAGAACCTAAGTTATGTTAACTTAGCTCTCACAGTTTTTGACATATATGTCATTTTTTTTTTAAATTGCTGCAATAGTAGTTCACCAACAAATTTGTATCTCGCAAACCGTTGAAAATTATGGAACCAAATTTGTTAAGCAGTTAATTGAAAGCCCAGGCTAACTCCCAATGTCCCATCGCTGGTCCCGTATTGTACCATATGTGCGCACGCGATTTTCAAATGTCGCAATTAAAATTGCTCAAAAGTCAATTTTTTCAAATGGCACCTACTATTTTTCTTGACACCATTCGAAAGAAAATTGAATTTGATGGTGAGTTACTTAAGCATTCCCTATACCTAACTTCATCTCCCATCGAGTTATTCAATAAAAAAATAAAAAATACCATGTCTTGTCGATAGATTTCTTTTATTTTTCAAGTATGCCAAGTCAGTTGTAACAATTTAATGAAAAATATGGATTCCTATTTAATCATTATTATTATTATAATTATTTAATTATTATTATATTATTATTATTACACACAACAAAAACAAATTATTTTTAACGAACAAGAACAATGCTGACAGAATTCTAACGTAAATGTTCAATATGCCCACCATTTTTGTTCAAACATTCTATTATTCTACTTTCAACAGATTGTGTAGCACTTCTGATTTCGTTGGGGTCGAGACTATTAAAAGTCTGTATTATTCTAAATCTCAACTAGTCTATGTTGCGAACTGCTGAAGAATAAACCAAACCTTTTGTCAGACTCCAATTATAGAAGTCTAACGGGGTAAGATCTGGAGATCTTCCAGGCCACTGAAAAGGTCCTCGATTTCCCCAACAACGGTCATTGAACAAGGATGTCAATTTGGCATTCACAGTTTTTGTATTGTGTAGTGGTGCCCCATTCATCTGGTACCATGAATGTGCAGCTCTAGCCAGAGGCAAATTTTCGAGAAATGTTTCTACCGTGTTTTGAAGAATTTCCAAGTATCTTTCACCATTCAAATTTCCATCGTACATAAAATAGCGTACCTCTTGGTTCATTACCAAACAAAACACATGTATTCTAAATTGTACTTGATTTTCAACTTTGAGCACCATATGTGAATTTTCAGAAACCCAAAAATGTCAATTTCACCTATTTAAACACCCTGCTGACAAAACTTTGCTTCATCAGTCCAAATTATGTTTTCTAAGAATCCGGCGTGCTCTTGTATTTTGAGTAATAAATCCTCGCAAAAGTTTACCCTACGGGGAAAATCGCCTGGGTGTAATTTTTGCAGTATTATGAATGATAAAGGATGTTGGTTAAAGCGGTGTAAAATTGTTTGTATTGCAGAATATGAAAAACCCAATTCTAAAGACGCTTTTCGTATTGAGGCTTGAGGATATGCTTGAAAATATCCCAGAATAGTAATTTGATTATCTTCATTGCCAGTTACTGGTTTCTATTTTGTAATGGGTCTAGCCACTTTCCCGAAATTTAGATAAATATTTCTCAATCGTGAAAACTTTCCCCGTGTCATCCTTGGTAAGTTTGGATATTTCAAATTAAACTCACGGATAGTTCGCTGAATAATTGTTTGACATATACCATGGATTACAAACAAGTCTAAAACAACTTCGTTTGGGTAATTTTCATTTTCGAATCAATTTTATTTAAGAATTAGCACAACTCCTTTTCACTTTGACAGAATGTCACCTACTTAATTACAATTGTCTTTTGTTTCCATGGCATACTTGAAAAACCAAGCAATATCTCAACATGATATGGTATTTCTATATTTTTATTGAATAATTCGATAGAGGATGAAGTTAGGTATAGGGAATGCTTAAGTAAGTCATAGTCCAATCAATGAATGCCCAAAAGGGGATGGCAGAGAACATTTTGGAGGGGAGAATTTTTCTCTTCAGGGATGTGTTGGGGGTAGTCAGGAGGTAAACATACTAAAAGTCCCCACCCCTAACCCCGCCGCTTCAGGGGGGAGGGGGGTGGAAAGGTTCCTTTTTTCGATTCTTCACTTATAACTCGGAAACAATGCATCGCATGGGAAAAGGTAATCTATGCAAAATTAAACATAATTAAATTTCCCACAAGAATGTTTATATTCATTTTCTTCCTATGTGTTATAGTTTACGAGATATTCGCCAGCGAAAATCGATAATTAATAAAAAAAATCAATTACGTACCTTCTATATTTCTATCAAAGCGGTTTACCGTGGTCTGCTAATAAATCACAGTCACAAAATAATCTTTATTTTACAACACTGGACAATTTTGCTAACGTAATATTTTGTCGAAATCTATACATTTCCTTAAATATACAGTGTGACTCACTTAAAATGAAGATACCCTTATAACTTTTTCATTTTGTTTCCGATTTGAATCAAATTTTACTCAGGTATAAAATAAATTAGGATCTACTTATGACCAGAAAATCATTCACCTGCTATAAAGGCAAAGCCACCTGCGGTACCAAAATATGCTGAAAAAAAAATAAAACATTTTGAATGTTAGAAATTCTAAAAAATGCATACGATCGGCGCCACAAACGTACATACACCAAAATTTGATTTGGTTATTGATGGGGGATATCTCATACATAAGCTCATCTGGCAAAGGTTTCCGCAATTTGTGGTGGCTACGTGAAATTCGTCGTTAGTAAGATTAAAAATCAATATGATTTTTAATCTTTTTCCTCATATTTTGATACCGCAGGTAGCTTTGCCTTTATAGCAGGTGAATGATTTTCTGGTCATAAGTAGATCCTAATTTGTTCTATACTTGAGTAAAGTTTGATTCAAATCGGAAACAAAATGAAAAAGTTATAAGGGTATCTTCATTTTAAGTGAGTCACACTGTATATTTAAGGAAATGTCTAGATTTCGACAAAATATTACGTTAGTAAATACGCCCAGTGTTGTAAAATAAAAACTATTTTGTGACTGTGATTTATTAGCATACCACGGTAAACCGCTTTGATAGAAATATTCAAGGTACACAATCATTTTTTTTTAATTAATTATCGATTTCGCTGGAGAATATCTCGTAAACTATAAGACATAGGAAGAATATGAATAGAAACATTCTTGTGGGAAATTTAATTACGTTTAATTTTGCATAGATTACCTTTTTTCGTACGACGCATCGTTTCCGAGTTATAAGTGAAAAATCGAAAAAAGGAACCTTTCCACCCCCCTCTCCCCCTGAAGCGGCGGGGCTGGGGGCGGGGACTTTTAGTATGTTTACCTCCCGACCACCCCCAACACATTCCTGAAGAGAAAAATTCTCCCCTCCAAAATGTTCTCTACAACTCTTTCATTGACTGGACTATCACCATACAATTCAATTTTATTTCGAATGGTGTCAAAAAAAATAGTAGGTGCTATCAGAAAAAAATGACTTTTTGACAATTTTTGATTGCGACATTTGAAAATCGCGTGCGTCCATATGGTACAATACGGGACCAGTGATGGGACACTGGGAGTTAGCCTGGGCTTTCAGTTAACTGCTTTACAAATTTGGTTCCATAATTTTCAACGGCGAGATACAAATTTGTTCGTGAATTATTATAGCGGCAATTTTTTTCAAAAAATTGATGTGTCAAAAACCGTGAGGGCTAAGTTAACATAACTTAGGTTCTATATCAGAATAGGAAGGCCAATCTAACCATGTAAAAAAAATGCAGGTTTCTATTTAAAATAAGAAAGTTGGTACCAACTTTTGGCACACCCTGTATAACTGGAGGACAGAAAATATTTTAGGTGGAACGGGCATGATCGATTATGGATGCGTACCAAATTTCAAGTTTCTATCCAACTGCAAGTTGAAAAATTTCTAATGCACGGCCTACGCAAATCACCCTGTATGAATATCACCAGATCCTCCGCCATTTTCGAGAACATCGCGTATGCAAATAAATATATTACACAGACACAAAAAAAAGCGAAAAGTTTCTGGGACTCCTATATATTTGAGCATGCTGAATAAGAATCCGGTATCCGTTTAGCTCAGTTACCCAGCTCAGTTTTTTGTAGGTTATTTTCGCGATTTACAAAATAATTGCGGCCAGTGGAGCTAAACGGACACCTGATTCATGTTCAGCATGTCGAAATACATATGGGTTACCCAATGGAGTACCAGAAAAAGATCACTTTTTTATTTTGTGTGCCTGTGTTATTAACTGCGGGATCTAAATGCATTTAAAAGATGGATTTTCTTAATAAATTACCTAGGTAGATCCATGTTTTTTGAATTCATTTGCTATTTGTACTCATGTTTTCGCTGTAGCACCTTTTTTCAGGAAATTCTTTAAAATAATAAAAACAAATCAACGCTACGATTTATCTTATAAAAGCTTATAATAGTAGGTACAGTTGACTGCAATTTTATCGTTAGTAGCCTATTATGTTATAGCAACGGTAAAAAAAAATAAAAATTTTTCTTGTTCAAGTAGGCTTATAACTTCGAGATGTTAAGTTTGATCCAAAACATCTGTTTGTCCGTTTGTCTGTAACTTTTTTGTGCATATGATTACCCTGGAACGGTTTATGACATTGACTAGATTATATTTTGATCTTATTCCGCTGAAGGGTTAGGGAGTAAATGGGGGGGTAAATAGGTAAAGCAAGTAAGTAAGGGTTCATAAAATTAGGGCTTAGTATTTGCACGAGAAACTAAGGTTTTTTTTTTTTCATTATAAAAGACTAGACAGAAAATCAGAATGTGGAAGTAGTAATTCCTCAGGCAGCGGTTTTTAATGTTAAGTATCCGTACAAATATTTTTTGTCCTATTGATGTTTTCTGTAAATGATTTGATCAACTTAAGCTGGAGGCTATTTCCTTGTTTTGCTAATTTCGAGTAAAACAAAAAATGTTATTTCTTTTTTTCCATCTCGTGGGTATTTATATTAGTGATATAAAATCTTGTCCTATCCGAATATGTTAATTAATACCTACATAATTATCTAATTCATTTTTTAAATCGGTATATACGGAATTCTGTTTAGATAATATTAACGGAAGGGGATTTGGGAGTGCAAGTGCAGTTGTCCTCCACAATATACCGGGTGGCTCAAACGATAAAGACACTCTTGTAACTTTTGAATGTGCAAATGGATTTTTTTCAAATTTGGTGTAGTGATATGGGATGAAATTGTCAATTATATGATGCAAAGAACCAAAATATCTGACATGAAAATCTAATTCCTAAATGGGACAGCCTGTATATTTTTGCATATTCGGATCCTGCTGGCCAAAATACATATAATCTGACCCTATTATTTTGATTTTATAATTTTTTTCTAATTTTTAATTTTAATAATAGAAGGCCGTGATTTTGCCGAAATTGTTAAAAATTGGTCTATAAGCACTTTTAAAATATTATCTCTTCAGATATTAACATTAAACACGATTTATTCTTCATTAAGTTCAACGATATCGGTTATTCAACGAAAACTTTTTGTTTAAATGGAACCCCTATGGGACAACCTGTTATTTAATTAGATCTTTAAATTAGGAAGAGAATTATGCGCATTCATAATGTCTAAATTGTATAAATAATGTTTTGATATATATTTTTTTAAATATTTCTTGAAAATAAAAATAATGTTTGAGGGTCAGATCATATGTATTTTGGTGAGCAGGATCCAAATATGCAAAAATATGCAGGTTGTCCCATTTAGAAATTAGATTTTCGTGTAAATTACATTGAAACCGGAAGTCGGTGATTTTGGTTCTTTACATCATATAATTGGAAATTTCATCCCATATCACTACACCATATTTGAAAAAAATCTATTGGCCCATACAAAAGTATTCCTATCGGCTGGGCCACCCGGTATGACAACCTGGGACAAGGGATGACATAAAGGCCAAACTGTTGCCAGGAACATGAGTTGAGGGTAACTGTCAAATAGAGTTCAATAACACAGGCACACAAAAAAAAATGTCGAGTGCTAGAAGGCAGACCTATGTATTCCCATGCATCTCGACGCGCTGAACACGAATCCGACGTTCGTTTTGCCGGATTGGCTCTTGCATTTTTGATCATCTCAAAAAACACCTTAAAAATGCCCGAAAAATCCCAAACAAGTAAATAAAAAGTTTAAATGATCTGATCACTATACCTATACGTAATTTGGGGTGCTGAAACTGAATATGAGGTCACAATTAGCCGATCAGATAGGAATTTTGACATAACCTCAAAAAACACCTAAAAAATTTCCAAAAATCCAAAACAAATAAATTAAAAGCTTAAACCAAGAACTTTAAAACTAACACAACATAAGGCAAGAGCATTACACCAAGAACTTTGAACCAAGAACTCTAAACCTAACATAACCTAAGGCAAGAGCTTTAAATCAAGAACTTTAAACTAAGAATTCTTAACCCAACATAACCTGAGACAAGAACTTTAAACCGAAAACTTAAACCTACTATAAATTAAGACAAGACTCCTTAAGTTTCTAAGGCAAGAACTATTAAGGTTTAGAGTTCTTTGTGTACAGTTCCTGTCTTAGAATATGTTACATTTAGAGTTCTTGGTGCAAAGTTCTTGCCTTAAGTTTAAGTTAAGTTAGATTTAGAGTTCTTGGTTTAAAGTTAGTTGTGTAAAATTCTTGCTTTGTTTTTAGTTAATTCGTCGTTCCGAAATATCGAAAAAAAATCAACGATAAAATAAAAAAATATTTATCTAAAATGATATAATATGGATATAGTGAATAAAGGTTTTCCATGGTACCTTGCATCATATGTTATAACATGTTGGACAAATGGAAAGAACGTTAAAAATTAAAATATAAAAATCCAACAATATGGAAGGTGCCTGGAATCCATGAAGATTGTTATTTTTTAGCAATATAAATGTTTCCGGAATTAAAGCTAATGGAAACCGATTGTTCCAAAAGTCAAGAAGATGACAGTGAATATGAAGATAGTGAATGTGAGTGTTCGATAAGTACTAAAACTCCCAATATTTGGTGAAATGATAAACTTAATAATGTTATTAGAAATCTTGGTCTATCTAATGGTAGGGAAGAATATTTAGCGGCGATTATGGAAAAAGACAATTTAGAATCAAGTGATGTTCATTCTAGCTCATACAGAAAAAGAGAAAAGGACTTTAGAAAATATTTTATACAAAGAAAAGAGCACTTGCTCTTATATTGTCATAATGAAGAAGGGTTGATGAATATACTTAAACCTATCACATATAGATTTTAGATACATATTTTTTATTATATCGCTGATTTTTTTTCGATTTTTCGGAACCTAACAAAACAGAAGGAATTTGCATTATTTACACAGTTATGCAAATTTCTTGTACTCATAGGAAGCCAAGTTTCCACTTCACTAGAGCTGCGGTTGCATGATAACGACGCCCGCGGGCCCGCTTTCCCAACCTGACCGGCCGCCGATACTTTCCTGGATCGTAAGCTCTTTCTCTACTATAACGGAATTTTTCTTACCTAAGAACTTAGGCGAAATAAGTCGTTGCCCGCCGTCACCACGTGAAAGTTTCCTAGTCGCAAAAATAGAAAAATAAACAAATGGCATAAGACAATCAAACAGAATAAAGAAAACTATACAATTCTAAACAGCTCTAAGAAAAAAAAGTAAAAAATCATCAAGAAATGTTAAGACCAAACGATATTCCTCTCTCGACAGAGCGAAAACTTTTTCCTAAAAATGTCACTGTTCAGTAATATTTTCCTTTAGATACTTGAAAATTTAAAAGTTACCCATCTCCGCTTAGTAGGGTTGATGAGAATATATGTTGAAATGATATTTCTCTATAAAGTTTGCAGATTGCGCTTTAATTCTGACTACGGTATTGTGTTCAGCTCGTGAAAATACGTCGGAAATTATATGTTCAGATATTGTGTGGAGCAAAGTCAATTTCGGGCTATGATTCAGTCATTTTTGGGTACGTTTTCATCCTAAATATGGATTTTACAAGATATTCCATCGTCGCCCATAAATTCTGACTTTGGATTCGGTTTGAGTGCTCCAGATTACGTATAAATATAGTGATCAGTTCATGTAAGCTTTTTATTTACTTGTTTAGAATTTTTCGGGCATTTTTTAGATGTTTTTTGAGGTTATGTCAAAATTCTTATCTAATCGGCCAATTCTGACCTCAGATTCGGTCTCAGCGACCCAAAATACGTATGGAAATGGTGGTCAGCTCATTTAAGCTTTTTATTTACTTGTTTGAGACTTTTCGGGCAGTCTTAGGGGGGTTTTTGTGGTTGGGAAAAATACAAGAGCCAATGTGACGGGATTTTTGTCGAAATTCCGTTACAGTTCCTTTTTATCATAATTAACTCATTAATACTATGCATTCTTTGTATATAAGTAACATAGTTTAATTTATTAATGCAGTCTATTGAAACACCAAACTTGCGCCCGAAATTGTCACGTGATAGCTAGTCTGAGTGCCGCTGCTTAACATCTTGTAAACTGTACCTTAGCTAATTCAATTTGAGTAAAACGGCGCGCCCGAGACTGTGTCGCCTGGTGGAAGGAATGCAAAAGAGCGCGGTGGGGAGGTATTAAAAATCGGGTCTGATAACTTCTTCCTTCTTCTTGTTGTGTGTTCTCCTAGAAAGTCAGGTATGAATACTCTAGTAATTATAATTTAATAATTTATGATATTAATCTAATGATTAGTTGTTAATCTTTGGCTGGTAGTAGTTTCAAATTTGAGTGATTATCCGTATAAAACAATTTCTTTATCTTTGCTTTATTGAAATATAATTTACCGCATAAATTCTTTACTAGCACGTGGGTATATTCGAAACTCACAGGTGCAGTTTTTTTGTCGAGGCGGAATGTTAGACGGGGACTCCGTTTAAAAATTTATCCAGCCAGGAAAAAAAATGAATGAATCAGGCAAAACGGACTTAGGATTCGCGTTTAGCAGGTCGAAATGCATGGGAATACATAGGTCTGCCTTCTAGCACTCGACATTTTTTTTGTGTGCATGTGTAATTAGTTGATTATTATTATTATTTTTTTAATTTATTAGGTATAGACTTGGTGCTAAGGCTTTCGCGGAGCTGGTGATCTGGCTGCTGCTCTTCTTCCGCGTAGACTTGGTTGCGTGCTTGCTTCATTCAACAACACTCAACCAAGTCTACGCGGAAGAAGACTCGGAAACCAGCAGCCATATTAGGTATAGAGCCTCATTTTCACAGTGAACTTTTTATAATTTATTATTTTATAATTTATTTAATTTCCAATTTTTTCCCTTTCTATTTAATGTTGGTTTCTTGGCCTAACCTATGTTCTAACTTAATATAACCTGAATGTGGCGGGAAATCGGAAAATTATATGCAAACCTCGTAACTTTTACATCGTAACGCAAAAAAAAATTGGAAATTTCTATTGATTAAATAGGCTTAGAATGTCATGGAACATCAAGATTTTAAACTTGAGCAAAAAAAATCTGTCTGTCGGTCGGTTCGTCGCACAGTGTGGTGGAAAAAAATACCGTTCAAAAATCACCTCGGAATTTATTGGATCAGCATTTTTTTAAAAATGTTCTTACTAAATTCTTAATCAATCTCTCGAGCCAGATTTTTGATTTTTGTCCCTGATTTTTTAAACTTTTCCAAAGAACTTTGAATTTTCATCAAAAATTTTGAAAAATTAATGACAAAAATTGAAATTCCGGCTTGGTAAATCAATAGGTAAATGAAAAATGAAGATAAAAAAACTTTTCGATTACTTAAGTATTAAGAGCTGCAGACTGATTTGAAAAGAAAAAATCAATGTGTCATTTTGTCAACTGTCTGCAGCAATATTTAAGCAATTGGAAGTTTTTTTTTAAATCTTCGTTTATTAATTACCTATGTATCTTTCAAGCCAGATTTTTGATGTTTGTTTATAATTTTTCAAAATCTTTGATGAAAATTCAAACTTCCTTGGAAAATTTTGAAAAATCAGGACAAAAATTGAAAATCTAGCTCAAGAGATTGATGAAGAATTTAATAACCAACATTAAAAAAACAATAAGATGTTCCTATAAATTCTGAACAGTATTTTTTTCTACCCCACTGTGCGTCGGTCTGTCTTTAACTTCTTTTGTGCGCACGATTACTCTGGAACCATTTAAGATATTTACTTGAAATTTGGTACACGTATATATTTTAATGAGATCTGGAACTAGATTATATTTTGATCTTATTCCGTTGAAGGTTTGGGGGTTAAATTGGGGTATATGGGAGTAAATAGATAAATCAAGCAAGTAGGAGTTCATAAAAGTAGTACTTAGCATATACAGTGTGTCCTAGGATACCTAGATGTAACAAGAGGTGTAATAGACCAAAAATTTTGGAATTTTGGAATGGTATTTGGGGATTGAGTCCTGCTTGTTGTAAAACTAAAGTATACCAAAAATGACTTGATTTGGTGTTCTACAGGGTGTTTTATAAGCAAAGTTGTAAAAATCAGCACTAATAAAGTACCTTTATTTTTCAAAATATGAAAAAATTCCGCTAAGAAAAGTTATTTAAAATGCAATTTTATACCTCTATACCAAATTTCAGGAATATAAAATTATTTTTTTGAAACTTCCCATTTTTTGCGAATTAAGAGTTGAATTCATATTTAAAGTTGTGTAGGAGCAAATGTTAAGTTAAGCTATGAGAAAAGCAGTGGATACACCAAGCATAAAAAATTTAGTGAAAATGGTACTCACAGTGCGTGAAAAAATTTATATTGTGCAATGCTACGGAATTGGCGGTGAAAACTCGCTAAGAGAAGTGGTAAGCCAATTTAATTTGAAATTTCCAAACACTGCTTTGTCACGTACTCAGGCTATGAGAATAATTGAAAAGTTTCTGGCTACTGGTACTGTTCTTAACATGAAAAGAAAAATAAAAGCATATGATGAAGACAATGTTGGGGCTATTATAGCTCATGCCTCTGTTATAGAAAATCCTAGGATGCCACTAAGAGAGAGATCAGCCCTTATTAATATTAGCAAGTCTGAACTCCAAAGAATTTACCTTAGGGCATATAAAGCAAATTATAAACATACGCTTGAAGAGGGAGATGATGGCCGTAGGTTGGATTTTTGTTTGATCATTGGAGAAAAAATCATGGAAAAGAGATTTTTTCATCATTTCATAATTTTCTCAGATGAATCCACATTCACAACCAATGGTGTTATTTCATCTCAGAATTGTCGGTTTTGGGCTTCTGAAAATCCAAATTTTAGAATTCATTGTAGAAGACAATATTATAAAAAAATGAATGTGTGGTGTGCCGTTTCTTATCACGTTGGAGGTATTGGACCTTATTTCATTGAGGGAATGTTAAACCAGCACACTTATTTACAGCTTCTTGAAAGATTTTCTGAAGAACATTTCAATATTCTAAGAGATATGCCTTTAGTTCATTTTCAACATGATGGTTGCCCTGGCCACTCCACAGAAATGGTTAATCGGTGGTTGAATTTAAATTTTGGAGAAAATTGGATTGCCAGGAATGGACCGATCAAGTGGCCGGCGAGATCCCCAGACCTATCAATATTGGATTTCTTTTTATGGGGTCGCCTCAAGCAGTTGGTTTACGCTGAACCACTTCCTAATGATGTAGCAGTATTGAAGCAGAGAATTACAAATGCCGTAAACTCCATACCGTTAGATCATATTCGAAACAGTTTTAAGGACTTCAGGCGAAGAATCGAACTGTGTGTGGATGTGGGTGGTAGCTACGTCGAATAATAAAAAAATTGTAAACATTGTTTTGTATTGGTCAATAATTAATTTGTTTGTGAATCTGTTATATTTTTGACATTTATTACTTGTTATAATTTTTAAACCTCATTAATCTTCTGTTAGTAACTGTTTCTTGTTTTTCAATTAGTTCGATTAACATTATACTAGCTTACATCTCGTATATTCAGTTTTTTATTTACCAATAGCCTACTTTTTGAGATGATTAACATTTGCTCCTACACAACTTTAAATATGAATTCAACTCTTAATTCGCAAAAAATGGGAAGTTTCAAAAAAATATTTTTATATTTCTGAAAGGTATAGAGGTATAAAATTGCATTTTAAATAACTTTTCTTTATTAGTGCTGATTTTTACAACTTTGCTTATAAAACACCCCGTAGAACACCAAATCAAGTCATTTTTGGTATACTTTAGTTTTACAACAAGAAAGGACTCAATTCCCAAATACCATTCCAAAATTCCAAAATTTTTGTCTTGTTACATCTATCCTGGGACACACTGTATAATAGAAGCTAAGGACTCAAAAAATTTTTTGGCATTATCACCTCCACCTCATTATTAAAAAGGTCGAAAAAAATAAAATTATGATTTAGTGTGTGTACAAGAACCAAAGGCCTCAACATTTTTTTACTTCATCCACCCCTACTACCACCCTCTCGTGCGAAGTATCTATCGGGGTGTATGGAAATACCGGTCATAGCTTTTATATGCAAAGGTGAATTTCAATTTGGCCCCATTTGGCCACGAAATAATAGCCATTATCAATGCTTAATAACGTACCAAATCTCATCGCTATAGCACAGAGGGCTTCTGAAATATTAAATAAAAATCTAGTGATCCACTTTCGCATTGCCTTAGCTCCCTTAGCAAGCATTTGCGAACATATATTTTGCATGTATAATCTGCGCCAGAAGTTTGTAACCGGTATTTCCGGACAACCTGTATAAGTATAAGTATAAGCACCGTGAATTTGAAAAAATTGATTAAGGTGACATATAAACCAATGGAATATTCTATCCACAGATTGCATCTGCATGCTAAAATTTAACCTGATTTGTAGAGTTAACGACGTTGCAAATTGCCTAATTTTTAACTTTAATTTTTGAGTAGTTTTTATAAATCCTAAAGATTTCAGGAACGTGAAACTGCTAAAGGTGTTATTAGAGGTAATCGGTAAGTTAATAAATTCACTCAATTTTGAATAATGACCAAAAAAATAAAATCTTTCATTTGAGCTGTATTAATTAATGACCATTTCTAGTTCAGACACTCATTTTTAACTTAAACTGAGGCAAGAATGAAAATAAAAAAACACTTAAACCTATCATAAGAAAACATACGTTGACCAGATAATTTACTGATTGAAATACTGGTCAAATAATATCTCAAAAATTGTAATACACAGTGTATTAAAGTTATTAAATATTTTAATAAAAAATGTACAGGATGTTCCAGTTAATGCGTTATGTTCGATATTTTCGGTAGTTTTTGAGATATACAGGGTGTTTCATTAATAACTGGTCATACGCTAACTGAAGAATTATTAGCCCAAAATATGAAGATTTAACCAAAAACACTTAGATAAAATGTGCCTCCTTGCTGAGATACAGCTTTAATAGAAAAAAAAATGGTTGAAGTCAAAAATGAAAAAAATTATTTAGACAGTGTTAATGGTCCAAGACACATAATATCAGCTAAAGAACTGGTTCCTCACTATGGCCAGGGTTCCACGGTAGAGGGAGGTTGGAAAAAGAGTTTCTTCCTCTTAATTTGTACACCACTGGCCGAATATTTGTTTTCTTGGTTTTATTTTTATTTTCAATAATTTTTAGGCAAAAAAGGTACCTAATAAATTGCTTTAGAGTACCTATTTCTCGAGATATTTAAATTGGAAAAAGCTTTGAAAATAAAACGATACGTTTTACAGGTAGTAATAGTTTATTTTAATAAATGTTCAAATAGGTACTTTGGTACATTTTCTTAATATTATGTTAAAAGGTCTCCTTACTTTAAAAAATATGTTGGGCTGCTTCTGATAAAATTAGCAGCATTCTGTACTTGTTGCCATGATTCCTGACGACTGTTGATCGCTTACGCATAAACTAATGATAATTTCATACGTCCCCAAAAGTAGAAATCTAACGGGTTTAAATCTAGGCTACGAGGTGGGTAATCTTTTAATTTTTAACTACAACATCTCAGTAAGGAGGCAAATTTTATCTAATTGTTTTTGGTTAAATCTTCATATTCTAGGCTAAGAATTCTTCAGTTACTCTATGACCAATTATTAATGAAACACCCTGTATTTATGGCATAGTTTATTTCGAGGAATCCCACCATATTAAAAGGCATACATACAATTGAGCATCAAAGGAATAGTTATGTCCGAGAAACCATTTTCTTTGCTATTAAAGGAAAGTAAAAATTGCATGTAAAGAAATATCACTTTCGCTTTAGACGAAAACGGCGTTTTCTCTCTAAAAAATAGAATCATGAATAAAGTTCTCTCATCACTGATTCAGGCATCCTGTTTTACAAATGTCAATTATGGCAGGTATTTAATTTTTGTAAAAATTGGAAGTTGGATGAGTTGGTATGACACTTTTACCAAACTTTCTATCACGGTCAATAGAAATAAACATGTTTACGTCTATTTCTATCTAGTACGATCATGTGATCATACTCTTTGCCGATTTATTGGAGCTTCCGGTTAATATCAAACTGATTTTTGATTTGAAAGTATCAATGGATTTGTCGTGAAAATTAGTATTTAACTACTGGGTGTCTAAAAGATGTTGCCATTTCAAAAAGTTGACATAATTATAAATTAGTGATTTCGGAAATTTTGGTTTGTCGTAGTTATTAAACCAATTCAAAAAATTTCACGTTTACATTTTTCTCTTATTGTTTTGGTACATTTGATTGATTTGAGTGCATTCGCCACTGTACTTTAGACGCAAAAATAAAAATAGCCCTAAAAAAATTAAATAAACCTCTAAAAAAAATTTAAAACTACGCAGTCATACTTAAAATTGTCTCCGGAATCCAAAAATGTAAAAATGTACAGGGTGTTCCGTTTAAAATTTCAATGTTGAGGTCATTTTCGGGGAAATCGAAAGTGATGGAAAAATGTCAAATTATGAAAAATTTGCCGTTTTTCATATTACCTCTACCAAATTCAAGACTTATATCTTGAAAACTTTGGAAACTATGGCTTGTTTAATGATGACTATGATTTTTTTTAACTCTATAGGATTGGTAGTTTCGGAGGTATGAACGTTTAAAGATGGCGTCCTAACATTCATGAAACGAAGTATTTAATTTATGAAAATATAGAAAATAGATCTTCTAGATGCAGATCGTAGATACGCATTCTAGATACGTTTTTTTTTTAACGTCACATTTAAGTTTGGGTTGGAAACTTTATTTTAATCACCTAATGGGGATGGAATGTATATATTAGACTAGAACTACCTTTTGCGGAGACCGAGACGGTAATATGGTAGGATAGATGTAAATTGTCCTTATGGAATTTCTGGAAGCGTCGAATATGACGCTTGGTACTGGGAACTCCTTGACTTAATATTAGGCTCATCTAGAAATCAGCGATAGCATCACAGTTGGTTGAATTTCACCATCATCATCCGTCACTTGGATTCACTACTTTAATTCAGTGAGAATTCCAGATAAGTGTCGCAAATAAAATTTTTTACATCTAATGTATTTTTTATATATATCTCATATTTTTATGCTTTAACACTTTTAGAGTTCTTTAAAGAATCAAATTGGAAATGTTCTTTTTGAAATTATTTCAATTTTCAACTTTATCTTTAATATGTTTTTGTTGTAGAACTCTCCAAAATCGTCCTAAGTTGAAGACATAATCGAAATTCGACTTAGGCAAAAATTTCATTTAAAGACATTTTTGGGAGTCTGCAGAGGCGCAGATCAGTCCATAAGGACCGTTTTGGGTTCTATAAGGCGTTGGAAATGACCAGGTGAAAATTCGAAGAAACACCGAATTTTCACTTAGGAAAAATGTTTTTGGTTCAGAATATGAGAGTAGAAGTATATAATGACAAAGATTTATGAATAATATACTTTTTTCAAAGGTACCACAAATTGGACTTTGAAAAATAATATTTTTGGAAGGGCGTCAAAATTTGGCTCAGGAATCGATTTATCGAAAGTACGCCAAAATTTCACTTGCAGACTAATTTTTCAAAACTGCGTTGAAATTTGGCTTGAAGATCAATTTTTCAAAAGTACGCCAAAATTTCACCCGCAGATTAACTTTTCAAAAGTACCCTGAAATTTGGCTTGAAAATCGATTTTTCAAAAGTACGCCAAAATTTCACCCGCGGATTAACTTTTCAAAAGTACCTTGAAATTTGGCTTGAAAATCGATTTTTCAAAAGTACGCCAAAATTTCACCCGCAGATTAGTTTTTCAAAAGTACCTTGAAATTTGGCTCGAAAATCGATTTTTCAAAAGTACGCTAAAATTGGTCTTAAAATGGATTTTTCAAAAGTACCACAAAGTCAGTTTAAAAAGTATCACGAAAATATACTTTAAATTATTTTTTATTTTTTATTTCTCAACCAAAGACATTGACCTTTGAGGTACGGTCATTGAAAGCCCAATTCTAAAGTATGAGCATAAAATTTTAACGATGCACTGCATCCGAAAGGCAGAATACAAGATTTTGTCAAAGCCGGCGTAGTGCCGATAAGCAAAAATTGATAAAAATCAATGCACATGTACAAGGCCGGTTTCTCGCATAGAAAGAGTTTGGATTGACCCAGCGGCTCGCAATTTGGTCGAGCGCGTTGAGTGGTCCAGACAAAGCAATGGTAGAAAAGCCAATAACAGGGCTTTTCAAATGACAAAGTTATAGAGGAAAACGCCTTGTGCATAAAAATCCAAAAATTCAATTTTGCCTAAAAGTCGCTCGAAGGTGAGACGCTGCCAAATCGATAATATTGAACGACTGTGATAAGGGTTAGTAAGTCGTGGACTGATCGAACGCCACTCAACTTAGGCAGTAATAAGTCCTCTGAATGTGTTTGAGTACGTGAATCTCCACGATACAAGAACTTTAAAGCTAAGTAGTCTCTAGCGAAACTAAATTCATTTAGTAAAACTTTTTTAAGTTAATTTCAGTCAGCCTTAATTATTCATTTACCCAGAGTCTGAAATGATTCTAAAAGCTCGCATTTTGATTCTGAGAAGGTATGTATGAATCATCTTTCCAACCTAATCGATCGTTAGCGTGAGCGCTCTCGCTTGTATGGTCTGAAAGTCACTACCTTGATTGGGGAAGGCACGATTCTTATCATGAGAATTTTGTATAACCAATTCTGTTAAATAAACGGATTCTTTGAACTATTGTTTCTTAATTGATCTTGAGGCCTGTTGACGGTCTATAATCCCTGGAAATTTCGTATAGAAAACCGGATGTGTCGAGTTAATTCGCATTAACGTTCGACCTTCTGGTTGCTTTACGGAGGTTTAATAGGGATTTTTTTATGCGTTTTTTGAGAAATAAATTCCGTTATTAATAGACCAAAACGTGATTTCCGCGTACCAAAACTAATCCCTCCGCAGAGAAATTCTTCGGTTGGGATTTTTTTATGCAAAAATTCAGGAAATTAAGAGGTGCCTAAACCCCTAACGAGGGAATTCGGGTCCAGAGAGAGCGTCGTTTCCGATCTGTGGTAGTGCAGCCTTGGTCCATTACTCGGCTATCGAAGTGCATCTTATCTCGAACCCGCCTGGGAGGTAGAAGAACGGGGTAATACGCGACTGGCGCCCCCTGAGAAATAAATTGGTGTCGCGTCATTTTGACGCCTGGTAGTGCGTTCTTCTACATTTTCAACGAACAATTGGTATATTTTCAATTATTATTTAGGTGTAGATTATCTGCGTAACGTCTAATTTAAAAACAGATATATGAAATGATCTGTAAAGACTTTGTGATCACAATTTCTACGAAACATTTACATTTAAATAATTAATTATGACTTTTAAAACACTATATTGTCAGTTCATATTTAAGACAGTATTTTAAATAATATCTACGTAACATATTATCGTCCATTCGTTTTCCCTATTGTACATAAATTTGTTTAATTTTAGGGCCTCAGTTTAGTCGTTTTGTAACAAAAACACATCCAGTTTGATTGGTTTATAATAAAATCAATTTTATAATTACTTTGTCCTCTTATTTCAGGTATTTTGATACAAATTGTACAAACTATACAAACTATACAAACCATTTAGATAATACCTACTGAATTAATTAATTAACCTTTTTCTAAAGAAAAAGTTGAATATCTTTTAGAAATATTTGCAAGTATTAATCTAATCTTGATTTTTGCTAAAGGATTATTAATTTACACTTCTTTATAGTCAACAATTTATACTTTCTTAATAATTTGATTAGTTTATCTTCTTATAATCAAACTCCACTCTTAGTGTAAATTTCGAATATAGAAAGATTGGCCTCTCTAGGAAAATTATCATTATATAAGTCAAATTAACATTTCTTTAAGATAAATTATAAAAACATCTGTCATTTATTAACTACAATCTACTAAACACGTAAGACCATTTGGGAAGTGTTTTCTTACCCATGACTCGCCTGCCGAGTCTCTGAGCTGCTGGTGTAGTAATTTGTTTCCTCTAAATAATATAAAGTTCAGTCTGAATCTCGAACAAATAATAAAAATTAATAATTTATTGAACAGCGAAGGAGTAATGTTACATTATTAATTAGACTTTTAAATTTCCTTTTTTTCTTCTGCAGCATAGTGTATAGCCATTACTAAGTGTCCATTTAAAGTACTTGCGTTGGTAAAAATGGCACTGTAAACTACATTTTCGAGAAAACCGTATAATTTTTGTTTTCATTGCGAATATCTGAACTAATATTTCTTGCGCCGAAAAATGTTGTAGATCAAAAATAAAGATTACAATCTGTGGATGAATTATTTTTTTTCAGAAAACAGTATACTAAAATGGTATTCCTCGAATAACTCAAAAAGTAATACATTTATCGCAAAAGCATCACGGACCAAAAATAAATTTTAAAATTGACTATGCATTTTATTTTATTTTTTTTTAAATCTGTAGAATTAGCAGTTTCGGAGATATGGAAGTTTAGAGGTGGTATCCGAACGTTCATAAGTATTTAGTTTAAATATTAAATATATCATAAACGATGGCACTTACGTCAATAATACTAAGCACCAAAATTAAGTATTATTGATTAAGCTTTCAGTTTTCTTTGTTTCTCTGGCATAGAAAACAAAGACGTTGGCCGAAACAATATGCATCACATTTTTTAAACAAAAATGTCACCATTTTCTAATTAGCCAGGAAATAAAAGACAATCTCAAAAACTGTTAATCACTACTATATTAGTATCTCACCCAGATGCTTAACATTTTTTACCCGTTTAAAGTACTTGATTAAAAAAAATAAATTTGAATTTTTTAATTTTGGCAATACTTTTCCAAATACTAAACTTTTCGATTGCTGGTAAGAGCTAGTGTCGGGCCCATATAGAAACTGAGGACGATAGCTTTTGCGACAAAAATCACCTATAATATATTTTTTCACCTCTATGAGTACTATTGGGTACTGTGCTATTTAATAAAATCGATTTTCTTTGAAAATGTATTAAAACAGAAATAATTGCAATTAGGGCTGTGCAGGAAACAAAAATGTTTGTAGGAAAAATGAGAACACGAGTTGTAAATAAATTAAATGATATTTATAATTTCAACATTTATCAAATAATTATTAATGTCTTGACATTCTGATAACCCATGATCCCAGACACATTTATTAGCTTTAAAAATATTATTAGAATTACTTCACCTAAAAACAATGGTAAATGTGCGGAGGTTGAATAATAACGAATGTGTTTTCTACACAATTTAATTTGTTATTATTGACAATGTATCGCATAAAGGGTGCTTCTGACCCAATTTTGGCCTTATCAAAAATGTAAATTACCCTCAATTTCCTCATAATATTCATATAGAGTGTCGTAAGGAAAAATTTGTGGTGTAATAAAACCAAATTCCTTCTTGTAACTAAAGCATCTAACAGACTTTTGTAACCCATGTCATTATGCTATTTGATATACCTTTAATATACGGCAATCCTGATAGGGTAACGTGTCGCGGTTGTCTGTCAGGCGTACGGTTTCACTAAAGCTCTTTCCCTGAACTCAAACAATTTTACTTTAATTTGTATGTCCTGTATGTCCAAGAGGCGCCTATTATAGTTCTAAATAAATGACCAAAAACTGGATTTTTAAAAATGCTTTGCTTGAGGAAATAGGTTTTGAGAAGTATTAATTTGGGTATTCAGCAGATAACTTTCAAAGATAGCATTAGTTCCTTTCATACACTGTTGACCCAAATCAGTATATCAACAAAGAATCTCTCTTACCTTATTACAACTTTTTCATACATTTAATATACAACATTCAATATGAAAAACAAGAAAATAATATTCTCTCTATACAGGGTGATTCACGTAGGCCGTTCGTTAGAATTTTTTCAACTTGTTGTAGGACTACAAACTTAAAACTCGGTATGCAGCCATAATCGATCATACTACCTAAAATATTTTCAGTCCTCCAGCTATATAGGGTTTGCCAAAAGTCGGTACCAACTTTCTTATTTTAAATAGAAACCTACATTTTTTTTTACTCCAATTCTAAGTTTAGACAACCTAAGTTATGTTAACTTATCTATTACCGGTTTTGATGCATGTCAGTTTCTTTGAAAAAAATTGCCGCTCCAGTAGTTTATGAACAAATTTGTATCTGTTCAAAATTATAAAACCAAGTTGATGAAGCAGTTAGCTGGAAATCCAGGCTAACAGCTGATGACCAATCTGTGGTCCCATCTTGTACTATATGGGCGCAGACGATTTCCAAATATCGGAATAAAAAATCGTTAAAAAGTCGATTTTTTCAAATGGCAACTACTATTTTTTTTGACATCATTCGAAATAAAATTGAATTTTAGGGTGAGTTACTTAAGCATTCCCTATACCTAACTTCACCACCTATCGAGTTATTCAATAAAAATCAAGAAATACCTTATCTTGCCGAGATATTGCTTGGTTTTTCAAGTATGCCATGGAAACAAAAGACAATTCTAAAAATTTGCTTAAAAATATGTATGCATATCTTCAGTCGTTTTTCAATTATTGGCATTTTTTGTGGTAGGCTTTGTAAAAAATGCCAAATGTCAAACCTAGTCACTATTGTGTCATTGTTATCTTATTGTGTCAATTAATTCGTGCAATTTTCATCATGGAATGATGTTGTCTTTGATCTGTTTGTAATTTATGGTGAAAATAACAGAATAGTTGACAGAACATGGCGCGCGTTTAATTTCAATTATCCACTTCTACCGTAAATCACAAAAGGTAAATTTCTTATCCTTAAAATAATGTTTTTGATCATGGGGAAAGTAGTTAAGCCTCTTGTGAGAACTAAACCTATAACAGGAAATGAAAATATTGAAATTAACGCCCTGGTATATTTTCAAGCATATCCACGTGCTTCCATCAGAACAGCATCTGCTGATTTGGGAATTTCTTATACCTCATTGCAAAGAATTCTTTGTCGACATAAGTTACATTCTTACAAGTTTATAAAGCTACAAAAACTACTTCCCAGGGACTACGTACGCAGGATTAACTTTTGCGAAGAATTTTTGATAAGGATACATGATCGTAATTTTTTACAAAAAATCATCTGGACAGATTTTGATTTTTTTTTTGGAAATACTCGTATTGTAATGGAGATGGAAAATCAAATTCAATTTCATATTAATGTTTTCTATCTGTTAATGGACAGTGAGGTACAATATTTCATGTACGATGAAAACTTGAATGGCAAGGGTTATTTGAAAATTTTAAGAGAAGTTGTGGAAAATTACCTGGATGATATGTCTCTAAATATATCAATCGACTTATCAATCGTTGGTATCAAATGGACGGAGCTCCATTCGACTAGAACCGTAAATGCCAAATTAACGGAACTCTTTGAAGATCGTTGATCGATCACTTTTGCCCGCCCGATCTTCGGATCTTACTCCTTTAGATTTTTATTTACGGGGCTGTTTCAAAGAATTATTGTACACAAATCCGATTTTAAATTACGAAGACTGGAGAATAAGGATAGTTGGAGCTTTTGATCGTTTGGAACCTCTCGAAATTCGGAGAGCAACGCAGTCTGTTCAGGAGCGCGTTGTAGACTGTCTCAATGAAAATGGTGCACACATTGAGCATTTGTATTGAAATAAATTATTTTGTTAATCTCTTCAGTTGTTGTTATTATTTGTTATTGCAATACGATTTTTGAATAAAAATTCAAAAGAAACGATTATTTCCATATTTCCAAAGCCTACTACCTAGGAAAAAAAATATTTCTTCAAAAAATGCTAATAACTCAAAAACGAATGCATACATAATTTTAAGTAAATTGTTAGAATTGTCTTTTGTTTCCACGGCATACAAACTAAGCAATCTAGGCAAGATAATGTATTTCTTGATTTTTATTGAATAACTCGATAGGCGGTGAAGTTAGGCGGTGAAGTAACTCTAAAATTCAATTTTCTTTCGAATGATGTCAAAAGAAATAGTAGTTGCCATTTGAAAAAATCGACTTTTTGACAATTTTTTATTGCGACATTTGAAAATCTCCTGCGCCCATATGGTACAAGATGGGACAACCGATGGGATATCAGGTGTTAGCCTGGATTTCCAGGTAACTGCTTCATCAATTTGGTTTCATAATTTTAATCGGTTTGCGAGATACAAATTTGTTCGAAAATTTTTTCAAAAAAATTGACATGTATCAAAACCTTTAAAAGATAAGTTATCATAACTTGGGTTGTCTAAACACAGAATTGGAAGGCCAATCGAATCATGTAAAAAAATTGTAGATTCCCATTTAAAATAAGAAAGTTGGGACCAACTTTTGGCACACCCTGTATAGCTGGAGGACTGAAAATATTTTAGGTAGAACAGGCATGATCGATTGTGGCTGCATACCAAGTTTCAAGTTTGTAATCCAACTGCAAGTTGAAAAACTTCTAACGAACGACCTACGTGAATTACCCTGTATACTGTGATCTAATAGTATGGGAGCAAGCGACACTTTTAATCGCTATACTTATTTAAACTTGGTTTTACTTCTACATCCGGTGGAAGTATAGAAACGACAAAAATTTTTTAAAAAATTTGTTTTGTTCAAATAGGCTTAGAATGTCATGAAATGTCGAGATTTTAAATTTGAGAGAAAGAAAATTCTATCTGTCTGTCGGTCTGAAACTTTTCTTGTGCGCACGTTTACTCTGGAACCGTTTGAGATATTGACTTGAAATTTGGTACACACATGTACTTTAACAAGATCCAAAACTAGACTATATTTTCATCTTGTTCCGCCGAAGGGTTGGGGGGTAAATTGGGGCAAATTTGGGGTAAATAGGTAAATCAAGCAGGTAAGAGTTCATAAAATTGGTATTTAGTATATACAAGAGAAGCTAAGGTCTCAAAAAAAAATTTGGCATTAGCCACCCCCATTACCACCCCCACCATTAATAAAGGGGATGAAAAAAAAATGATTTAGTGTGTGTACAAGAACCAGAAACCTCAAAATATTTTTTACTTTATCCACCCCCACTACCACCCCCTATCACCACCACCACCCCACTACCGATGTGAGGTATGGTTTTATGGGTTTTTGGGGTAGAGGATTTCAAATATTATATTATTAAAGTTCCGTAAACAATTTTTTCCACATACAAAATTTTTTCGTTGTGAGTGACTTGGATAGAAAATCTGGATGTGGAAGCAGTGATTCCTTGGGCAGCGGTTTTTTTTTTCGATCATATTAACCTAACTTGTCCACAAAACAAACTCCTGCCACTTCGCTAGCGGGCCAACGCTTGGCACTAGCCTTATGATTATTAAAAAAAAAGTGTCACTGCTATACGTGTTTAAGGTTGATATATTTTTATGTCATTTATTGGCATTACATTATGATGGAATATTATATTCTACATGCCATTCCAAACTTGTTGTAGACTATACTCTCTCTAACAGGATTTTAGAGATTGAAGAAAATATTCAATCAATTAATGTATTTATTGATATTAATTAGTTTTCTGTAAATATTCACAAAAAACTTTAAAACTGTTCAAAACGTCAAATGCCAAGCTAGAAATAAATACCGTTTGTTCGGCGTAACCATAGCAACTGAACCAAGATACTTGATATACCGTGCTAAATGTGGAAAACGGCTTCTGCGGTATTATTCCATCACAGTGTGTTGGAATGATACTCGTTCCGACACAATTTTAGTTGTGGAATTTGTAGTTTCTGAAAAAGTATTAGAAAAAATGATTTGCTTCCACTTTCATTGTAGACCGGCATGCTTTGATCATTAACATAGATATATAATTAAAATAGAGTCAATTGACAGAAATGTTTCAATCTGATTTTTTTTTACGAGTAGTTTATTACTTGAAATTGTTGAAAAACTTGCCGCCGGCCATTCTACTGAACATGTCTTTGGCACGAACAAAAAAAGTTCTGTGTTCTGAGTCGATTTTGTGGAAACATTGCCCAAATATAACACAAAAAATAAGAAATTAATTTTAAGCAGATCTTTCAAAAGAGTGTCGCTGGCTCCCGTACTATAAGACTTATCATGCTAGCATAGTAATAAGAAGACTGCCTTACGAGATATCTTATTAAGTGGCTCTAGTTCTATCTAGAGGATACTCAATCATAAATAAACATTTGTTACATTTCAAGGTCAAGAATTCCTAAAAAGCACAGCGAAAAAGTGTATAAAATTTCACTCACCGCATGCATGTCTTGATAAATGAAATATTTACTTCTACTTTTGACTAACTGTAGTACAAGGAAATATTTGCATGAGTGAAATTTTATACTCTTTTTCATTGTGTTTTTTAATCATTCTTGACTATAAAACGTAACAAATGTTTATTTATCGTGGAGTATCCTCTAGGTAGGGCTAGAGATACTTGATAAGATGTATCGTAAGGGAGACATCTTATTACTATGCCACCAAGATCAGACTTGGATGAATAGTGTAAGGAAATAACGAATAGTTTCTTTGAAAGTTATCTGCTGAATACCCATGATAATATTTTTCAATAATGTTGTAAGAAATAAATAGCTAAGTATTTATTTAACTAGTTACGAAAGACTTTATTTTGTGTCAGAGTGGATGTTTGCGGGACGAGCGAAGCGAGATCCCGCAAAATAACACGAGTTAAACCAAATTGTCTTCCGCAACGTGCTACCTATGAGATTTTTTCTAATATTAAACGTCTAAACACCCTTTAAACATAAATGAAATAGGTGTAGTTAAAGATCTTAAAAATTAAGAAGTCTTTTTCATAGTTACTTTTGCTGCTATTATTACACATTATAACTTTAATGTCAAAATTGACAAACGCTATTTGGCCAAGTTATATTATTTGAAATCCTAATTTGATATGATAAGGTAAATCGTGTTAATATAAAAGTGTTGTTAACATATTTTGAAGGAAATAAGAATTTAAAAGCTTCCACTTTATGGACTCAGTATTCAATTTTGTGTTGAATAAACATTGTTTCTTTTTCTTTTTGAGAGTTGTTTATTTTTCTTAATTGATGATGTAGCGAACTTTTCCTCAGCAGTTAGGTAAAATTTACCTTTCCATAACTGGTTATGAAAAGTTGGACGTTTTGACACTTAGTCAGTTTTGAAAAGTGTCATTTTATATGTCAAAATTAGAAAAAGATAGTTATTTTTAAATACTAGATACTAGATACTTTTAATTTTCACTTTATTTTCTTTCTAAATCAATGATTACAGTATCCTACATATAGTTCAGTCAATGGAGGGGGTGTAGAGTGCGTGAGCAACGACCTAAGTGATTCCTTTAGAAAGTTGTTCAGGGTGCTTAGGGAGTAAACATACTCCTGACGTCTAGGAGATGAGCTGGGGGAGCACGAAGAAAGGTCCACTTTTGGTTTTTTATCTTATATCTCGAAAACGGTGCGTGCGTCTCAGGGAAAAATTTCCTTATACCAAATGAAAGCTCATGAAATTCTCTACAACTTTCGTTTTATATATCTTTTTCCGAATTCGCAACCGTTTTCGAGCTACATGCTCCGGAAAAGCGAAAATTTTCGAAAAACATATTTTTATTTGAAAAATAGAAAATTGTATTTTAAAGATGATAAAAAAAGGTGCTGGTGGATCTTCTGTTGTAATTGGCACCAAAGTGTTTCCTACATGTTTCCACCCACTCTTGAGGGGGCAGCTCATTCCCGAGCCACTGCGGCACTTGGTGGTATGTGCGCTGGGAATGCTGCTTAGCTGCGCTCTCAGTTGGCGGGGGGCTTAATATTTGCCACTGACCTCATGAACGACTGGAAGCGGTACTGGTTGAGGGAGGTCTGTCTTGCTGGTGCCCCAGCAAATCTTCCCAGCCTCTTCAACCCTCCCCCCCCTGAGTGTGGAGGAGTAGTTGTAAAAGATCACTGCCGCTTCCTTGATGATTTTTGATTTTAAGCACAATTTTGAGAAGCCCACCTTGCTTTTCCTTAAAGTTGAAGTGTCTCACTTTTGTAAAAATCTGTTTTTCGAAAATTTTTACTTTTCTGGAGCCTGCAGCTCGAAAACGGTTGCGAATTCGAAAAAAGTATATAAAATGAAAGTTATAGAGAATTTCATGAGCTTTCATTTGGTATAAGAAAATTTTTCCCTACGACGCCAACGCACCGTTTTAGAGATATAAGCGAAAAAATCCAAAAGTGGGACTTTCTTTGTGCCCCCCCCCCTCCGGATCACCTCCTAGACGTCAGCACTTTCAGTATGTTCATCCTAAGCACCCTGAACAATTTTCTAAAGGAATCGCTTATGTCCGTGGTCATGCACTCTACACCACCCTTTGGGCCATTCGTTGACTGGACTAATAATAAAAAATTGTTTTCATAACTTTTTGTTAAGAATAGATAATATTTATACCCTTCGCAAATACGAAAACGAAGAGTATATTGCATTTGATCGGCAAATTTCTAAAACCGGAAATATCGCTCACAGACAAAAAAATTTCATATCATTGTGTTAATAAACGAATTCTGAACAACTTTCAACATGTCCGTCTGTCTGTCTGTCCGTCCATCACGTTTCTTGTAAGAAAGAAAGCTCGATTGTATTGAAAATTGGACAGTAAGTTAGTATTAGCTAAAGGAAATATTCTATTGTTTTTAAAGAAAATCAGTCAGTAAATAAGTAAATAGTTATTAAATATTTAAATTTGAAAAAAACTTTTTTTTGAGTTTTATGTTTTTGTAATTGAATAGGAATCTGGTGAAATAATATTTTCTTTTAATATCTATTTATATATTTTGCTAATATATATTTCATAAAATAATATCCAACTGTAGAAATATGATTCCAATTCGTCGCTTATAATGTAAAAGTTTACATTTTTTTCAAATGGCATGTGGTAATGTATTTCTTACGTTTTTGACTCGGAACTCAAGTGTACCGGGTTCGAAACCCACATAGGTTTTAGATACAGTTTTTCTTACATATTATAGAATTAAAAATGTCTAAAACTAACATTATTTACAAGAAACTACGAAGAATATCCTATAGAATACGTAACAATAATTATTATATAAAACGTTCAGTAAATCGGCGAGGAGTATAATGTTTACTCTAGTTTATTGATGTCTATCTGAAACATTTTATTTAAAAATATTTATTAGCGCATACTAAGTTGCAACATGTGTTTATTGCAGTTCACGCAGATGTTCATTAAATAGTAAACACATAATAGTAAACACTAAATAGACTAAGCCTAATCTATTTTTTAATGGCATTGATTCAAGAAAGAAAAGGAGATAAATATTACAGAAAAACAAACGATGAGTCAAAAGACCATTATGTTTTGGTTTCAGAGGCAGGTTCAAAATACATCGAACATGTCAGTTCTACATCCGGAAGTATCGATGCGATATTTAACGCATCAAAACATTTGTAATACAACTTTTATAGTATTCTATCAATTTAACGACAGTCAGAGCTGTTGGTTACAATGGAATAGTAATGCAAACATCGGCTTAAAAAATGGGATCATCCGAGAACTAGATTTGGATCTAGAAAAATTATTGCAGTATGTTTACTACACACAAATTAGTTACGGCTAATTCATGTATTAAGTTATCTAAATGGAAAACTACACAGTTTTAAGGAATCCCTGGAGAAATTGGAAACGCTATTAATTCTTGCAAAAATTCACCTGTGGCAAAGTTTGAAAAATTAACACTTTGTTACCTGCTTTTAACTTAAAAGAACTAAGTACAGACCAAAATTATACGTATAAGAGTTATGACAGGGTATCTCTAAATCTCTAAAATGGTGGAAGAGTTTCCCACAACAGACAGGTCAAGGAGTGTTAAAAAACAAATCAATCGGTTACTAGTTTTGTTCATCTGCTCTCGGTCATTCTTCGGCTGTTCTCGACTTCCATTTCTGTTGTTGCTCATGGAAAATGGTTCCCCACGGGCAGCACAATTCTTACACTTGCGACATCAGGCCTCCACATCCTGGCGACTATTAACCGAATAGAACTGTTCCCGTGCTCTACTCAATGTCTTGTTTATGCCGAAGTGTCTGCTGGACGTTTCATTATGCGCTTCCTGGAGTACTTCTGGTACACGACACCTGGGAATCACTAGACGCATGGCAACCTGCTTCCCATCTGGGCTTTCCCATGCTCTCCTCAAAAGCCCATCTACGACCGTAAGTGAATCCCATTGTGACCATAAAGCCTTCAGCCCCACTTCTTTGTTGGAAACATCCTTCCATACTGGACGCGTTCCCTCTTCTTTTGCTCTCAACATTGGTCCGATTTCAACATCGCGCAATTGCTCTTGCCTCAGAGTTTTCTTTGACCAACCGTCTGGAAAATCGACCTTGACAGTGTTGACTTCAACCATGTTCGGCAATTTTGTCACCTGAGGGTAGGGCTTGCAATCTTCCTTTTCTGGTTTTCTGGATAATGCAGGAGTTTTGACTGCCTGCGTTGTCAACAGCCTGGTTTTCTCGCATTGGTCGTTCACTTTTGACATAATAAATTGTTCGTTCCCAATCTTTAAGACTCGCTTTCCTACGTCAACAATAAATCCATACTGTTCCATAATGTCCAGTCCCAAAATGAAGTCATCCGTGATGTCAGCCACGATGACCCTGTGGTCAAACCTTAATTGTCCAATCTGCAAACCCAGATCTACTTCTCCATGAACCGTAGCCCTGTTCCCCGTAGCCGTCCGGACGATCACTTCATTTTGCCTCTTGGCAATCTTTATACCCGATGTACTATTGTTGACGTAGTACCTGTGTCGATGGTAAACAAACATTTTCTTCCATTCACATAGCCTTGTAACAGCAGACTATTCGGAATTTCTCGAAGCTGGGAAATCTTTATTTCTCTGGGGGTACCGCATTCCCTAGCCAGCACAGCCCCCTTGGTGCTGGCTAGTTTTCCTGCTTCTCTTCAACATTCACAGCATTTACTCGACTCTCCGAGTTCTGTTGTCGACAGTCTCGTTTCATATGTCCCACCTTGCCGCAGTTGTAACATTTAATACCTCCACTCGGCTTCCCTTTATTTTGTTGTTTTTCCTGCTTTCCGAGGACATCCAATTTGTCGAATAATTTGGTGAACATTTTCTGCATCTCAGTCAACATAGGGTTCTGGTTCGTTTCTGGTTGTGATTCTTCGAGATTCACAGCTCGCACTCTCGATCTTGGAGTATCCCTGTAAGCGGCTTCTACTTCAAGTGCACGCACCAAAGCTTCGCTACTACTTTGGTGTCTCGTCAGCCTCAGAACTCGCCTGACCTCTTTGTCCCTTATGCCATATAAAAAGGTCCCACGGCTAATTGCTCCTGAAATTCTCTACCTGCACTCGGATACGCCAGGTGTGCCAGTCTCTCTATCGCAGCTTCGAATTCTTGTAAACTTTCCCCAGCTTTTTGTGTCCGTGATTTTAGCTGAGCCTGGTATACTTGGGCGAGATGTTGGTCGCCATATCTCAAGTCCAAAGCAGCTTCCAAGGCTTTGAAGTCCCTTTGTTTATCCACTGGGATAGTCTGAAGCAACTCTGAGGCCTGGCCCCTTAACGCCAGAACTAATGCCAGAGCCTTTTCCTCGTTATCCCAGTTATTCACCGATGCTGCTGCCTCGAATTGTCTCTTGTAGGTTGTCCATGAGCTTTGGCCATCAAAGGAGGGAGGTTTTAATCGAGGACCCGATGATGTTACTAGCTGGCCTCCTTTTTCTCTCAATTGTCGTTTAAGTCTCTCCATTTCTCCTTCGAACTCGCTCATTTTTCCTCTGATTTGACTAACTTCTGTCTCGACCACACCTACTTTGTCTTCGACCTTGTTTATCTCCTCTTTAACTTCTTCCTTGATAGAAACGATTGCGTCCTGTTGTATTTTTATTTGATCGCTCAGAATTTTCCTTAATTCTTCCTGGCGTCTTTCTTGTTCCTCTTTTTCTTCTTGACGTCTTGTTTCTTGCTCTTCTTTTTCTTCTTGACGTTGCTTTTCTTGTTCTTCTTTCTCCTCTTGCTGTCGTATCTTCAGGTCTTCCATAATTTGTCTCAATTCGTCTTTCTCTTCTTGACGTCTTCTTTCTTCATCCTCTTTTTCTTTCTGACGTCTTGTTTCTTCATCCTCTTTTTCTTTCTGACGTCTTGTTTCTTCATCCTCTTTTTCCTTCTAACGGCTTCTTTCATCATCCTCTTTTTCTTTCTGACGTCTTATTTCCTGATCTTCCATCATTTCCTTTAATTCGTCCCTTTCTTCTTGACGCAGTTTTTCTTCCTCCTGGCGTTTTATTTCTTGCTCTTATTTATCTTCCTGGCGTTGCTGCGCCATCATCTTCGTAAATTCCGCAAGTAGGTCCTCCATTTGTTTCTCCGTAGCCATGCTTCTTGTTGTAATGGGCATACGATTATGTTAAAATAAAATAAATTTAACTGCCACGTCAATATCGGTAATGGAACTTTCCAGAAAAATCTCGAAACAGCACGAAAAAGTCTTATCCAGAGTCTTTTGTCACTATCCAGTTCAGAGAATTTAATAATCTCCACTAATGTCCAAATAGAAAAGTTCTAGTAATTTTCACGCACTAACACAAATGAGTCTTTTTCAGTGTCTCTATCACTTCTCAGTTTAAAGGATTTAATTATCACACTAATGTCTTAATAAAATGTTCTACAATGTCTAAAAAAAAAATGCACTTAACACTATTTTCCTGTTCGAAAATAACCCTCGAACTATGTCCAGTAAATTAGTCCTCTGTGTTAGCACTAACCCTCGAGAATACTTCTTGAACACTTCAGAGCTCCTCTTGTCATAAAATTCCGCTTCTGACACCAATTTGTAACGTGTTTCCACCCCTAGGAAACCGCCCTTGCAAATTCTGTGGGTTCCAAGAGATGTCCACTAACACACTTTATTTAATAACTTACTGCATACTTCACAATACAGTTATTAACTTAAATGTACTTTACTGACTACAAATAACAATGTTTATCACTTTGTTTTCACTGTGGAGTCTTAACCTCACTTGTCCATATGTCAATTCAAAAACTACTATACTTTCTATACTTTCTGAACTACCCGCCGAGAATGCGGTCTTTTATACCTAAAAATGACAGATCTCGATTTTTCTGTGATGACGCCACCATTCTCTAGATAATTCCAGATGTCATCACTCTAGAATTACTACTGGTAGGTTCTTTCTCGAGTAGGTGCAAATACATCTGAATTAATTGAAGGGGTTGCAACACATTACAGTATATTATGAAATTTTAACTTGGAAGTTTCAAAAGCACATCATTACAAAAGTTATTGTCTCTAGAAGCAATCGGCTGTCTAACAAAAGATTTTCAATATTATACGAGTTCAGATTGATCTGAAGCAGATATTAGGAAAATACTATTTCTGTTCTTTCAAAAAGCGTTTTGTTAGGTAATAACCTGGGTTTTTCAGGTATATATAACGTTACGTCAGAAAGTGGGGCCGGTAGGCAGTTTAACTAATTGTCTGAGTATTTATTTTCACAACTGCTTACATATATTGGTGGCTTTACAGTTTGCTTATCAAATATTAACTCAAAGACTAGGCCACAGTTTACAATGGGGAAGATACATGAAATTTTAAAATGCTTGAAAAAGTGATTTGCTAGTAATTTCCATTACGCAGAAAACGATAACAAAAGAAATTCAAAATAAAATTTATTTTCTGTAAAATAAATATTTAAATTATGCTGTATTTGTAAACACAACCACGTGACTGCAAACGGTCTCTTGGCATCAATGACGTCAGCCGTTAGAGCCGGTATTGTGATAGCCTGAAAGAATATTATTTATTAATCGAACAAGGACGTGCATTTTCTCGTTCATAACTTTGTTATTTTTTATGCCAAAGAAAAAATAACAAAATGTGTTGGACAGCTGAGTCGATTCTCTATAATATTGGTGTCTAAGAATTTTTCGAAAAAACTGAAGTCTACTTCCTCAGGAAAATTGAGCCCCAGGACGGGTCTATTTTCATATCCAACTGGACGATCCAGCAAAAAACTGACGAACAATATTTCTCTCCGTTATTCCACTGTAACTCCTCGTCACTCATGGTCGCCTTCTACGAAAGCTATTGATGGTTTTCTCCGGAACGTTTAAACGGCAATAAAAACGAATTAAGTTAAGTAAATTGTTCGGGGTTCGCGTATAATTACCGTCGACAATAACTAACACATAACAGGTATTTAATTTAGGTTTTGGAATTTCTTAAACGGTTGCAGT
This sequence comes from Rutpela maculata, assembly GCA_936432065.2. NCBI lineage: Eukaryota > Metazoa > Arthropoda > Insecta > Coleoptera > Cerambycidae > Rutpela > Rutpela maculata. The sequence goes on from OW386287.2 coordinate 154,435,319, forward strand.
GAGGTCATCAATAGCTCGAGTATCAGGAGAGCAGATGTAAAAGGAAGTGTGCGGTGTAGAAATAAATCGGTTTTGGAAGTTCTTAAACGGTTGTAGAGGGGCCATCAATAGCTCGAGTATCAGGCGAGCAGACGTGAAAGGAAGCATGCCATGTAGAAATAAATCGAACACAAGCCAACTCTGCCTTGAGTAAATGATGGTTGATGGTGTTCCGGCACAAAAATAATGACAAAATAAGCTCAAAAATAACACTTTGTATTTCTCTCGAAAATGGTTTAATACAAATATGTTAAGTTGGTATGAATATGTAACCTGAATAAGAAACGTTTTTATTGTAGTGAAAAATAATGTGAAAAACGAATCTTACCGCATGAAATAAAATTCCATGTCCGGTTAATTTGACCCTATTATAGGTATTGAAGTTGGTTAATAATACGTTATTTGTATATTTTTACACTGACCTCAACACATACTGGGTGTTAGTAGTATAAAGTGACCATATTGGAATCTTGCTAATGGGAAACATAATGGGAAAAAAAATCCTGGTTTAATAATAATTGATGAGCGGGGAGGCGAAATTTTCAGTTTTTGTTGTGTTAGTGAAACCATGGGAATGGGACCCACTCACATTGGGAAATAGCTCCATCAAAGTGAGGACTGTCCCCCTTAATGGAGGACAAATGGTCACTTTACAATAGTGTGAATGAAAATGTTTGGTAATTGGGGTTTCTTTATATTTTCAGGTGTACTTCCATGGAAATAAATTGTACAGGGTGATCGCGTAAACGTTGGAACCTCGCTTAACTTCGTTATTTTTGAAGTTACGTAAAAAAGTTCAAAAATAAAAGTTAGTAGAAAATAACATGTATTGTCTAAAAATCATCAATCAGAAAAACAATTGATAGTGGCATTTCGGAGATATGAACTTTATTTTGTTTTTTTTTTAATGGAGCACCCTTATATTTTAACACCAGCTGAAAGGCCATAATAGAAACTTTTCAATAATGTCTAGAACATAATATTTATCTTAAAAATATTGTTTGCTTTAATATAAATTTACAATTTATCAAATTAGCCGTGGAAAACAAAAGTATGTGATTTGAAGTAAACAATACGTTAATTCTGTCAAGATATTTGTTGGTAACTAATTTTAGCCGTATAATCCCTTGATTCTGGGGATTTAATAAAATCAAATTAAGGAATCTTAATACGTAACTTCCAAAGTTACATTCTCACTGAATCCCCAGATTCAGTGAGAATGTAACTTTGGAAGTGATCTTTTCAGGTGATTTCAGTGACTTCATTTAATCTCTTCCTTTTGCAAACTAAATAGCCAGACTGCAAGTTGCTTTCAAACAATGTTAGGAACTTGCTGCGCTAAGTCCTTCATGGCATAGCAAACTGTTAGCATTTCACGCAGAAATAATATATTTACTACTTTTATACATTATGTTGCATTGTTTGCTTGAAACTACCAGAACATTTAATATAAATTTAAGGTAGCAAAAATATTATTTTGGCGTGAAATGCTTAGTATGCTATACATATACACATTATCATTAATAAAGTCAGTAAGTAACCAAATTCAGTTTCTTTAATTTTATGAGTCACTATATATATACTGACGATGATTCACCCCTGCAAAACTCATGAAGCATCCTACACCATTTTCTCCATTTTGGATTAACTACAAGTCAACCATCCTAAGTTGGCAAGTAACCGCGCAGAGAAAGAAGAAATATCGTCAGTGTTGGATAGAGACAAACAAACTTTTTAAGCTTCTTGAGCTTCTTAAGCTAGCTAGCTACCTAGCTAGCTTAAAAAGCTTGTTTGTCTCTGTCCAACAGTGACGACAAACTAAACAAGAAACATTTTTGAAACGTTTCGAAAAAAATGTAATCTGGAAGAAATGACGCATTTCCTAGAAATATATCTGTTATATTTCTGACACATTTCAGAAATTCATAAAATTTGTTAATTTGCAGAAATATTTCGTATATATTGTTCCGTCGCGTCGTTAAAATAAATAGATACCTATGAAATCATGAATTCAAAAAAGGTTTGTTCCAATTCCTATATAAAACTGTAATTTGACGGTTCAACATATGACGCATGTGTTGTTATATATTTTTACATTTATGAATTATGTTTTTTTTTAGATATTTACAGTTTACAAATATTTAAAAGTGTTTCTAATACATGTTTTGTTTTGCATCTACTGGGTAAATTTATTTATTTGTAGACATCGAAATGCTAAGGAAATATTGATGGGACCGACAGCCCAGCGAAGATAAGTGAAGAAGACACTAAAAAGTTTTTAAAAAAATTGAACCGACTTGAACAAAAAAGGTCGCTAAAAATTATGAAATACAATTTTACCGTCGCCCAGTCAATTGAACCTTATTACCTAATATTGTTATCGAAGTCTCCTAAAAATATATTTCAATTCATTATTTGTTTATTTTTACACCGACTTCAATTTCGATATAAGTTCAATTAACTAGGTGATATTGAAATTTTATCCTATAATGTTTATAGCAGAGATGTACCGAGGAAACTTTCCATATTTGATAAAAGTCTGTAAAAGTGATGTAAATAATATACCTAATGAATCAGTTTTCACCATAAAATAGCCTATCAATATGGATACTTAGAAGGAAAACTTCCTGGAAACTTTCCGTTTTGAAAACTCCGAAAGTTTCCATGAAGTTTTTCTTCTAACTTTCCATTGGGTATATTGATAGCCTATTTTATAGAGAAATCTGATTCATGATGATGCAAGCTTCATTTTGATACTAAATAAGTTCATGCAATTATATTATTTACATGACTTTTACATACTTTTATTAAATATGGAAAGTTTCCTAGGCACATCTCTGATTTATAGCGACCATTCCTGAAGGAAATGTTTCTTTGAAACGTTTCTTGAATGTCCTAATCTCTAGTATCTACAATGTGTCTGTAACAGTTCCAGGAATGTTTTATATTTTTCAGTATATGCATTCATTGAGATGCGTCGGAAACATTTTTGTAAATATTCATAAATGTGTCGGGCACGTGTCTATTGAAATGTTTCATTGAAACGTTTCTTAGGTAGGACATCTTGAGTTTCTGCATGAGTCTAAAACGTTTCTGTGGTGCTTCTAGAAACATTTATTATTTCAGTATATGCATCCCAGAAATATTTCCGGAACAAAAAAAATGTTTAGTGGGGATATTTCTTCTCTCTCTGCGCGGCTACATGCCAACTTAGGATGATTGATAGGTAAACAGATGTTGATGATATAAAATACTGTTTGAAATCCTGCAGTTAACGTAATAAAAACAATGCAATAACATTGTTTTACTTCTTTTGTTAATAGTGGATATAAACCAAGAATCAGGGCAGCTGCAGGATTTAAATAATATAGAAGTTGAACTTGAATAACTATTTATTAAGTAACTCTGGAAAAACTTAGACGGTACAAAAACTATAAAGCTCAATTACTAACAAACTTGGACATATATTGCAACAGCATTTTTGACATAAGAGAGGGAGAGAGAGTATGACAGTTACCAACCTTACAAAATAAATACGTTTTATTGTCAATAAATAAATAAATAAATAAATATATATATATATATATATATATATATATTGATATGATATATTGACTCATGAGAGAGACAATAAGTTTCATTATCAAAATAAATAATCGACGCCACTGTTTGCGGTTTCTGCATCAAAGAATTCAAAGATTACAAAGTAAAAACTTTAAAACTAACATGAGTTATCGATAGTAAACATACTATCAGTAAACAAATTTAAATTGAAAGACAGAGATGAAATAGTAACAATAAATATTGTAAAATGCTTAAAATTTTTAAATAAGTAGGTTTAAAAATTTGTAAAATCTCACTTTATCTTCAGAAGCTAGACTTCTTAAATACAAAACCAAAGGTGGAAAAATCATATCAGGAATCCATCGTTAGAGTGTTTCTGGCTAATAGACAATCATAATAGGTTGATCCGGAGCTCATCAAACTGGAAAAACTTCCACAAAATAGGAAATGTAAATTTCCACATCTGAAAATTTAAAACTTCAAATTAAAGCAAGAAAATAATTTAAAGCTAAAATATTAAACAATATAGGTGACAAAAAACATAAAAGGAAGTGAAAATTCACAAACAAACTGAATAAACATTCTATAGTGTACATAAAGACTCTTTAAAAAGAAAAGGAGCATAAATAAAACTTAAATCTAAGATTTCTCGAAAATTAGTGCTCGGGTTTAAATCATAAACATTTAAAATCAAAGACTATTACCTTAGATTAAACCTGAGACATACATCCCTGAATTCCATATGTTAATTGTAGTTTAAAGTTTCAGTGTTGACCATCAGTAACCATAATTTGTGTGCTGTCACTGGTTATTTAAATATTAGATTGTTAAAAACATTGTTTTCCTATTTATTATGCAGGCAGTTGAAAGAAAACACTGCAAAGAACATTTCAAAATGATTTTCAGTTCGGTAGGTAAAAGGACACTACTTCAAGGACTGAAGAAACATTGACTACGAGTTCTGAAAAATAAATATAAAGTTGGCATTTATTCATACTGAAAAGTAAATTTGTTAATTAGAATTAAGAGAGCTAGTTAGTAAGAAGATTAAGAAAGGTAAATCATGCATCAAATCTAGTGTAAATTATGAAAAAATCATGCAACGTTTTGGAACTACTTAATATAAAACCTAGAGAAATAAAAGGGATACTGAAAGAATCAGAATTAAATAAGGAATCTGTTTCAAACAGTAAAACAGACAGAGAAGGTCTAAAAGAAAAATTTAAATTCATAACCAAATAAAATTTATGAAATTTTGACAGGTCTAGTTATCTAATTTCAGAAAAAAGTCATTAATTAACAGAGTTTTCAAGAAACAAGGAACGTTTCCATGAAAAGTTTGTTATAGGTTGTTGATTTTGTAAAAAAAAGAAGAGAGTTATTTTCAAAATTGAGTCCAGAAATTATTACAAATAGTAAAGAAAATTCAAATTCAGATGAAGAAAAGTATGTAAATCAAACATTAATAAGTTGAGAAGTAAGAGGAACCAATGTTGCAAGGTTTAAAAACAAAATAATTATCATCGAAATATAACCTTAATGTCAGCTGTTTGTCAAATTTGACTTACCGGATTTTCAAGTAAGCCATACGGTATTAATCCAATATTTTAGCATCAAAGACGTCCAAGGCACATCAAATTGAACAAATTTCACAAGGAACAAAATTACCACAAAGGCACGGCACGAGAAATCGAGGGAGTTTGCAGGTAACCAGGATCACAACAGTGTAGTGCAACAAATCAGTGATTCGTATCGGGACGTCACGTCGCATACGGTACCTGTTTTATCGATATTAAATAAAGCAAAGATTTCTTTCATTTTCTTAGAATAAATATTTGTAATTAAAATAAAAGGGCAGAATTTTGTTTCCGAAATATAAGAAACCCAAGGCCAAGGTTCAACTAAATTAAAATTTTGTAAATTAATCTGATCTACTTTTCTTAAATAAAATTGTTATTATTTGATCTATGATTTTAATTTGCCTTTTATTAAATTGAGCTAAAGAATCTGCACTGAGATAGAGTGACACCTATTGGTAACTCATGTTAATAAATGTGTGTTTGCTGGGAAACTAGGAAGCAGTGGCGCCGAATATACAAATTTCTGCTTTCTAGATTAAAATTTAATTAAAAGTTAAATTAACAAATTTCTTTCTCTTTCTTTAGTACCCAGAAAACATATCAATAAATATATATATATAGTAAATTTTCATTTTATCTTCCTTGTTTTATTAAAATAAGCTAACAATTTAAAATTCACAATAGATACAGAACTTTACACCAGAATATGTTAATTATGTACAAAATTATACTGGAAGTATATGCAGTGTGTGCTATTTAACACCGCAACACTCCGTTATTTTGGAACGCGTTGGCCAATTTTTCTTTTTTTGAGATATAGTGCTCGATGAGCTTTCTTTGACCCTTTGGAACAATTTGAAATTTTCATATTTTCAAGGCCTACTAAGCTCCTCTAAATGGGTTGGAATTTCGAGATCGACTATTAGGCAATTTTTTATCGGCAAAGTGGATAGTGTATTCGATTCCCAGTTGTTTCAAATAGCTCTATACAAAATTTTAGCTCGATACCTCATATAGGGTGTTTGTTATTCAATAGCCAAATTTAAAATTTCTCACTTTTCGACTGGCCCTGTATAAAAGTCGGTTAGGTTTACTAAAAAGGTAAAGTACTCATTCGACTTATGGAACATTAGACACTAAATGAGGGAGAAAAACGAAAAGTTATTCTTTAAATAAATAGTGCTTCTATACATTATTCGGTTGCTGTACCTAAGTGCATTAATGAAAATTTTTCAAACAAATGGATTGGACGGAATAGCTTTTCTTTTTTCTTCCTTACTTAGTGACATCAACATCAGATGCTAGCACTATATCTCAAAAAAATAAATTTTAAAATCGGCCAACGCGTTCCAACATAACGGGGTGCTGCGGTATTAAATAGCACACACTGTATGTTATGTAGTCATATTACAACAGCATGTTAAACTAACTCGCTCATAGTTCTGATTCGATTCAACCGCATTTAGTTTTCTTTTTTTGTTAAATTTGTTTAATGCATAAATATATAATTATAATTTCATGTTTTAACAATTTTGTAGAAATATGTTTCTCAAAAAAAGATGACAAAAAGGCTCCCGTGTTTGGATATCCGTGAGCACACTGAATAAGATAACCTATGGATATCGATTCTATTACATTCGTAGAATATACATATTTTGTATACCTATAGGATATCGACATTCCGTCGGAATATCCGTAGGCAATCAGTCCCGGATATCCGTGGATATCCATAATTTGGATCTGTACAGGATATTATTATCCAGTCAGGTCAAACCTGGGATGACCTGGGGATATATCCATGGGACAATCCCAAATCTGAGACAGCGGGACTATGCTAGGATATTTTTAGGATATCATGTGCTGCCTGGGTATTGGGCTGTGGAATATCTCCACTAGATGATGGAGCATCACACTCAGAATCTTCAAAAATTCTATTGAAGTATTTCTCAACCGATGGATAGGAAGAAGGGGGACTTGAGTGACCAACTAGATCGGCAAATCTGACACCTCTCGATTATTTTCCGAGGGGTTACCCTAAAAGCAAAGTATACGTGAATCGTCCAGAAATACGGCGGATATCACCGGAAATCATCAACAATATTCAAAAAGACTATTAACCGTCTTGGCTATTGTCAGGCTGCGAATGGAGCGCGATTTGAAATTTTAGTTTAGTTGTTTCCCCAAAAAAATTGTACACGTTACACGTTTTATCGAATTTATCCTCTATTTTACGAAAGCGCTGCATATTTTCGTAAATACGGAATATTGGGTATGCCAGTGAAAATTGAGTACTGCTTAGGCACTGTAATTAGTGTAATTTCCGTATATTTGTTAGTTCTTGTTATAGTCTATGTTATTTTAAACCTTAACACATATCTTAAAATATTGAAGTCATCCTATATTTCCATTTTACAGCTGTTGAACACAAATATCGCCAGAGATAAAATAAACAGGATCAGATGAGAAGTGTCCCTAAAATGGCTACAAATGATGGTAGCTTTTAGTGAATTATTTATTTAGCTGATACTATTTGTTTGTGGTTCCATCAAATAATTCAACTTTAATGTTGTTTAATTAATTTCCTCGGAAAGACCTATATTAATTCAGTTCATCTCTCTAAATTTGCGGAAAGGTAATTCAGATTAAGTTTGTGGATTATCCTGTCGAGTTTACGGTTTTGTAATATGCAAATATTACATTGTAGTGCTTAACTTACTAAGTTGATTATAATTTTAAATATTTTGAAAGTGTCTTTTTCCGTTCTATTTGTATGGTTGAGAACATTATTTTAAACAAGCAAGCGGAGGGTATATTAAGGATAGAATTTGCAGAGTGAGAGGGAAATATGCGCGTATTTTCGGTTTATTATAAATATTTAAAAAATCATAAATGTTATGTCTTTAAAATAGTTTCAGGTACTTTCCATTGCTCTAAGGAATACAAACATATACAGTTTTTATCATAAACTTTGTATATAGTTAAATGCCATGCTCTAATAATTAAATTAGGAACTATTTTCATTGACAAACTACAATATTTAAGTACAACGGAAATTTACGATTAAAAATATTTATATAGTTGTATTCTTTTTCAGTTTTCTAATAATAGAATCAATAAAAAAGTGTTTTACTATACGCTGATTGAGGAGTTTTTAATTTTGCAATAAAGATCCAACCCACATTTTATAATATTTTAACACACATAATAAGTATTTAAGTCATGCAATATAATGACAAACATTGTGGATGCTACATGGAGTAAAAATCTGCAGCTGAAAATTGACAATTGCATGTGGCAAGCAACGAACCACAAAAACTTTTATACGTCATTTTCTTGGCTTTGGGTTTATGTATGTTGGATCCCTGTTGCATAATAGTCGGAGAACGAGCAACGTCTAAGATGCACCCTCTATAACACTCGCGAACAACCACCTAAAAAAAATTGATTCTTATATAAATCGACCTGGCGGATCCGATTTTGGAGTTCGCCAGACAATGCGAAATTGCGATACTGGCCAAAATCGGCAATTTCCGAAGAATCTCAAGTTTTATGGATATTTTTTAATTTTTACTTATCATCCTATATCTCCCTTTGTTTAAGTCAGATTAAATTGAAATTTTTAGGAGAGCCATCTTAGACCTTTGTTATCATGACGAACATGACAGAAATGCAAAAAAAAATACCTGTTATATTTTTTTAATAGTTGGTGACACGAAATTTGTTAAAAATGCAGCAACAAATACTCGATCGAGAAAACTTTTTTGTTTTTAAAGATAGATGTATATAGTAAGCTACAAAGTTGTAGCCAAAGAACCAAAGAAACTTTTTTATTTCAGTGATTTTTTTGATAACTGGCTTGGTTTTTATCATAACGGTGCCGCAATATAGAAAAGAACTATGCCGGCCGCGGCCGGTCACGTACTGCACAAGCGATAACGCCATGCGTAGCTTGAGAGCGCCAGGATTTGTATTGTACTAATAACCTATTTAATAATCGTTCATTCAGTAAATTTTAATTTTGAAAAAAGAGCAAAATATAAAAAAAAAGTTTTAAATTTTGATAAAGGCAATTTAGACATACTCATTTTATTTCCACATTTAACTTCTACTCGTATAATTAAGCGGCAATATTTAAGAGATAGTTAACACATTTGTATTTTTTTTATCGCAAATTATACAACGTTTTGGGCTTTCAACGGTCTTCCTTTTTCTATAACCAGTATTAGCCATATCTGTGCTTTCTGCTTTTTGTTTATAAGCTTTTCGGGTGTAATTTCGTCTGCATCTTGCATGATAGACAGGATATTTTGACAAAAATAAATCCTTTTTTTGGTGTAATATTTCAGCCTAAGAGAGATATCATCCGACTTTATAGAAACTGCTTTAAATGCTTAGTCCAGTGCTTCTTCTGTAACACCTTGAACAGTTTCTTCACTATTTTGTTGGCAAAATATATATTTCATAAAGTTTAACTTTGGGTTTAACTGGGAAGTCACTGTTAAAAAAAAGTTGAAAACGCGCACAAAACTGCTGAAATTAAAAAATTGCTTAAAAGTTGTTCTTTGTTCAAATGAAATATTAAAACTAGTTTTAAATGTCTGGAAAAGAAATTCCGTTACTTTATAATGCACTTTACCCTCTATAGCACTTTCCTAACGCAATAGTAATTATTATTATAGCTGCAACTCATCAATTTTCAATAAGAATAAACGTCATAAACCACACTGTCGATCGGTTAAAAACAACTAAATAAACGTTTTATAATAGCTATTTATGTAACCAGTTACAAAAGACGTAACAACACGAGTTACACAAGATTGTCTTTCGTTACATACATGTTTTTCTAATTTTAAAATTCTAAAAACAATTTAAACATAATAAATGAAATGGACGTATTTAAAAATTTTAAAAATTAAGTAATCTTTTTCATAGTTAACTTTGCTGCTATCACACATTATAATTTTAATATCAAAATTGACAGACGTTATTTAGTCAAGTTACAATATTATTTGAAATCCTTAATATGATAACATAATAAAGGTAAATCGTATTAATGCAAAAGTTTTGTTAGCGTATTTTGAAGGAAAGAAGAATTTAAAATCTTCCACTTTATGGACTTAGTATTCTATTTTGTGTTGAATAAACATTGTTTCTTTATATTTTTGAGAGTTGTTTATCTTTCCTAATTGATGACATAAGGAACTTTTTGTAACGCCATATCCTAAAATGGCATTTATTTGACATTTTCCATGAATCAAAACAATGTCATTATTGACAAGTGTAAAATAAAGAAAAAAGAGTGAAATAAAGACATTTTATTTCACAGTGTGATATAAAACTTATTGGTTTCTATGGAAACAGCAATAGAATTCAGTCTATTTTTATAAAATTATATTGTTTTCTGATTTCGAATGGCGATTCAAAAAATTTTGTATACAACTCGAGACTAAAATGTGTTTTTTTTTACTCGTGTGGTTTATAGTACTCGCCTTTGGCTCGTACTATAAACGCCCCACTCGTAAAAAAAACACCATTTTAGCCACTTATTATATAAAATACTATTTTGTAACGCCATGTCCTAAAATGACCTTTATTTGACAGTTTCAATGAATCAAAACAATGTCATTATTGACAAGTGTAAAATAAAGAAAAAAAGCGAAATAAAGGAATTTTATTTAACAGTGTGAAATATAACTTACTGGTTTCTATGGAAACAGCAATAGAATTTAGTCTATTTTTACAAAATTATATTGTTTTCTAATTTCCAATGGCGATACAAAAATTTTTGTATATAACTCGAGACTAAAATGTGTTTTTTTTTACTCGTATCGTTTATATAAATGCCCCACTCGTAAAAAAAAACACGATTTTAGCCACTTGTTATATAAAATACTATTTCGTCACCAGTTACGTAAAATTTTACTTTTCGTAACTGGTTACATAAAGTAGGACGTTTTGACACTTACGTCAGTTTTGAAAACTGTCACTTTATACGTCAAAATTAGAAAAACCAATATTCACAACTACGCATTATTTTATTCACATCGGGAGGGGCATCCTGAAAGGCGAGAAACAAATCCGCGGTATAAGCTAACCCAATCTTTTATCTTGCGACGCGACCCGGCGCGGCGGTCAAAATACTGCAGCATCGTTTTCTTGAAAACTAAGTAATTTATCAAAAAAATCACCGAAATAAAAAAGTTTCTTTAGTTCTTTGGCTACAACTTTGTAGCTTACTATATACATCTATCTTTAAAAACAAAAAAGTTTTCTCGAGTATTTGTTGCTGCATTTTTAACAAATTTCGTGTCACCAACTTTTTAAAAAAATATTACTGGTGACACGTAAACTTTTTTGCATTTCTGTCATGTCAGTCATGATAACAAAGGTCTAAATTGGCTTTTCTAAAAATTTCAATTTAATCGGCCTTAAACTAAAAGGGTGATAAGTAAAAATTAAAAAATTTCCATAAAATTTAAGATTTTTTGGAAATTGCCGATTTTGACCAGTTTCGCAATTCCGGATTGTCTGACGAACTCCAAAATCGAATCCGCTAGGTCGATTTACATAAGAATCAATTTTTTTTAGGTGGTTGTTCGCGAGTGTTATAGAGAGTCCTTAAATGTCCTTAAATGCATCTTAGAGATCCCTCGCTCTCTGACTATAACACGTTTCTATTGACTATCTGAGCTGGGCAGTATTTTCGGTACATGTATTAGAAATACGTATTTTCAATACAATTTGTATTTTGTATTTTGTATTGAAAATACATTTTTTTCACAAATACGTATTTTCAAAATACTCTTCAAAATACAAAATACATACGCAAAAAGTTGGCATTTATACCTAAAATATTGACATATATTTAAAAAAAACTGCGTAAATGCTAGATAATAAAATACTATACAGGGTTTCTCACCAGAAACTGCATCGATCGATATAGGGAAAATTACGCAGCAGAAAATTTTGAAAATTTAGGGAGCTACTAATGGCAGTGTGGCCAAATCAACTGAAATAATTACAAGCATCTGGCACTTCCGGTTATACCGGAAGTCGATACCAACTTGCTTATTTTAAATGGAATATCCTATATATTTTAGGGTTTTCGAAAGGAGTCAAAAACATGTAGGATACCCTATGCCTAAACCCAGCCGCTTCAGAGATATGTGACATTTAAAGAAAAATTTGACAGGTGTCATGGTTTACAATAACCTTTATAACTTTCTTCATGTAAAAGATACTCATTTGCTTTTTGGCATGTAAAAAGAACACAAGGGGAGCTGCACTCTACAATTCAATTACATTCATAATTGTACACCAAGTGTTCCATTTTTGACGTTACATTTTGTAAACTTCAAACCGCGAAAACTTGTTTAGGTTAAATAGAACTATATTTTTTTACATCTAGTTATGTTAAATTAAATTCCTTTTTTTCTGATATCAGCATTGTGGGGGTTTAAGTTACAACTTTTTGAAATATTTGCGATTTTCTTAGAAATTCAAGAAATGTTAGTAAATATTTTATCAAATTAGCCATGGTTAGAAACAGTCAGTAATGTCGTCATTTTCTTATGTCAAAAAATGCTACTGCGTTTAAATAACACCCACGAAGAGCTTTTGAATTTGTTTATTATTTATGGAGAATGCGATAAAGTAATATCAAGAACTTGTACATGTGTTACTAGATATCCACAAAAACGGAAAATAACACTAAACACTGTAACATGCCTATTAATTGGATTGATGATACTTTGCATAAACTAAAGTAGCTAAGATGAAATCAGCTAAAAACATTATCCCATTTTAATTTAATAATTGTTCAAAATTCCGCCCTCGAACCTCCACACATTTATCGCACCTTCGGATTAGTTTTTCATGGGTAGCTCTTCTAATTGAATTCTGTGATAAGTTTTGAAATGCATTTCTTACTCTCTGAATATAATCTTCAATAGTTGTTAACGGACTCTCACAAACTTTATTTTTATAATTCCTCAAATAAAACGATCCATTGATCGTAAACTGATCGATAGTTTCCTGTAAAAAATTATTTATCAAATACGCGTTATGTGGGGGAGCACGATCGTGCTGATAAAAAATGTTTCTATGTTCGGCGAGAGGTAAATTTTCTAAATAGTTGTTACTCAAATTTTGTAAAATATTTAGTATCTTTCACCCAAAAAAAAAAGAAAAAAAAAATTAACTATACATATTAGCAGAAGAAGAAATATTTTTAACTTACTGTTTAAATTTTCTTGATAAAATTCTAATGCCACCACTCTATCGTTTCTTATGGCGAAGTAAACATTAAACTGCCAACTTTCTTGAAAATTTCGCTCCATGAACACATGAGGATTCGAGTCACTCCAATAATGATTTTGGTAAATTTAGCTTCACCTGACCATATAATATTCCCTAAATAAGAATCTTTGCCTTATTAGAATAAATTCACAAAAATTTTCTCTTCTTAGGAAATCTGTTCCTTTTAATCGTTGAACCATTTGGAACGAAAACGGGTGAAATTTATGTTTAATTAAGATTCTGTGAACTGAATCCTTGCATAGTCCCGATTCCAGAGCAGCTTGACATCATTGGAAATGCATTAAAATATCCCAGAATTGTTATTTCTACATTTTTGTCATCAACAATAGGCTTCCGTTTTTGAATTCTTGCCTCGACAGAGCCATAGTTTTTAAAATTATCCAGTATGCGTTTTACAATGTTTGGTGACGGTTTCCGTTTTTGTGGATATCGAGTAGCAAATGTACTACAAGTTCTTAATATTACTTTATCATATTCTCCATAAATAAAAAACAAATTCAAGGAGTCTTCGTGGGTGTAATTTAAACACGGTGGCATTTTTTTGACATAGGAGAATGACATGACTGATTGTTTCCAATCATGGCTAAGTTGATACAAGTTTTACTAATATTTCTTGAATTTCTAAGAAAATCACAAATATTTCAAAAAATCGTAACTTAAACCCCCACAATGCTTATATCAGAAAAAATGGAATTTAATTTTACATAACATGATGTAAAAAAATATAGGGTTTTCCATTTGACCTAAACAAGTTTTCGCGGTTTGAAGTTTACAAAATGTAACGTCAAAAATGGAACTTGGTGTACTATTGTTTTCTTAAAATGTTTTCTTAACCGCTTCTCAAGTCACCGAAGTAACTCCTTGAAAATCCAGAATGATTTTGTGTTAGGTAAGGAGAAACGAGGCCCTACAGCTTATAGTGGAGTCCGAACCACTTCTTGGGGATAATTTTTATAATTAAAATTATTTTGCGATGAGCAGGGATTGAACCTGCTTCGCTAGGTACGCCAGTATACAAGCTAGGCGCGCTAAACCACTGAGCTACCGTCCCCGTGTATTATTGAATGTAATTAAATTTTAGAACGCACCTCCTCTTGTGTTCTTTTTACGTTCCAAAAAGCAAATGAGTATCTTTTACACGAAGAAAGTTATAAAGGTTATTGTAAACCACGACACCTCAAATTTTTCTTTTAATGTCACATATCTCTGAAACGGCTAGGTTTAGGCATAAGGTATCCTACATGTTTTTGAGTCAGAATTTTATGTTCTTTTCAAAAACCCTAAAATATATATAGCGTGTGCCAGATGCTTGTAATTATTTTGGTTGAATTGGCCACACTGTCATTAGTAGCTCCCTACATTTTAAAAATTTTCTGGTGCCTCTTGTCCCTATATAGATCGATGCAGTTCCTGGTGAGACACCCTGTATAAGATGTTCAACAGTCACATAAAAACTTCAAAACTGTATACAGTTTATGATTCAGTTAACGTCTAGTTTATATCATACGTTCCGTGTTATGTGTAAAAGCACAACTTTACCCATGACAATTTACTTCGTTTCACTCTCACTCCTACTCTCCTCACGTTTCATCCCAACAACGACGTCACTGTAAAAAAAGGTACAAAGGTAGGTATAATCGTATCATCTCATTCCGTCTGTGCTCTGTACTCCTCACATACGAATTCAGTAGATTCGACAACCAGTAGACTATTTCTAGTATTTGTACAAACTATTGTACTACTGTTTCTGTCAATTCAATTGTCATCTTTTATTTTTGTGTCTTCTTATCTTTGTCAACTGTCGGTGATTACTAATTACTAATTAGCTGGGACCCAAGTCGTGAATACACTACTATAGTTTTTATTTTTCAATGAATATTACTATTGGGAATATCCATTATGATAAATAATCCCAAAAGAAACTCTTTAACTTATGAGAGCGAATAGACATATTTTGTGAAATTTTCTTATGAGATAATTTTAATGTTATAAATCACTTCAAAAATAAATATAATTTTTTTCAACCATAACTATGTATTTGTATTTTGAAAATGTATTTGCAAAATATATATATTTTGTATTCCCGTTACAATCAGATCCTCACGTATTTTATATTTTGTATCGAAAATACATTTGTCCATGTATTTTGCTCTGTTGACTATGTATGTTTGTAGTAACTATAGATTCAAAGAATTATAACCTTAAAAATTTGAACATAATAGAACTTTCTAAATAGTTGAAACGTTGCTTTCATAATTCCAATATTTGGTATGTTATTGTCATTATACTTTTCGTAGAAACGAAGAGTATATTGTATTTGCCAGACTTTTTAAAAAATCGTAAATATTGCTAGTAGAGAATAGTTTTTCATGTGTTAGTTACCGAATTTTGAACAACTTTCAAAATGTTCATCTATCCGCCCATCACGTTTATAGTAAGGACAATAATCTGAGTAGAAATAACGTATTGTATCGAAATTTGTACAGTAAGTTGGTGTTGGTAAAGGAAAAACCCCATTTTTTTTTTTAAATAATTGATCAGTGAATATACTTAAACGTTATGACACATTTTAAGAAAAAATGTACATAAAGAATGTTGTAACGTTTATAATAATAATAACTTTTTCACTCGACTTTCAAAAAAAAGCATTGGAATACAGTAAAAAGTATAAAACTATAACTAAGGCTACGCTAATATAAAACAGAGACAAATAGAGTAAATATAATAATAATTATCAAACACAGACAATGCAAAATAAAATTTTAATATCAGGTGAAATATAGTAAGATAGAATAGGGATAAGGCGACAGTTTAAAATAACAGTCCCATATAGAATTTTTGTTGATGTTATGAAATAAAATTAGCCTGTAAATATTCTTCAACTGAATAAAAGGAACATTTTAATAATAAAGAATTCACTTCTTAAAATAATAAGAAGTCAGTTTTTAAACTATTTAGAGCTAAATCAATAGACGTACAATAACTATGCATATTTTTGACAGTTACGTTGGCTTTACAGCTCAACTCCTCAATAAAGTTAGAATGAATAGCAAAAAGTGATATGAATACATTACCTAAATTACATCCAATATTGTTTATGAATAAAATGAATAGTAATGATCCCAGAATGCTTCCCTGCGGCATGCCTGTAGAAACCGTAGATGTTGACACAGGACCTTTTATTGAAACAAACTGCGTTCTCCCGTTTAGATACGACTCTACCCAACTAAAGACTGGACCACGAATGCCACAGTGTTCAAGTGTATCTAATAATATTTTATGGTCAATGGTGTCGAAAGCACGGCTTAGATCAAAGAATAAACAGGCAGTTTTCGATTTTACAAAGTGACAGTACAGCATCTTTTGTTGATAGACCTTTGAAAAAGCCAAACTGATAAGGAGATATCAAGTTATGCTTCGTTATAAAATCCGACAATCTCAGATGATATGATTTTTCAAATGCTTTAGAAAAAGCCGACAGAAGTGCAATACCTCTGTAATTAGAAATAAAAGATTTGTTGTCTTCTTTACGTATTGGTATAATCAATGATTCTTTCAGAACTGAAGGAAAAGTGCCCTCTTTAAAACACAAATTTATAATGTATGTCAGTGGTTTGACAATAAATTCTTCTACTTTTAGTAATAGAGAACAAGGTACTTCGTCCTCCCCTTATGAATTTTTTCTAGAGACAGATATTATATTCGTAAGCATTTCAGTTGCAGTTAATGGGTTTAAAAAAATTGAATTATTATCATCGATTTTCCTAATATTGCTTATTGATGGGGACATATTATCCGTTAAATGTTTAACAGAATTAATGAAAAAATCGTTAAAAGCATTTGCCTATCCTGGGTATTAAAATTATTTCCATCTATGTCGGTAAAGTGTTTAGGGAGGTTATTAATATTATAAGTACTATTTTTAATAATTTGCCAAGCAGTTTTAGATTTGTTATTTGAATTTAAAAATTTGAGTTCGTTATAAGATCTTTTAGCATGTTTAATTTTGTTGCGATGATTTTTTTTTTCATTATATTATAGCGTAGGTAAAGTTGTTCGTCACCCGTTAATTTAAAAGTTTTATATAGGTCTCTTAAAAAGATACCTTCATTAACAATATCATTCGTTATCCATGGTTTACAATTAGTTGACTTCTGCTTCATTTTATAATATTCCAATGGAAAGGCTTTGTCCATTAATTCGAGAAATGTACTGTATAAGTTTAAAAAACTTTCTTCACAATTTTAGTATCGATTTTCTGACAAGAAGTTCCATTTTGCATTTGAGAGTAAATGTTTAAAATAATTTATATTTTCTGTGTTAAAAAAACGCCTTAACCGAGGTTTATCGTTGCTGTCTACTTTATCAAAAGTGCACTGATATGAAATTATTTGCAGAAAATGATCAGATAAGTCAGAATCTATAATTTGTGGATTTAGAGAATTAACATTTATATTTGAAAAAATATTATCACTGACAGTTTTTGAATTACCTTGTATGCCAGTAAATTCAGTAATACTTTTATGCACACCATAACAACTGAAGATATTACATAAGTTTTTAGCGTGTGCATCATCAACACTCTCATCAAAATTGAAATTAAAGTCACCACAAATGAAAGATATTTAATAAGATATCCATATTAGATATAAAATGATCAGAGTCGAATAACTTGTTGGAAGGCTACCTTTAAAAACAACCTACCAAGATACTTGCATCGTCCGAAAGAACCTCAATTAAAAAATATTCAAAGAGCAATTCTATTTTTTTCACATTACATTTAACAATATTAAAGTCTATATCATTCTTTAAAATTCCTACTCCACCCAGATTATGATTTATTCTACAATAGTCGTCTCTGAGTTTATATTTTTCTAGTTTTAAAGCAGAAATTTCACAGTTTTTATAATTTAATTCTGAAATGCATACAATCTCCGGAAATTCTAGACATTTAAAAAGAAAGTTCAAATTCCTCTACTTTATTAAGTAATCTTCTAATGCTTAGATGACAAATTCGTACGTTATTTGTAAATTGATGACTTACGTATTAATGTAAGCGTGTAACCGTGAACCCATAATTATATGGGTTCACGGTTTCGGAGGCTGGCGGAGGGAAATTTCGATCCTTTTTGAAGGTGAAGCGATTCACAGCAGCTCCTTCCGGCCAAATTTCGGGATAGATATCCTTCACATGGGTAATCGGATAGGTGGCCTTAGGTGATGAGGTATGTTCATTTTTACGTAACACCTTGAAGTCAAAATTCATATGTGGAGCAGTTAATTTTAAGCAGTCTTTTAATTCCTCAGCAGTAGCATTAGCATTAAGTCTATAAACATGCAAGTAACCCAACTTGGGTACCGCCCAAACGTTGGTTGAATTTTTGTTACTCCGTATCACTGGCCTTCTATGTTTTTTAAAGAATTTATTACGATTCATGAGTGACTCTTGGGTTACAATTTGTTTTGGTGCAAATGATTTAATTTTATCTTGATTAGACGTAGTTTTTGTAGGTTTGGTTTAACGGTTTGATAGGAATCTACAGATACTACTACAGAAAATATTGCCTAACATATTAGCGGGTGTTTAACCAGTCAAGCTGCATCATAGAATATGATTAAAATTACAATATAGAAATTACGAATATCAAATTATTTTTAAAGACTGTTAAAGTAGTATCTTACAGAATATTCAGCGAATATATAAACCAGCGAAGAGTATAATTTTTGAATATAGTTTCATTCTTTGGATTCATTTTTCAAATAAAATTCATAGATTATCAAGAATATATATTTTGGATGTTTTTAATATGATCCATTAGCTAAAATAAATGGTAGCAGAGGCGTTTCGATTTGTGAATAACGAGAGCTGAGACCTCGGCTGAGACAGAGCATTAAAGTAAGTAGCAACTTGAATGAAAGTAATTTGTAAGAAACCGGTAGATACTTCGTTGGTTTTACTTCGATTCGTCATTGTCTTAACCTGATAATTATATCCTAAATTAAAAGTTATTAGGAGCAATCCTATATATAGATTACTCTTGCTGAGTGAATTATACAGTGTGTCTCGTCTCAAGTTGACTCACCTTGATATTTCGGTTATTAACACACTGTGTCCATTCAAAAATTAAGTATGCGAATTTTGATTAATTTCAAAACTATTGTAATAATCCGGATTGGTTTTTATATTGCACAGAGACCTTAACAAAAATCGACGTGGAAACAGAAAGTATTCAAAATCAGTTTATTGCGAAATATTCAACATCATAACACCAAATGCAAAAAATTTTAATACAGTATTTAAATATGTAAATGTAGCCTTTTTTAACTAAACCACCATCAATAGCAATACATTTCTAAATGCGTTTTTCATTATTCCTTGCTACTTGTCGTAGTTCTTGAACGTTAATTTCTTTGCAGGCTTGGCCAATTCTATCACAAAGCTCTTACCTATTTCGAGGCCTCGTTTTGTAAACTTTGTTTTTAATGGTGCTCCAAAAATAAAAATCAAGCCTAGTAACACCCGGAGATGTGGGAGGCCACTCGATTAAAATATTTCGCCCTATCCATTTTTGAGGAAAATTTACATTCAACCATTCATCAACAATTATCAAGTTGTGAATCGATGCTCCATACAGTTGAAAAAATATCTCTAAAATAATTAATTACCTACATTAATATATTATTTAAATAGTGTAGCTTTTAAATTTTGGAAGAAAAAGAAAGGGCTTATTATCCTTTCACCTAAAATTGCGCAGCACACGTTCACTTTTTCCGAGTTCTGCTCCTTACACACCGATTACCCATTGTGGGTTTTCTATAGCCCAATACCTACAGTTTTGCGAAGATACTATATCGTAAGTGGTGAATGACACTTCTATCAGTGAACATAATTTTTTTCAAAAAATGTCTATCATTAGAAAAGTTACCTTGAGTCCAGAAACAGTATTCCCCTTCTGTATCATCTCCTTCCTCCAAGGTGTGTGAAAATTTGGGTTTGCATGGCTTCAATTTTTATCTACAAAAACACCTCAAAATTGTGTTGCGAGTCAAATTTAAGTTTAATGCCATACCTCGTATGCTACTACGGGGATTGTCAATCAATCAAAGCATCTAAAATTACATGGTCTACGTTTTGCTGATTATTATACTCTTGCAAATATGAAAACGAAGAGTATATTGCATTAGATCGGCACATTTCTAAAACCGTAAATATCGCTCGTAGACAAAAAATTTGCATATCATTGTGTTAGTGAACGAATTCTGAACAACTTTCAAAATGTCCGCACGGCCGTCTGTCACGTTTCTTGTAAGCATGATAACTCAAGAAGAAAGAAAAATACGATTATACTGAAATTTGGACAGCAAGTTAGTGTTAGCCAGAGGAAGAATCCCATTGTTTTTGAACAAAATCGATCGGTAAATAAAAATGTTTTTAATGATTTAAATTTGAAAAAATTTGTTTTTATTTTTATGTTTTTATAATTGCATATAAATCTGGTGGAATGACATTTTATTTTAATATCTAAATATTTATATATTTTACAGATATACATTTTAATGTAATATACAACTGAAAATATGATTTTAGCTCGTGTCTTATAATGTAAATTTAAAAATTTTTTTTGAGACTTTAGCTTCTCGTGTATATACCAAATGCCAATTTTATGTACTCCTACCTGCTTGATTTACCTATTTACTCCCAATTTACCACAACTTATCCCCCAATCCTTCCCAATCCTTAGACGGAATAAGTTGAAAATATAATCTAGTTCCTGATCCCATTAAAGTACATATGTGTACCAAATTTCAAGTTAATATCTTAAACGGTTCCAGAGTAATTGTGCTTACAAAAAAGTTACAGACAGACCGACAGACAGACAGAAAATTATTTTTCGCTCAAACTTAAAATCTCGACGTTTCATGACATTCTAAGCCTATTTGAACAATAAAAATTTTCAAAATTTCTTTTGTCGTTACTACACTTCCACTGGATGTGGAAGTAAAATTGCGAAGAGTATCCTCTAGAATGTGTAACAATTATATAAAAAGTTCAGTGAACAGGCGCTTGTTTCTTTTTCTTTTGGTTTTAATTACAGTACCAGGTTGAAAAGTTTGTTAATTTTGTCAACAACTGAGTAACTAATTTAACGTTCTGGATGTCTGTCATTTAATTCTCGAGCTAGTGCTCTGGTAGAACGACTATATTCACCAGTAAGTCTAATTATCTCCACTTTTCCATTGAGACTCAACCTCAGCCATTGTGCAAGAGAAAAAAAACGCTACCAAGAAATCACTACTACCACAATATTCTACATCTATATTTAAACAAATCTCTCACAACTAAATAAATATTGATAATATATTTGCACTCCACTATGTGGAAAAAATTTAAGGAACTTTAATAACATAATATTTGAAATCGCCTACTCCAAAAACCTATAAAACAATATGCCACATCGGTAGTGGTAGGGGGGTGGTAGTGGAGGTAGATGAAGTAAAAAACATTTTCAGACTTTTGGATCTTGTACAGAGTTATTCATTATATTTAGGCCACCCTTTATTATCGTTATTATTGGAGATAGAAAAAAAAGTTTCTAACGAAGGTTGTAGGGCTGTAACTGAATCCCTTTAAAAAGTTAATGGGAGCACAGTGGCGTGCAGAAATTAAGGGTACAAGAAGCAATAATATATTTTTTTAATGGAACACCCTGTATATTGTTGAATTTTTTAATTATCCTTTTTTTTCCGATTTCAAAAATATAATATATAATAGTCCTATCTTTAACCGTTTTCGAGTTATTGAAAATTGAAAATCGTATTTAAGCTATTTATTATACGAAGGGAAATTACAATTATTAAAGTAGTCTATGAAAATGACAAGTATTCTGTTATTAAATCTGTCAGCGTTTCATATAATAACAGAATACTTGTCATTTCCATAGACTACTTTAATAATTGTAATTTCCCTTCGTGTAATAAATAGCTTAAATACGATTTTCAATGTTCAATAACTCGAAAACGGTTAAAAATAGAGTATCATATAATATTTTTGAAATAAAAAAAAAGAGTATTTAAAAAATTCAACAATATACGGTATTCCATTGAAAAATATATTATTGCTTCTTGTATCCACGCCACTGTGTTCCAATTAACTTATTAAAGGAATTCAGTTACAGCCCTACAACTTTCGTCTGAAACTTTTTTTTCTATCTCCAATAATAGCAATTATAAAGGGTGGCCTAAATATAATGAATAACCCTGTACACACACCAAATTACAATTTAATTTTTTTCACCCACTTTAATAATGGAGTGGGGGTGGTAATGGGGATGGCTAATACCAAAAACTTTTTTGAGTCCTTAGCTTCTTTTATATATACTAAATACCAATTTTAAGGACTCTTACTTGCTTGATTTACCTATTTACCCCCATTTACTCCATTTACCCCAACCCTTCAAGGGAATAAGATCAAAATATAATCTAGTTTCAGATTTTTACCACCTCGCATTCACCTATACTTAACGTGTTTGGTTGGTGTTCATTTCTAGATCTATAATCGTTATTATCCAGTTATATTATTTATTATACTCTTCGCAAAAACGAAGAGAATATTGCATTTGATCGGCACATTCCTAAAACCGTAAATATCGCTCGCAGAGAAAAAATTTTCTTGTGCTAGTGAACGAATTCTGAACAACTTTCAAAATGTCCGTCTGTCCGTCCGTCACGTTTCGATAACGATAACTTAAGAAAGAAAAGTCCGATTGTATTGAAATTTGGAAAGTAAGTTGGTGTTAGCTAGAGAGGGAACCCTATTGTTTTTGAAGAAAATCAATCAGTAAATAAGAAAGTTATTAATCAATAATTTAAAAAATATATATTTTCTTAATTTTTATCGCTTGTATTTAAACAGAAATCTTGCGAAATGTTATCTGTATAATATATTTTTTTGTTTATTCATTTTGCTAATATATATTTCATAATAATACATCTAATGCGTTGAAATATGATTCTCGAAAGATATATAATACAGACATTCAATTTCTGTAGTAGGTGATGTGTGATGGTCCAGTTGCTAAAGTTTTGCGTTGCAGTTCGAATCCCAGACAGATTGGATGTTTTGTTTTTCAATTTTTTTTCATATATTTTTTTTCACAACAAAGTTGGTATCACAACATTTAGGATGTCCAATAACTAACATTATTTACAAGAAAACTGCGAAGAATATCATATAGAATGTGTAACAATTTTATAAAAAGCTCAGTAAATTGGCGAAGAGTACATTTTTAGCTTGTTACTTATTATATTTTCCCACATACAAATATCTTTTGATGTATAGTAGTATAATACGTTTAGTTTTTAAATATTATTTGAATCGGGAGGCGGTCTTGTTCAATGTAAATGTGCAATGTCTTTCAGATAAGCTTGAAAACAGTTCATGCAGTGTGTCAACGTGCAGCGCCACGCTCCAGTAACATTTTTACTAACTTTAATATCCTAATGGGACGTTTAAACTAAAAAGAGACCTCGTCATTATATTTATGAGTTTAACTACCAAAAGTATTAAACGTACTATATTTGCATCCACATCTCGTATGCTAATTTGGAATGTGTCCAAAATCTATGCATAGGCTTCGAGATTGATTGAAACCTCTATGCGTGACTAGAGTTACAATTGTTTTATAACTATACTGCTGATCTTTAGGGACAAGACCAATATCAAAGTTTGATAACAAATAGTGACAAAATACATTTTCTTGGATATAAATTTATATTTTCTGCTTCGAATACATTATGTTTGGCTGTAATATATTTTTTATATCTTGTGTTTATAAAAGCTTGTTTTTAAAAAGGTTTTTGTGTACATTTTTACTTATAGCCCAGTCAAATAGCAACAAATTTGATTCTAGTGGTATTATACGTTCATTATTATAATGATAAATAAAATTATACAGACATAAGAAACTATTTATGTTTTAATATCATGAGGAAAAGTGAGTGGTTTCTACAGTTTGCGTTAATTTATATTTAGTTTACTTCAATTTGTTCTTTCTTCTTAATATATTTACCGTTTAATATTCCCCTTCCTGCATTATTCACTAAAGGGTAAGTTAGCAAAAACGTAGTAGCAAAGAATAAATACACAAAATCAAAATGAGAAGAACTATATACAACAATTTGCTTGTAAATTTTGTGAACAATTGGCAGTTTATTCTCTATATAAAAAACATACATACGGGTCGAATTTTAAATTTTTACGTGAAAATGTCGTTTTACGTCTTGATGTAAGAAACGTGTATCATACTAGATTTTATTTCTCATTATAAGATGTTTGTTAATAAATTGGGAACTGATGTGCTAAAACTGTTTCTATAATACAGTGGAGTCAGTAGAGGCTGAAAATATGCATTATTTCGGAATAATTACGGGAAGCTTCGATTTTCCTAAAATCTTTTGATATCACTTTTACATAGCTTAAAATAAAAAGTTATAAACATATAATCGTGAGGAAATTGTTTATTAATTATTTAAACAAAAAGAAACTTTTTTTTAACAAAATTATTATAAGTTGAAACATGTTAAAGCAATTTAATTCAAATTGACATATAGGAGGGTTTTCGAGGTCGCTGAGACAGACTATGATGTCAAAGAAAGGTAATTCAAAATGGCTGATCCAATATGGCTGACTTCCATCGAGCAATAAAATTCAAAACACTATTCGATTAAAAACACAATTTAAATATACACATAAAACATTAAAATGAAGCTGAGAAAACGTGATATTGTATCTAGCATTACAAGATGATCTGTGAAAAATTGCCCAAACTACTTTTACAATGCTCTGCGGACACACACAGCGCATCGTGTGGCAGGTGATGCGTACTGCTTGCCGCGAAGATGTTTTACTTTCAGTCTCTTTCTATTATTCAAGCATTATAATTTGACTCATGACCTTGTACCATGTGAATATTACTTCCACATCCAGTGGAAGTATAGTAACGACAAAAAAATTTTTAAAAATTTTTATTGTTCAAATAGGCTTAGAATGTCACGAAACGTCAAGATTTTAAGTTTGAGCGAAAAAAAATTTTCTGTCTGTCGGTCTGTCTGTAACTTTTTTTGTGCGCACGTTTACTCTGGAACCGTTTGAGATATTGACTTGAAATTTGGTACACATATGTACTTTAACGAACTAGATTATATTTTCATCTTGTGCCGTCGAAGGGTTGGGGGGTAAATTGGGGTAAATTTGGGGAAAATAGGTAAATAGAGCAGGTAAGAGCCCACAAAATTGGTATTTAGTATATACAACGAAAGCTAAGGTCTCAAAAAAAAATTTGGAAATAGCCACCCCCCCATTACCACCCCCACCCATTATTAAAGGGAATTAAAAAAAAATGTGATTTAGTGTGTGTACAAGAACCTAAAAACGTTTTTTTACTTTATCCACCTCCACTACCACCCCCACTACCACCCCCTATCACCACCCCCACCCCGCTACCAATATGGGGTATCGTTTTATGGGTTTTTGGGTTAGACGATTTCAAATATTATATTATTAAAGTTCCATAAACAAATATTTCCGCATACAAAATTTTTTCTTTGTGAGTGACTTGGATAAAAAATGTGGATGTGAAAGTAGTGAGTCCATGGGCAGCGGTTTTTTTAATATGTTTTCGATATTTTAAACAAGATAAAAATTGTAGAAACGATCAACATTAATTCGATTTACCGAAAAAACTTGGTTTTTCAATATTTCTTGAAAAGTATAAGATTATATATTCCAAAATTTTTTCATCATCAGATTTACTTTTTTTTAGGTCCTACTATAAACGTAGGCTGCATAGGTAGGCTAAATAAATTTTTTATAAAAGTTATTAACTTTTATTTTACCCCTATAATTTCACGAATTTTAGACCAAAATTTTTTTTTTTTAATTTTCGTAAAAAAAAAATAATTTTTGAGGTAAAAATCCCCTTGAAGCATCTTAAAGTACACATTTCGAGGTTTAAAAATCGCGCCTACAGAGATCTAATAACGCGATTTAAACCAGAGAAATAGGTCGTTAAATTTAGTTATACAGTGTGTTTCATTTGAAATGGTAACACACCCAATACCCAATAACTTTTTTATTTTTTTTTTGAATTGAATCAAATTTTACTTAAGTATAGAACAAATTAGGATCTACTAATGACCAGAAAAATATTCGCCTCCTATAAATGCAAAGCCACCTGCGGTATCAAAATATGCGGAGAAAATCAAAAAATCATATTAGGCATTTTTTTATAGGAAAATTTTATTAATTAAACTTGTTCAGAATTATCCAAAAATCTTATGTCCAAAATTTAATCAAAATTAAAAAATTGATAAATTAAAATTTTAAAAATGGAAAAAAAATTAAGTATTTAAAAAAACTGTAAATTGCTTGACAAATACCTGGCAGCTTGGGTTTAATTTCAAACAAAATTATCATAGTACAGTTTTCTAAACAAAAAAACCCATTAAAATGATATATTTGGACTTGGACATTATTTTAATCAAAATTTATATATTTTATTTCCACAGTGGAAGTATAGTAACGACAAAAAAATTTTTAAAAAGTTTTATTGTTCAGATAACCTTAAAATGTCATGAAACGTCGAGATTTTAAGTTTGAGCGAAAAAAAATTTCTGTCTGTCGGTCTGTCGGTCTGTCTGTAACTTTTTTGTGCGCACGTTTACTCTGGAACCGTTTAAGATATTGACTTGAAATTTGGTATACGTATGTACTATAACAAGATCTGGAACTAGATTATATTTTCATCTTGTTCCGTCGAAGGGTTGGGGGTAAATTGGAGTAAATTTGGGGTAAATGGATAAATCAAGCAGGTAAGAGTCTATAAAATTGGTATTTAATATGTACAAGAGAGTTAAGGTCTCAAAATTTTTGGCATTAGCCACCCCCATTACCACCCCCACCCCATTATTAAAGGGGATGAAAAAAAAATGTGATTTAGTGTATGTACAAGAACCAGAAACCTCAAAATATTTTTTTACTTCATCCACCCCCACTACCACCCCACTACCACCCCTCTGTCACCACCACTACCGATGTGAGGTATCGTTTTATGGGTTTTTGGGGTAGAGGATTTCAAATATAATATTATTAAAGTTCCATAAACAATTATTTCCACAATCAAAGTTTTTTCGTTGTGAGTGACTTGTGAGAGAATCTGGATGTGGAAGTAGTGATTCCTTGGGCAGCGGTTTTTTCATTTTGATTAAATTTTGGAGTTAAGGTTTTTGGACAATTCTGAACATTAATAAAATTTTCAGATAAAAATATGCCTAATATAGTTTCTTGTATTCCTCTACATATTTTGGTACCGCAGGTAACTTTGCATTTGTAGGAGGCGAATGTTTTTCTGGTCATAAGTAGATATTAATTTGTTCTATAGTTAAGTAAAATTTGATTCAAATCGGAATAAAAAGTTATTGGAGTGTTACCATTTTATGTTAAACATGCTGTATATATCAAATTTTATCATTTTCTCAAAATTTTGAAATTTTAGAAGTGTACATCTTTATAAATAAATTTTTCAGATTTTTTTCACTCATCGGATCTTTTCATACATTACTTCAAGAGTAAAATGTGAAAGACCCAAGTTTTTATCTTTAAATTTTTAGAAATGGTAGATTTTCTCAAAATTTTGAAATTTTAGAAGTGTACATCTTTATAAATAAATTTTTCAGATTTTTTTCACCCATCGGATCTTTTCATACATTACTTCAAGAGTAAAATGTGAAAGACCCAAGTTTTTATCTTTAAATTTTTAGAAATGGTAGAGCTTTTACCTATATCATCACAAATCTTTTTATATTCCGACTTCATATATGTTCTATTCCTACATCTTTATGATTGAAAATATAATAATCCAGTATCTACATGTTTCTTCTTTCATTTAAGCTTTTGTGGGGTTAATTTTATTAATTAGTCCTAAAAAGTTACAACAAATTTAGTGTAGCGTGCCCGAGGCGTGCTTCCGTGTTCCATTTTCGTACGTTAAACAAAAAAATCTAGAGCCTACATTTTTGATTGTGCAAAAAAACTTCATATACATTTTTGTTGTGAAATTTCCCGTACTTTCGAATGGTGCAATTACTTCTTAAAGGAAAAACATATTTTAAGATATATTTGACAAAGACTGGTCAAGGGCTATAGTTGGTAACTTTTGGTATGTTGTTCCTGACATGTTCAGATATGTATTCTCAAAAGTTACCGCTTCTCGGAATATTTCCGAAGTGAAAATTTCTATTGACAACACTAATATTATTGATTGGCTAATTGATTTACCAGTGACCGGTGGAGATTTCTACCACTCTAGTTGGTAACTTTTAGTATGTTGTTCCTGACATGTTCAGATATGCATTCTCAAAAGTTACCGCTTCTCGGAATATTTCCGAAGTGAAAATTTCTATTGACACCACTATTATTATTGATTGACTAATTGATTTACCAGTGATCGGTGGAGATTTCTACCACTCTAGTTGGTAACTTTTGGTATGTTGTTCCTGGCATGTTCAGATATGTATTCTCAAAAGTTACCGCTTCTCGGAATATTTCCGAAGTGAAAATTTCTCTTGACACCACTAATATTATTGATTGACTAATTGATTTACCAGTGACCGTTGGAGATTTCTACCACTCCCAGGATATACCGCCTGGCCCGCTACGTCTACGCAGGGTTGAATTAGGGTCATCTAAAGGGGAATTTCCTAATTTATTCAAAACAAGTACAGTAATACCTATTCCAAAAATCAGTAATACCCATAGAAGCATGTAATTTTAGACCAATTAACACGTAACCAACTTTAGAGAAAGTTCTTGAATTGGCAGTTCATGAGCAACTTTTGGAATATTTTGACTCACATAATCTTTTTCTAGGATGCCAATCGGGTTTTCGTAAAAACCACTCGTGTGAAACGGCAATTCAACTCACATTGTCTCATTGGAAAAAAGTCGTAGATGAAAATGAATTTATTGTGTCTGTATTTTTAGATTTCAAGCGAACTTTTGAAACAATAGATAGAAACATTTTGATTAATAAGCTTATATACTATGGTATTACAGGTACTGTGTTAAAATGGTTTAAATGTTATCTTAACTCCAGAAAACAAAAAACTAGAATTAATGTAACTATATCTGATGAAATCAATAATGACTTAAGGGTACCACAGGGAAGCGTCTTAGGTCCGCTCTTGTTTATTATTTATCCTAATGATATAAATTATGTTCCTGGAATTCATAAACTAAATTTGTTTGCAGATGATACGTTACTATATGTAACTGGTGAGAACTTGGCCCAGGTTGTTCAATCAGCAAATATCTCTCTAAGAAATATTGAAAAATATCTTAGAAACAATAAATTAAACCTCAACTCAAGTAAGACTAAAGCAATGATTATCACAACTCCCTATAAATATAAACGTCTTGACCTTGATACTTTTAAACTAAAAATTGACGATGTTGAGATTGAACTTGTAAATGAAATAAAACACCTTGGCTTCATTATCGATAACAAATTGTCTCTTAACAACCATGCGGAATATGTCATTAAAAAAATTTCAAAAAAACTTTATTTCTTTTCAAGAATTTCTAATGATCTATCATTGTTTGCGCGAGTTACATGTTTTAATTGTATTATACAGTCACATTTTGACTATTGTGCCTCCGTTATGTTTTTGTTCAATCAAGATAAAATATCTCAACTACAGAAACTACAAAATAGAGGTACGAGAATAATTCTGAAATGCAACCGGTACACACCCATAGAGTACATGGTCAATTCATTACGGTGGTTGTCAGTTAACAAAAGGCTATTTCATCTTACGATGGTTTTTATTTATAAAATGACAAAGGGTGCTTAGCCGGATTACTTCAGAAATTTCCTTATACCCAATAATCAAATACATAATTATGGTACGAGATCTAACCATAACTTTCATATTGAAAGAACAAATTCCACGTTCTGTATGAACTCTCTATTTTTTAAAGTTTGGACAGTTATAATAAGTTGCCCGATAATGTAAAATCAGCAAATAGCTTATCTAGTTTTAAAAATGATATTCTAAACATTTTGAGGGAATAAATTTTAATAAGTTTAAATTCTACTTCATATCTTTTTCTGTTATTAGTTCTAAGTTCGAGTGTACTTATTTTAAAATCAGCCGTGAAAAGTGAAGGATATAGTTAATTATTATTCAACTTCTTTAGTGTTTTATTATTATATTTTATTAGTATAGTTTATTATTAGTTTATTATTATAGTGATATGACATACCAAATCTGTTGAGTACAAATTAGGTTAGAATAAAAATATCAATGTTTCCTGTTACCAACTTTTTTTTTTTGTATTTTTTTATTATATTTTATTAGTTTAGTTTACTATTTAGAGCAGCGAAAAAGAGGTAAAATTGTGTTGTTTTTTTATCAGCTTAGAACAAGATCAGACACAGTGGGTATTACCAACAACATCATTTTACACATAAAAACACGAAACACATTTTTTAGTGGTCACAGATATTCTTATTTAAAAAAAGTGTAAAATTTAATTTTTTTTAAATCATGTTTTTTTGTACATCTATTGCCTTATCTCAAAAATGAATTGAGCTATCGATGCGAACTTTTTTTTGTTATAAAACACACACTTAAGCGCTTCTTTCTATAGATAGGATTGCTAATAAAAAAAAATGTGAACATGCCAAAAACGTAGATGACCCTGAAAGTTTAGAGAATACGCCATCAAATTTTCACTAAGCGAGGAACTTTTTTGTTTTTGAAAATTCTGTGTAACATGCTATGAAGAAAATGAAGTCAATAGACTAAAAAAGTTTTTAGAAAAGAAATATTTTCATTATTAGCAATAGTTTGCTAGTTACGAATTTTTTAGTATGAAGGAATTATCGAAGCGGACGCGCGCGGCACTTAAGAATAATAATGATTAGGTATGTATTGTGTGTAACGGAACTTTTCATTATATTATTTTTTTATGTTCAGGACTGTTTTATCACATTTTAGGATCTGAAAGGATAACCTATTTTTTCCAGTGGCGCATTAAGGACTAAGGTTGAAGGCAAAAAGGAATTAAAAATCTTAAATAGAGTATATGGGATAAAAATGCATTGCATTGGGATCTCGGAAACGGTAAAAATAGTTATTTATGTACCAAGTCAGTAAAGTGAGTCTTTATCGAACGAGTCTGAGATTATGAGTCGAGCGAGCGAAGCGAGCGAGGCGAGTAACAGGTAAGTTCGATAAAGACACTTTACTGACGTGGTGCATATAAAATTTTATCGCCAACCGTAAAAATTTATAATTTAAAAAAATTGAGATATAACTTATCACATTTTATTATGAAAAATTAAACAGCAAATACAGAACAAATCTACTTATTTTTTGTTATATTAAACGTGAACGTATTGTAAAAATTAATTCCTGAAGTCGAAGGAGTGTCAGTTGAAAATGTTTGAGGATTATTATCTATGTTAACAATGTGTAAATCTTCTTTAGTAGAATTATCATTGGTAACAACTATGTTGTCAGTTTGACCGTCGCCTAAAATCGTCTTTGCGATTTTGAGAAAACTTTTATTGTGGAGCTGTGACAGGCGTGAGAAGCGTGACAGTGACAAACAATTTCTGTTTAATGTCAAAGTCATGGCTATGTTAATAAATATTTGCGGCAGATAAAAATACTTTATCTGCCGCATATGCGGCAGGTAAAATACTTTATTTTACAGTAATATAAAGTGTTTGTTTACTTCCGAAAATCGCTATGGTAATGTATGGTTTTACTGACGGTTGGCGATAAATAATATTATAGTAAATGGAAAAAATAGTTCCGCAGCTAGGGGGGCTAATAAAATTCGATAAACAGAAGTTTAGGAAAAGCAATAATTTTGGAGTGTTTTGATAAAAAGTAAACTATCGAGTTTTCCTTTTTTTGCGTTATTATTGGAGCTAAATAGAAAAGACAGTTTCTTAAAGCACTTTTTTTGAACGTGGCAATCTTAATATTTGTATCCGACATTTTCTGTGTCAGAGTCCCTATCCGAAACTCCCACGCATTGCATTTTTACCCTAGATCCACACAATAATTGAGTAAACGTGTTATTTTCGCCTAAATTGGGTAATAAAAAAGAAAAAAATATTCTAAATTAAGTCTCTTTTAATTTCCGCAGCCCTAATTATAGAAACCCTGTTTCCTTGGCTTGTGCACAAGTTTATGGTTCTCCTCAATTACTACGCCACATAAAATTCACTCCATTTTACAATGAAACTTAGATTGCTTTTTTATCCACGCACAATTCGCACAATGGCCATACGTTCTACAATATAATACAAGTGGTAATAAGGGAAAGAATATCGTTACATATTTTACTTCCACATCCAGTGTAAGTATAGTATCGACAAAAATACTTTTGAACATTTTTATTGTCCAAATAGGCTTAGAATGTCATGAAACGTCGAGATTTTAAGTTTGGGCAAAAAAATTCTGTTTGTAACTTTTTTTGTGCGCACGATTACTCCGGAATCGTTTAAGATATTAATTTGAAATTTGGTACACGTAGGGGGAGTGGGGGCCCATTGATACAATTTTTTTTGGGCTGTAATATTTTCTATCTGTAATATGTTCAGAATATTTTTCTTTGGTAAAATTCTAGTAATACTTGTCTAGTTTTATTATATATTCAGAATTTTTAAGATTAAAACATACATAGGACCAAATTGTACCTTTTTCTAAAAATGAAATTTGTATCAAAGTGCCCCATATGCGGGGTACAATGATACAGGGTATGGGGCACCTTCATACAGGGTGGGGTACATTTATTCAATACTTAAAAAAAAACAAAAAAGTTGTATAAAAATGTTTATTTGTTTATTTCAATAAACGTTTTATGAAGTACATATTAGTCATGGTGCATAGTCATTAATATGAATAGCTATGAATTGACATTTTTGGTAACGACACTTTGGTTCACAATTAAACTAAAATAAAAAAACTCAAAATAAAAATAAACCTCATAAGAATAACTTAACGTCAATAAAAAATCTAAATAACAGAAATAATAGAGAAATACTGAAAAAATCTTGTTTGTATTCTAGATCGTCCATTAGATACGTAAATAATTAGCTAAAGATTATTGCACATTGTAAGAACAGAGATTAATAGGAAACGTAAACAGTGAAGCAGTTCGGCTGGTTCCTTTTGTGAAATTAGGCATCGGCAATTTTAAAACAATGTCAGAATGATTAACTGACGCTTCATCTTTCACATCGGGAAAGACAAAAGTCCATAAGCCAGGCTTCTTTCTCAGATACGAGATATAGTACTCCGAGTTTTCATACTTAGTGATTACTTTTCCAGCGTAATGCAAAACAGATTTTTTCTTTTCAAATTTTATTAGTAGAAAGTCACCATCTTGTATTTCCTCTGGTAGGGGTTGGACCGGATCAGACGTATTCTCATCATTTGATGACTCTGCAGAATCCGAGGAGGAATCCATAGTTTCGAACTCTCCTGAGGAACTTGTCGAATCAGAATCACTTTCAATCTTCTTTCTTTTACTACTCATTCTTTTCATTGGTTCGTGACCGTTATCAGCCATAGCCACGATATTTCTTGCAGTTTTTAATTCTTTCGCACGCTGTCTTCGTTCTTTCATGATCCTTTTTTGTTCTTTGATGTTGTGTAATTCTTGGAGTCGGTTCTTTTCTGGCGTGGATGTATAAATTCGTGATTTTCCACGTTCTCTCCCTTTCCGTTTCGTTACTCTTTCAGATAATTGTGGGTATGGTCTTATCAATTCCGGTGTAAATAGTGAGGTAGTAGAAGTTGATGGTCCAGATTTCGGAGACAAAATTTCTACGGTGGTGGGAGTTTGATGTGGTATAGGTGTGGAGTTTTCTCGTGGTAGAAAATTTGGTAGTGGGCCTGACTCTGGTTGATTAAATGAGGATGACGTTGAATCACATGGAGGGCCTGGTATATTAGTTTCAATTGCTGAGGGTGCATTAGACGTATAAACATTACACGGAGCAAAATCTTCATCAGAGAAGGCTAGTTTGTTTAGAGGATGAATGCCAGGTTTTGCAAAGCCGCTGGTAATATTTTTTACTGTGAATGCTTCGAAGTAGGCAAGTTTTACGAGTCCCGGTATATCATAAATTGACAAAGCTTTCCCTGGATGATTTATATGCCAATCATTAAAGGCAACTTTCAGTTTGCTTTTGAAAGGGCCGAATACTCCCACATCTAAAGGTTGTAGTTTGTGGGAAGTATGTGGTGGGAAAGAAAGATAGACGATTCCATTTTCTCGGCAGTAATCGACGGCTTTAATTGAAATATGCGATTCGTGATTGTCACACAGGAGCAAAACTGGATTTTTCTTTGAGCTGCAGGTGTGCCTTTGAATATGTTTCAGTGCATCCATATAAATATCGCAGTTCATCCATCCACTTCTGGTTGCAACTCCCAAACTTCCCTCTGGAGCACCATTCAAGAAGTGGTCTTTATAATGCACTCGGGGGAAAATAAAAATGGGGGGTATGGTATTCCCTGTTGCTGATATTATACCACAAACAGTGACAAGCTCTCCTCTTTCCCCCGAAACAATTTGGCCAACTTGCTTTTGTTTTTTTGCTGCCAATACCTTAGGCGTATTCATTACAGTTGCAACTCCTGTTTCGTCAAAGTTTATTATGCGATCAGGTGTAAATGTGTGTTTGGTAAGAACTTTCTCATAGTTTACATAAAATTCATACACCGCAGTTTTGCTGAATCCAAATGATCTTGCAAGACTGGTCTTCTCAGGTTTTCTTAAACTAATATTTCGACTTCGTTTTCGAAACCCCGAAACCCAATCTATTCCTGCCTGTTTTGTTTCATCCCATTTAGGAGGATATTTGCAGTTTAGTTTCTTCGCGTATTCATAAGCAAGACTTCTTAATTGATGCAGAGTTAGCCCATAATGCATATTGCTACACTTAACGACATATTCATTCATCTGTCTTTCTTGTTCGACTGTCAGGACTTGTTGGGAACAATATTTTGATAAGTAATCTCTTTTTGGAACTTGTTTCTTTTGTTTCTCAAGTCTGTGCTGCAATGTAGCAGCTTTTAAATTATATTTGTCAGCTGCTTTTCTTATGGAAATGTTTTCCTCAAGAACAGCCTTAATTGCAGAGGACATGGCATTTTCATCCAAATTAGCCCGATCAGTCTTTCTCTTGTAAGTTCTAACCATGGTGTCTGAAAAAAAAAACAATAAAAAAACAATTAACACCAATAATAAATAACATAAAAGTATGTACTGAAGCTAACGGGGCACATTGATACGTATCAAACTACCCCGATGTCACCGTATCAAACTGCCCCTGGTCGCCATTTTTTACGTATGATTAATTTTCCAGAAAAATATAATAAAAATGGTTCCAAATAATATAGCAATAAGTCACGAATAATAATTCTTACCTGCAAGTGTAGTATATTGGCAGACTATTAAATATAACAAATAAATTTCGATGTCCGAATTTAGCACTGTAATTTACTTTGGTAATTTGAAAACACATGTACCCTCGTCAACGGCTGCTCACTCACTGCTGCTGCGAAATATTTTTATGGTATTCCTTACATTACTAGCGCTATCTATTGCAACAAATGGAAACTTGTTACTTTTCTAATTTTTGAATTAGAACCACTGTATCAATGTTCCCACTGTATCAATGGGCCCCCACTCCCCCTACCTATGTATTTTAACGAGATCTGGAACTAGATTATTCCGTTAAAGGGTTGGGGGATAAATGGGGGTAAATATGCAAATCAAGCAAGTAAGAGTCCATAAAATTGGTATTTAGTATATATAAGAGAAGCTAAGGTCTCAAAATTTTTTTGGAATTAACCATGAGTAACATGCATGTTACCAACTCCCACTCCATTATTCAAGGGGGCGAAAAAAATAAAATTGTCATTTAGTGTGTGTACAAGAACCAAAGGCCTCAAACAAAAGAACTACTACTGACGAAGCATAGAATTACATGATAGGATTCCTAGCGTTTTAAAGCAAAAAAGTATATTGAAAATACTTAAATCAAAGAAAAAAATGGACTGTTTCTGGGATTTCATTTGACAACCTCTATGTATTTCGACATTTTGAATACGAATCAAGTATCCGTTAGCTCCATTACTCACCAATTTTTAGTAAATCCCTAAAATTACCTTAATTATGAGTTTTTCGCAGTTTATTTTTGCG
Organism: Rutpela maculata; assembly: GCA_936432065.2. Lineage (NCBI taxonomy): Eukaryota > Metazoa > Arthropoda > Insecta > Coleoptera > Cerambycidae > Rutpela > Rutpela maculata. The sequence continues at coordinate 154,472,111 of OW386287.2, forward strand.
ATTTACAAAAAAAATGCTGAGTAATGGAGCTAAACGGACACCTGATTCGTGTTCAGCATGTCAAAATACATACCCAATGGAGTTCCAGGAACAGACCGCTTTTTATACTCTTCGCAAAAACGAAGAGTATATTGTATTTGATCGGCACATTTCTAAAATCGTAAATATCGCTCCCAGAGAAAAAATTTTCATATCATTGTGTTAGTGAACGAATTCTGAACAACTTTCAAAATGTCCGTCCGTCACGTTTCTTGTAAGCAAAAGTCCGATTGTATTGAAATTTGGAAAGCAAGTTAGTGTTAGCTAGAGGAAGAACTCTATTGTTTTTGAAGAAAAGCATTTTTCTTTTTCATATAATTTTTTTCACAGCAAAAATGGTATCACAAAATTTAAGATGTCCAAAACTAACATTATTTACAAGAAAACTGCGAAGAGTATCCTATAGAATGTGTAACAATTATATAAAAAGCTCAATAAATTGGCGAAGAGTACCTACGTTTTTAGCTTGTTTTATTTTGCGTGCCTGTGTAAGTTTCGTTAATTTTATATTCGTAAGGTCTATAAAAGTAAAAGAACAAGTCCTATTTGACTCCTGGATATCAAGTTCAAGCAGTAAAAATACCAAGTGCAATGCAGTTCAGGATTGCGTTGTAACCTCGATCAACTTGAATATATCTTGCTGCGGCTCGATCTGAAATCATCGAGAAAGTACAAAAATGTTGTACTTTCTCTCACTCTCTCTCAAGTGGGAAAAGGTCAATAGGCACAATAAAAGATTTTTAAAGTCATACGAAGCATTTCTTTAAGAACTTATTATTTTCCACATGATCAGCACCGTTATACCATCCACTCTTAATGTAGATCCTGGTGCTCATACTTGTACTGGCCAACAGGAACAACGAACTTTGAAAATGCTGCTCGGAGTTTCTCCACAATCCGTCAATAACAGAAATTGAGAAAAACTTGATAAAAGGTGTTGAGTCATTTTAGAAAGAGTTTCTTAAGGTATGATATTAATCTTTAAGCTTTTGATTTACATCCTGTGGAAAAAGCTAGGTAAAAGATGCATCGTCCGCAGAAAAAGTAGAGGAAACAGAATAAAATACTACTTGTAAACTGTGAATAGTTTTTTTATTAATTGTCCTATATAACGGGTAGCTCAGCCGATAGGGACACTCTTGTAACTTTTGAATGGGCAAATGGATTTTTTTTCGGAGAAGTGATATGTGATGAAATTTACAATTATACGATGTAAAGAACCAAAATGGGCAACTTCCCGTTTCGATGCAATTTACATAAAATTAAAATTTTTAAATGGGACAACCTCTATAATTTTGTATTTTGGACCCTGTTGCCCAAAGACCCTCACATATTATTTTGAATTAAAAAAATATGGGTGTTTTAAAATTTTTAGTCAATGGGCTCATTTGATGAATTTCATTTAGTAGTTGTTACTTCTTGTGGATAAAGTATCACTATTAAAATTAGACGATATTGAAAATTTCAGATGAATCCGATATGTGGTTTTCGAAATATACGACTTTTAAAGAGCACGCCGCGACCAACATCGTGACGTCAGAGGATAGTAATATAAATCGGTGAAAATAGTTGATAAACTGAAATTCTTCGCAAACACGCATAAGTTTCAAAACACACTGCATAAGTTAACGATATGTAATATTGTGAAACTATAATAACGCGCTGCAGCTAGCCGCTTCGGCTAGCGAGTTCTTATCAAGTGACGTCACGGCCGATACTTGACCGTGGGTGCGGTCCATTTTGATGATTTTTTTTAGACGATTTATTATAGATCTCACAAAATTCTAGTTTTTTGCACAGGGTCTTAAAATGATAAGATCTTTCAGATAATCAAATAAAAAAAAGTACTATGAGCCCATTATTATTGTAAAAAATCGATTATCAAAGCATTTCTTTTTTAATTATAAATTTAGTACAAAAATAAGGTAGACATTATGTATATCATTCTTTTCGTAATTTAAAGATCTAATTAAATAACAGGTTGCCCCATAGGAGTTCCATTTAAAAAAAAAATTGTTTCCGTTGAACTTAATGAAGAATAAATCGTATTTAATTTTCGTATCTGAAGAGATAAATGAAGAGAAGAATATTTTAAAGGTGCTTGCAGACCGATTTTTAACAATGTTGGTAATATCGCGGCCTTCTATGATTAAAACTAAAAATTAAAAAATCTATATTTTTTGAAAATCAAAATAATATATGAGGGCCAGATCATGTGTATTTTGGCCAGCAGCATCCAAATATGCAAAAATATACAGGTTGTCCCATTTAATAATTTGATTTTCATGCCAATTGCATCAAAACCGGAAGTCAATCATTTTGTATCTTTACATCGTATAACTGAAAATTTCATCCGAAATGACTACACCAAATTACACCTCTCGGCTGAGCAACCCGGTATACTGGTTCTGTTTGTGAAATAAACGAGTAGATAATATAAAATGGTTCCTATTTTATAACTCTCAGGACAAACTTTGTAAAACTTTGCAAATGATTATGACCACCTAGAAACCCGAATGAGACCAGTGGGCGTTGCATTAAATATTTCTCTGTATTTACAAAAGTATAATTTGTGTAAAATACTCTTTTAAGGTGATATAAAAGTTAATATCTCACCAAGAAATAATCAACGGCTTCGGATATTTGCAATTTGACTTCAGTGTTAAACTAGTTAACGTGCACGTTTATTTTACTCTTTATATTCTTTGTGGAAATAAAATCGCCCTTTAGATACAAATGACATTTCAGACCTGAGCTTGGCATAGATGCAATAAATATTAAAAATATTCATGTTTTTAGGGAAGCAGGCTGAAATGGCTGAGAAACAAATTATTAAATTTCAAAGAGATTACGATAATCCATGCAGTAGAATTAGCTGCATGGAGAAGTTCGCAATTGGAGTGAAGTTCTATAACAAACTTCTATTTTTAGAAGTAATGGGGATGCCGGTACCATCTGCGCACAAGGAATGGTAATATAATAAAATGGGTTGGGGCTGACAAATACTAGAAAGTGGGTAGTCAGAGACGACTTAATATAATTTAATAAAAAGGATATATCATCCGCTATGAAGTATTTTCAGCTAAGTAATTTGCTTCTTAATTTCCGAAAACACAAAACATTTCTAAGGTTTAAATGGGTGTTATTATTTTTTTAATTTCTGGTGATAATTTCTAGGGAATGCACTCGCTCCTTTAGCTCAGTGTCGTCGAATATTTATTTTTGTAAAATTCTGTTCTTTTCATGTCTTATTATTCCATGTTTTCAAACTCAAAGATGCCTTGTATATTTCTTAAAGGAATTCTTTATTTTTTCCAAGTTTTATTCACAGTTAATTAGTATATGCTTCGCATAACCTAGTTTTATTATGGCTTGGGGACGATAATTTTAAGCTGTCGTAGTTGGCGTTGTTGGGATTTTCTGTTTTAAATTTATGCAGCTACATTAGAGGTAATAAGAGATGGTGAAAGAATAGAGCGCATTACAATTTATTTATTTGAAAATGTAAATTATTTTAAATTAGGATAGGCGATTTTGTGGTAAGATTGTGATTATTTGTGCTGATTGGAAATTAGGGAAGTGTAATAATACGGAATAGGGTATTTATAGATTATAGTAATTTAGGTAAATAAGAAAAAAACCGAACTAACTGGTAAAAAGCCCCTTTAATTGTCCAGAAAAATAAGTATGGCCTACAATTTAACATAGTAAGGCCCTGTGCTTTCATCTATAAATAGTGGTATTTATTATACAGAATAAATAAACAAATTTTAAATAAATTGTATCCAGGGGATAAACAACAAATCAGTATTTTCACCTACAAATAGTGAAATACACCAGATAAATATACTGTATTCCTAGAATAACCTATTCAGCACCTAAAACTTCAAATAACGCTTTTATCCACCTGCACTGTTTCGCTGTAATTGACAGAATTGGCATTTTATCTTCTAATCCAATTTAAAAAAAAAATGGGTTGTTTTGTATCGTATTTTTACAAATTTATAATTAGTTATAAATAATTATATTTACTAAAGAAAAACATTAGTAAAACGACATGATGGACTACTACTTTTATTTTAATATGCACATTTTAAATACGTTGTCCTTATAAAATAAAACTGTTCTTGTAGATTGGAAATACAACCTATATTTAGCTAACTATTCTATTACTTAATAGTATATATATAAAAATTATTTTAGTTCATTTTTAAATGTTCGTCTGTAGCAAATATATGGCTCCAAGGTAAAAATGTGATACAAACATTAAAAATGAGAATAAACTTAAAAAAATTGAAAGTTTTAGGTAATGTTAGTTATGTCATACACATTTCAAAGAATATAATAAACAATTGTGAAAGCGATGCAAATATCATAAACCGGCAACAAATCACAGTAGGGGATCTTTTCTATCCGTATTGACGATTTGCACGAAAGAAAGTTTGGTAAAAAGTGTCTAGATTGGTATCACTGTAATTCACTGCACATGTTGACCAACTCGTCTAATTTCCAAACTTTGCAACAATTAAATACCTATAATATAACAATCATAACATTCTTTTCATTATCTTTAATGTTAAACCTACTCCCATTGAATATAAATCATCTTTATTAGATTGTTTTGTAGTCTACAATATTTAAAAAATGTCGAATTATGCATTTTGTCAGTCACTGCTGCCAACTCTTTTAAACTGAGAGATGGAAACAGTGTTTGACAAATTGCATAATTCGACATTTTTTAAATATTGTAGAGAAACAACCTAATAAATATGATTTATATTTAATGAAAGTAGGTTTAACATTAAAGATAATGAAAACAATGTTATGATTATTATATTATAGGTATTTAATTGTTGCAAAGTTTGGAAATTAGACGAGTTATTCAACATGTGCAGTGAATTACAGTGATACCAATTCAGACACTTTTTACCAAACTTTCTTTCGTGCAAATCGTCAATTGGGAGCATAAAACTTCCTTACTTTACCCTATGTTAAGTTGGCAATACTTACTTTGTGAAGTATCTAAAGTCATATCTATCGAAGAGTTAACCGAAAGTATATTTTGAATAAAAGGACGGATGCAAGGTATTCCACAGATATGAAGCTCTAGTTATCATCCATCGAATTCATCGGATAAAGTCTATTTATACTTAAGCGAAAATACTGGGTCTAAAAGTCCTGGACTAAATCTGTGACGCTTGAGCCGCCGCACAGTGGGAAAAATATGCCCTTTTTTGGTCAAAAATCTGCCGACAGTAGAGATTTCAATCAAATTAAATAAAAAAAAAAACGGCAAATACCCTTAAGACGTTGTACTTTAGAGTAGTACTGCGGCAAAGTGGCTTTAGGTTAACCTAACCTAAAAATTATTCCTCGTTTTCCTCCTTGGTCGAGTCACAAACAAACAAAGTAGTGTTCATGTATACTGGGTACCAAATTCATTTTTATGCGATTGACAATGCAACATAGGCCATATTACATCATCAAAAATTAAAAATGGCGGCTGTCGTCAAGATGGCGGACAACTTTTTTCTTTATAACCTCCTTGATATGGGTATCAGATGAAAGGTTTTGATGAGTAAAATACAATAAGCTCTGTAGCGTTGCCATATATACAGGGTGTTTCATCTAAAACGCACATACCCACTTCTTGGTAAGTTAGAGGTTTGAAATTTTGCATACGGCTGAACTCAGGTGACAATGCAACATAGGCTTTATTACATCATCAAAAATTCAAAATGGCGTCTATCGCCAAAATGGCGGACTACTTTTTCTTTATAATGTTCTTAATATGGGTATCAGATGAAAAGGCTTGGCGAGTAAAATACAATAAGCCATTTAGCGATGCTATATATAGAGGGTGTTTCATCTAAAACGCACATACTGACTTCTTGGTAAGTTAGAGGTTTGAAATTTTGCATACGCCTGGAAGTCAGGTGACAATGCAACATAGGCTATATTACATCATCAATAATTCAAAATGGCGTCTGTCGCCAAGATGGTGGACTACTTTTTTCTTTATAACCTCCTTGATATGGGTAAAACTCTAAGTTTATTTAAGCCTAAAAAGTAACAAAATAAAATTAATAGGTTAAAAAACTGAAAAAGCACGCTTTTATTGTTGACATAATGGGCCAATTCTGAGGCCAGATTCGGATTCAGCGCGAAAAATTACTTCGGAAATGACCCTCAGCTGCCCAATAACATTCATGATTCCTCTATTTGCAGATAACATTAGGGTTAAAACTTTTAAGTTTATGACTGTTATTTAATACAAACAATTTTTCATTTATATTATATATTAGGTTATATTAGGTTTAAAGCTATTAATTAGGTTAGTCTGAATGCATAGTTAGTCTGTTGTCATGTGGATAAAAAACTATCCTCATTTTTACCTGGGTGGATGAAGTAAAAAAGAAATTGAAGCTTTTGGTTCTTGCACACATACTAAATTACAATATTTTTCACCCCTTTTTATAATAGGGTGGGGGTAGTAATGAGGGGTGACTAATGCCAATTTTTTTTTGAGATATTAGCTGCTCTTGTATATACTAAATATCAATTTTATGGACTCTTACCTGCTTGATTTACCTATTTTCTCCCATTTACCCCAATTTACCCCCCAACCCTTCAACGGAATAACATGAAAATATAATCTAGTTCCAGATCTCGTTAAAATACATATGTGTACCAAATTTCAAGTTAATGTCTTAATCGGTTCCATTGTAATCGTGCGCACAAGAAAAAGTTACAAACAGACAGACATTTTTTTGCTCAAACTTAAAATCTCGACGTTTCATGACATTCTAAGCCTATTTGAACAATACATTTTTTTTTTTAAGATTTTGTCGTTTCTATACTTCCATTGGATGTGGAAGTAATATCTGCGATTTTCAGGTTAACTTAACCTATGGGTTAACTTATAGCCACTTTGCCGCAGCACTACTCTAAAGTAGGTTGAGGTTGAGGTGAGGTACTTGGCGTCAAGCATGGAGTGCTCCTTCGCCACAAAATTATGTTACTATAAGGAAGTTAATTTAACGAAATCATTTTAAGTTAACTTTAGCATGACTTTCATTATTTTTTCTCAGTTTTTTTAAATTAATATATAAGGTGACAACAATATCTACAAGGAGTAACAGGGGCACATATTTTCACGCCCAGGGGTCGATCAGGGCGACTTAATAATATACAAACAAGATAGACCTCGGAATGAAGGGGATTTTAACATGAGGGGAAGAAAACAATAGGTACTACATATACATATAATATACATATTAAGCAAAATACTCATATATCATTAACAGGCATATAAATTTATAGATTAATATTTGCATCTTTTAAAAAATTTATTAATGCCTTGTGGATTTTCATACAATTTTTATTTAATAGGGTAGTTAGATTTGTAGGTAACTGAACTTGTTCTTTGAGTAGTGTAGATATCAGTTTTGTGGTAGCCAGATAGTTATTTTTACAATTAAAAAATATATGATTAAGGTCGCCGATTGATGTGTTATCACAAGGGCAATAAGGAGTAGAAGCGATTCCAATACGATGTAGATGATGAGCGAAACGCGCATGATTTAATTTTAGTCTAACTATTGTTGACGTGTAGTACTTAAAAGTTGTGTTGTCAATTGAAGTATTGGAGGGTAGATTGGGATGAATTAGCGTGTAGTGATTTTTGGATTTTGCAACAAATTCCGACCATAAGTTCTCCCACTTTAACCGGTTGTGTTTTTTGAAATAACATTGTAGATCGGTTGGATGAAAAGATTGGTGTTCTACTCCTGTATCTTTAAGTGCCTCTTTGGCTAGTTGATCAACCATTTCGTTTCCAACAATTCCTGAATGGCCCTTTACCCAAATGAACTGGATCATATATCCTAAATTTCTTATTTTGTTATATAAATGTGCGATATTAAATACGGTTCTGATGTTATAATATTTATAGGAGAAATGTGCTAAGGACTGTAAGACGGATTTAGAGTCAGATATAATGTTGATATTCTTCAAGTCTTGGTAATCTTCAGAATAACATTCCAGTACCCAATATAACGCTTGTTCAATAGCAATTGCTTCAGCAGTATAAATAGAGCACTCCTTGAGAAGCCTGTATTTTGCAGAGATTTCTAATTGGGAAACATAGAAAGCACAACTCGTCCCTAATTCAGATTTTGAGCCATCCGTAAAGATATTTAACGATGGCGAATTATTGTATAATACGGACTTGAAAAGAGTCTGATTTAACTGTATATTATCGGAATATATCGGGAATATTACTCTATGGCTTTGTAGGAGTAATTTTAAATTATACTGAGAAATTGGATATTTATGTTGGAAGGTTATTAAATTTTTAAAATCATTAGTTTCTAAGAAAGCCTCTACTAAGGGTGGGTTGTTACGTTTTTCCCAATATTGTTTAGTTAGACAATCTATACTGAGATGATAAATTTTTTCGTTCAAACAGCTGTCATTTTCTATGATTTTTACCATAAATTTTTTGCTTATTTGCTCTCTGCGTAATTTTAGTGGAGGCTGCTGTGCTTCGCATAACAAAGCATCAGTAGGAGATGATGTCATTGCTCCGAGGCATATTCGAAGAGCTTTGAACTGTATTCTCTCCAGGGTTTTAAGATTAGAATTTGATGCGGACCCATAGAATGAACATCCATAGTCGAGAATAGATAGAATGTAGCTACTGTAAAACATTAGTGATGTTCTAGTGTCGGCTCCCCATTTAATTCTTGTGACAGCTTTTAGTATGTTGATACCCTTTTCACATCTAGATTTTATATATATAGGATATGCTTTGTCCAAAGCAACTTCTTGTCCACTATAATTCCTAAGTATTTATACTCATTCACTATTGGTATTTCGAAGGAGCTAAGTCTCATGAAACCGTCAGTTTGGGCTGTTTTATGTCTACTAATGAACATTATCGCGGATTTGTTTTCAGATAGTTCAAAATTATGAGTATTTAACCAATCTTTAAGACAGTAGACAATATACCGTAATTGAGTTAAACATTTTTCGAATGAATTTTGAATTGAGTATAATACAATATCGTCAGCGTATTGTATGGTGCGAATCTCGTCATCAAATATTCGATGTAAGCTACCAGTGTACATATTGAAGAGCAGCGGGCTCAGGACCGAGCCTTGTGGTAAACCTTGACTGACAGTTCTTGGACCATGCAATTCGTTAAGGTGATCTTTCAGAAAAATTTTTCTATTATTGAAAAGTTCTACTATATTGATTGATGTATTGGATAAGATATTGTATTCTAGTGTTAATTTATTTTGGAGTAATGAAAGATCGACTGAATCATATGCACCTTTTATGTCTACAAATAGCGTAGCCATATAGTAATTTTTACTAAAAGTATCTTGTGCGTCTGTAACTAACTGAGCTACTGCATCATTTGTACCCATTCCTCGACGAAATCCATACTGAGATTTTGGTAGCAGCGAATTATGTTCAACAAACCATTCTAATCGGGCTTTAATCATACGTTCGAATGTTTTTGTTAGACAAGAAAGTAGTGAAATGGATCGGTGCGCCAATAGCGGATCATCATAGTTCAGAGGTTTTTTAATAAGCGTAATCACTATTTCCTTGAGTATGTCTGTATGTTCATTATACAACCACCAGTTGTTATACACATTTAGTAACAGATTTTTTGCAGACACAGTTAAATTCAGCAAGATCATACTTGTAATATTGTCTATTCCTGGTGAAGTATTATTTGCATTTTTAAGTGCCATATCAAGTTCCTCCAAATTAAATGGTTTATCTAACATGTTGTTATAGTGTTTGTTCAGTAAATAGCTGTTGTTAGTGACTGTGGGGGGAGCTATTTTATTTAAAAATTCTTCAATTAATGCTGGTGGAATAGGATGTTTAGTAATGGCGGAGTTCCTATTAGCAATCTTTTTAATGTGTGTCCATATTTCCGATATCGGTGTATTTTTATTGAGTTTAGATATAAAGTCTTTCCAGCTATTTCTCCGCTTTTTATGAAAGATTCTTTTAGCCTGAGCATCTAGTTTTTGGTATTTCAAATAGTTATCAAAGTTGGATATTGATTTATATGCTTTTAAAGCGTTCAACCGATCATTTGTTATATCGGAACATTCTTCATCCCACCAAATTGGTTTGCTACTTTTAGATGATAATGGTTTTTTTATGGGAATTGAAGAATCTGCAGCGTCACAGATATTCTGTATTAACTGAGTTAGGTTTTCAGAGTTATTTGCAGTGGTAGTATTCCTTGAAACGAAATTATCTAACTTCACGCCAAAAAGATTCCAGTCGGCTTTAGAGTCTTTCCATCGGGACGATGGTTTTGATGAGAAGTGCTGTATATTTGCGCCAATGGTTATTTTTATTGGATAATGATCAGACCCGAGATTATCTTCCAATATATTCCACGTAGATTTAACAGCTAATGATGGGGTTATAAGAGTTAGATCTACTACTGAAGGGTTTTGATTCGGACGAGTAACTCTTGTAGGGTTACCATCATTGAGAATTACTAAATTACAGTGATCAAGAGCATCTACTAACCGTTTTCCCTGATTATTATCTGAAATAGATCCCCATATGCGACTTTGGGCGTTAAAATCGCCCCCAATTATAACTTCGCCAGTAAACTGAGAAAAAAGAATATTCCAGTCATTAGTAGTTGCTTGTACACCTGGTGGCTTATATAAAGACACGACGTGTACATTACTTGAATCAACTTTTATTGCACATATTTCAATATCATTATTCGATAAATTATTTGTCAGATTAACTTCTTGGTAGATTATGCTATTGGCTATTAATATACCTACACCTCCCTTACCATTGTCTCTGCATTTACAAATGAAATTATAATTTGGAAAATTAAGTTGAGATTTTGGTTTCAACCAAATTTCAGATAAAATCACAATATCCACTTTATTATTATTTAAAAAATTTTGTAAGTAATGCCTATTTGAATTTAATGAGCGAGCATTCCACTGTATAATTACAATTTCGTTACTGCTAATATTCGTCCTGTTCATCGCTAAATTGTTCATCATTATTACTAATATTTATATCTAAAGTATTTGTGAGTAGGGCAGTTAGTGACTCCTTAATATTCAGTTCATTGACAACATCTACGCTACTGGATGATGATGTTAAAAGATTGTAAATTAGTCCATTTATGAACTCAGAAATTTTCTCTACTAAAGAATTTTTATAAGTTAAAATTTCTTCGCGATAGGGATTGGGTAAAATAGAGTGACATTCTCTTAAGGGGGGAGGGGTATTTTCTCTGGCAGGTGATCTTCCAGCCTTTCGTTTCTTTACTTGGATATTACTCAAATGTCTAGCAGGTTTTCTATGAATATAATTATTGGCATTGTTACTTATCTGATTAGAGTTAGGTAAACTAGGAAAATTTGTTGGGTCTGACAAAAGTGCAAATCTATTGTTAGTGACTATTTTTGCGTACGACGGGTTGTTAACCAGTCCTTCCGCCTCTTTAAAAGATAAGTTTTGACTAGCCATTGTTTGTTTTATTTTGTACTGTTTTTGATACATTGGGCACTTTTTATTCACTGACGAGTGCTCATTGGATTTACAAAACATGCAGAAAGGGTTATCGACCTGGTCACATGTTTCAGAGTTATGACTTTCGCTGCAGTGTTTACATCTAGCAACATCACTTTTACATAAATTATTTGTATGTCCATACCGAAGGCATTTGAAACACTGTACAACAGGATAAATATATGGTTCAACCGGGAAATTACACAGATTAATTCTAACAAACTTTGGGATCTCTGATCCCAAAAAAGTTAAAACAACCATCTGCCGTTTAATAATTTTGGTCTGGCCATCACCATCCACAATTCTACGAGTCATGCGTTTAATATCCACCACCTCAATGCTCGAATCAATGTTTGATTTAATATATTCGTCTTCAAAAAATGTATCAACCATGCGTATTATGCCCTTTTTCTGTGTGAAATATTTTGGAATGTATGATATTAAATGTTTTGAGGTTAACAATTCATGTTTAACTAATAAATTTGCCGCTCTCGCTGTGTTTAACACAACTTTTACTCTATTTAATCCAATTGGTTTAATATCTGTAATGGCATTTTTAAATCTTTGCAAAATAAATAATGCCCAACTCTTACGGGAAATAGTCTACCTAAATTATTTTGTTCATGTTCTACATATACAAAATACGGTCCTGTATCCGTTTCCTTGTACCGATTATCATAGTCGATGTTTTTTACCACCTCTTTATCAGGCGAATTGTTTTTAGCTACGGGCGGCCTAGAGCCGCCCGGTTCCTCGCCCATTAATAATTAATATTAATATCAAAGATCTATTTCACAAATCACCATAAAATAGTGTGATCTATTACGCTCTTGTATTATTGAGTTTTAATTCAAATATACCTATATACTATCGTAACTATTCGAATAATAAATACTAGTGTACTTATCTGAATTCACACTAAGACACTCTGCCGGTGTGTATCACTCCGCGGTTGACTTAGCACTCTACTCTAAAGTACAATGTCTTAAGAGTATCTGCCATTTTTAAAATTTAATTTGATTGAAATCTCTACTGTCGGCAGGTTTTTGTCCAAGAAAGAGCATATTTTTCCCACTGTGTGTGCCGCCTTGGTGCCCAGTGCACAATACGTGGTGCTTTTATTGCAAACAGGCGTCAGAAATCGGTAACCTGCCAATTTTCGATAAAAATTTTGAGAGTTGCTTAACCACCTCAGAGTAGAAAATCCTTTGCGATATACCTATATTTAAATATAATACTTTTGCGCTTGTTAACTACTTTTTGCATATATTTATTGCTACCACAAATCAGGGATGATTTACCCTATTTCAAAATTTTTGGGGCACATGGGCTTTTCTAAGATTGGATTCCTAACTTGAACTCGACAAGTTCAAAACCCCTAAAAATATAATTTCAGAACACAAATTACGTATTTTTTCAAACTTTTTATTTCTACACTCCTTTCAACCACCAATTTACTCTATTTTCAACCTAAGAATAAATTCTAGGCTTTCGGTGTGCTGAAATTTGAAACCAGGAACCTCAAAAACCCCTAGGAATATACTTTTGGAATGAAAATTAAGTATCTTGTCAAATTTTCATTTTTCACCCCTTTCAACCTATTTTACTCGATTTTCACCCTACGAATCAATTTTTGGCTTTTGGTATGTAGAAATTTGAAATCAGCAACCTCAACAACCGTAGGATTGTACATTAGGAGTACTTTTTGCAAAGTATTTTTGTCACCATATGAGGGAGCGATTTTATTCTATTCTAAGGTAGTTTTTTCGCTCCAGCTCAAAATTTTGAGGGTGTTTGGGCTTTCTGAGGTCTGATTCGAATTCAGCGTCGAAAAATACATTGGACTAATCAGGTCGAGTTCCAGGATCAGGACTTTTTTTTGTTTGCTTCTGAAATTTTGAAGCCGCCATTTTGAAAAAAAATCTGCAGCAAAACTGAATTTAGCATATCCAAATACTTTCGTAATTTTTTACCAAAAAATTGGCTAGGTTACCGAGTTTTGATGCCTGTTTTCAATAAGAGCACCACTGTGCGGCGTCTTCTTGAAACAAATATCCCAATTCTATTTTTTGATGATAATAGCTTATAATATCGACGTGATAGTGGATAGAAAAAGATTTGTAATTTAATTTTACATAAAGAAAGGTAGAACGCACTTTTTATATATTTTTATTATATTAGTTTCGCCAAAATTTAACGTTGGGTGGTTCTTAAAGGATTTTTGCGAGACCTTCTTGAAGTCTCATTTATTTGCCATGTAATAACTGGAAAGAATATCAAAAATGTTTGTAAGTTTACTCGAAATTATCTAAATTTTGTTCTTCTTACCGATTAAAAGCGTTAAACGTACCTCGCACTTAGGAAGGAGTAATCAGTTAACAGATTGGGTTGTCTAGCTTATTTTTGCTTTGTCAGGATTATCCTTCTTGCAGCAACGTTGAGCATATTGTCACGACCCGAGTTGGGGTTGGTTAATAATTACTTTCAACACATGTTATGCCCACCTCGTGTCACGGCCCTCGGGCCGCTGTGACGGGGTTCCTTTAAAATACTCGCTTGCTTGCAAGAGGATTTGAATTTAATGAATTAAATGAATACTTGTAAATAAAACATTGTGGTAGAAAACAAGTTACCGGTTTATTAACAAAGAAACAACACACCACAACAGGATAATTAGTACTTACATTAAATACCCCCTGGGGCTCACCCCTGAGGGGGGAGTTGGGCCACGCACCAAGCCACCACCAGTTCGTACCAAAAACTAGAACCCTACTAAATTTTGAAACTAAAATATTTTCTAGCTATTCTTTTTGCAATTCAGCAGTTACCTAGATAACAAGTAACTCGGGTGAATGCACCAGCTTGCTGCTGTCTCAACAATTTCTGTTTGCAAATATTTTAATAATAATTTCTAGCTAACAATAACCTGATGTACTGGGTGTCTCAAATAACTTTTATATAAATTATAATTACTGCGTGACAATATAATTTCTGTTGATATCTTATCGACAGAATCCTCTTCTCCATCGCCGTGATTGGGCTTGAATTCAGGTACGATATTTCATGACACAATTCTTTTGTCATTTCGGTTTCGCTTTCTTGCAACTAAAGTACGAAGTGCAGCCTTTCTTACAATTACACGATATTCGCTTTAGTAAAAAATCTGAAACAGGCTCTTCTAACAATTAATCATTTTTACAATAAAAGTTTTCTCTAATCTGGCTCTTTTAAGTGTTGGTACAGGTTGAAGAAAATTATTTATGTTTTTCCAACCCCAAAGTCCTGAAAAGAAATAAATATGTTATTTCTTTTCAGAACTTTTCAGGACTGTTGTTACGATGAGGCAGTCTGCGTCATCTATATAGCATATTAACCGTGACCAAATTTCAAATTTCTTCGATAACACTAAAATTAATGGACTTTTTTTTTTTCATTGGTCACTGGTACCCATTGTGTCATCAATAATATGTCTGGGCTTACATGTATTAAACTACGCCGATTGTACTTAGTTATAATGTAAATTTGACAACGAAATGGTTTACAATGTAATTCATTTAACGTCAAATTACAGAGAAACTAATAGAAGCCACAAACATCCTTAAACAGAATAATTACTAAGGCAGACTGTCAATACTGAAATCAGAAGCGAAGGCTATACAATAATAAAAACTAGCAAAGCAATTGGGACCGACAATATCACGGCCGAGGCTCTTAAGTTAGTTGGTGAAGATGGATTGGGTTAACCCACAGAAAACCGAGCTAGTACTATTCACCAAGAAAAGGAAACTACAAAATATGAAAATGCCCAAATTATCGGGCACTCAGCTCCACTTAGCGAGTGAGGTCAAGTACCTGGGAGTTATACTTGACCGCACTCTGAATTGGAAGGGACATATGGAAGTTAAAATAAACAAGGCATGTGCAGCCTTCTGGCAATATCGCAGGGCAGGAATCACCCAGAATCTGCCTACGGCTATACAAGTGTACACTGCTGTGATAAGATCCATGCTCTGTTACGCAGCCATAATCACGTGGCCCAGATTAAGGCAAAAAACAGCAGCATCTCAACTAGACCATGTTCAAAGAATGGCATGTGCCTGCTACTGGTGCGACGAAAACGACGCCTACAGCTGCAATGGAGACTATACTACATGCATCCCCCCTCTAAATCTGTACATAGAGGAGATGGCGTTGAGGACTGCTCTAAGATTGCAATCTGTAGGCCAAAGGTATATTAAGGGCACGGCTACGAAATTTGCCCGTATCGTAGAAGAGGCTACAAAAAAAATTCCTCCTCTAGGAATGGCGACCAACCGTATCCCTCCCTATATATAACTTTAACAAGAACTTTGAAGTGAGTTTGGATGTGTCCGGCAATGACGAGCCGAACATACCAATCTACACTGATGGTTCAAAAATGGACTGTGCAGCTGGAGTCTACTCAGAACACCTGGATCTACACTCGATAATACCGCTAGGCACACATGCTACTATTTTCCAGGCGGAACAATTAGGGATCCTGCAAGCAGTAATATAAACCGCGAAGGCAAACGTCAGTGGTAGAATGGTGCGCATATCAACGAACAGCGGAGCAGCCTGCTTGCCCTAAACAACTGTAGGACAAACTCGCGGCTGATTCTGGAAATTAAAAAGGCCCCAGATGTGCTTGCACAAAACAATAGTGTCCAACTGTCCAGCTCCGTTGCCACGGGGACTATTGGTGTGGTCTGACCAGCTGCATACACAGCAGAATGGCTTTGGCCACACCCAGTCGTAAGCCAGGCAAACACTGTCTCCAATTGTCCAGGAGTAATCTGCGCATATATGTTGGATTACTAACAGGACACTGCAGACTAAATAAACACATCCATGTACTGGGAGTCATCGACAATCAGTGTAAAGGGTGTAGTCTGGATGACGAGACTGCCGAGTATGTGTTCTGTCACTGACCTGCTCTCTCAACGAAAAGAGGATCCATACTGGGGTACTTCTGGCATAAAATGGCTAGCATAGGTTGCGTCTCACCTGGCTTTCTCCTCAAATACATCACGTGTTGATTGGCTTGAGGAATGAAAGACTCGGTGGACATACCACCACTTATGGGGGCAATACAATGGGCCTATCTATGAGGCCTGAGTGCACGTGAGCGCAAGCTCACCCCCCCGCCAAACAATTCACATTTAGAAGATGGAGAGGATTGAGAATTATTCACAGAATATGCTGAAAAATTCTGATGACTAGAGACTTCCATTCTTCATACCACTACATAAGAAGGGGTCGGTAGATGTCTGCGACAACTGCAGACTGCTGGCATTAATATCACACGAGAGAAAAATTATGGAGTATATTCTTCAGTTCAGACTTCAGCATTGTGTGTTGTGGTAAATACTTTCTGAGTAAGCAGGTCTTGTTAAAAGACGCAATACTGGGGAGCAATTATTGAATTTACTACAACTTATCAAGAAGGTAAAAATAGCACGTGTATATGTATCTCAGTTTTGTAATTACAGACTATATGAAGGAAACCATGATCCTAGTTATTTTTATGTTTCTTGAGTGATTTGGTCTCTATTACTTGGTCCTCAATGAGGTGTATATATGACAGTTCTCCATTTTCTTTCATTTTTTTTAACCACTCATTCAGAAAAGCAGGACCCAAATTAGAGCGCCACGCGCCTGGGACAGTCTCTGTTTATCGTCTCCGTGATATGGCTTGATTCAATTGTCCGTTTCCTGAAAAATATCTTTATTGTATAACGCATTGTATCCTGTAATGCTCCTTCTTTTAACCTTTCGCTAATTTTAGGTCACAAGAAACATTCTAGAATCTGTCCAATTACATTACCTACAAAGAGTGAATAATTTAAATATCCAACAATATAATGGCTATTCTTATACCGTTAGGGTTACTTCTCACAAAAAGCTATTATAGAGATACTTCCACAGCAACGATTACCCTGGGAAGGTGCAGGTAGATGTGTGGAAAAACCTGAGAGTTAAACCCCAAGATGACCCTATGGTTATATATTAATGTCGTTAGACCCATGATAATCTATGGATCGGTGGTACGGTGCTCCCACTGGGAGCAATAAGGCTGTTAAGTGGCGTACAAAAGCTTGCCTGCCTGTGCGCCACTTGGGCCATAAAAACTGCCCCCATGGCTGCACTGTTGGTCCTTTTAGATCTGCCACCACTACACATTTTTATACAGGGGGAAGCTCGTTCAGTATTGCACAGGCTAATGCAAGGCACAACTCCCATAAGGCAACAACACGGAACAGAGCACCAAAAGTTATACTCAGAGTTGAAGGCAGACTCCATTCCCATTCTGGGAATGAACACGGACAGTATGGTCCCAAAGTATAACTTCTACTAAAATTTTCAAATAAAAATACCAGACAGAGAGGACTGGAAGAATGACCCTCCGTATAAGCCTGGTATACGGACCGCTCCAAGACAGAACAGGGAGAAGGAGCTGGGATTTACGGGATAAGGTCGAAAACGGAAATCCCGATAAGTCTAGGAATACATGCCACAGTATTTCAGGCTGAAGTGCCCGCTATACATGGTGTGCAAAGGAAATAATAAGGCAAGGAACTGTCAACCAGTAAATTGGCATTTCTTTAGACAGCCAAGCAGCGCTAAAGGCAATCGATTCCATGCAGGTCGATTCAAGACTAGTATGGGATTGTATTAACGCCCTTATGGACCTAGGAAGTCAGAATAAAGTGACCGCGGCATGTAGGACATGAGAGACATAGGGTAAATGATGAACTGGCTCGGGAAGGCGTGTCTAATGCCGTGGTAGGTCTCGAATCCCGAATCCTTTTGTGGTGTGGCTAAGCCATGCAAACGATCATCCATTAATAAATGGGTACAGAACAAATCTCCAGAATGGTGGAAAAATTTCCCTCGACAGAGGTAGGTTAAAGACTTCATTAAAGAACGATCGGCCAAATTCCACGGAAGATCTACTATGCCAAAATAGAAAGGCCATTGGGATAATAGTCGGTCTTATGAGTTTAATGGGTCTGGCAGAGAATGCAACATGCAGATTCTGTCAAGAGGAAGAGGAAGAGGAAACCGCTGTGCCACTGCGAAGGCCTAGCCAGACTGAGATTCCAACTACTTGGCGAGGAAAAACCTAAGAAGCCCCTATCAAAGCTACGGAGTCTATTACAAGATTCCCGGACATATTTCCGAATCCATTTTTCTGTATAGACTCTTTTCCGAATGAATAAAAATTCCCAAATGTAATTATTCCGAATAGCAAATATTCCGAAAATTAAAGATACATGTATATCGTAAGAATTGTGCGGCGACATATCTCCATGGCAAAAAAACGAATAACCTAAGGGTGGCATAATGGATTCCGAATTGTCGTCGGAAAACACCACCCAGCCTTGTATTCTGCTATCATAGAAATTCAAAAAGAGCAGACAGATACGGAGATTATGATGACGGAACTTCGCTTAGGTCGCAAAGTAAAACCAGCACCGAAGAAAAAATGGAAAGACTAGCAAGACAGATTGAAAAGAGTGACTGAGACGTATCAGGAGTATAGGGATGAAAGGAGAGAACTGGAATATTTGAGATCTATAGCGCATAACATTTCGATTTGATAAAAATTGTACATTGTAATTTAAATTCTAAATTATAATCTATGTATTTAAATCTATGTATTTACATTCGGAAGTTGTCCCGTCGGAAAAATGAATGTCGGAAAAAATGAATGCGGAAAATGTAATTCGAAATTTGGTGTATTCGGAAAATAAGGTCGGACTGAAAAATGAATTCGGAAAAATGATCGGATATGCTGGTACAAAGGACAATGATGGATAAGGAACTCTAAATGAATTAGATTAGGAGCGCCACAATAGATTCAAAGGAGTCGCGGTGGCCAAGGCCAGGTGGCCAGCTCCTCCCTTCAATCTAATCTAATCTACTTCCATAGCCAGCAGAGTCACTTGATTTGCCTCTGATCGATCTAGTACATAATTATTGGTAGCAAAGTGAGATATAAATGCCCCACTATTCCACTCCATCTCCCGGATACTTTGAACGATCTTCGAGTAGATTGATTCACTTATTACTAAATAACTTTTTTATTTCGCGTCTCCCAATGTCGAAATTTTAAACACTTTAGTTTTAAAGTGGGAGATAACTTTTGTAAATATTTCAAATTGAGTTAATTTTATTTTAAACAAGAGCATAACAAAAGATTTCTTCATATTTTAAAAAATGCGAATTTTATTATGAACATTTTCACAAATAAGTACAAAATATATTATATTCTTGGGTTTATAAGAAAATATTACACGTCATATATCGCTAGTATCGATATTTTTCATCTTGATATATTGTATCGATCCTTTACAATACAAACTGATACGTTTTTATCGAAATCTCCAAAAGATGCACCTTCTGTTATCAAAATAGAATATACATCCTTATAAAGGGCATAACAATAACGAGCAGTCGACGACTCTGCTTTTGTATGAAATAAATGATATTAAATCTACTGAGTTACAAAAGATAAAATTGTGTTAGTTTTTTCTACCTTTTTATTTTGAAAACCAACGAACACAAGAATAAAGAATTGGATTATCTTCTTTCACATTAATTCAATTTAAAATTGTGGCTTAAATAATTCAGTCAAATCAAAGCGAGACGTACTTAGATTAGGAAAATTTATTTTTACATAATCATAAAAGTTCCTCCACATTTTTAAATTACTTTTGCGCTGGAAATCTCGATGCCTTTATTTTATTCGAACCAATGTCAATAATTACGCCATTTGATTTGTAACATAGAAACTCACAATTTATTTATCATATTTTCATTTCAATGGGACTTATTTTATACCCAGCATGTTATAATAAAAGATCATTTTCATGAAGTTTGTAACAAATACACTAAGAGATATGGCTTTCCTGTTTTACCAGCAACGATGCCCGATCTTCGCAGGGGTATGTCAAAGTTTAAAATTATATCCATAATTATGCCAAATTCAAATCCTGATAATTAACAAGTTGTAATTATGATCTTCAGCATTAGAACCACATCAAAGATTTCACCCCAAAGAATGTAAAATTTGAATTATTTTGGTGGAAAAGACCTATTCCTCATGTCCGGCTGTTTATTTCCCACAGCTCTAAGGGTAGGATAAACACTGCGTCAAATATCAACTTTCGAGATCGAATTTTGGGTTTTCATTTTTTTGTTCTCATTGGTATGGCACGATTACCTATACGGGTAATAAATCTCATCTCTCCACTAATCTAGGACAAAGACACGCAGATAAATAAGAGGCGGACATTATTTAGTCGACTAATTAGTCATGACTAATGACTAATTATTCATATATTAGTCAATGATTAATTGATTAGTCGTTAGTCATTAATGTTTCGATTGATGATGATTGATTAGTCATTAGTCATGACTAAAAATTGGGGAGTGGCTGTGGATACTTCGCTAGCGCTTCTCCCGTGAGAATGTCGGAGAAACGGGAGAAATGTCCAGCATCGCGCAAGCGAAATAATAATAATAATAATGATAATGATAATAATAATAATAATAATAATAATAATAATAATAATAATGGGCTTGCTGGGCTAACCACCCACAAGCCCAAACCTCTGGTTCTAGCTGACCAAAGACAGGGCCCCCACGATCGACCCCAAGCGGATAGGGGTCATGGGCAAGGTGGTGGGGCCCAACAGGACGGACTGCCCGATGACGACAACCGCGACGCATATGGACGCTTTGAGTGGACGGACGAGCTGAGGGACGACCTGATGCAGTGCTACGAAAGCAGTGAGCCTGCACGGAGGGGATACATGGCGCGGATGCATGTTCTGTGGTGTGATATCCACCCAGAACATCGCGCTTTCACGAAACAAAACCTTCGTGACTATGTATCTCATCTCCGAAGCAGAGGCTACATCAGAACCGCTTTGAGGCCCGTTGAAGAGGTAGTCGACAGACCGCCCGATCAACCGGCCGAGGAGATGGTTTTAGATGTTCCACCCATACCAGAGGGCATCAGAACCAGAAGGGGGCTGCACCATCAAAAGCCCCCTCGACCACAAGATCTGGTCAGAGTGGACGCAGAACTCAGTGAAGCTATTCCGGAAGGGGCTGATATCTGGCACATTAATTGTGCCGTCTACGACGCCGCGATGCGGCTCTCCCCGGTGGTGAGGCAGGATAATACTGCTTCCCCGCAGGAGAGAGCTGAGCGGCGTATAAGAAAGATGGAAGCCAAGATCCGGTCGGCGAGACAATATGCTTCCCGTATTCAGTGTGTGATGGATTACATGGCGGAGAACAGGCCTTTCACGCCAAAAGTGCGGCGAATCGCCGCCAACATAAGGCGAGTCCATCACACGCTTAACGTGGCAGTGCTGCTTACCACCAAGCAACATTGTCTCGACAGAATACGGATGCTAGTGGCTTGCAAAAAGTCGCTAGCAAGGCGGGCGAGGGCAGTAGCGGAAAATAACCTTTTCCGCAAGAAGCCATCTCGCCTGTTCCAACCGCCTGAGCGTATTGTTGAGAATCCGCCGACTGTAGATCAGGTGGAAGACTTCTGGAAGACGCTTTACGAACAAAAGCGTCCACTGAACCGAGATACTCCAGCCCTGGCACACTTTGAAGCCTTTTGCCAAGGGCTTCAGCAGCCTCAAGCAGTGTGCCAACCGATAACGACGGAAGAGGTTCGAAGAGCCCTTGAAGGCTCCAAGAACTTTGCTGCTCCTGGACCAGATGGAATCAACAACTTTTGGTGGAAAAAACTACCGAGCACCCACCACCATTTAGCCAGAATCTTCACCTCGTGGCTAAATGGAGAGCAGCAAATTCCTTCCTGGATTATCGAGGGGCGAACCGTGCTACTCCCTAAGAACGGAGATTTGGCAGATCCAGCGAACTACAGACCGATAACCTGTTTAAACGCATGTTACAAGATATTCACCCGTATCTTGTACATGCGGGTACTCCAAGCAAGCGGCCCGGTTTACGAACGGATATACGAGCAACGTGGGTCTAAGAAAGGTGTCGCTGGCTGCAAGGAGAACCTGCTTATTGACAGATGTGTCACGCAGGACTCCGTGCAGTATAAGCGGAACCTTTCCATGGCCTGGATCGATTACCGCAAGGCATTTGACATGACATCTCACGAGCTAATTGTTCACTTGCTCCAATGTCTTGCGGTGCCCGGTCCCGTAGTGAGATGCATAGAACAACTCATGCCGCTCTGGAGGACTCGCTTTGCTATAACATCTGGTAATGTCAGAGTCCAAACAGAGCCGGTTATGTTTAAGAGGGGTGTGTTTCAGGGAGACTCCCTTAGCCCCCTTCTATTTTGCATTTCGCTACTGCCGTTATCCGTTGAACTTCGCAAAACCCGTGGTTACAATTGCGGTACCCCCGGAGATAGGAGGCATAAGGTCACCCATCTATTTTACATGGATGACCTTAAACTTTATGCCTCCAGCGAGAGGGATTTACGTCAATCTCTCAGGGTGGTACATGAGTACACTCAGGCTGTCGGAATGGAGTTCGGCTTGGACAAATGTGCACTGGTTCATCTCAAGAGAGGGCGATGCGGTGACTACGGAGATGACGCGCAGCTTGTAGATGGAAGCATCTTGCACCACCTAGATGCCGGAGAGTCGTACACCTACTTGGGTGTTGAGCAACGCTCCACCCAAGAAGTGTCAACAGTGAAAAACGCTCTCCGCGGCAAGTATCAGCACCTCCTCCGGCAGATCTGGTCTTCAGAGCTGTCGGGGAAGAATAAGGTGTCTGCAACTAACATGCTTGCCGTTCCAATCCTCCTACACTCCTTTGGGGTAGTGAAGTGGACACAAGGCGAGCTGCGCCAACTCGATGTAGGAACCCGAAAGATGATGCATCTCAACAGAAGCTTGCATCCAAAATCGTCCGTTCCGCGATTATACCTCTCACGACAACAGGGAGGCCGCGGACTCTTGAGTTTGGAGTATCTACATAGCAGGTCGGCTCTGGATGGAGCTTGCAAGATCATCAAGAGTTCGGATCCCCTTCTCTGCATGGTTCGCGACCATGAAAATGCAGGGATAGGAGCGTTCTTATTTAAGGCAGCACAAAGAGCAGCCGGTGAACTTGGTCTCGACTTCGATACTGGGCGGGTAAACCCGAGCTCTGTCACCGAGCTGGAACCCGCCCAGCTGAAAGCCCATACAAAAGCAGCAGAGCAAAGGAAATTTCTGCAACTGCATAAAGATAAGCCCTTGCATGGAGTCTTCTACAAGAACATTGAAGAGAGGGGCTTATCTGAGAAGCTGACCTTTGCTTTCCTAAGGTCAGCTGGGCTGAAGTCTGAGACCGAAGGATTCATTATGGCTTGCCAGGATGGTGTCTTTAACACACTCGTCTATCGAAGTCATGTCTTGGGTATAGAGGTCCCTGACGTAAACTGCAGGGCCTGCCGAAGAGCGCCGGAGACACTTATGCACCTGTTGTCGGCATGTCCGACATACGCTGTCTCGGCCTATATTCACAGACATGATGGAGCATTACGTGTGCTGTACTATCATCTGCGGCACACATATGGGATAGACGAGACACCAGTGCTGCCTTACGCTCCGGGAGATATTGAGTCCGTAGTGGGGAATGAGCGGTGTCTAATTTATTGGAACTACTCGTTTCCCACCCTTAGGCAAATACAGGCCAATAAACCTGATGTAGTCCTCCTCGACCACCAACTCAGGACAATGTTTGTTATTGAATTCTCCGCCCCAGGGGAAACAAACATTGTTCTAAAAGAGGAGGAAAAACGGACTAAATATCGAGATCTTCTCTTCGAACTCCGTAGACTCTATCCGGACCACACTGTTAAACTAGTGGTTCTTATCATAGGATGCCTAGGTGGGGTGAGGCGTACACTGCTTTCGGAATTGAAGACGATACCGGCATGCCGAGAGTCGGCAGAAATCTTAGCCGGAAGAATGCAGAAGGCCGTTATCCTTGGTTCGTTACGCCTGCTCAGAGCACACGATTCGCGGACCCAGTGATCACTAACTCTACGGCGTAGGGAGTGGTCACTGGTATTACCAGCGTACCCTCTCTGGTATCGGAGGCAGAGAGAAGGGCGACTGGAAAAAAAAAAAAAAAAAAAAAAAAAAAAAAAAATAATAATAATAATAATAATAATAATAAAAATAATAATAATAATAATAATAATAATAATAATAATAAATAAGCAGGAGGGGCTAACCGTTATCTATCTAGCCTTTGGTGAGTAGCACTTACTCCAGCTGGGGATGCAAAATCGAACCGGGCAGCTCTAGCGCATCCGGGAGGGGAGAGCGGCTTCCCCTCTGGTGTCGGTCGTGGGCTTGCTGGGCTAACCACCCATAAGCCCAAATTTCTGGTTCCTATTGGCCGAGGACAGGACCCCCACGATCGACCCCGTGATTATGTATCCCACCTTCGTCGCAGGGGCTACGTGAAAGCTGCTCCTCAGCCGGTGAATGAGGTGGCCGAAGGTCCACCGAATGAACCGGTTGAGGATGCAGTCCCTGACGTTCCACCAATACCAGGCCAGGTCTTGTGGCCCGGTGGCTTTTATATAGGGGTTACACTATATAAAAGCCACCGGGCCACAAGACCTGGCCAGAGTGAATGAAGAACTTCGTGAAGCGCTTCCAGAACGGCCTGACATCTGGCACATAAACTGTGCCGTGTATGCTGCTGCTCAACGCTTCTCTCAGGTGGAGAGGCGTAATACTGCCTCCCCACAAGAGAGAGAGAGAGGCGGCGCATACAAAAGATGGAAGCCAAGATCCGGTCGGCGAGGCAACACGCATCCCGTATCCAATGTGTGATGAACTATATGGCGGCCAATAGACCGTTCACGCCTAAAGTGCGTCGAATAGCCGCCAACTTAAGACGCGTCCATCACACACTCAATGAGGCAGTGCTGCGAACCACCAAACAGGATACGGATGCTAGTGGTTTGTAAAAAATCACTAGTGAGGCGGGCGAGGGGGCTGGCGGAAAATAAACTCTTCCGCCAAAAGCCCTCGCGCCTTTTCGAACCGCCTCCGCGTGTTGCAGAGAATCCGCCGACTGCAGATCAAGTGGAAAATTTCTGGAAAACGCTTTACGAGGAGAAGCTTCCACTCAACCGAGACTCTCCGGCCCTTGCACACTTTGAAACCTTTTGTCAAAGGTTTCAACAACCACAGGAAGTGTGCCAACCAATAACCCCAGAAGAGATTCGAAGAACTTTGCTGCTCCATGTCCCGATGGGATAAATAACTTTTGGTGGAAAAAGTTGTCCAGCATCCACCACCATTTGGCCAGAATTTTTAATGCCTGGCTAAATGGGGAGCAGCAAATTCCTTCTTGGGTGGTTGAAGGGCGGACAGTGCTGATCTCTAAGAACGGAGATTTGTCCAACCCAAGGAACTACCGACCGATAACCTGTTTAAACGCATGTTACAAGATGTTTACGCGCATCTTGTACATGCGAGTGCTCCACGCAGTTGAACCGGTTTACGAACGGATATATGAGCAACGAGGGTCGAAGAGAGGTGTCGCTGGCTGCAAGGAGAACCTGTTGATTGACAGATGTGTCACGCAGGACTCCGTGCAGTATAAGCGGAACCTCTCCATGGCCTGGATCGACTACCGCAAGGCATTTGATATGACATCACATGAGCTTATTGTTCACTTGCTCCGATGTCTTGCGGTACCCGGTCCCGTAGTGAGATGCATCGAAGAACTGATGCCGCTCTGGAGGACTCGCTTTACCATTATATCGGGTAACGATAGAGTCCAGACGGAGTCGGCAACATTCAGAAGGGGAGTATTTCAGGGAGACTCCCTCAGCCCCCTTCTGTTTTGCATCTCACTACTGCCATTATCCGTTTCGCTCCGGAAAACCCGTGGATACAACTGCGGTACCCCCCCGGTGATAGGAGGCATAAGGTCACCCATCTGTTTTACATGGATGACCTTAAATTTTATGCCTCCGGAGAGAGGGACCTACACCAGTCCCTCAGGGTGGTACAGGAGTACACGCAGGCTGTCGGTATGGAGTTCGGGTTGGACAAATGTGCACTGGTCCATCTCAAGAGAGGACGATGCGGGAACTACGGAAAGGACGCGCAGCTCGTGGACGGAAGCATCTTACATCATCTAGATGCGGGAGAGTCGTACACTTACTTGGGTGTCGAGCAACGCTCCACCCAAGAAGTGCGTGTAGTGAAAAACGCTCTCCGCGGCAAGTATCAGCACCGACTCCGACAGATCTGGTCCTCAGAACTGTCGGGGAAGAACAAGATGTCTGCTACCAATATGCTTGCCGTTCCGATCCTACTCTACTCCTTTGGAGTAGTGAAATGGACTCGAGAGGAGTTGCGTCAACTCGACGTAGGAACCCGCAAGAAGATGCATCTCAATAGAAGTTTGCATCCTAAATCGTCCGTTCCACGGCTATACCTCCCACGACATCGGGGAGGCCGTGGACTCTTGTTTGGAGAGTCCCCATAATAGGATGGTTCTGGATGGAGCCTGTAAGGTCATCAGGAGTTCGGATCCCCTCCTCTGCATGGTCCGGGACCATGAATGTGCAGGAATAGGAGCCTTTTTGTTTAAGGCAGCACAAAGAGCAGCCGATGAACTTGGTCTCTCCTTCGACGTCGAGCGGGTAAATCCCGACTCTGTCACCGAGTTGGAACCTGCTCGACGAAAAGCCCAAATTAAAGCTGCAGAACACAATATCTTTCTGCAGCTTCACACGGATAAGCCAATGCATGTAGTTTTCTATAAAAATATAGAGAACCTTGGCTTATCCGAAAAGCTGACCTTTGCCTTCTTAAGGTCAGCCGGGCTGAAGTCTGAGACCGAGGGATTCATAACGGCTTGCCAGGATGGTGTATTTAACACCCTCGTCTATCGTAGTCGTGTCATGGGTATAGAGGTCCCTGATGTCAGCTGCAGGGCCTGCCGCGCTTGCTGTCGGTCTTAGCCGGCAGAATGCAGAAAACCGTCTTTCTCGGTTCATTATGTCTGCTCAGGGCACACGATTCCCGGACCCAGTAGTCACTTACCACACGGGTGTGGGGAGTGGCTGCGGGTACTACCAGCTCCCCTCTGTGAGGGTCGGAGCCACAGAGAAGGGTGACTGGTTTTTAACAAAAAAATAAATAAATAAATAAATAATAATAATAAATGTCTATTAATCTGTATACATAGCAATTTGACAATTACAATTACAGTATTATTTAACAACAACAAAAAAAAAATTAATAACTGCTACATATTGAATTTCATCGGCACTAGAATCAGTATTATTAAATGCACTTATTCATTCTCCTTTCAGGCATTTCAAGATTTCGTTTACTTACTTCAGCAGCTTCGATGAACAGTGAATATAGAGCCTTCTTTTAACTGAAGGTATTTGTTATGACCAATATTTGTACCAGTTTCTTGAATAGTTTCAATAGCATCTGCTCCGAATATAATTTTGTAATTTAAAGTCACCTCTTCATAAATAAAATATAAATCTGATTTCTCCTTATTTTCAGACATTATTTATAGTATACATAAAGCAACACTTTTTGTCAATGAAAGGAACAGTTCGTCTATTACAATCAATGTATCTTTTCACACTGACTGGCAGGTACTGAAGCACTCGAAAACGAGATGACACACACACGAGCGCACGTACACATATACACGCAATCACGCATGCACGTATATATAGAGAGTGGCCCATTTAAAAGCGGAACCAGAACCTACAATTTTTATTTATTGTGCAGTTTGAATCAAATGTTACGGTTTTTGAACAATTCTGAACAAGTTTCATTAATAAAATTTTCCGATTAAAATTGCCTAATATGATTTTTTTTATTTTTTCTGCATATTTTGGTCTACAGGTGGCTTTGCATTTATAGGAGGCGAATGTTTTTCTGGTCATAATTAGATCCTGATTTGTTCTATATTTGGGCTATATTTGATTCAAATCATGTAATTTTTATTTATTGTGATAAATAAAAAATTTAGAGTGTTCCGCTTTTAAATGGGTCACTCTGTATACTCACCTCACTCTCAACTCGTCAAAAAGCATAACATTTTCATTGACTCCCTAATATTTTTTCTTCTTCCAAGGAATATTTTTTTATATTTTACCGGCACTATAAGTATATAATATCGGGAAGAATGTAATTATTCTCCATACGAAAAGATAAGTATTTTTTCTAATAACTTGCAACACGTTGGCATATTCATTATACTATTCATGCGATCAAGGGTAACTTCGATATAGGCTGATTAAAATATGCTTTACTGATAGTTCAATATTATCATAATATGGTGTTAGAAATTATCTAAAATGTCCTTATATAAACGTAATCAGAATAAGTTAAATGGATTCCTTAAAATAAACACCCTTTATATTCACCTTTACTGGCAGCTGTAGTAATTTATCAATGTACAACAGCGTTTAGAGTTTACGTTTCAGAATAAATAAAAGTAAATTTTATTAGAATTGCAGCGAATGATAAAGCGAAACTAATTTGTAAAAAGCTACACAGTTTTCATCTAACTACAGTTTGCGTGAAAATCGTTAAAAACTTTTACACAACTTTGTGTGGTGGTGATATTACATTTAAGACTTTCACGTAGTAATATTTCAGTTTCAGATAAAATTAATATTTCCTTATAGGGTTTCAATTTTAAATGAGGCTGTGTTTCATGATTATTGAAATTTTAACTAATCGAAATTACATTTTTTCTGAATATGAAATAGCATGCTTTCTACCATACCACTGTCAAGTGGCTTCAGCAGTAACCTTTTTTTAACATGCTTTTATTAGGTCGACCTATAACTATCTATATAAGTAATAAGGTCTAAGGAACTGAATTTCGCCCACTTCAATTGTTGTATCATCATGGAATTTGGCAATTGTGTATAGCTCTGATGACAATACAATTTAGTATACTCAATACTATAATATGTTCAAAATGGCCGCCGCCACAAGATGGCGGATTATCATTTTATTTACAACCCCCTTGATATGGTGTCAAAAGGAAGGGCTTGATTAGTAGGAAACAAATATGTGATCAAAACTTAAAAATTCAAAATGGCTGCGTCAACATGGCGAATAGGTTTTATCAATTATCATCGGATTGGACTGAAAATCGGTATTTGTGGGTTATCGAGGTTGCAGATTACAATTATCTGGTCAAATATTATAACATGTTTAAAATGGCCGCCGCCACAAAATGCCGGATTATCATTTTATTTACAACTCCCTTGATATGGGTATTAGAAGAAAAGGCTTGATGAGTAGAAAACAAACATGTGATCAGAACTCAAAAATTCAAAATGGCGGCGTGAACATGACGGATAGATTTTATTAATTGTCGTCGGATTCGACTGAAAATCATATCTGTGGTTTGTCGAGATTGCAGATTACAATTATCCGGTCAAATATTATAATATGTTTAAAATGTCCGCCACTCCAGGATGGCGGATTATCATTTTATTTACAACCACCTTGATATGGGTATCAAAAGAAAGGGCTTGATGAGTAGAAAACAAATATGTGATCAAAACTTAAAAATTCAAAATGGCGGCGTCAACATGGCGCGTAGACTTTATGAATTATCGTCGGATTCGACTGAAAATCGGCATCTGTGGGTTATCAAGGTTACAGATTACAATTATGCGGTCAAAATTTAACAAATCGTTTGTTTTTTTCGAAGGTGCAAAAATTCTCTCCTTAAATATACGACTAAAAAGTAAAAAAATAAATTAATAGTTCAAAAAACCAAAAAACTAAAAAAACATTCTTTTGTAAATACTGCACTAAAAAGCAAAAAATAATCATCGAACCTGTTCCCTCTGTAAGTATAATATTATAACAAAACATAAAAGATTCATATCAAATCACCAAACGGAATACCAAAATTTAAAGATAGTTTCAATTATAGAAAATTCTCTTCAATGTAGCACTATCTATTAATATTTAAAACATGTAATGACGATGAAATTTAATAAGGATAAAATGGTACCATTCCTTACACTTTGGATAAGAAATGTAATTTAAGTGGTTGATAGAGTAAATTTAGATTTGATCAACATTACATTATACCTGGTGAAGTTCTTAAACTTTCAAACGATTATAGTAATTTACTCGAAAACCTTATAAGGGCTATCTTGAAAGAATAGACCCAGTTTCGTTACCCAGGTCTGGACATCATCGACAAATAAATATATGAGATCTCCTACCTCACTTTGAAACTTCCTGATTCTCCATTTCCATGGAATTTTAACGGGTTAATACTTATTCTCCATTTTTTTGTGGAAGAATCAAAAGGGGAAAATGGAACCCCCATCATCAGATTAGTTCGAAAACGAACTTGAAATTTGAAAGCTCTTGCGTGAACTTCTCGTTATTCACTCATCCATAGTTGCAGAAATTCCAACTGGTAATATATATTCCATTATGTGGAATAATCAAAAAGAAAATTGGCCTCGTGAGAGGCAACTCCAAGGATACGAAATAACCCTTAGAACATTATATAAAAAAATATGAAACCATTTAAATGGAAGGTAACTTTCCCCAAGGCACCTAGGGGGTGCGATTTGGGTTCTAAGAATAAGCATAGCCTATTAATAATAAAGCAATAATTGTGCAGTTAACACAAAGACATGTTGCCGCCTCTGGATTTTACACTAGAAGGGGAAGTTAAAACAGCTTGGCGTGCCCACGTGATTTTTCCTGACGAATCTGGCCAATTAGCAAATAACAACAACTGCCTTCAAATCTCCGACTTTCAATTAGTTATAACGTCCTTTATCTAGTCAAATAAACTAAGCAAGAGGAAGAAGAGTTGAAATAAATTTTTAGGTTACCTTATTTTCTTTAATTAATTCAATTTTTCCTTGAAGTTCCTTTGGTTAAGCTCTTTTTTACTAATAAACATTTTTAAATTTGAATTGCATTTAATTTATAATATATAAAACGAGCTAGCTTTTAAAATTAAAATGATGAAAAATTGAATACTTGGACCCTGATGGTTATGTAACCAGCTCTACTCCAAAATATTCTCGGTTTTCTAATTACTTTTCACCTAAATTACATTAAAATCAGAATTGTAACATATAGACCCTTAATTATAGTTTAGAAAACACGCATTTATGAGTAACGCACTAAAAGTTAAAAATAATTATTAAGTACCCAATTAAATTTAAAAGCGTGGGGCGCACTTATATAGCGATAATGAGAACAAAATGTAATGTAGTTAGCTATCTACCTATATAAGTGCGCCCCATAGTTTTAAATTTATTAAGGTTCTTAATAATTGTTTTTAACTTTTTAGTGCGCTACTCATAAAAAGTGTTTTTTAGATTTTTAAACTATAATTTATTTTACTGTTTTTTAGTCTTATATTCATTACGTCGCGCGTCCCCCTTACTTAAAATTCCAAAAACCAATTAAGAAGTTCCCATGACTACCTCATCCATCATCAGACCCTCCTGGTCACTATATATACAGGGTGTCCCATAAGTCGTGGATAAAACGAAGGGGAATGATAGATGAGTTTATTTCCAACCAAAATAACTACATATATTGTTATCCGATTTTTGATGGTTCAGAAGTTATTTCAACTTTTGTATTTTTGTCCGCAATCACCTAGTACGTTTAATAAGAAAGTGGTACAAAACAGAGTTTTTTTTGCTCTTTTTTTGTAAATAGGTTACTGAAGATTGTACCTTTCCGATATAAGCATTTTTATAAAGTCTAGTTAGAAACTGTCAATTATAATAAAAGATTTTACGATCATTGTTCGGTTCATCAGAAATTATTTGAATTTTATAATGATCCTTGTAGAAAAAAAAATAACTACAAAAATATTTCCCGTAATGATAAAAACGAGTGCAATTTATATAGGTTCTAACAAGGTATAATTCATACACTTTTTATTAACAATTTTTTTTTATTTCCGTTTTTTACAAGTAAGGTATGTTTTTATCTTTTATTATAATTGACAATTGCTAACTAGACTTCATAAAAATGCCTCCATCAGAAAGGTATAACCTTCAGTAGCCTATTTAAGAAAAAAAAAAGCAAAAATCTTACACTCTTTTGTACCACTTTCTTACTAAATATACTAGGAGATTTCGGACAAAAATACAAAAGTTGATATAACTTTTAAACCATAAAAAATTGGATAACAACATATGTAGTTATTTTGGTTGGAAATGACTTCATCTATCGCCCCCTTCGTTTTATCCATGACTTATGGGACACCAAAGCCACACAGTTAAAATACTGTAGCAAAAATTAAATTAATGGTACAGTTAGTAGGAATATTTATTTAACCTTTAAATTTAAGAAAATGGCGAATGCGCCGGGATGATAGTAGTAGAGTCCAAGTAAAAAATTATAGTTTAAAAAACTAAAAATCACGGTTTTTGGTACCATATTATTATATTGTTTCCAGAATTTCATAAGTTTGCAATGTTTCAAATCGATGCAATTAGAAGTGGGTGAAAAGTGAGATTTGCTTACAATGTTACAGGTCAAGCTAATAGAAGCGTGTTAAAAATAACGTTATAGATTAATGGTATATTACGTAATGAGTGTTGTAAGAAGCATGTTACGCACGAATGGAAAAGTTACTTCCATGAGTGCGTAATTGCTTTACAACTTGAATTATGTACTATACTTTACCTACGATCATATTTATTTATTTATTTATTTAGTAAAATCTGGATTTAGTATACTAGTCAACAATATTATTCAACAAATATTATGTCAGTTTTGACTGCGTTTGAAAATTACGTAGGCACATTTGTCTTTTTAAACCTCGCGTTAGCGATATAAGCCACCTATAATTGCGTGTCCCGTGCGTTTTTGTTTACCGTGCGATTTGTTTACAGTGCGTTTTGTTTACAATACGTAAAATTCAACTTACATAGATGGCAGGTGTGTTTTTTACTATTTACAGTAGTGATCGTAGGTAAAAATTATTTAATATATACGAAAATAAATAAATTATCCACCATAAATAATTTAGTTAAGGAAACAATAAGTTTGTAATAAAAAAATATTTATTTACGATTTTTATGACAAACTGTTTATTTATTTCCACAACAGTATAGTTAAAGAAATACATATATAGAATGAAGTAACGATAAGAGTAGCAGTAGCCTTTGTCGGTTGCTTTTATCGGCTTTGGCTGCTTTGGTGACAAGCTATTCGGTGACACGCCTTACCCCGCTGGCCCTCCAGAATATCTCTTGCCGCAACTATATCTGTTTCATATCTATTTATAAGGTTCTCTTGATAAGGTTAGAGGGGTTAATCTCAGTCAGAAATATCTTGAATACTATTTCTATAGGATATCGGAACCTAACCGTTGAGTTAAAAGATAATGTGAAAACAGAGTAGGCATTACCAACTTGCAAACAGCTATCAGAAACTAGGAAGGATGACGTAGTAAACTTTTACAGCAATAAAATAAGAGGAAGAGGAATGAAAAATATTTGACTAATGAAAGCTTACTAGATATTCGGAAACAGATGGCGAAATTATTTTGTTAACATCGATTATAAATGAGTATTTAATTTTTTTAAAGGACTTTCCTATGGTTCTCGTCATATAACGGCGAAAAAAGTTATACAAACATCCGAACGAAATATCAACGCCATAAGAATTATTATCTTAAGATTTAATCAGCAGGACAAATTACTGCCATTAGTGGTTCAATGACGACTTAAATATTAGTATTTTGTATTAGATGTATTTTTTTTTAGTTTATCTATGTATTCCATTCCAAAAATTGCAGGACATGATCATTTGCATATGAATGAATACGAATAATTGTGTTGAAAATATTTTGCATCTCTGAAAACTTAATATTTGCGTTTAGACATTTCTAAAAAAACAGCTACTAGTGTATTCTATACTTTTTAATCAAATAATTTTACCCCTTGCCAACATAATATCAGGTCTCTGTAACTTGATTTAAAATTACAAGAACCAGAAATATATTTAAATTATTTTAACGGCACAGCAGAGAAAATAGCAAATTCGTTTTTGAGAAGTTGTCTTCTAATCCAAATAAGGAGAGGATATTTAAATTTAGGCAAACATATTTATAAAACCAAGTTTAAAATGAAACCTAAAAACTCGAATATCATTACAATATTATTACTATGTAGTCATATTACACCAAGATGTAATCTGTAGAATATTTCTCTTGCACTGCTTGAAAGCTGATTGCATTCGTAGAATTGCTTTTCCCGCCAGAGATAATGCGATTTATTTATTTAGAGCACCCTTTAATGTTCGTGTTGCCCTCTTTGCAATGGGCTTAAATAAAAATATAAAAGGCTTGGGAAATATTAATAGTAGCATACGAAGGATGTCATACTCATAGGTTTTGACTTTATTCATCAATAAATACCGAAGAAAATAACAAACTATATGCAGCTGTTTTTATAAATTTATTTGTTATTCGTTGTTGGAAAAACAAAATTTAGGTATTATGTGAATCAAAATCTTTCACAATATTTGCATTTATTACGAAATTACCTATTTTTCAACGGTTTATTATACTTGGAAATCTGTATGTATGTAATATGTAGGTATGTGTATGTATTATGTATGTATCAAATTTAGTGATTGAAATTTCACCCACTACCGTTTTCCGATCGAGCTAAAATTTTCCACACAGCTTTGGTTCTAATGACTATACAAGAATCTAATATCGTTCTAAATTCAATATGGCGGACGCCCCAAGATGGCGGCTTACCTTTTCTTCACAACCTCCTTGACATGGGTACCAAATGAAAGTAGAATATGATAAGCTACGTGACACCATTATAAATCCAATATGGCGGGGGCTCTAAGATGGCGGATTACCTTTCCTTTCACGTGGGTATCAAATGAAATGATTTGATGAGTAAAATACGATAATCTACGTGACGGCGTTCAAAACCCAAGATGGTGGCTTACTCTTTTTCTTTTCGTCACACATTGGCATCAGCCCGCCACCGGCTCGGTGGCTCGATGGCGCAGTGCGGCCTCCTCGGTGGCGCGGAACTTAAGGTGTTAGGCTTACAACCACGGGATCCCGGGTTCGAATCCTGCCTAGGGTATGGATGTGTAGTGGTGTTTTTCACGTGTTGCCGAGACGGTAGCAGTGGGCTAGACTGCGGTTGTGTGAAAGACATGGCCTAGTCGCTCTCCTCTCCTGAGTGCGAGTCTCAGCAGATGGCAATGTTGCAACACCCATTGTGTTGTGATGTTGTCTATATGTGTGTGTGTGTGTGTGTGTGTGTGTGTGTGTGTGTGTGTGTGTGTGTGTGTGTGTGTGTGTGTGTGTGTGTGTGTGTGTGTGTGTGTGTGTGTGTGTGTGTGTGTGTGTGTGTGTGTGTGTGTGTGTGTGTGTGTGTGTGTGTGTGTGTGTGTGTGTGTGTGTGTGTGTGTGTGTGTGTGTGTGTGTGTGTGTGTGTGTGTGTGTGTGTGTGTGTGTGTGTGTGTGTGTGTGTGTGTGTGTGTGTGTGTGTGTGTGTGTGTGTGTGTGTGTGTGTGTGTGTGTGTGTGTGTGTGTGTGTGTGTGTGTGTGTGTGTGTGTGTGTGTGTGTGTGTGTGTGTGTGTGTGTGTGTGTGTGTGTGTGTGTGTGTGTGTGTGTGTGTGTGTGTGTGTGTGTGTGTGTGTGTGTGTGTGTGTGTGTGTGTGTGTGTGTGTGTGTGTGTGTGTGTGTGTGTGTGTGTGTGTGTGTGTGTGTGTGTGTGTGTGTGTGTGTGTGTGTGTGTGTGTGTGTGTGTGTGTGTGTGTGTGTGTGTGTGTGTGTGTGTGTGTGTGTGTGTGTGTGTGTGTGTGTGTGTGTGTGTGTGTGTGTGTGTGTGTGTGTGTGTGTGTGTGTGTGTGTGTGTGTGTGTGTGTGTGTGTGTGTGTGTGTGTGTGTGTGTGTGTGTGTGTGTGTGTGTGTGTGTGTGTGTGTGTGTGTGTGTGTGTGTGTGTGTGTGTGTGTGTGTGTGTGTGTGTGTGTGTGTGTGTGTGTGTGTGTGTGTGTGTGTGTGTGTGTGTGTGTGTGTGTGTGTGTGTGTGTGTGTGTGTGTGTGTGTGTGTGTGTGTGTGTGTGTGTGTGTGTGTGTGTGTGACTAAGACGATAAGAAAAATGAAAGGGTTTAACGAGTGGAACACGATGAGTTACGTGACGAATACTAAAAATTTAAAAATAATTAAATAAATAAAAACTTTTTAAAAAAGAATGGTTTTATTTTAAAACAAAATTGTACTAATTGGGTGCTCATAAAATGTAAACGTAAATCAAAATGATTAGACAAAGTAATATTTTATGAGTGTCCAATGGTTTTCTATTTACAAAGTTAAAAATGATTTTCCTATTTTGAGTGCAATTTGGTTTTAAAATAAAACCATTGGGTTTTAGAAGGTTTTCTCTTTATTTATTTTTAATATTTAATTAATCAAATAGTTATATTCAACCTAGACAAAAATTTTAAATAATAAGCGTAGAGAAAAAATGTACAGAAATCCGTTTTATATCACGCTGAATTCAAATATCGAATAAAAAATGTTCGTGTATCTATATGTATGTGCATGTCAAGTGACTACGTATGTGTGTATATGTATGTAGACCTTCTGTTGTGCTTAAAATATCTACTTTAAATTTGGAAATTATGCAAAATAGCATGGTAGAATACTTCCTATTGAAATTGAGGAATATTAATCTCCGGAGACGTGGAAAATTTTGCTCTGGTTTTTGACTAAGCCCACAAAAATGTGAAGATTTACAAGATATCGAAACAGTAATATACAATGCGTTTCTCAGGTTCAAGAGAAGTTTACGTAAATTAAGTGAGATGTCATTTTGAATTTATAATGTTATTAAGATATTTTTACTAAGATCTAGTGCATGCGTGCGCGCGTACGTAAATATATAGGATGATAACCAGAGGCGGCTAAATAATTATATTTTATATAAACTCTGGAGATATTACTGAGGTTTTAAGCATACAAAAATACGAAGATGTACAAGATATCGAAATTGCATTATATAGCATGTCCCTCAGATTTAAACAAACTATATGTAGGTTAGGGGATACATATCAATTTTAGTTAAAAGGGTTATTATTAAGATATTTTTAATAAAATTATTACTAAATGAGTGAAAGCTGCGGATGTATGTTTCCTATTGCGAATTTCCATGTGAAATATACAAATATAAAAGAACATTCGCTAACTATGTACTTAATCTCAGTAGCACCACCACCTCGTTACGCGCAATAAATAAACTTTCACATTCGGTATTAAAGGAAGCACTTCTGTCTTGGTATATAAAGTTACTGATATATTTGCAAAAACTCTTTTACAATAATAAATTTACGTTAAGAAAATGTACTAAAAAATATGTTTTATTCCAGGTGAGTGTCCAGTACCTTTTTCCAATGGCATCAAGGCTTCAGAAAAAGACCAGAATGGTGATATCTCCATTGTATTTCTAAAAATATTACAGTGATCGCTATTAGTTGGAGATAGCAAATGGAAAAGTTGGGGCGAACCAAGGCCTTCTCTAATATCACTAGTGTGTGGTGCAGAGATGAGCATTTTTTAGTTGGCTAGTCAATCATGAATAACAACTAATCAATCATACATTAATAATGACTAATTACTAATTGATTGTCATGACTAATGGCTAATTGATTAGTCATTAGTCGTGGATATTCCGTTTGATGATTGATTAGTCAATTGTCGTAGATGTTTCAATTGATGATTAATTAGTCTTAGTCTTGACTAAGGATTGATTTATTCGTTAGTTATAATTGATATATGTAACTACTAATTTCGTGTCCATATAATTTTAACTACTATGAAATATCTCAGTAATTTCTTTTCACTCCATTGCAAGAAAAAGGCTGGTTTTTCTATTGCTATAACTGTGTATCCATCCATTTGTGAACAATTTGGAAAAAATATAAAAGTATTCATTAAACATAATGTGACAATAATAAAGCAAAAAAGGGATACCTTGATGACATTATTAAAAAATAAATTCTTTAAATTAACTGAAATAAATGAGAATGTCATTGCACTGTAAGAATACTTTTGACGAAAGCTTAGAGAAATTTATCGAAATTTAAGGAAATGAAAAATCAGGCACCTAGAGGTGTGGGGTTGGAGAGATTCTATCTAATTCTCTTGATTCGAGAAGAATTTCCGAGGAAACCAAGCTTGACCTGAGAAAGAAAACAACTAAATTCAAAGAAAAACCTTGAGTATATTTTATGGGAATTAATAAACAACTTAAAGATAACCTCTTTATTTGAAGTGAATTATTTCCCAAGTATTACTAAAGCGAGATTTATTATCAGTATTATTTTTCGAGAAACATCAACTTTGAAAATCTACTTTAATATTCTTAAAAGGACACTCGAACCTTTATAGTACGGGAGTTTATAACACAAAATAAGTGCATAATTTTAATAATCTGGAAATCCACCTGGCCTTACTATATACATGTCAGAGGTTAAGAAAATCCTGCAATACCTGTTTAGTGGATAGACCTTATGGTCGACCATGAAACTGTTAATAAATATTCGTGCATGTTACTGCAGCATTTAATCTAAAAATTGAGTACTGTTCGAAAATATGAAAAGTTACCAAAAACTAGGTACCTTAATATTACAGAGGATCCGTCACACTCAGCCAAATAGTTGATCTTCAGAATATCAAAAAATAGGCCATTTTTTTGCATTTACTTATTTTTATAGTACAATATAAGAATATATAGCTGCCGTACTGTTCAGGTGGATTATATCAACGCAAATGTGCCAATGTATAAAATTGAAACTGTTAATAAAAGTGCATGCATTTATTAACAGTTTTAAGTAGTCAGTTCTAAAGTTCCCATTTAACGTACAGGTATGGCAGTTGTATGTTTTTGGACATTTATATAGCAAGCTAGCGTGGCTTTCCACTCGAGTAAATCATAAGTTTGCGCCACTCCCGGAGTCCATTTTGGTGAATTAGTTCAACGCATCGTGAACGGATGTGAGTTAATCAGAAATGAACGGAATTTTTGAAAGAGTTAAATAAACTAATTTTTCTCCTAAAGTATAATCTATCATT
Organism: Rutpela maculata; assembly: GCA_936432065.2. Classification (NCBI taxonomy): domain Eukaryota; kingdom Metazoa; phylum Arthropoda; class Insecta; order Coleoptera; family Cerambycidae; genus Rutpela; species Rutpela maculata. Next base: position 154,511,900 of record OW386287.2, read on the forward strand.
TCTTGAGATCGTTCAGAATTAATATACTTCTTTAAATATTTTATGAACTGTTACTACTGTTAAATTATGACATTTAAGATTAAATTGAACCAGCCTACTAGATTATTAATTGAAATCATTCCACAAAATTACCCTGCAACATCTATCAAAAATCTTAATAAAAAAACGGTTAGGTCTATGATGTTAAACAAAGATGACTTTTTTAAGTTTTATCCAGGGCACCATATTTCGGCATTAAAATCCAAGAAAAAGGAGCACAAATTTTTGGACTACTTTGGATTTGTTCACGCCCTCGAGTGTAGTTGAATTTCATTTTTGCCAATACCATAAAATAATAGCTCTTATTCAAGATTTCTTATGTTTGTTGGTTATTTTGCCACAAATAATTAATTATAAACAATATTCAAAATAACATATTAAATCTGATCGCTGTAGCACAGAAGGTTCCTAAAATATCAAATAAAAATCTACTCTAGGGTACCATCTTTTAATAAAAGCATTTCCGCATGTATGTCTATAGCAACTTTTTTAATGTTTTTGCAAAAACTATCATCTCCTAAAAATAACGACAGGAATTTCCGGACACCCAAGGTTCATTAAAGCTACTATGCTATAAGGTTGTATGCGTATACAGAAATTAACCCTTTCACTGCTCAAAGCGTGTATACGCGCGAAAAATAAATGGGCCCACTGTGCTCCAAGCGTGTTAACTCGCCTGTCGTTTTTAAATTGGTTCAGACTGCTCAAAGCGATTTAACACGCGTATATGTTCTATTAATACATTTTTATATACTTACACAAGTTTCTGTTGTACCTTAATATTTTTGATAAGAATGTTGTTTTGTTTTTATGTTTATGTTTACTAGTACTGTTTTTAACCATTTTTTAAAAATAAATTATTATTATTGAAACTAGAGCACTTGGTTTTTGTTTTTCTTTCAGTTTTATATATAATAATAGACCATGCATACAATAAACCAAATCAAATAGTAACGTAATATCGGATCTGCGTGCTCCAAGCGCGTATACTCGCAAGCGGTCAATTTATTGCGCACTACACGAGAATTACGTGAAACCGCTCTGCGCAGCGAAAGGGTTTTATGAATATTCACAGTTTATATAAGACTCATTGTAGTTAGATGTTGCCGTGTTGAAATGAAATTCAATAGGAAAGTTAATATTGTGAAATCTGTCATATTCGTGAAGAGAGGGTAATAGTTGACTAAGTTCACATTGTACAAATTGGTTCAAGACCGGTTCAAGACCATCTTCTGATATTTCTAGATGCAACATTAAAAATTAAGGGTACCTTTTAATATGAATTATTTTTCACGAGATTTTTCGAAAATGTATAATAAAGGATATAGTGCATACATTTATGTAGTTCTGTATGCTGGTTAATGATTAAGTGTAAGGAGTGGTATCAGTGTATTTAGAGGGACGTGTGGAACACGAAAAGTATTGGTGGCCACCAGCGGGACGTGTCTGTCGTTTTCTTGAGGAGGAGGGGAGTTCAGTAAGTTAAAATCTAAAGATCAGTTGATAACACCTAAACCATCAGCTTTACGAAAAAACTTGTAGAACCAAAATGAAAGACAATCAAGTTTTCTACAATAGTTGCCCTATATGCCTATGTATTCGAGCAAGCGTTCGTGAGATAAAGTAAAATATAATAATTATGTTGCCGAAAGAGTATTATTAACAATAATTAAATTGTTTTACTGTATGTCAAGTTTAATTCATTATGCAAACAACTATATGGTTATTCTAAGCGATTAGCATAATCACAATGTAGGCTTTACATCGGTGGGTAAAGCGAGAAAGAAGTTGACTCATGCACATGCATCATTTGTCAATCGTTAACAAGAGAAAAGTTTGTTATGAATCGTTCTGAAGAGTCTTACGAAGTATTATCTGAAACAATTTTCACTTTATCCGCCGCCATTATTCTTTGGTTTTGGTTTCGGTCTCGGATGCCTGGGGTCTGGCAGGATCATTGCCTTTTACCTCAATACATCGCTGTAGACCTGGACCGGCCTCGTGCAGGGCGGGCGAACTTACTTTATATCAACCCCACTCACAAATGTGAGGCGGTGTGGATGATTTTGGCCCACCTCCTGCCTGTGTCCTGGCTTGTTGGACCTTGCTCTATCTTCTGGTGCTCTTCTCTCTTGGTGTTCTTTCTTTAGTCGTCGGTTTGTTGGGTGTTTTGGTGTTCTGGGTGGGACTAATTGCCGGTACACAGAATATCAATTGACATCCTGCCGTCCGGATCGTCGGAGAGGTAGGGATGAGCTATGTAGCTCGAGAAAGTGCAGACCTAACTGCTTTGGTAACATTTTTGGTCTGCACGGAGCTAGGGGATCTACGTCAATTGTACGCGGTGAATTGGACGCGCGACAATTTGACGCGTGCGACAATTAGACGCGTTTTAAAAAAAATCATGTATACACACTATAGCCTAACCTAACTAACCTAAATAATATATAATAATTACAAATACAACATAGAAACAGACTCACCATGAAAATTAAAAATATAGTTAACAGAAAATAATCATCCAAAAATATTATCAAAATATAATAACATAGAAATTATAAAATATAAGCTATTTACACTTGCAGTTGGACAATTCCTCGCAAGTAGTCCAAAATGCTTCTGTTCTCATAATCAGCAACCACTGTTTGTAATCATGACAAGGTTATGCAATATGATTATTTTTAATATTTTAATAAACGCGTCCAATGTTACATGTCCAAATTTTACCGCGTCCAATTATCGCTGCGTCTACTTGTCACACGCGTCCAATTGTCGCGCTTCCAATAGACGGGACACCGGAGTTAGGTGACTACAGGGTTGAAGTTTCCGGCTTCAAAGGGTGCCTGTTGTAGTTACGCAGGGCTTGCGGGCTTTCCTGGGCTGCCCTGGCGTAGCTTAGCCTTAGGGTTGTCTTCTTTGTGACTGCACTGGGGGCGGGTTGCTTCCGGGTGACAGGCTTCTGAGAGGGTCCGGCTGCCCGCTTGAGTACCTTGAACATCCTTTGTAGCTTGCAATATGTGCACCCTGATAGTTTGCACATTTGTTTTCTGGCAGCCCGAGGAGCGGTGGGCCTCTCCACATTTGACACATTTCGGCTGTGCAGTGCACCGTCCTTGTGCGTGATCGAAACTCTGGCATCTGTGGCACTGTGATACGGTCTGTTTGGCTCTCTACTTCTCTATGTTGACTACCAGATAATAGCAGCGGTTTACTGCCAGGATGTTTTCCTGGTCCAGAGGAACCTGGACTAGCATGATGGGAATTTCTTGTTTCATCCTCTGGGCTTTAACCTCTTCGTTGCTTACGCCGCTGGGTATGCCTCGGATAACCATCCTCAGTAACCTTTCTTTGTGCAAGGAGTAGATGTGATATTCACGCTTTTCTTTCGCGAACATCCTCATATTCATATTCCCAAAATCGTCCATCGATGAGGGCTCAATGGCAATGCCTTCCCTGACCACCTTGGCTTTCTTGAAATTGATATGGGCCTCGTACAGTTTTTGGGTCACTGCCGTGTAAGATGTGCACCGCCCTGTAAATGTGTTATGAACCAACTTCCACGCTTGCCTTAGAGAACAACAAACCTGTGACATGTGCACAATCTAATAGAAATAGTTAGTGACGAAGATGAAGAGTTTGACTGTGATGACTATTTCCATTAGTTTTCCTTATATTAATAAATAACTCTGTAGCAGACAAATGTGCCTTATTTATGAGGTTGCATACAAGAGAACACATAATCTCACGAACGCCTGTTCGTATCACATATGTGCATAGGAAATTATTGTAGAGAAGTATATTATCTCTCATTTTGGCCTTATAACTGTTTCAGTTCGCATAGTGTTATTGACCAATTAAACTTGATGTTCAGTAAAACAATTAAATTACTATGGGCAACGGTATTGTAGAATAATACTCTTTCGTCAACATAATTGGTACATTTTACTTTATTTCACGAACGCTTGCTCGTAGCACGTAAGCGCATATTGTAGAAAAATTCATTATCTTTCATTTTGGCCATATAACTTTTTTTCGTAATCTTTATATTTTAGCTTACCGAACTCCCTCCTCCCTCATCAAGAAATCGACAGAAATCGACACGATCCGTAGGTGTCCATCAATGATTTTCGTGTTCCATATGTCCCCCTGAACACACTGATACCCTCTTTACACTTAATCATTAACCTGCACATGGGATGTATTTTTTTAACTTAGCACGACCCACTAATATAAGCCCTAATCAATTGATTTCCTGCATATTTTTAATAATTTTTAAAAATATGCATTTTCAGGTTATTAGACACATTTAACTTAAAATTAAAACTCCGGCGGTGCGTCCTTGTTGATTTAGTACGATGATCATATCTAAGAATCTGCTCTAAAAAATTATCTACCATTTACAGAAAATTGCATTAAAAATTGATGCATTCGTTTTAAAGTTACGAGGAAACAAATAAATATCACGTTCTAAACACGTACACCCACTCCATTTCGTAGGAGATAAAAGAGGTATTTTTGCTATTTGTTATATTTATTGAGAAATTCATGTTTAAAAATTAACATGCTTTCATAATATTTTATTAATAAATGCCTTTACATATGAAATATGTCTTGAAATGTGAATTTCAATGTAGCAAATTTTCATTTATCTTTTATTGATAAAAGTTGGATAATCAATTTCTAATCCATGTAAAATAAGTTCATAAGTCTGTAGCATCGAAGCTTTATCGATTTTTCTTTTTAATATTTAATTTGTGTACTATAAATTCTTCATTTTACATAACCCCACTCAGTGCAATCGAGATGATTAAGGTCAAGAGACCGAAAGAGCCACGCAATCGGTACATGAGCACATCAATCAATCCATCTATTAGGATAGGGTTATGTAAACATGTTCATCTACAATCGACATATAATGTAGGCTTTCTTAGTCATATTTGATAATGTAAAGATGATGTTTACCGAGAAACCATGAGTAATGTCACTTCAACGCTCGTCTTGCATGACAACGAGCGGTAAAGTACTCTAACGCTGGGTCGCGTGCATCTGTCCTTACACAAGTTTGTTCAGAAAACTGTATTTTTATGAAACAATATTTCTCCAAAACTGTTGTTATTATAATAAAAGTTGATGTAAGAGTAACAATTAAATACCCAATTTATTTATAAGAAAAATACTAACTTTATAATAATTAGTAAAACTTAAATAATTGACACCGTTTGTGCTTTGTTCGTCTGTTTATTTTGATCACATGTGCAGGGCTCACAAAATGTTGAAGAATTGTTGTTTTCAGCAAGATTCGTCTTAATTATTTTTTATTTTATTTTGAATTTTAAAATGATTGTAGATATACCATGAGTATAAATCGAGCGCAAACTGTTATTGTCTCTCGAGCGTTTGACAACTTACTCTTTCGAGCGACAATGAAGCACGTTGCGCTGTTAATACACAGATAGCTATTTTCTACAACTGCTTTGAGAAACGTTTAAAGACACACTGCTAACTAAGCTTGAAAATTACTGATTTCACATAGTGTTTGATAAATTCTTAACTCACGCAAATAGCGTATGAAAAATTTTCACACGCCTTTTATATGCTTGTTCATTGAGAGAGTGGATTCCATTTTTTGATCAGTACAAGTCCAAAAAGATTGTTTCTTCAGAGAGCATTCATGTTATTGAATGTTGTTATGCTTCCCTTCAAACATATTTCTGTTTCAAACAGCTTCAGTGCTTGTAATTTTTCCTTTTCCACTTATAGAATGTAGTTGTTAACATCTACATGTTGCCACTGTAATGAAGCAGTGGAAAATACTTTTGCTTGGTTCGACCGATTTTAGGTTTCAACATATATACATTCTGATTCTCAAGGACCAGAGCAGTCATAAGAACCATAATGTCTGTATTTTTAGCAACAATGGCAGTGGAACTTCTTTGGGTAACCGTTTCCACTATAAGCTTGTCAGCATTCCCAAAAGACTGTTTCACTTCAATGTTGTTGCAGGAAAATTGATTTTTCAACATAGTTATAAGTTGCTTTTTGTTATCCACATTAGACAGAAATTTTTAGATTCACGCAGCTGCTCACATTTCTTTATGTTATTTTGTATGTTGTTCACTCCAACATGACAACACTTAGATTACATTGGTTCCATTTCATTCAGCAAACAAAGAAAGCAGAAGGCAAAAAACATCTCTTTCAACTTTTTTGCCTTAATTTCAACTTTTTAACAGGATTTCTCGAGTTGTACACCAATGCAGTGTCTCTTTCATAGACACAGGTTGGTTTTATCAACTGTGTTTTATTTCTATTAGATTCAGCAGTAAAAATAAAATGTGTTTTGTTCCTTAACAGTTGTGTTAACTGCACGTATATGACTGTGTTCCGCGATGTTTTTTCTTAATTATGTTTTTATGAGATCCTCCCTGCATATTTTTCAACGAAGCGGCATCCAGTTCTTCGTTGGTAGTAGCGTCAAGTGGTTTTGTAGATATAGCGTCAACAGACAGACACCGAACAGTCAGACAGAATGACAGAACGACGGACAGAAAGACAGACTGACGGACTTTAATTTTCGTAATCTACATACTCTGAAACATGGAGAAATCTCGGAGGGTGATTTTTTCACGATTACAATACTTCCCTTCGGTAAGCGAGGGAAGTAAAAGTAAAAAGTGTGAAAAAAGTAACTTTATTCCACTCTGTTGTATAACCAAATAAGAATACTGCATTGAAAACAACTGAAGTTGCTTCGCGATCTTCTATAGAAACGTGAAATTATACATACTTACTATATTCACAATACACACTCTTATAGCCGGAGACCGAGACCTTCGAAATATGCAAAATAAATGTGGTCTATGCAACTCGCGAACACACAAAAACTGACGTCATATTCTTATGTAAAATGATCTGCCGAATTCGAATATGGAGGTCGCGATTTGATTTGGAATTGCGAAATCGGAGAAAATTGCACTTTTCCACTTTTCTCTGAAATTCCGCGAAAATACAATATTTTATATTTCTCATCCCTCGAAATATAATGAATCGATTGCCATACATAAAATTATACTAAAGATAAACTCTCTGGTGGAAAAAAAATATTTTCGCCCGAGTTCACATGAATTTTTCAGTAGTGACATTGAAAAAGTCTGTATCAAGGAAACTTTTTTATTATTGAAGATAGAGTATTAGTATAAACGAGTGAAATGTAGTTTAAGGTATAAATTAAATTTTGAAAAACATAAAATCTTGTTTACAACAGTTTGGTGGTCATAAAAGTGTAATGAGCTTGAGCGTTGTACGCGCTGCATTAAATTCTGTGTGCACCATGCACCAGACAGCGTAGAGAACATGAAATGACACGGTACGGCATTCGTTTTCAGATGTTTTCATAAAGTAAAACTAATGTTATTATACTGGGTAATAGAATTCTGCAGTAGCGCGCAATAAATACATTTTTATTCGATATATACACACTTGCCTTCGCTTAAACAGCTTATGGAACAAAGTACATTTGCTTTAGCACAGGAACATGATTTGTTACAAATTAGCTGTTTGCACTTACAAATTGGTGATATGTTTAGAAAATCTGGCTTCGCATTAATTGTCATCGTGATTGGCATTACGTTGCTGTCTGTCTTGTGCCATCCAAATTCAAAAAGGTTTGCTATTTTTTGGCTGAACGAAATAGGCAGTTTTGTGAAAAAAATTGTATAACGAATTCGGAATAATTTTAGAAGCACATTCTTTAGTAATTTCTATGTTGTCAACTGCAGACTTACATAATTGAATATCTGTTTTTAAGACTTCAGCAAGATGGTAGATGTCAGACTGTAACTGACAAGAAGAATTGGTCTGTTCGGCAACATCCTTCGTATCTGATGACTGAGATGTGCTCTCTTTTGGCACGTTCAACAATTTTACTATTTTTGCCGTTGAACAAACATAACTAGACAACTTTGAACCCCTTGCAATTATTAGTAATTTACCTCCAAAATGTTACTTTAATTTCTTTGAAATCTCATCTGAACTTGGATATGATTCAGTCCAATAGATGTTGTATTTAGTGGCATCTGCATAATGAAGGTGACGAATTTGAGCTATTGTTAAAGCTTCAGCATTTACCAATAAAATTTTTTCTAATTTTAATAAGGCTTGCAAAAACAGGTCTTTAAATTGAAGAATATTAGTTTTGTTTTGTTTTTTGAAGTATTAGTTTTTTCTTTTAAATCTAATATACATAAATTGTGATATTTCAAATCATTTGCTGTCATGTCTATACAACTATTGATGAATCCTTGAATTCTATATAGTATTTCCTCGTCGTTTAACTCCTTAGCTTTCTGGAAAATTTCGTTTTGCCGGTTAAATGACCCTACATACAGTTGCTTTCGATATCCTTTAATGTCGCGTTCTTTATTGTAAATGAGACATTTTTATAGTAGTGCCTTTATTGTCGGCATTTTCTATAGGAACATGTATGTCTTGATAAAAAATCCACATATACGATCTTCTATACTTGGTGTGATAAACGGGATTCTTAGAAAAAATTTCCTTATTTTCCAAATGAGCTCCCAATGCCACTGATATATTGATTTAAATGACGCCGAGTGCAATAGTTTTGTAGAGTTTTCTTCTGTAGCATTTTAAACAGTTTCTGAAGTTTCTGCCTGATACACAATACACTGATCAAAGTCAATGTTGACCACAGATAGAGCTAAAAGTTATATTTAGGAATGTGCACATGTTTACATTAAAAGTTTCTCACTCGATCTCTTCATGTTATACCAATATGGTGAATCATAAACCACTTGAAAATATTGAGAATATTATGTATTTTTTTAAAACAACAATGTTTACAATAATGTAAAAAAAGTAACAGCAGTGAACTATAACACTCCTTAGTCACATAGAACGTATTAAAATGAAAACTATCTGTTGCCCGATACGGTTAGGGATTGCGAGCCAGAGCTCTGCGCGTATGATTGATGTTACACGGCCTTTTTCTCACTTAGTATACATTTTATGAAAAAACGCTCCAGATAAAAAGACTTTCTCATTTCATTAGCTACAGCTTACTCGATTACAGTATGCAGTTATTTTGAAAAATAAAAAAGTTACCACGATCCACACTATATCGCTGTAAGGTATACAAAAGTACTGTCCCTTTCATTAATAATTAGTTATTTTTCAGTAATATCAAAACATATATTGTTTTTGCATACACCGTTGGAAAGCGAAAGGTTTGAGTATTGCAGTACTAAAATTTCAATTGTTTTTGACAACGAATAACAGATATAGAGAAGTGGGAACATTAAACATGTGAAAATAGTGATTTCCGTAAAAAACATGAAAAAGCGCAATTTCTCCAATTTGGCAATTCCAAAACAAATCGCGACCTCAAAAATATGTTTTGTGAGGTGTTTTTACATAGGAATCAACTGTCTGTTTTTGTATGTTCGAGATTTGCATAGCATGTGTCGAATTCAGAGGCTATTACGGCTATTACGTTCAAGTTAATTCTGAAATTGATTTATTTAAATGTGGAAAATTCGTAGAAGTATAGAGTGCAACACGTACGAACATTAGCACTTTTTGTACAGTATACTATTTACAAATTTTATTATAATGCTGTGGTGCACTCTCAGATTGAAGTTATATTATTGTGTCTAATAAGTATTCGCAGTCAGCAACACCCGACTGCAACCTAAGGTCCTGGTAATTTTTAGTTTAAAAAATTTAAAATATTTGTTCGCTTATAATGTACTTCTTTGATAAAACCAAATAGGCTTGATAAGCACTTATTATTTAAAGTAATTGTTACATAATAATTTATATACAAATGTGCCCGATCCTCAAAAGTTCCTTGTTATAATTACATTTTGAAGTTCATTAAGGATAAGATTCGTGCTATTAAGTACGTAGGTTATTACCTTAAAGTTAAATATAGACTTCATCTCCGGCAGAAGCACGCACAAAGAAAAGTTATTGAAAAGTTTAATAAATTTGCATGTAAATATACTCCTTAGGTCTCAAAATTTAGGCGTGAGCGCGAATCCGTCCTGCAGATCCGTTTCAACCCGTATCTCGATACAAAAGTGAGGTAATGGACCAGGAGCCCGCCGACCACTAATTAGGTGTCATAGGTTTACTCCTAAAATGTGTGAATTGTTGTTAATTTGGGGCAGTAGAGCATAGAAAGGACCACGCACACAATACATGGGATTTCATACAGCCGTCGATTTGGCTGAAAATTTGGTATGTTATAGTCCATAACTTCCTGATAAAAAATGCTTATGGCCACAAAGCCCAAAATGTCCTTGGTCAAAGGTCGTATGAGCTATCACTTATTATAGCTACCAAGTCACCTTCAGGTGCCTCTTTGACCCTAGAAATATTGCTTTGGTATAAAACTCGACGACCTTGAATAGATCTATGACCCTAACCCATGGATCATGGCCAAAGTTACCTTAAAATGCCACACCAATTATAGTAATATTTATCTGGCATATAAACAAAGAGGTACCGACAGTTTTTTCATGACTGGGTCAAGGTCAAGAGTCAGTGTGTTATGATGAACGACACCTTCTTACTCCAATTTGACTTTTTACCAAAGGACTGAGTCACCATCTCTATAATAAGTGATAGCTCATATTACCTTTGACTTCAATATCTCGAAATTTAGGACATTTTGTCGCCATAAGCACTTTTGATCAGGAAGTTATGGACTATAACATACCCAATTTTCAGCCAAATCGACGGCTGTATGAAATCCCATGTATTGTGTGCGTGGTCCTTTCCTTACCAGCCCTTTTTTTGGTACAGGGGCGTACGGCCCAAATATGTAAGAAATATGACGTAAAAGTAAAAAAAAAGTCACAAGTAAGTCGTAGGTTTACGCATTCGGGTTGGAGGGATTTCTTAATTTACCCCCAAAAATCATGAACCCAGATTCCCATTCATTTTGGATGGTACAAGGAGGCGCTGCGCTCGCCCAAGTTTGAAAAAAAGTCAGATAAAAGAAATGATAAGTTTATGAATGGCAATCAGGAACCTGGTATGTATGAACCTCCTGAGAGTGAAAAGATTTTCCGCCATCTTTGAAAAGTGGTGCGAAGTTCTTGACATTCACGGTAATTCATGTATCGGAGCTTCCTACCGCATGAACTGATTACCTCTTTAATTCTTGTCCACCTTGAGAGGAAACTGTGTTCCGATTTACATGTATATATATGTGCGTGCATGTGTGCGCGAGTGCCTGTTTGTGTGTGTGACACATGTACGAGAGGGTAATTAAAGAGAGAATAATTAAAACTAGGGAAACTAATCAGAAAAAACAAACTTTATTAGAATGAAAATAAATCATAATTATAGTGGAACCAGGCGCTTAGAATTTTCAACCCCTCTAGCTGGCCCTTGTACCACTTGTCAAAGATGGCGCGCATATTTTCTCATTTAGGAGGTTCATACTTACCAAGTATCTGATTGCCAATCGTAAATTTATAATATTCATCGAATTACACGGGTAACCAATATATGCGGTAGGAAGCTCCGATAATACTCCACCAGTTATCGTCAAAGGCAAGACCTTCGCGCCACTTTTTAAAGATGACGAGTGTATTTTCAAACTCAGGAGGTTGATACTTACTAAGTATCTGATTGCTAGCCGTAAATGTATGACACTAATCAAATTATAAGGGTAACTAGTACATGCGGTAGGAAGAGCCGATACGCCGTCAATTATCGTGAAAAGCAAGACCTTCGCACCACTTTTCAAAGATGGCGAATATATTTTCACACTCAGGGGGTTCATACTTACCATGTTTATGATTGCCAGTCGTAAATTTGTGATACTCATCGAATTACAAGGGTAACTAGTACATGTGGTAGGAAAAGCCGATATGCTGTCAATTATCGTGAAAGGCAAGACGTTCGCACCACTTTTCAAAGATGGCGAATATCTTTTCGCACTCAGGAGGTTCACACTTACCAGGTTCCTGATTGCCGTTTTTATCTGACTTTTTTTTCAAATTGAATGGGGGCCGTCTGGATTCATTATTTTTGGGGGTAAATTAAGAAGTCCCTCCGACCCCCGTGCGTAAACCTATGACTTATTTGTGACTTTTTTTTACTTTCACAAGTCATATTTCTTGCACATTTGGGGGCCTGCAAAAAAAAAGGGCTGACATGGACATTTCTGTGGTCTACTGCCCCAAATTAACAACAATTCACACATTTTGGGAGTAAACCTGTGACACCAAATTAGTGGTCGGCGGGCTCCTGGTCTATAACTGTAGTGACAGTTAGTACTTGAACTTGTGATGCTCAGGGAAATACACCGGCCTCGCTCAAGCTTCGAGCGGCTTCTTATCGACATATATGCAGAGGCTTTGCAATATTAGGCGAGGATGATTGTGTAGTTAATGACAAGCAGTCGGTCCTTTGTCTGGTTTCTTTTTCTCATTCACAACGTCTTGCTAGATGTATTCTTATATAAAAAATTATTTTTTAATTGGCTTCCTTGCTGTCTAGCACGTCTGCTGGCATCATGTCATCTGTCGCAGTTACCTGTTACGTGCAGAGCCTCATTAAAAAGCTTCTCATCAACTCTTTAGTGCCGTTTTGGAAGGTGTCCTGAACTGTTGAATACAGGGTGTATGCTGTATATATACAAATATTTTGCAGGATGATGATATATGATGGCCCAAAAGAAGTAAAAAATCTTACAATTTTTTATCCTAAATCAAACCTATTTTTTTATTAAAGATTAATTAGAAATAGGCAACGTTTTCAGTACAGTAGTAGTTTTCAATACAGAAAACGGAAGAGACAAGGATGTTTTGCTCATTTTTCGTGTCAATATCATGGGTTTTACAGCGTTGCAACACTGTCATTTAAAAATAATAAAATACTTTTACTTTTGCCTTGTTTAATCAGTTCAAAATGAAAAAAAAAACACTAACTGTCATTTAATATTAATAATATATTCATTGCCATCTTAGCAATTTTTCACAAATCACAATTATTCCATAGGATTTATTAGAAAAAGTAGGAGGTCGGTTTTTTGAAGCTCCTTGTGGTGTTTTAATTGAAAAAATGTCCCTGATATCAATAGTTTACTGTTTGCTAAAAGTGTATCTTAAGGATGAGATTAGAAAATTACATTTTTTTTTTACTTATTACAGAAAATTTCTTTAAACATTGTAGTAACTAAATAAATAGAGGTTAATTTAATCTCAATAAACACTTAGTTCATCACACCGTTTTATTATTTTTACTGTAATACTAGATAAATCGAACATGTTTTCAACACTGTATGATTGGTAAGCGGCGGCCTACCTACAGCTAAACAACGTAGCATGGTAAACACATGAACATTTTCATTGAACGCCGGCGCCGACAGCAGAGGATTCCTTTTATGAAAAAGGCACCGGCGTTTTTCTCTTTTTATGTCTCATTATCAATGCAATAAACATAATAAAAATGGAGAGGGAGAGTAGGTCGCAAGAAAACATTGAACTTGGATTTAGTTTGTACTGCAATACTGACCTACACAATATTATATGTATTACTACCTGAATACTACTTGGCCTGAAAATATCGGTTTTTTAGAAAATAATTAATTTAAGCAAGTAATGTAAAAATTTTATAAGACTTTTTTGCTTCTTTTGGGTCAATATATTCTCATGCAAAATATTTGTACGTATACAGCAGAGACCCTGCATTGTCCTCTCTCTGTTTGATGCGGCCAACAATGAGAGGATTCGAGACAATACGATGCCGAAAAGTCGATTTTGGGGACGTATTTTTTGCAGAATCGAAGTATTAGTGCGATGGGCTGTTCAGACAATTCGTAACAAACACCTTTCGAAAGCATCAATATGCCATCTGACTGCTTCCCTAACGATGAACGGATCAGAGGCATCTGTTAAATATTACGAAAATAAAGACGATAAAAAAAGAGTCTCAAAATTGATTGCGTCCTTGGCATTATTGCGTAGAATCGCAGAATTTCTCTTAATAATTAAATACAGTGTGGATATTAGTCAAACAATTAATGTAACAACAAAAGTTAAGGCTCCGCTTAACGTCTTTGTTGGTTTCAGGAACTAAAGCCTTATATTTTGTAGGGGGAGAAACAAAGGGAGGTTTCAGTTTACTAACAAACCACAATGGGAGATTACGTAAGGGGAACTCCACGTGATTTGCAAGCTCCCCAGATTTGGATATAAAGCGAAAAGGTAATCGAAAATAGAGCTTTGAATTTACTAACAAAGCAATACGGAAGCTTATGTGGGACTACCTTCGCGTGACCCGGCAGCAGACCAGGCTTAGAACTAGAAATATAGAAACTAAAGATGTCTTTTGTGTTACAATAATCCACTGGGGAAACTTAGACGGGACGACTTCGCATGACCTGCAAGCTCATTAGGTTTAAAAGTGAAAGGAAGGGACATACAGAAAGAGTCAATTTGCTAACAAGCTAGCATGAGAGCTTCTGTACTAGACCTCCGGTGTAAACTTGATAGGGTTTGAAGTTAAATAAAGCGAGAAAAGTGAATAAACATAAACGGATAAACAGGAACAGTCAACTGTTACGGGGTATTTTAAATAAAATTATAAATCATAAATAGTAATCGAAGTCGGCAAGAATACATCGACCGAAAAGACAGTGACTAAGGAAAATTTTATCGCTTAATGTTTATATTCGAGTACTGAAGTCGATTAAAAATACGTTTGGGTACTAATACAGTCAGAGCAATAACTTTTTATTGTTACAAAACGCCGAAGTTTCGATTGCAACAGCCGTTGGTTGCAGTTTGGTTTTTTATTCCTTATATATTTATATTGGAGCGGATCTGGCGAGAAAAAGAAGAATTCTGAAACCAAATTGTTTAAAAAAAATTTTTGACAATTCGGTTACACGCTTTCTCTTTTATCATGTTATCAAGTTAGTTCAGCTTAATCACAAGAGGGGCGGTAGGAATTCGCATTTAAAATTCGCAAAAACACGTTTCTGCACGATAAATTTGTTATTATTGACTTGGCGAAAAAAAAGTTGAATCAGAAATTGAAGACCTCGCGGAAGCGCATAATCTGGTTTTTTTCAAATCGGATGGTAACCTTTCGTAAAACTTGTTTTTTAAAATACAGGTTTTTTTTGGCGTAACACTAAGTAATTCCTTAATTTTTTCACGAAAAAAAGGAGTTAGGGGACTGAGATTTTTTTGAGGTAGGTGAAACAGATAAGAATTGATGGAGCCGGAGGATGGGGGTGGTGGGCTAATTAGGGGAGGGGGAGGAGTAGGGAAAGACTTTTTTCCCTATCGTGCGATTTTGAAAAACCAAAATGGAATTTGTTCGCTGTTATCTTTAGTATTTGACTGATTAATTTTTTAAAATTTTTTCAAATAAACAAATTTGTGGGAGGGGAAAAACTTTTTGCACTTTTTTTTAAATGCGTTTTTTTTACGTAGGAAAGGGTTCAGAGAAGAAACTTTTTATTTAAAAAAATATATATCGCAATCTTGCTTGGAAGGGAGGGAGGGGGCATAATGCGTTTGCGGGAATAAAAGGTTAAGGAAAAGGGATAGGGACTTCGGACCTTGATATTCGGCAATATAAATCTTTTTTCCATCTTAATGTTTTGTCAATGTACCCTTTGTCAAATACTAAACTGCCGAAACGGCAGTTTATAAATAAGTTGCGCTATTACTATAGTATACACATTGCACAAACAAATTCGGACGAGTACTTTAACAACTAAGTTAGCGTTATAACATTAAAAATGCTTAAAACAAACATTATTTGTTTTTTAACAAAATCGATCGGTAAATAAACAGTTATTAATCATTTAAAATTAAAAAAAGATTTTAGATTTGTAATTGAATAGAATTTTTTTAAATGCAATTTTTCTATCATTTATTTATATATTTAACTAATATAAGTTTCATAACAATATAATATTAAAACGTAGACATGATTTTCAAATAGTGATATTATATTAGCAATATTATCGCTTTCGGAGATAGGGTATGACTGTGTAATAGGTAGAATTAAGTTTCCAGTTTATTTCCAAAAAACTAGGAAGAGTATTTTAAAGAATGTGCAACAATTATATAAAAAGTTAAACAAATCGACGAGGAGCATGATTTTTACTCTAGTTTTTAGAGTTTTTAATTTACCAACTGTGAAGTGGTGACACTTTTAGAGATTGAAGAGAGAATATATGCAAAACTTATTTAATGATAAAGAGATCATAAAAAACGTGCAAGTCTAATAGCAATTAATTGCAGTACCGGGACAACAATCACTGATTTGCAATTTTATCGAAAACGGCTAATACTAGAAAAAAAAGTTTCAAACAGAAAAGTTACGCCAATATTTTATCTCCATATGCCCTCAATATACTTGGTATCTATTTCGAAAGATAAAAAAGTTTCCCGCATGTTACATTTGAGAATGCAAATTTCCGACATAGCCTTAGAAAAAAAAAGTAATGATTTCTATTAAAATTTGACCTACATATTAACACATTTTATTAACAAATATTTAGTGATAACACGATAAAAATTTGTGCCGTTTTTGAGTTAGAGCGAGTTAAATGGAAGAATAATTGCTTTATATATCCAACAGACATTTAAAACTAGAGAAATGGGCGGCGAAAATTCGTGACGGCGTTAAATAATTATTTATAATAAGTTTAATATTTGATAAAGATAGATTGATAAAATATTAAGATGGAAAAAAAAATTATATTGTAGAATATTAAGGTCCGAAATCCCTATCTCCATTTCCTTAACTCTTTATTCCCGCAAAAGCATTATGCCCCCTCCCTTCCTTCCTATTGCTTAGATTGCGATATTTTTTTTTAAATAAAGATAAAAAAGATCCTTACTTACCTGTAAAAAAGTTTCTCCTCTGAACCCTTTCCAACGTAAAAAAAAAATGCAAACAGTATTTCCTCTCCCACATATTTGTTTATTTGAAAGAAATTTAAAAAATTCATCAGTCAAATACTAGAGATAACAGCGAACAAATTCCATTTTGGTTTTTCAAAATCGCAAGATAGGCTCCATCAATTCTTATCTATTTCACCTACCTCAAAATAATCTCAGCCCCCTAACTCCTTCTTTTCATGAAAAAATTAAGGAATTACTTTTTTGTATGTTAGTGTTACGGCAAAAAAACGTGTATTTAAAAAAAAGTTTTACGAAAAGTTATCGTCCGATTTGAAAAAAAAACAGATTATGCGCTTCCGCGAGGTCCTCAATTTTTGATTTAACTTTTTTTTCGTCAAGTCAATAATAACAAAGTTATCGTGAAAAAACGTATTTTTGCGAATTTTAAATGATAATTCCTGCCCCACCTCATGTGATTAAGCTGAACTAACTTGATAACACGATAAAAAAGAACGCATGTAACCGAATTGTCAAAAAAAAAATAATAAAAAAGTTGGTTTCATTTCAAAACCAGATCCGCTCCGCTATTAAGGAAACATATTATAGAGGAGTTCGACAAAATATTTCACTAATAAATATTCTTCCTCTAAAAGGATACCTACTAACTGTGCCCATGCCAAAGCTTCTACTGCTTCGATTGCGGTGGAGATCAGCCGCTAGATGGAGCCTGCCATTTTTTTTGCATGCCGTCGTTTTATAAATCTCGTCATGTACCAAGAGTTAACATGGGCCTCGTTGCAGCCATACCAGAACTATTTTGCACTGACGAGAGACAATAGCTCGAAACTGCCGTCTGCAAGTGGTATGGAGTGGCTGGCACGAGAGCTCCTTTTGAGTAGGAATAATAAATATTTCGGCTGGTGTCTGTTGCAAACGAAACTGTAGCGTTTTGTAGCAATACAAACTTATTGCACTTAACGCGGCCAGGCTTGTAATTCTTAATTCAGCGCTCGGCGGGGCATTATTCCGGAGAATAGCTGTTAGTTGCAGTCTGGTTATTTATTCCTTTTATATTTAAGGAAACATACAGGAGTTCGACAAAATATTTCACTAGTAAACTAATTATGGTTGTTTAAAATTTATGAAAATTTCGGCACTTTTTGGACGCTCGCAACATTTAGAGAAAAAAATTGAAATATAACTTTTTAAAGCACATTTCATTGTCTTTCGTTTGAGAGATTAGCCGTTTAATTATCTTTAAAAATAACGAAGTGATGATAATTATCTTTAAAAATAACGAAGTGATGATGAATTGTTTATAAAAAAGTCGACTGCTAGTTCAATAACGGGGTACTTTATAGTTACAAGAAATGAGGTAGTAGATTTATTTTTTTATCTACTCTTATTAGGTTATATACTAATTAATGAACTGCTTTTGAACAATTAATAGTATACATAAACAAACAGCGTGAGTTATAATGCGTGAGTTATTATAACTCACGCTAGGTACAGAGTCAATCACCTTTATCTTCATGCCTAACCTGTCCAATCGACGCAACGCGCGACACACGAAGGTGGAGCCAGGGAGGTAGTGACAGATTATTTTCGTTAATGTCTATAAAGATTTTCTGAAATGTCACAAAATGCTACTTTTGATTCGTTCGTGCCGAGCCGAATTTTCGAATTTCGCCGTGCAATTTACGATCAGGTTTATCTGAGAGGCTTCCTCTTTACGTCGCGACATCGTACGACCGTCCCAATGGTGTTTTTCGAAAAATATGAACGTGTCAAGATTGCATGTTTTTGCAATTTTTTCGACTCCGAAATATAAGCTGTTCTTTGTAATTTGTCGCAGATATCTCCGAAACGGTGAGAGTTAGCTCGAAATAAAAACAAGGTCAAACGAGTATTTTCCATTACGAATCTTTTCCTACTATCAGAATTTTGATATTTTTTTTTTCGTTTCGGAGATAACTACTGAAATGTTGACCATGTACGGCAAAAAATCGCAAATTTTGAGCTTCTACACATGGCAACTTCTTAATCTTGGCTCCTACGCCAAAAGACTACTCTAGTTAACTTAGATAGAATTAAATTTGCTAAAACTGTCTTTTTTATTTTTTGAATTCCGACAAAAATGAAAGAATTAGAGGGGGCGGGATTTGGGAACTTTTTTTTTCAGTAGAATTTCTCTGTTTTGTCACCGTAATTAATAGGTAATTAACTGAAATCGATCTCGTATACGATGTTCACTTAATATCATGTGCTATTTTCACGCTCTGTTAATCTTGGCCCTTCGAAACAAAGGTTTCTGAGAAAACATATTTTTTTAAGATTTACATACACTCTAAAGGAAAACGTGTAATTTCTTACATTTCCTCGAATATCTCGATAATTATCGTTTTCATTGAAAAATTTGTAGATAGCTTATGTAAAGAGAATTGAATGAGCTTTCCGATGCTTTTTTAATTTTTTCTCTAACATAAAAAACAAAGACAACAAATATAAAAGGGTGAACAAAAATTAAATTTTACAGTTAATTTTATTAATAAACAAACTGACTAATTTAAACAAAATTTTCTCAATTTAATATTTATTGTTATAATCGTAGACAAAGTATAGTATTCAACTTGCGGTAATGCTTACAGCACCCGCCTACGGCTCGTGCTGCAAACTTTCATCTGCGTGAGTTATTACCTACATTACCGCTCGTTGAATAATATACTATTATTTTGTATATGTTGTAGAGAGTATGTAGAATCCAAGTTTTAGACCTCCAAACCCTTGGCAAATTTTTGTGTGGTCGAAAAAACCACGAATCTTTGGCACTTTTTTCAGTTTTTGGACTATAACTTGAAAACAATGCATCCAATCGAAAAGTAATCTATTATCAAAATTAAAGAGCATTAAATTTCGCTTCGAATGAGTTGAAATTTCATGAAGAGGTATAAGCGTATTCTTTTTATTTTATTATTTATATTTTTTTCATTTTTTTTTTTATTTTTTGTTATTTATTTTTCTTTAGGTAATATTTGAACTTGAAATTACATGCTCTACATCTTTCATTCTATGGATTTTTTCGTTTAGATTGGCCATTTCAGAGCTGAAGACGTTTAAAAAGTTACCCAGTGTGAATTTTTTACAAGTCGGTAAAAATTGTTGTTATTCGACTGCCAATTACGCCAAAGTTGTAGAGCATGTAATTTCAAGTTCATAGATTACCTAAAAAAAAATAAATAAAAAAGAATAAAAAAAATAAAATTTAATGCTCTTTAATTTTGATGATAGATGACTTTTCGATTGGATGCATTGTTTTTAAGTTATAGGCCACAAACTGAAAAAAGTACCAAAAATTCGTGGTTTTTTCGTCCACACAAAAATTTGCCAAGGATTTGGAGGTCTAAAATGATTCTACATACTCTCTACAATACATACAAGATAAAAAAAAATCTACTACCTCGTTTAAAGTAACTATCATCCCCTTTCGATGACGCCGTCCCTAAACTATGCGTGAACACCGGTAAATATTAAATACTTGGAGCAGTCTTCGTCAATAAAATAATATGTGTGACTTTTTTTGCTTTAAATTGAAAGATAATGTTAAAGGTAAATAAAAATTTTAAAAATACGTTTCAAATTTGCCATTTTTTAGCTAAAACAGACGTTTTGCCAATTTTTTCGCCACTTTTTATGCACGGTGGCATGGTAGCTTAGGCGCTTAAGGAGTACTGAGTGGTGAATATGCTGACCGACTGTCTAACGTGCTCTGGGTTCGAGCCCCAATCGAGGTATTGACAATAACGGTGGTTATATCTGCATATTTCCAAGCAGCCTAAACTTTTGATTTGGGAGTTGTCTACTATATGTCGTGTGTTTATATTGTTGTTTGAATAATGAAATATCAATATTTGTCAACTGGGGTTGAAAACACATACTATTAACTCAAAATACTACCCGAAAGATTATTTATCTTTAATACATCGTTTTTATAGCTTCTCAAACAATTAAGGATTTTTATGAAAATAGTATGAAAAATATAATTATTAGATAATATTATTTTGGTATTAAGCAAATCATACAACTTACACACTTTTTTATTTATTATGAAATTACTTACTTTCTGTATATTGTTGCCCTAATCTGTGCATGCTAATATACTTAGTTAGGTAATAGTATATTACGTAATGAATGTTGTAAGAAGAGTGAGTGCTTATTTCCAGGAATGCGTAATTGTTTTACAACTCGAATTATGTACTATACTTTACCTACGATCATATTTATTTATTTATTTAGTAAAATCTGGATTTAGTTTATTAGTCAACAATATTATTCGACAAATATTATGTCAGTTTTGACAGCGTTTGAAAATTACGTAGGCGCATTTGTTCTTTTAAACCCCGCGTTAGCGATATAAGCCACCTATAATTGCGTGCCCCATGCGTTTTGTTTACCGTGCGATTTGTTTACAGTGCGTTTTGTTTATAATATGTAAAATTCAACTTACATAGATGGCAGGTAGTGTGTTTTTTACTATTTACAGTAGTGATCGTCTAAAACACTCATTATTGAAAAGAAGAACCAATCAAAACAACTACTCTTTTGGTTAACACTGACTGAAGTATTGAATTACATGATAGGATTCCTAGCATTTTAAGGCAAAAAATATATTGAAAATTCTTAAATCACATATTGAAATTCTGTCATCCACAACAATTGTTGAACCTTACGTTCTATTTCAAATCTAGAAAAGTTTTTTCGAACTCGTTAGTTCTTATCAGTAGAGTATAGAAACATTCATTCATTATTTATAAGCCTATTCTTGATTTATTTTTACAATTAATTATTTTTTCTTTATTTGCTTTCATCATGTTTAGATAATATTATTTAGCTATTAAGCATAATCATCCAACTTCACACTTTTTTATTTATTATGAAATTACTTTCTGTATATTGTTACCCTAATCTGGGCACTCTAATATACTTAGGTAAATAGTTAGGTAAATATATTAAAACACTCATTATTGGAGAACCAATCAAAACAACTACTCTTCTAGCTAATACTGACGAAGTATTGAACTACATGATAGGATTCTTGGCATTTTAAAGCAAAAAAAATATATTAAAAACACTTAAATCATTTATTTAAATTCAGTCATTCACACTTTTTTATTTAATATAAAATTATCTACTTTCTGTATATCGGTACCTTAATCTAGTCACGCTAACATACTACTTAGGAAAAAACTTTAAAACACTCATTATTGGCTAGGATTCCTAGCATTTTAATGCAAAAAAATATATTGAAAATTCTTAAATCATTTATTGAATCATCCACAACGATTATTGAACCTTACATTCTATTTCAACTCTAGAAAAGTTGTACAAGTTTTTTCGAACTCGTTAGTTCTCATCAGTAGAGTATAGAAACATTCATTCATTATTTATAAGCCTATTCTTGATTTATTACATTATCTTAAATTTGAAATAACTATATATTTAGTTACCTTCATTTTTTGTTGCAAAACTTTAAACGCGTTTTTTTCGTTTCCAGACAACTTGATGTAAGCTCATGTACACCCTTTTGAAAATATTCAATTATAATATTCTCATAGGAAATGTAAACGTAATTAAATACTGTTCAATATAATTGCATCATAATATATTCATGAAAGCTATTGTTGCAGATAAAGTAATTATCTTCGGTACCTGCCACTATAAATCTAATCTTTGATATTGCGACACAGCAACAGCGTTGACAGGTAAAATGTTTTCATATCTGTATAGAGAAAATCACAACATAAGGAAAACTAACTAATTCCTTGGAGAAATTAAGTTTCAAGTTCAGGGAAATTAATAATAATTTTAATGCTGTTCTGTTATTTAAAAACAAATCTTTTTTATTTCTGATTACACAATTTCTATTTTGGGTATTCAGCAGATAATTTTTAAAGAAACCTCTCGTTCTTTCATATACTATTAATCCAAGACTGATCACGTTAATATATCAACGAGAAGTCTCACTTATAAGATATCTTACCAACTTCTTTCTCTCCAAAGAGAATGAAAAAAGTTGATCAGTTTTTAGGTGGTTGAATCAGTCGAAAATAGAATAAAATATTCTATTTATTGAGACATGCATGACTGAAATTTTATACACATTTGCTTTGTGCTTTTCAATAATTCTTCGCGTTGAAATGTAACAAATGTTTATTTATGCAACAATATTATTTTTACAATAAAGTGTATTAAACAATTTTCTATTTTCTATGCCATCCTGTAATGTATTAAACCAGTAAAGAATAAGTTAAGTTCAGTATTGCTGATTAACAACTTCTATTCTATAATTACTAACCTAATTACAAGATACGCTCCAATATTCTGCAGATACCAAAAGTACAACATTATTTAATACATCCCACACCACAAGAAGACGTCAATCTGCTAACTCTCCTTTCGAATTTCTGAAGAACAGAGCACAGCATAGATAGAGAGACAGCAAAGAAACTCTCGTCAGTTCCTTTGTGTTGGCGTGACTAAAATCATTCACCTTGAAGTCGCCATTTCGGGTTAAAAGTCAGAGTTGGATTCCAAACAATTTAAATGTTTCCGACAGGACCGTATTATCCAATTCAAATTAAACAGTCTATGTGCTTGAAAATGTAGACTAGAAACTACGAAACTGTACTTAGTCATAAACAGAAAAAATATTGTGATATTTAATAAGAAAAATTTGTGTTCGTTACCTGTTATAATGGAATATCACAAAGTAACAGACAACTCTATTGATTTCTTTAAATACACAATAATTTTAGATAGCTAAAAAAGTCATATGCAATTTTTTTTCCAACTTGTAAAAATAGGAAGTAAAAGCATATGAAACATAATTTTCTTTTATAAATACATTGATATAATTTTTTTTCAGTATTTTTTCAAATGAAAATAGCTCAAAAAAAATAAAACAATAGTTTCTTTATAGCTTCATTTGGGGTTTTTTATAACAGAAGGGCCTTCGTTACTTGAGTTAAGTGATGATAATTATACTATATCAAATAGTAGAATGCCTGGGTTCCACTACGGGTTCATTAATATAACTAAAAATAATGAGTAATATAACACCCTCCATCATAAAAATCATAAAAATCAGACTATCAAATAATATGACAATGTATAAATTATCCAATACAGGAAGTTCCTAAAAAAGTTGACTCAAATTTAGGCCGCTATAGTGGGCCGGCCATTTCGACTTTCCAATTTTATTAAATCTCTTGAGAGTTTAGTACACATCTACTTGCAAAATTTCATGTTCTTAGCACGCCTGCAAAAGCCCAAACAAACAGATATAGTCGTTGTATGACTTATTAACTACGTCGAGGCATCTTGCGAACTAAACAGTAGAGATGAGTTGCTATTTAACAACCTGTTATTTTATAACTGTTATTTGTAAATAGCATTAGCAGACTGTTATTTCTGTTCGAAAATAACAGGTGAGAAAATAACAGATAAGAAACACGACGTAGTAAAAATGTTCTTGCTGACTGCTGTTAAACTGTGATTCAGAAAACAGCAGTAGCAGATAATGAAATCGCAACGCAACCGCTAATGTAGTGAAGTCGAATATTTTTGTGGGTATCTTGAGACATCGGCTTTATGCATACACTTCTTAGTTGCTTTTTAATCATAACATATTTAAATCTTTTCGATTTTCTTCTCCGTGTGTATATTTTCGATTACCCGCATACCAAGTTTAAAAATGAAGGAATGCCAGAGTTGAGTTGAATATTTTTGTAGAAATCTCGAGCCATCCGCTTTATGTTTATGTATTGACTTTTAGCTGTTTTTTAAATCACAATATGTTCAGAGCTTTTATATTTTCTTCTCCATATGTATATTTTCGTTTACCTGAATCTCCAATATTGTCATTGCATACGGTGTGTTTGGCGTGTTTCTGTGCTGGTATTTCTTTATTAATTTAACATAAAATAATAATAATTAAAAGTTGAGGCTTAAAAAATGATTTAGATAAATAAAATTATTTATATTTTATATGTATATGAACGTAAGAAAAAATCAATTAATACCTCTATAAAACATAAAATCAAAGAATTTTTCCTGCCCGTCGGCCAGCGGCAGCAGCATAATGTATAATATAACGTCTATGAAATAACAGTTGAAAACTACGCGCTGCGGTATAACAATGTCAGTACTTCTCAGCGATCTGTTATTTTTAAACAGTTACTTTAAACTGTTATTGAAAATAGCAGTAGCAGTTTAAACCTGTTATTAAAAAATAACGGCTTTTACCCATCACTACTAAACAGAGTAAAGAGTAAATAAACTAAATACATAGAACAGTATAGAATGGAATTTATGTAATAATTATAATCAAGCAATTTTATGTAAATAAAACAAAACGTGTCGAAAATTTTTCTACCTGCAATAATTCCTTATTTACAGGTAAAGAATGCCCATATTTTATTGTTTTGGCAATATATGCATTTAAATTCGTTCAATCCGCATGAAGCGACACTGTACGTTCCCTGTGCTCATAAGTATTAATAAAATTATATAAAAAAAAGTATTTTTAAGAAAAAGCTTTCATCTGAAAAAACTACTAAAAAGTAAAAATAATTTTTTTTAAATTCATACACATGGAAACCAAAAGCTTTGGGGGCGGTCATATAGTGATATTGCATAGTTACTTTGCTCAATTGACCACCCCCAAAGCTTTTGGTTTCCATGTGTATGAATTTAAAAAAAATTATTTTTACTTTTTAGTAGTTTTTTCAGATAAAAGCTTTTTCTTAAAAATACTTTTTTTACATAATTTTATTTTTTACTTTTTAGTCCACTTATTTTACAAATAGACAGACAAAACCCTTTCATTTGCCACCGCCATCCACCCCTCCCCTCTCCCGTCTTCTCACCCCACTAACACTACTTCCCACTTCTTCCCTCTTTCCACCACTTCCCCTGCCCTTCCCCATCTCTCTCCACCTCTTCCCGCCCCTTCCCACCTCTTCCCACCCTTTTCCTACCTCGTCCCATCCCATCCTCATCTCTTCCCACTCCTTTCCCACCTCTTCCCACCCCTTTCCCACCTCTTCCCACCTCTTCCCTACTTCTTCCCACCTCTTCCCACCTCTTTCCCACCCTTCCCACCTCTTTCCCACCTCTTCCCACCCCTTCCCCACCTCTTCCCACCTCTTCCCACCCCTTTACCACCTCTTCCCATCTTTTTCTGCCCCTTCCCCACCTCTCCCACGTCCGCCATATTGAATTTGGAATGACGTCACACACTTTATCGTATTTTACTCATCAAACCCTTTCATTTGACACCCATATCAACGGGGTTGTAACTAAAAAGCAGATCCGCCATCTTGGGACGTCCACCATATTGGATTTAAAATGACGTCACATTGTTTATCGTATTTTACTCGTCAAACCTTTTCATTTGATACCCATATCTGGGGGGTTGTGACTAAAAAGCCGATCCGCCATCTTGGGACGTCCACCATATTGGATTTAGACCGATAATGGCTATACTATGTTGCATTGTCACCGAACTTATACACGTGTGCCAAATTTCAAGGCTCTAGCTTAATTAGAACTAGTCGACATTCAGCTTGCAAGATTTGACCTAAACCAACAAGCAAACATACAAACATTGCAAGTTAAATAAAAGCTTTTAAAAAAAGATACACACGTCTGCACTCACATTCTTTTTTGTAGAAAATTTAATTCTCTATACAAGTATATCTGTTACTAAAAAGTTTCAGTTAATTTTACCTACCTATTATTATGATCAGTAGGGAATCTAAAAAAGACTTTTTGCACAAATAACGTTTGTTCTGGCAATATTTTGCAGCACAAACAAAGCTCATACTTGAAAATAATAGAGAAATGTTAAACAATAAATAACACAATAATGCACTAAGTACGTCTATGAACTAAATAAATTGTACCCAAATTATACCTACGTCTCCCGCACTGTTTTCCAAGGTTTTAACCCCAAATGGTTCGTGCGCGACGATCTGCGCAAACCGTTCCCGCCATTCAAGTTTCCCTGCTGTCTCTCTTTCTCTGCTGTGAACAGAGTCCTAGACAGGGAATAGACTTTGCGTATAGTTTCGTTTACGTGTTTGCTGTAAGTCAGTCTAGTGTTTTACTATACTCCCAGATACTTAACGGATTCTTTTGTTTGAATTTTAACCGCCCTGATCGAGATTGGTCTAATAATTTTGTTTTTTGTGTAATTCTGGCAGAAAACCATAGCCTCCGATTTCTCTTCGTTTACCTTGATTTTCTACTGATCATAATTCGTCGTTGCTCGCGCCATGTACGATTTTAGCAGCATGTTAACTTTCTAAGCGCTGTGGCTACGAATACATAGGCGTCATCGACGTACATGGCCAGCTTGGTATTAGAAAAAAAGGGTAAATCAGGGACGTATAAAATAAATAATTTAGATGCATCATCAATATTATCAGTGGTAGGGTACGCAGGAAATAGGAATAAATATTTTAAATTAATTTTAAGAATCCCCGGATCCTCCGCCATTTCTTAGAAAACAATATTCGCGCAAACATAAATGATGGAAAAAATCCATTTTGATGAAGCTACTAAATGAATCATGATGATGGGAATGTTTTAGGTACACCCAAGTCAGGTCAAGAAAGGTAAAAGTAAAAGAAAGTGACGTAACCAAATGTATTTTGCACTAACTTCAATATCAGTTTTAGGTAAAAAGTCTAATTAATGGTGCAATTTTATTTCATTATTTTTGTGTACTACCTATTGAAGAAGGCTCATCTTTTTAATTTTTTAAAAACAAAATACCTGCGTAGATTCTAGGAACAGTATCTTTCCTAGATATTCGAATGAGATAACCTATTACTTTAAAAGATAAAACATGCTTTAGCTATACAAACTTGAAGACAGTAAATTGCAATGATTCTACGGAAATTCAAAGGTTATTTATTCGGTTGGAAATACCATTTGTATTTGTAATAACAGATTGAAATATGGAATTACTCATTCTTTGTATTTTTTCGTAAAAGAAAATAAAAGCTATAAGCAATCAATGCGCTGTGTAAATTTCAAAACAATGAGTGTATGAAAAAATTTTGCACCCGGACAATTTGTAGATCACAGTTTCCTATAAAAATGTTAACAATTGCATTATCTTCAAAATTAGTAGTTTTTATTCCAAATAAGCCATTTATTGCATCTTAATAACACTACTTTTATATTGTTATTAAAAGTAATGTTTATATTTAGCTGACAGAAGAAAGAAAAATAAAGTTATAAACTAAATGAAGACCACAGGGGTAAAAGGAGATGTATGTCACAAGAAGGTAGTTTCGAGAAAAACGAATTTTAAAGTTTGAAACCGCGCTGACTTTTAAGATATTGTTAAAATTAAATAACTTTTGAGTTTTGTTTATGAAAGCATATTAAACAATTCGCTAAAAGTATTGTGACGAAAAGAAAATTGTTTATGCAGAAAAAAATACAAAACACAAATGATTACAATTATTCAGCGGACAAACAGGAATATATATTTAT
This sequence comes from Rutpela maculata, assembly GCA_936432065.2. Lineage (NCBI taxonomy): Eukaryota > Metazoa > Arthropoda > Insecta > Coleoptera > Cerambycidae > Rutpela > Rutpela maculata. The sequence continues at coordinate 154,540,408 of OW386287.2, forward strand.
GAAAATAAGGGGGATTATCCAATTTTACATCGCTTGCTTTTCTCATTGTCTTTTTATTCTTGCCTGTTATATTAATTACTTTTCACTTTTCCCTCCCAATCCGTTTAAAGTAGATTGGAAGACCAACATTTTCTACCTCTAATTTGATAAGAAATACAAGATGCAACACCCGAGAAGGAAAAATACCAGGACAAATCGAGATAGATCACCTGAAGAAAATTGGTCAGGTTAGTGAAATATCTATAGATGATATTATGACTGATGTTCAATATATAACTAAGAGTATTTGTTCTCATTGTTAGACATAAATATCACAGCTTATTTTGGAAAATAAGAAGTTTGATATTGAGAATGAAAAGAAAAGGCGCGGCTCGGTAGCGCAGTGCTTAAGGTGTTAGGCTTGCGACCACGGGGTTGAATCCTGGATGGGGTATGGGTGTGTAGTAGCGTTTTTCATGTGTTGCCGAGACGCTAGACTGCGATTGTGTGAGAGACAATATGGTCTAGTCGCTCTCTTCTCCTGAATTCGAGTCTCAGCTGCGGCAGATGGCAATGTCGCAGGGAATGGATGTTGTGATGTTGTCTATGTGTGTGTCCGTCCTGGTTGAGTGGTAGAATAGCCTATTGCTAAACTCCGCCAGGACATGAATATAAATAAGACGACTAAAAAAAAATAAATATATAAAAAAAAGGCAAAACCAGACCAATAAGAAATAGGAAATGTTCTTAATTTATTAAAAGTAGAACACAATGTCACATGTCTTTATTCAATACAAATACAATACTTATAAAAATATTTGTATTCGTAGAATGGGTGAAGTTCAGTTATCTGCTCTTACACTTGACCTGTAAATACAAATAAATTACAAATAGACAAAATAAATTACTATTAACAATATAAATTCAGTTTAAACAATATAAATTATAAATAACCAATTAAGAAAAGGCAGTATTTAAATAACAGAATAAATACAATAATAGAGATGGCAAAAAAGTTATTTTTAGAATACTTGCTCTCATCTTGCAATGTAACAAATTGATACTTTAGTTTTATACCTGTATATCTAACAAAATCTTGCGTAATTTCGACTTGAAGGAATCCTTTTTCTTCAATTTGCAAAAGAGTAGGGAGATATAGATTTTAAAAATATTGTAAATGCAGCTCCTTTTAAAAAGATAAGATTTATGTTTTGGAGGTGTAATCGGATTTTTATTCCTTATATTTAAATTGTGAACGTCGCCTAAGAAAGTTGTTTGGATTTGATAGCTTTAATAAACAGACAGGCCAAATGGAGAGAAAATCTATTAGTCTTGCTAAGCCAGTTACAGTCCTTTAATTTGTTTGATATGTGTCGGAGATCTAGGTCAATTGGATGCGCGACAACTGGATTCCGCAAATTGGACGCGCGACAATTGGACGCATGCGACAATTGGATGCGGAAAAATTGGACGTGGACCCGTTTTTAAAAAGAAATCATGTATACACACTCTAACCTAACCTAACCCAACCTAAATAATAATAATTACAAATACAACATAGAAACAGATCATAAAAAACCGCTGCCCAAGGAATCACTACTTCCACATCCAGATTCTCTATCCATGTCACTCACAACGAAAATCTTTGTATGTGGAAATAATTGTTTATGGAACTTTAATAATATAATATTTGAAATCCAAAAACCCATAAAACGATACCCCACATCGGTAGTGGGGTGGGGGTGGTGATAGGGGGGTGGTAGTGGGGGTGGATGAAGTAAAAAAAATATTTTGAGGTTTCTGGTTCTTGTACATACACTAAATCACTTTTTTTTCATCCCCTTTAATAAGGGGGTGGGGGTGGCTAATGCCAAGAATTTTTTTGAGACCCTAGTTTCTCTTGTATATACTAAATACCAATTTTATCGGCTCTTACCTGCTTGATTTACCCATTTACCCCAAATTTACCCCAAATTTACCCCAATTTACCCCCCAACCCTTCGTCGGAACAACATGAAAATATAATCTGGTTCCAGATCTCGTTAAAGTACGTACGTGTACCAAATGTGAAGTCAGTATCTTAAACAGTTCGAGAGTAAACGTGTGCACAAAAAAAAGTTACAGACAGACCGACAGACAGAAATTTTTTTTCACTCAAATTTAAAATCTCAGCGTTTCATGATATTTTAAGCCTATTTGAACAATAAAAATTTTTAAAAATTTTTTTGTCGTTAGTATACTTCCACTGGATGTGGAAGTAAAACAGGTTATACTGAAAATATGGTTAACATAGAAAAAAACCGCTGCCCAAGGAATCACTACTTCCACATCCAGATTTTTTATCAAAGTCACTCACAACGAAAAAATTTTGTATGTGGAAATAATTGTTTATGGAACATTAATAATATAATATTTGAAATCCTCTACCCCAAAAACCCATAAAATGATACCCCACATCGGTAGCGGGGAGGGGGTGGTGATAGGGGGTGGTAGTGGGGGTGGATGAAGTGAAAAATATTTTGACGTTTCTGGTTCTTGTACACACCCTAATTCACAATTTTTTTTCATCCCCTTTAACAATAGGGTGGGGGTGGTAATGGGGGTGGCTAATGCCAAAATTTGTTTTGAGACCTCAGCTTCTCTTGTATATACTAAATACCAATTTTATGGACTCTTACCTGCTTGATTTACCTATTTTCCCCAAATTTACCCCCCAACCCTTCGACGGAACAAGATGAAAATATAATCTAGTTCTAGATCTCGTTAAAGTACATACGTGTACCAAATTTCAAGTCAATATCTCAAACGGTTCCAGAGTAAACGTGCGCACAAAAAAAGTTACAGACAGACAGACAGACAGACCGACAGACAGAAATTTTTTTCTCTCAAACTTAAAATCTCGACGTTTCGTGACATTCTAAGCCTATTTGAACAAAAAAAATTTTTTAAATTTTTTTGTCGTTACTATACTTCCACTGGATGTGGAAGTAATTATCAAAATATAATAACATGGAAATTATAAAATACAATTTATTTACAGTTGGGCAATTTCCTCGCAAGTAGTCCAAAATGTTCGCATAATCAGCGACCACTATTTGTAATAATGACAAGGCTATGCAGTATGATTTTTAATAAACACGTTCAATGCAACACGTAACGTAACTACTTTATCGCGTCCAGTTGTCGCACGCGTCTAATTGTTGCACTCGTCAAATTGTCGTGCGTCCTATTACCTGCGTCCAATTGACGGTACACCATGTGTTGGAACTTTCGAATGCCAAAAATATATCTCAAGCATGAGTTTTGTACTTTAAACTAATAATACCAATACTTCATCAGAAAATCTAGGAACCGATTTAGTAAATAAATATAATACGTATGAAGAAGGAAAATACATACGTTCTAACTAATATCATTCTGAAGCAAGTGAAAAACCACTTCTGATACTGTAGGAGTTGTAGAGTGGAAGCACTATACAGCAAAGAGGGGCCAATAAGAACATGCATGCAAGAACAAAAATAACTTCTTTAGCACGTGTAAATTTAGTTCCTTTGAATCTACATAAGTTCGTTGCCTGGTAGATTACTGAAAAAGATTTTCCATATTTTAATGAAAACCCACCGGAATAAACACTGTTGAATAAGTAGTTTTAAAATATAAAACTATTATATAGATGTAGCTATTAAAATATTATGATAATGCTGCAAAAGTGTTTAATGGAAAAAGAAATATTGGTAGTTACTGAAATGATGTTAACAGACCGAAAAAAAATAATTTAGTCATGATGACTCATTTTGGTAGACCAGAAAACATTATTGGCGTTGTTACTTCTAAAATATAGCTTTTATTAACTTATCCTAAAAGAAGTTTATCCATTCTATCATCAAAGAATCAATTCAGAGGTATTTCAAAACGTTGAAATCAACTGGCCTTTTGAAAAATCCTCAGGTCAGGGAAATAAAATTCCTGATAATTTGCAGTTGAAATGAGGAGAATTGATTGCGCCAAAAAAGGAAATTGCTGAACTAATAGTTTTTTCTGAATGGATGGCTGAAATTGTTAATGCTGTTTTTATATATGTTCTGCCTCTTAAACTTAGAAAAAAATACATCAATACCTTTGACTGCAAGAATTAAAAGAAGACATATTACAAATGAAATTCATAGGCTCTGCACGGTGTGCTACAACCAAATTTAAATCAAAGTTGATGCCACTCGGATTTTTTTTAAACATTCTTGGATGTATAAGTATAGAATAAAGGAGAGGTATCGATAAGCTATGAAAATTGACCCCAATATATGACAAAAAATTTAACTATATTTTTTTATATTTCTCATTATTTTAGTAAAATCCAGGACACTAACTTAACGCTACAATAAATTAAAAGTAAAAATGACTACGTTTTCTTCACGAGAAAAATTGACAAACTGAGGTCAAAATGGCTTTTTTTGGAAAATTGTACCCTTTTTTTACTACATCGAGTTTTTTTAGACATGAGCGCATGAGCGGTCTGAAAAACTGAAAAACGAAACAATTTGACAATTCTGACTTCGTCCAAATACATAGGGATACATTTGTCTGGTCCGCAGGCCAGACCATTTTTTTTTATTTTGGGGTGTTTTTTGAGGTTAGAGCTGAAAAACGAGCGAATCTGACAATTTTGTCTTCGAATTTTGTTTTAGAGGGCCCAAATACTAAGGATACACTGGTCTAGTCCGCAGGCCAGACCACTTTTTTTTTTGAGTGGCTCTATCATTAAACAAAAAAAGTAAAATATTTGTAAAAAAAAAAATTCTGAGATGAATGATTTTAAATATCGTGGAAACTGGTTCTAAATACATTCAAGAATATGTTAAAAAAAATTCCGAGTGGTATCAACTTTGATTTAAATTTGGTTGTAGCTCACCGTGTCTGTTCATATTACGAAAAAAATATTCATCAAAGTTACTGTCCAAAAAAAATAAAAATCCCAGCAAGTTGCAGAAAGATGTAAAACGGTAACCTTGATGCATATTTTTATCGCACTACGAACTGATTACAAACGAGGGAATATGTCATTCCAAATGTCATAATGTTCATTTCAAGTACATTTAGTGGTTTTCCAGAATCTAGACCTTGCACAAAAACTGTTGTACATTTCTGTTTCCCTTTTTAATATTAACTTTATGGAACACCTTTTTTGAAATTTTGAAATTTATACCTAGATCATAAATAATTTCTCAAAAAATATTCATCAACTAAAGAATTACTTGGGAGGGAAAAATTAACCTCATATTCTTAATAGACTAATGAACAATACAAATGATTCAAGAAAAATTACTATTAACTTCAACTCATCTTTTGATCTATGAGTCGTTGCAGAGCCATAAATAGATACACTTCAAAGATATCTGGAACACTGCGATTCGTTTCTTTTTCGGAGTATGGCAGTCGAATTACGAATTTTTAGCTAACTTTGAAGGCGTCGTAGTCATTTTGTAACCATCGTTTTAATTGTGAGTGATTTTACAGGCTATTTTACAACACTAGATTTTTTCCTTATATGTTTACTTATGTAACATTGATATGTGCGAGTAAAAGACATTTTCAAAGTAACTGAGTGTTACTATTTGGACCAAAATTGCTAGATTAACTATTTATTGACCAACTTAAGCAAATGTTTGGAGTATTTCAGACCGATAAACACAAAGTAGCTCATTCTGTTGTCGAAAGCGCTTGGAGAAAATTTGAGGCCACAAAATCTGTAACCAATCGGCATGGGGGGAAATGATCGACCGCTGCTCGAATGAATCGACCCATTAGTTTAGAGGTTCGCTGATAAATGACCATTACTACTCCTAAATTATCATTACTCTGCATGTATGCAATCCTCTTTGCTAGACCACTTACGTTAGTTGGACTATACAGATTTTAAGATTTTAAGACATACTCTTTATCCGAGAATATTTACTTTTTCTAAAAAAAATTCCTGTACTGTTTCATAACTGATGATTGAATCTGGCTAAACAGATGAGTATACTTGTCTTTGATTAGATAGACATAACAATGGATATACATTATTTACATAGAATAGTTTTTAAAAATGTGCTAAGTGAATTTATATAAATTAAATTTTTGTATTCGATTTACAGATCGGTAGTAATTATTAAAAGCATTAGTTTATAAGAAACTGTAAGGAGTTTCCATTCATATAGTGTTCCTTTCCCTGTATAGTTTACGACAAAGCCAGGGGCTGATTAGATATTATTATTAAAAATTCAGACCGCGTTCCGCAACAGAGATCCACTGTGCATATTTAGCAGATTGTTTTAAAACGTATTCCGAAAATTTCAGTTTACTTTTAATTTTCTGACAATATCCTTAAAATTGGCTTAATTTCTCTGAACTTTAACCACAGCTGGTAATAAAACTTCGTGCAAGACTTACAATATCGTATTTTATCCCTCAGTGCATAAAATAGTTACATTGCTGAAATATTAATGAAGTGTTAGTAAAATTAATTATCCACGTATAAAAAGCAGAAATATTTTCACAAACGCACACCGTATTCCCGTAAGTGGACACTGAATATCTAGGCATTATTGCTATTATTATTTATTATTTAACACTTTATTCACTAATGAAATAGGCAATTTCGTAGTTTAATATGTAGTTTATAGTGTCCATTGGCAGGTCCTTAAATGGACCTATATGGGCTTTCTTTCGGAGATTTTACATCTCTGGTTCATTATTTATTTACGTGCAAGTATTTTTAATGTGTAATTTTTATATTTACTGTATCTAATATGTAAATAAAGTTTATTATTATATTATTATTATTAATATAAAATAAACAATTAAGTAGAGACTTATCACAATATAATTTTAAATAAAACTGTATAATGACTAGTCAAACTATATAAAATAATATAAAACAAGTAAATGAAGAGCACACTACTAATTGCAATTTAAACAAACAATTTGGAGATTATCCAAGGATGAAGTTGGTCTCTAATTATACCTAATTAAGTGTTCTTTTATGCTGTAGTAACCGCCTTGTAAAAGCAAGTATTTTATTGCGCTTTTGCAACTATTATATTGTGAAATCATGCTGACTTCTAGGTAGGCTATTTATACTGTATTGTGTAGTTATAATGTGTTTACAATTTGCTGTATGTGATTTGGTATGCCTCTTGTTGTTATTTCTTTTTACAAGAAGATCCATATTTTGTAATATAACAGAGGCATTTAAGAATAAAAATGCATGGTACCGTGCATCTTTTTTCGTGTTTGTATATATCTTAACAAATAGACACAGTGGTCTCCTAGGAAAATTCAGGTACTAGTGCGGAGGACTATTCATGATATTCATAATAAATGTCTTCAGACCCACATTTCGAAAGCCTTAATATGACGCCTGCCTGTCTCCCTAGCAGTTCACACCTCAGAGGCGTAAATAAAGATGGAGAGAGCTAGTGAGTTTTAAAGCCGGATCTTTGTGTGTTTTTGAATAATTCTATCATGCCTTTGCCTCAACTGGCAAGTTGCCGATCTTGCTATACCCAAGTAATAATTTTTTTGCCATCTGGATTTCCTTGAACTATCAACCGTTCTATAGTGTCAGCTCTCTGGTTGATGTAGTCAAGAGACAGGAGGACTCGGAATAATACTCTGCTGGAGACTCAGTTTTGTGGACGTATTTCTATTAGCAGGATAGGTTGTCCAGGGAATTCATAGCAAACATCTCCAAAGCATCATCAGTACACCGTCTGTTTGCTTTTATAAGAGTCCAGGTTTCAAAGGCGTAAAGAAATATGGAGAAAACTACAGGCGTTTGCAAGTCTGATTTTAGTGCGTTTCGTGTTATTTCTGTCATGCCAAATTTTACTCAACTTATTTATTGGAGTGGAGAAAAAGAGGAGTTTCGAAACTAACTTATTTTAACAATTTTTAACAATTCGATTACACGCGTTATCTTTTATCATATTATAAAGTTAGTTAGCGGGGGAGAAATTTCCATTTAAAATTCGCTAAAACCCGTTTTTCCACGATAACTTTATTATTATTGACTTGACGAAAAAAAAGTTTTATTCAAAATTGAAGATCTCACCAAAGCGCATAATCTGGTTAAGTTTTTTCAAATCGGATGGTAGGTTTTAATGAAATACGCGTTTCTTTGTCGTAACACTAATATACAAAAAAATAATTCCTTAATTTTTTCACGAAAAAAAAAAAAAGGAAGTTAGGGGATTAAGATTTTTTTGTGGTAAGTGAATAGATAAGAATTGATGGAGTCGGAGGATGGATGGTGGTGGGCCAATTAGGGAAGGGGCGGGGGGTAGTTATGTAAAGGAAAATCATTCAACCCCCTATAACTTTTTTCCTTGTCGTGCGATTTTGAAAAACCAAAATGGAATTTGTTCGCTATTATCTTTAGTACTTGACTGATTATTTTTTTTTCTCAAATAAACAAACTTGTCGGATGGGAAAAACATTTTGCATTTTTTGAATACGGAGTGCATTTTTGAGTCCGAAGGAAAGGGTTCAGGGAGACATTTTTTTACAGGTTAGTGAGGATTTTTTTATCTTTATTTAAAAAAATATATATCGCAATTTAAGCAATAGGAGGGAGGGAGGGAGGGGGTATAATGCGTTTGCGGGAATAAAGGGTTAAGGAAAAGGGATAGGGTTTTCGGACCTTGATAATCGGCAATATAAATTTCTTTCCTTCCTGTTTACCTTGTTTTTTAACAAAATCAAGGTAAACAAAAAAGTTATTAATCATTAAACATTTAAAAAAACGTTTTTTGATTTTTTTTAGTTTTGCTATTGAATAAAAATTTTGTTAAATGATATTTCCTATCATTTATTTATACATTTAATATATATTTCATAAGAATATAATATTAAAACGTAGACATAATTTTCAAATAGTGACATTATATTAGCAATATTATCGCTTTCGAAAATAGGGCATGGTGGTGTAACAGGTAGAATTTTAACTTGAAATCCAAGGATCGCAAGTTTAAAACACAGGCAGGTTATTATAAATGTAGTTGCTGCTTTTTACTTTTTTTTTTATACTGACAAGTGTTTTATCAACTAAGTCGTCGATATAAAATTTAAAGTGTCCAAAAATTAACATTTAGAAAAAACTGCAGAGTATTCTAAAGAATGCACAACAATTATATAAGAAGTTAAACAAATCGGCGGTGAACATGATTTTTACTCTGGTTTTTAAGTTTTTAATTTACCAACCGAGGAAGACTGACACTTTTGGAGATTGAAGAGGGAATATATGCAAAACTTATTTAATGATAAGATCATAGAGAACATGGAAATCTAATAGCAATTAATTGCAGTACCGGGACAATAATCACTGATTTGCAATTTTCTCGAAAACTGCTAATGATAGAAAAAAGTTTTAAATAAAAAAGTTACGTCCATCCTTTCCTTCCCTATCTTTGTTTCTTCTCTATACACTTGGTATCTATTTCGAAAGGTTGAAAAGTTTTCCGCATTTGAGAATGAAAATTTTCGACATAGCCTTAGAAAGAAAATAGTGCTTTCTACACTAATTAAAATTTGACCTACATATTAACACATTTTCTTAACAAATATACAGTAATAAGACGATAAAAATTGAGAGTAATCCACTGTGCCGTTTCTGAGTTAGAGAGAGAGTTATACGGAAAAATCATTGGTTTATATATCCAATAGACACCTAAAACTAGAGAAATGGGCCGCGAAAAGTCATGACGGTTTTAAATAATTATTTATAGTAAGTTTAATATTTGATAAAGAGTATATTGATAAAACATTAAGATGGAAACAGATTTATATTGCCGAATATCAAGGTCCGAAGTCCCTATCCCTTTTCCTTAATCCTTTATTTCCTCAAACGCATTATGGCCCCTCCCTCCCTTTCTGTTGCTTGGATTGCGATATTTCTTTCCAGGTAAAGAAAAAAATCCTCACTTACTTGTATCCTTTTTTTCGAACTCAAAAATGCACTTGAAAAAAAAATGCAAAATGTTCCTCTCCCCAACAAGTCTGTTTATTTGACAAAAAAAAAATAATAATCAGTCAAATACTAGAAGTAACAGCGAACAAATTCCATTTTGGTTTTTTAAAATTACACGACAGGGAAAAAGTTATAGGGGGTTGAATGATTGTGGTTTACTCTGTATATGCCTTTGAGGTCGACGCGAATTGGTATCTCTCTTTTTCTACTCACTCATGGCGCACCAGCGATGTAATAGTCTGTTCTCGAGAGGCACTGGTGAATAATAAAAATAACATTTTATCAATTATATTTTCAATACTAAAATGTAAACTTCTCCCTTGAGGCATAACGCTGGCCATTTCATCAAAAAGCAAATCAAAAGTCAATGCTTTAAATCTATCTTACAATATTTTATACACAATAACAGCAAAATACCAATGAAGAAATTTCCCTTGTGGGTATCAAATCATCGATTGTCAATACTTCTGAGTAAATAATATTAGACCAGTAAAATGGGTACTGGGCTTTTAGGTGAGTGTTCAAACTTTGTGCTAGCTATAGTTTCTATGGAAAGCACTTTCCATCATCTATCCCATTCTAAAGTTCCAAGGTAATCCTGTGCTGAAGTAACTTTCCATCTTAAAAAAAAATGTGAAAATCGTGCGTTTAGATTACCGCCGGTATCCCACGATCCTCTTGGCCATTTTATCTACGTTTTTAATCGAACTGTTTAAATTGGAAGGCCCTTATGACATGCGTTAAATTTACAGTCCCCACTCCAAAAATATAAAAAACGACATTTGCACGATTTCATTATTTCAGATGCAGTTTTGGACAATCTGTTCGTTAAAAAACGTTTTAAATGTATAATAATACAATCGGTGATATCTTAAAACTAGGTATCTATATGTATTATGATCTCTTTTCAAATAATTTTTTCCTAGCAAACATAAAAATTGCGGCCCTTAAATGGACCATTGTAGCGATCAATGGCTTTCTTATAGCATAGGCGAGCCTCTTGTGGCCGATAATAAATTATACGCAGGTGTACGATAACTTCATATATTGTTATGAATTGCCACATAATAACCAAAAATGGTCAGTTATTGTGTAACCATAAAAATTCTGCATCAGTTTATACGTTGATGGTACTTTTATGGTAATATGTAGGCTAATATTTAAATGATTACATACATGTGCATTGCGAAAAATCTCTCAAGGACGTCATCAACATTCGCCATTTGCATTTTCGTTCTATGCTTGGCCTGTGCGTTAAAATTTGTGCAAGCTGACTTTGTGGTTTACATAGTTTGTTAAGTCTATTAAGTGCCTATTTTGTGTAACAAAGTGTATTGTGATCTTATATTGTTCGTTATAATTATGATGTGATAATTGAAAAACAGTAAGTTAGCTAGAGTTTTTCGTATTCAGCCAACCAGCCAGCCAGCCAGCCAGTTTTTATTATATCGTTTTCAAATAAGTGTTTTATATGAAATTTTGTGCAAAATCCTGCATTTCAACACCAAGCCTAATATTAAGGAAATATTTTTGTTTCTAACTTTTATATTTTAACTTTCCTATTTAATAAATATTTTATTATTAGCTTACAACTTAATTTGGTTTTATTGATACCGGGCATTTCCAAACTTCTCAATTCAAAAAATATCAATAATGACGACATTATTTGTTTGGTCTGGTATCTAACATATTTTTCAATATTGGATTATAATCCTTTTATAACGTTGGTATATATTTTACTAACTTTGGGTTCTCCTACGTAAATTTCACATAAAAGAATTGTATACCAGAATCCACTAAATAGTAAGTTATGCAAAATATATGGCTGCTTGAAAGTGTTCCTATAATCCAATTTATTGAAAAATGTGTGAGATTACAGCCAAAAATATGCTAGCAAAACGGTGGCATCATTAGTGGTCCTTTGATGGCCCATTGTTATACACTGTTGGCAAACTGAAAGATGGCCAGCTGCTGGCTGGTGGGACATTTCGCCAATGGTCCGCTTGTGGCTCCCCATAAAAGTGCCAATTATTATAAAGCTGGCGACGCACGGTGCGAGTGCCATTTATGTGCCAATTATGAGTGTTTGTTGGGCTGTCTTATCTGCTGAAATATTTCCGTTATTACAAGCGTATCTACAAAGAAAATTAAAATAGCGTTTCTAATGTGGTCATAACTGCATCCACTCATTTAGTTTGTGTTCAAGTGGTATTTGCATAAATACAGTGTGTGCTGTTTAATACCGTAACATCCCATTATTTTGGAACGCATTGGCCGATTTTACATTTTTTTTGAGATATAGTACTCGATGAGCTTTATTTGAAAATTTGTAATTTTCATATTTTCAAGGCCTACTAAGCTCCTTCAAATGGGTCGAAATTTCGAGAAGGAATTAGGCAATTTTTTATTGGCAAATTGGATAGAGTATTCGATTTGCAATTGTTTCAAATATATCTATATGAAATTTTAGCTCGATACCTCGTATAGGGTGTTTGTTATTCAATAGCCAAATTTAAAATTTCCCACTCTTCGACTGTATAAAAGTCGGTTAGGTTTACTAAAAAGGTAAAGTAGTCATTCGACTTAAGGAACATCAGACACTAAATTAGGAAGAAAAAAGAAAAGTTATTCTTTAAATAAATAGTGCTTCTATACATTATTCGGTTGCTGTACGTAGATGCTTTAATGAAAATTTTTTAAACAAATGGATTGGACGGAATAGCTTTCCTTTTTCTTCCTTATTTAGTGGTGTCAACGTCAGATACTAAATAAGGAAGAAAAAGAAAAGCTATTCCGTCTAATCTAGTTGTTTGAAAAATTTTCATTAAGGCACCTATGTAGAGCAACCAAATAATGTATAAATGCACATCCGCAAAACCAAATTTCAGTTACAACTTCTGTTATTAAAAATTTCAACTCGACTATACAAAAATTACAAATTGACGAGGAAACCTTTAACAAAGATCTCGAAGAAATCGAACACACAATTCAAACAATGACTCAAGCTATTGAGGCTGCTCACATAAAACTAAAATTTTTATACATTTCCGAACAATTAATGGCAAGTTATTTGTATATCGAAGATAATTTAAACGACAGCACTACAAGAAGTTTCACAGAGCTTACGAAGGAACAATTTGCCTCTCCCCATTAAATTATCGGCAGTTGCTAAGTATTTGGATATTATTGAATTACAAGCGTTTCAAATGGATTCTAACTTAGTATTTGTTTTAACAATACCACTTGTTGAACCACAAAATTATAACACCTATCGCCTATACCCTATCCCGATACTTGATAACAGAACTGGTCTGCATCACATTTTATCTATTTCACAAAAGTATATCGCGAGAGATGATGATTCTTTAATGTACATACCTATACAAAATTTGAAAGAATGCAAACCTCTTTATTTTGGAACCAAACTATATTCGAATCTGTTTGCATATCCTATCGACCAAAATGCCATATGTGAAGCCAGAATACTAAAACCACTGCCAAAACTTCCAGAGAACTGTCAAACTTCCTTCATTATTAGTCAGGGATACAACGTCCAAGAACTTGAAGACAACACATGGCTAGTAATTAATTCCGAACCACTTCACATTACCATCAACTGTCCAAAGAGAGAATCCACAACAGAGTTAACCAACAAAAATTCCATCATCAAACTACAACCAGGATGTTACGCCTATGCAGGCATTACTAGAATACAAGCCAGTGCCAAAGACTTTTCCGAAATTAAGAACAATTCACATCCTATCCAAATTCCTTTTGAATGCTGTAATCACATGCCTGACAAAATCGAAATTCCAAAATTAAAACCACTCAAATTAAACAGTCTCGACGTAGAAGATCTAGATATTGCAAAAACCAAATTGGACCAATATTCCAAAGACCTGGATGACCTCATAAACGAGCCTTTTGTGACCAAACACGTATCTTGGTTCACATATTTCATAATCACTCTCATCATTCTATTAGTTCTACTTTACATAACTTGTAAATGCAGAAGAAGAAGATGTGGAGCATTGCGAATCCAACCCAAAACGGAGAACTATCCTTCACCTCCTTCAGAGCGAAGCAGAGTTTTTACCAAATTTCCTAGACTGATTCCTCCAAGAAAGCGACCTGGTATTAAACCTCAAGAAGAAGAGGACATCGAGTTAACATAGACTTTCATATGTGGAGTTTTACCCTTGTCTATTAATTTAGACCATTGCATTTTATTCTTATCACATTTATGTAATGTACTACTCGCTTATTATTATTATCATTTACCAATTTTAACTTTTATGGATTTTATTATTTTGCTTTGTATTCATTCAACATTGTTTCAATTTATTTTGCATTATATTCATTTAACGTTTCTAACAATTTTCAAAAGTTGCTGCATAACATCAACTTTTTTTATTAAGGGGGAAGTTGTTATATAAAATTATACGCTTATTACCAAGACTTAGCCATAACAAACCTGCACAGGTATATCATACTACATGATAACGACTTCTCTTATTAATCGCTTATCTTAGAGATATTATGTTTCACCTTTGTTTCTCACATTTTATGCTGACTGTCGAATTGCATTTCCTTTGTTCTATATTTTGCTTACTCAGGTTCTGTATGTTATAAATACGACTAGACATGCTTTGTAAAATCAGTTATTAAACTCAGTTAGAATGCAACACTTCTAATTTACTATTCTAATTCCTTCTCCAAGAGCCAACGTTGGCTCCATTAAGTAAATAAATCTTTTTAAAAAGTCACTCATGTGAATCGTGATCTAACACATATACATCTACAGAATGTCATAAGAGAAAAAGCTTATTGCAGCTTCAGTTTTTTAATGGATGTAATGGAACAGTTGAAAATATCAAGGTTTTCCTGCAGGCAGTTGTAAGTACCACACATAAAATATAGAGGGGAGAAGCTTAAAGCATTTGTCCGAGGCGTGGTAAGGTAAAAAGTCATATGATGCCGGGTGCCCGAACGTGGTACATGAAACATAAGTTTTTCAACTATTTCAGGACAATTTATTTTGTTGTTAATCACTTTATGTAAACATGTGAGTGCCTGTCTTTTCCTACGATCCTCTAAACTATCTACAGAAAACCTACTTAATAGCACCTCTTGGGGATATCCAATTGGTGGGTATATACCGTCCATCTTATATGACAAAAATTTTAGAAATCGTCTTTGAATGCCTTCAAGTAGGTTTATATATGTAACATACCCTGGGTTCCAGATTAAGGACGCATATTCGATTTGGATTTGACATATGCGTTAAATAAAAGTGTCAGTAGATTGGTGTCCGTGAAGCCCACAGAATTTTTGATAACAAAGCCAAGGTTTCTATTTGCAGAGAGAAAAGTATCTTGTATATGATTTTTGAACGTTAATTTGGCGTCGAAAGTTACACCAAGATCTTTAAAACAATCAGTTCGTTTTAATGGTTTGGGATCAAGTTTATAATCATAAAGAGTTTCTTTCCTATTAGTGAATGACATTATATTACATTTACTGACGTTGAGTGGCAGACTTTGATTGCACCAAGCTTGTATTTTCTCGAGATTTCTTTGCAGCTTGTGACAGTCGGTTAACGTATCTAGAGTAGAAAAAATTTTCGCATCATCGGCATATAACAAGACGCCGACCTCCAGGTTATCTACAATATCGTTTATAAACAACACAAACAATAGTGGTCCCAGTATAGATCCCTGAGGTATCCCTGACGTGACGGCATTTTCAGCCAACCTTTGACGACGGTACTCCACATACTGTATTCTGTTGTTAAGATATGATTTAAAGAAATTGGCAAGCAACTGGGAAAAGCCTGTGGCTTCAAGTTTGTGTAGCAATACACCGTGGTCAAGCCTGTCAAAAGCCTTCGAGAAATCTGTATAAATCACGTCAACTTGGGTGTTGGCGTCGAGGTTATGTGATATAAATTGAGTTATGCATACTAAATTGGTGACAGTTGATCTATTCTTCATAAAACAGTGTTGACTTTGTGTTATCTGCCCCTCAACGTGTGGGTATATAACTGCGTGTAATGCAATCTCCATTATTTTTGCAAAATTACATATAATTGTAATCGGACGGTTATTTTCAATTTCATGTCAATCACCTTTTTTTTTTTTATAGACAGGGCAAATTCGGGATCTCTACCAGATGTTAGGAAATGTACCACTCTTGAGTGAGAGATTAAATATTGTCGTAAACAGCTCTACGAAAACATTAGCACAGTCTCTAACAACAAACGCTAGAGTTTCATCTGGCCCTTTTGTAAATTTAGGCTTGAGTTGTCGTAAGGCAGAGAGAACATCGTTATGCGTAAATTCACCAAATTCAAACATATATTGTTATTGAATTGGGTACTTCGATCAATGTTTTGCGAAGGTAAACTATATGTGGTTTCGAAGAATTCAGCAAAAGCATCAGCTATTTCCTGAGGATTTTGGTGGTAATGGTAATGAAGATTATCCGGTATTGCACTTGCCTCTTTTTTGGAGTTAATATATGACCAGAAAGTTTTGGGGTTATTTTTTAAATTATTTTGGATGTTGTTCTGATAATGTTTAAAGGCAGTGTCTGTGTCTCACTTTATCTGAGTTCTAAGAATTTTAAATTTCTTGTAGGCGACTATATTTCCCGTTTGTTTGTACATTTTAAGTTGTCTTGCTTTTTCTTTTATATTCCGAACTATAACATTATTATACCACGGCGGGTATTTCCTATGACAAGGTATCCTTTTGGGTACGCAGGAGTCAAAGATATCGTATAGTGTTTCGTAGAATTGCTCACACGGCGAGTTTACATCATTAATGGTTTTTAGAACTGACCAGTCCGTATTTTCAATTTTGGCATATAAGGTGTGAAATTCAGCTTTCCGACAGTTATATGTTACAATATTATTTGCAGAGGATTTTTTATTTGTTTGACTGTTGTTTGCATTGAGGTATATACTTAACGCCGGATGATGGGAATCCTCTTTTGGTAGGATATTATGAGCCTTTTCAACGTTACATGCAGTGCTGCAGATAACTAGATCCAATAATCTATTATTAGAATTTAACACGGAACTACATTGTTTTAGATCAAAATAATTAAAAAATGACATAAGTGCTGCTGTTTACTCGTTGATATTATTATTATGTAGGGTAAACTCTCTATAATTGGGTATATTAAAATCTCCAATAAAGTATATGCCATTATCGTTAGGTAGTGGAGCGTTTCAAATGCTTCAAAAAATAAATTATAGTGTATTATACCTAATGACGGAGGTATATATATATATATATATATATATATATATATATATATATATATATAACAAATAAGAAAATACTGGTGTGGTTAAATTGCATTTTTACACCAAACGTATCAATTAAAGGAACTGAATTTCGTATATAATCTAGGTTTAATTTAGTGGCAATATATTTTTTATCAATAGACAATAAAACACCTCCACCTCTGGTTTTGTTTGTAACAGAGTAATTGCGATTACAGCGAAAGATATTATAATTGCTGCATATTAACTCAGAGCTATTAACATGAGAGTCAATCCCGGTATCTGGGAGTGCGAGAACATCGTAGTCACAGGCATAAGAAGCACTTAATAGATCGTGTGTTTTGGTGTTTAAACCGCGCACATTTTGGTAATAAACGCAGGGGAGATATATAGATTTGTCCCTAGAAGCCGCCAACGGATGTCCGCAGAAACGCCAACATCGTTCTTATCACTAGCGCAAACGTTAACATGAGAAGGGGATTCCGATATAACCAGTGTATCTAATTGCTATGCCATATATACATTGGCTTTATACTCTTCAACTTTGTGATTATAAACATAACATCTAGAATCCCAAACAGCATGATTTATATCCAGATTCATTTAGTTTCAGACAGTTCACACATTTCAAATCCACGGCTTTACAATCTTTAACTGGATGATCTTCTGCACACCTAGGGCATCAGTACTTTTGTACAGTGCACCGATTAAAGTGATGACTGAAATCGTTACATTTATAACATCTTCTTAAATCTACCGAACCATAGACATCACAATAATCATAACCGACAAATAACTTACCATCACCTCCGGACATGAGATTGTTATATGTGGTTACATCTACCTGCAAGATTGCCTGAAATATATTAGAGTTTTTTTCTTGTTGGCCACAGTTTAATAACTTTGCATTCAGAATCTTCATTTAACACGGACTTTTTTGATGTCTCACAAATTTCACCAGTTCGGATTCTTCAAGTTTCTCAGATATCCCCACAAGACGAATTCTGGGATATAAGTTTTTGCATCACTTATCTCATACTTATCGGCTTTAGCTACGTCTTTCAATTTAGTGACTTTCTCATTTATGCAGCCTATAACAATTCCACCATTACTAATATTTTTTACACTTGATATATTGAGATTATGCTCCAGCGGATTAATTTCCTGTAGAAAATCTCCTTTGGTTTGGGCATTTTTTTGAGTGGTATTTTTCGGTTTGACTATTACAGCTGAATTGCTTTTTAATGTGGTTGAGTATAGCTGCACATTACTGTTTCTGTTGGGGGTTATTGTTTTTTGTAGAAGGATTCACCATGACATCGTGTATTTCACTTAACTTTTGACCTACCAGTGCAACTACTTTATTCTTGATATCGCTGAAAGCAACCTCCATGGTTTCAAAAATTTCTTCGAGTTTTTTTCCCAAAGATTTTATTCAAGTTCTCAGGTAGATGTTTCTCAAAGAGTAAACTACATTCTTCACAGGTCCATTTTAGTCCGGGGACTTTAGCAGTGAATTTTAAATCTTCGGCAGGAACTTCACAGCAACTCGCGTGAAACTCCCTGTTACAGAAAACATAACAGGATATACTTGCGTCACTTCTACTTATTTTTGTTTCACAAACACCACAATTATTATTCATTTTATTTATTTTTTATAATAGTTCATCGACTAGTTTCATGTCGATATCTAGTTTCTGCCACACATTGTCCTGACTGTAAAGTTGTAGACACAAAGTCACTGCATACGATTGGGATGGTCACGAAAGTAGGTACTTAAGTAAGTCAGTTTATCTTAAGTCGAACGACTACTTCACATTTTTAGTAAACCTAACCGACTTTTATACATGGCCAGTCGAAAAGTGAGAAATTTTAAATTTGACTATATGAGGTATCGAGCTAAAATTTTGTACAAAGGTATCTGAGACAACTGCAAATCGAATACGCTATTCAATATGCTAACAAAAAATTGCATAATAGTCGATCTAGAAATTTCGACCTATTTAGAGGAGCTTAGTAGGCCTTGAAAATGTGAAAATTACAAATTTTTCAAAATAGTCAAATAAAGCTCATCGAGCACTATATCTCAAAAAAAAAAATCGGTCAACGTGTTCCAAAATAAGGGGGTGTTGCGGTATTAAATAGCACACACTGTATATGATGAAAAATGTAATTTTCCAAAAACACAGTGTGACGATGCCATATAACATGGATTAAACATCTTTATTAATTCGGTGTAACACGGAAAAATAAATTACTGACTAATATTTTTTGAGACATATGACAGACGTTCCGGTACAAGAAGAATTGCAGAAGAGTGTATGCTCGGGAAAGAGGTGTTAAAATCTAAAATCCAGCATCTTCATAGATGAGAAATTGTTGAGTATCAAAAAATATTTCATTTAATTTCAGCAATATTAAGGAACATCTAATTTTTTGAGCAGCTAAAATAGAAGTTTATATGGAAGAACAGCAACCATGAAAAAATATTGCTTAAAATAGGTAACTACCAATACTTTAATGCATACAGTATATAAATACTGTAATGTTAATTTGTTCATCGTTAATAAATAGTGATAAAATTAACTAAACTAGATTTTTCTTGAAACCGGTGATTGAAACGAAATACAAACTAAATTAAACACATGTACACCTTACCTTTACCTTAAATTAGTAAACAAAGTATTCCCTAAGAAATACAAGAGAGACATTGGCAATATCTTACGATAGAGAATTGAATATTTCATTGCCGCAAATATCTGTGGAATACATTTAGAAGTATGTTATTACCAATTCTTATTACCTTATCGACCCACCAATATCGATTGAGGAAGGGCATCTTCAGCTGGTGGTATTCTATGCACAAATATCGACTAACAGATATAGCTTTGAAAAACTAACCTCTTTAACAGGCTATTTTTAAAAAATATTGTATTTTTAGATAAGTATTCAGTAAATGCCCTATTTGGGTTTATGTTTATAATTTTTGTTATTTAAGTGGATATGTTTGTTATTTACAGAATAATGACAGTCACTTTTTTGTCACTTTGACAGCGATAAAAAAAAGGTGCATCGTTTTTTATTACCGATAAAAATGCCTGTTCCTCAAAAGCAGAGTACATCTAGTAGTCGCACGTCACTTTAATATCTGTACCGTCAGCTATAATTTTTAAGTATTGTGGAAACTATACTGTACAATATGAGTCGTTTTGGGAAAATTATAATTATTTTTAATAAATTA
Source organism: Rutpela maculata (assembly GCA_936432065.2). Lineage (NCBI taxonomy): Eukaryota > Metazoa > Arthropoda > Insecta > Coleoptera > Cerambycidae > Rutpela > Rutpela maculata. Next base: position 154,560,922 of record OW386287.2, read on the forward strand.
TTGTTGTTGTTCGTTCACATATTCTGTCGTTAATTTATCTTGCCAAAAAACACTCTAGCTTTTCTTTTATGGGTAAATTTCTGTTTAATTCAAAATTTTTCCAATCAGTAATTTTGCTCGAAAAACTGACATTTGACAAAATCGCTCGACCTCCGGTCTCGCGATTTTTTCATGTCAGTTTTTCTTATAAAATCACTGATTGGCTAAATTATTTCGTCACAAAGAGAAATTTATCCGATAAAAAAAGCTCTTGTGATTTTACTGTTGATAAAAAACCTTTTGTTTGTTCACTATATTAAATATACGTATATGAAAATGTTTTTTGTTAAATTTAGATAATTTTGTACATGGAAAAAGACAATTGCAATTTTCGCCACCCTAATCATCCATTCTAAAAATTACTGGTAAATACCGGTTAACCGGTTATTTACATTTTTATTTACCGATTTACCGGTTATTAAAATTTCCGGTAAATTGCAATCCCTATTCAGAACAGATGTACATAACCAAAGGAAGTTACATGTGAAAAGGCTTGAAAATACAGTGATTCCACCCAACGAACTTTGAGTATCACTGTGCTGGGCTCGAACCCAGGAGCACGGTAGATAGTGATAAGTTGCGCTTACTGTATAACGTCTTTTACCAAGTATTTTACCTTGCCCGGTGACAATTATGCAAAAGAAATAGTCGTTTATCATTTTATATTTTATATAGAATATTTTCAAATTATACTCATGATGATAAACGATTTGAATTTATGACGTTATTTTATTCGTGTTAATATTGGTAGAAATGTCTGTACCAGACATAGGGTAAAAAAGAATTAAAGTGAATAACATAAATCAGTCATGAGACAGACCAGTGTGATGTATTCGTTTTGTTTGAAATTGTTTGAAAATATTTCAAATGTTTGTTTAACGCTCAAAGGTTACCTCAACTCATCTGTGAATGAGATAAAAAAGCCTTTCCCTTAAAATCAAAAACACTGAACAAAGAGAACATGACATTTAATGGATTACTAATGACCTGTGGGAGATGTGACTAACATTTAATATAATAGGGGATACGTATTTTCAATATTGTAATATTGACATTTATGGCTATATAAAGTTATTGTAAATTAAATATGTTAAAACTAACTTGAAATAAAAGAATCGCCAATGACAATCATGCTTTAAACTCCATGTTCACGTTAACAATGTATGGAACATAGTAAATGCAAACGAGATGATAGTATATTGCGTCTGCTGTATATGCACAAATATTTTGCATGATAATATATTGATCCAAAAGAAGCAAAAAAGTCTCATAAAATTTTTTTGCTTAAATTAATTATTTTCTAAAAAACAGATATTTTCAGGCCAGACACTATATATAAATATTGCGTAAGTCAGTTTTGCAGTAGAAACTAAGAACCAGTTCAATATCTTCTTGTTACCTACATCTCTCATTCTATTATGTTTATTGTATTAATAATGAGACGCAAAAACTTTTAAAAAACGCCGGAGTCTCTTTCATGAAAGGAATTCTCCGCTATCGGTATCTGCGGTCCAAACAAAATGTTCATACTTCGTTGTTCAGCCATAGGTAAGGCCCGCCGCCGCTTCCAATCATACAATGTTGTCAATGTGTTCGATTTATATAGTTATACAGTAAAAATAATAAAACAGTTTAATAAACGAAGTGACGAATTCAATGTTTATTGAAATTGAATTAACAGCTATTAATTTAATTACTACCATAGTTAGTTACAATAAATAAAAAAAAATTAATCTGATAGTTAAAATACATTTTTGCAGACAGTAAAATCAATGAAATTTTTTTAATAAAGACACAAAAAGCTTCAAAAAACCGACCTGGACGTTAGAGTGGAGTGAAAAAAAAATTATTTTCAAAAAGCTTGGGTGTGCAAAAGTTGCCACTTATTATTTTTTTTCAGTTCGCCCATTTTGAATATTTTGGAAAACTGATGATTTTTTCAAATTTAATTATACCTACTTGGAATTTATTATAGTAAATATATTCAAGATTAACTTAAAAAAAATTAATTAATTAATTAACTACATTAAAAGGTTACAATGCTAAAAAATTGAATATTTAGCAGCCCTTGAGGCAAATCATAGCTTTTTAATACAAAACTGAGTTTTTTTCTTAGAGATTGACAAAAATATTTGAATGGCTTTTTATACCTAAGCTAAATGTTTACACAAAAAAATATAAAAAGATATGAAGATTATTTGCAAGCGGGTTTTTCCAAAACTTTAAGGTATTTGCGGCACTTCAAAATAACATTAGATTTTAATAACATTTTATCCTGGTATTGCTTATTTGGTGTAGCAACTTTTGCAACCCCAAGCATTTCTGATTTCCAAATAGAGTGAAAAAGTGTCTTTTTTCACTCCACCCTACTGGACGTCATATTTTTTCTAATAAATCCTATTGTGGTTTGTGAAAAATTACTAAGATGGCAATGAGTAAATTAATATTAAATGTCAGTTAGTGTTTTCAAAACTGATTAAGCAAGGTAAAAGTAAAACTGTTTTATTATGTTTAAGTGGCAGTCTTGCAACGCTGTAAAATCCCTGTTATTGACACGACAAGGGAGCACGATAACCTTTTCTCTTCCGTCTTCTGCTTATAGTTGTACTGTCTAAACTGAAAACATTGCCTATTTCTAATTAATTTTTAATCAAAAAATGGGTTATATAACAAAGTGTGAAATAGTTAGTAAAGCAATAAGCTGAGAAAATAGACATCTGATTTTTTCTAATGGGGAATCTAAAACTGTAATTTCGAAAATTATAATTATGTACGGAGCAAGCTTGCAGGTATATTCAAAGTATTAAAAAATAAATAAATAATATAAGCCAATCAGAGAAAATGTCTCCGGAATGTTTGTTTAAGAAACGGAATAATTTTGTAGTAAATGTTTATAATAAATATTTTTATTGATGATATTACATATTTCACTTTTCACCATTAATTAGGAAAAGTAGTAGACATCCTAGAGCTAAGAAACATAGTCTAAGCGGGGAGTGGATAAAATTAACTTTTTGGCATATGTTTAACGTAGCTGTTGGAATTTGTCAAGCAAGTTACTTAAATATCTTTATAATTTGGATCCATCTTACTTCTTAAAACTTATCGATCGGAACTTTTAAATCAATCCAGGTCTCAACCTATTTCACTGTTTTTCCAAATTGTTCATTTCAGAGTATTTTTTTATTTGAGATCCAAAGAAAATGCCTCCCTGACGTTTTGCTTCTGATAAAATAGGAAATTTCTAACATAAACACTTGAATTAATCTCCGTTCTTGTCTAGTGCCTTTGTAAACTGCTTTATGAGAGCTACTTTTATGTCAAACGGTGTGACAAAACTTTTTCTGGATCAATTCTTACACACATATACCCGGGACAAAGTTGCCTATTTGGGACCATTCCTATTTAGCCCAATTAGTACAGTAAGCGAAGCAGTAAAAATGGTAAAATTCCCGGCCCGAAAACGATGGAAGGAATTTCCTTAATTTTTTTTGCAATATGCTTTATAAAATACATACATCAAAATCTATATTGTCGCATTATCTGCTTTTTATTTTTAAGGGTGGAAAACACGCCTAAACCTGAAAAATGAACAATTTTTCTAATTTTACGAAAAAATCAACGAAAATCCATATACTTTTGTTTCTGAGGTCGCTGAATATAACCGTGAGGTCAAAACTTATGAGACAAAAATATTAAGTGTTGAAATTACCCTTAAACACTGAAAAATTAATGTCTTTTAATTTTAGGAATAAAATCACGAAAATCCATATACCCATGTTTTTGAGGTCGCTGAATATGATTATGAGGTCAAAACATAGGAAAGACAAAAATATTAAGGATTAAAACGACCCTTAAATACTGAAAAATTAATAATTCTTCTAATGTCTCGAATAAATTCACGAAAATCCATACACTTAATGTTTTTTAGGTCGCTGAATCTGAGTGAGGTCTAAATTTACCAAAACAAAAAGAAAAATGGTGGATTAAAAATGGTCACAAAAGGGTATAGTAATATGTCTAAATTTTATTAAAAATACAGATTGTTATAAATAAATCAAATTAATACAATTAAGTAAACTAATTAAATATCATTTTTAACATGCACTCTAAACATACTAAAGTGCAATGCAACCCGCTTTTTCTGAGTATTATTCAAGAAAATGGACAGCTATTGCTCGTTTCTCTACCTACTATAGCAACACTGCCTAAAGGTCGTGTTGACTATAGACATTTAAAATGCGCGTACAAACTGAAAAGTTTCAACATTATTTCAAACTGTCATATCTCTAAAACAGTTTGTAGTAGGAAAAAAAAATAAAAACCCAAACTCTTTTTTTTTATAAGCTTCATTTCATTCTTATATCATGTTTTTATCAATCTTATAGTTTTAGAGATATTTCAATTTTAAATACATAATTTTCTTGCTTATGCGCTCAAGCGCCATCTTTAAATCTTTATATCTCTGGAACAGTTTTTTTATAAGCTTTATTTTTGTACTCTTACCATTTTTTATAAAAAAATATTTTCTGAGCAATTTCCAAAAACCTGATTTTTTTTTTCAAAAAATTAGGAAAATATTCATTATTGAAAATGGGTACAGAATGAAAAACAATTATTTTAAAACTTCTAAAAAATTTGAGCATGTTAGTAATAATATGCGTTAACTATATCTAGAAGCATTTTAAAAAAAATTGAATTAATAATAATTTATTAAAATTAAATTAAAATTTATTAAAATAAAAACGCAGAATAATGTAAAAGTAATACCTATAATACTCACTTCAAATATAACTGACCATTATGCGACATTGGTTTCTATAGAAAAAAACGAGTTACATTTTAATGAAAAAAAAGACTGCTATTTTGAAAAAGTTAATTATAAACAAATAACCCATGAACTGTCCAAAATAAATTGGACACATTTTTACGAAACAGGAGACTCTGAAGAGATGAGTAATACTCTAATAAATAACTTTAAAACTGCTATACAAAATGCAACCAAAAAAATAAGATTAAAAAACTTAAAAAAGAGGAAAAAATGGATTACAAGAGGTTTAATATCATCGATCGAAACTCGTGATAAAATGTACCAAGATTTACTAAAACAACCTTTAAACGTAGACTTAAAACAAAAATATAAAATATATAGAAATAAAGTAAATTCACTGATTAAAAAAACTAAAAAAGATTATTATGAGAAACAAATTGAAAATAATAACCACTGTAGTAAAACTCTCTGGAAGATAACAAAGGATATTATTAAAAGTCAAAGACAAAATCAGGAAATAACACAAATTAAACTAGATAACAATTATGTAGTAAATGACGAAAAACAAATTGCAAACGAGTTTAACAAGCATTACACAGAAATAGGAGAAAAATTAGCAAATAAAATAGTGTTACCTAATACAACTTTCCCTATTGCAATTACCAATCATTCTTTTTTTCTTACACCAGTAGACGACAAGGAAATAAACGGATACATAAAAGAACTAAAAAATAATAAGGCTCCTGGATTTGATGGCATCACATCAGAAATGTTAAAAGAAACAATAAACATAATAACACCATTATTAGTCAATCTCATAAATAAAATTTTTCAATCCGGAATATGTCCATCCAATTTTAAAGTTGCTATAATTAAACCTTTATATAAGAAGGGGGATAAAAATTTGATGGAAAATTACCGACCTATATCCTTGACTTCTAATATTGCAAAAATTTTCGAAAAAGCGTTAAAAAAAAGATTAGTGCAATACCTCAACAAATTTAATTTATTATCAAAAAACCAGTTTGGGTTCCGAGAAAATACATCAACAAGTGATGCTATAGCCTGCCTGACTAAAAAGGTTTATGATTGTTTGGATAGTAGTACACCATCCCTCTGTGTTTTTATAGATCTGGAAAAGGCCTTTGACACAATTAGTCACAATAAGATATTAAAAAAAATAGAAAATTTTGGTGTAAGAGGTCTTTGCCACGATCTATTGAAAAGTTATTTAGATAAAAGGACACAAGTTGTAAAAATAGGAAACCAAACAAGCAAAGTAAGAACCGTGCTCTATGGTCTTCCACAAGGTACGGTTCTTGCCCCAATTTTATTTATTATGTACCTAAATGACATATTTAGCCTAAATATTAGAGGAGATATAGTATCATTTGCAGATGACACCGCCATATTTTTTAAAGGAAATTCATGGGAAGAAGTGAAAAGAATTTCGGAATTGGACTTAAAGGTGATTAAGGATTGGTTTGATGAAAATATCTTGACCCTTAGTATCTCAAAAACAAAATATTTGCCATTTTGCTCCTATAGAAGCAATTTACCTTTATTTAATGAAATAAATATTGTTAACACTAATTTGGTCATAACTACCTGTGAAAAAATTAACTATCTGGGAATAACTTTAGACCCTCATTTAAAATGGAATCATCATATCACCAACACCGTAAAAAAACTAAGATCTTTAATTTACAGATTTAAAATATTAAAAGATATATTAAGCAAGAAACACATTAAAATCATTTATTATGGCATGATTGAATCGATTTTAAAATATGGTATTGTAGCATGGGGAGGTGCAAACAAAACTAACATTACACCATTAATATTAATCCAAAAAATATATTTAAAGATCTTATATGGAAAACCCAACCTTTATCCTACTGAATTATTATACAAAGAGTCAGAATTATTAAATGTCCGTAAGCTATATTCGCAATGTTTATTAATGTACCAATACAAAATATACTCAGAAACAACACTCGTTGATCATAACTACTACACAAGAGGTAAAACTAAAAAACAAATAAAGGTAGTCGTTGCACAAAAGACTATAGGTACAAAATGTTTTGTCTACTTAGGTCCTAGATTATATAATAAGCTCCCAGAAGATATTAAACAAATCAGATCTGTAACAAAATATAAAAAAGAAATAAAAAAATGGCTGCTGAACATAAATTACACAGAAATAGATACATTTATTAATACTGGAAGTCTTTAAGCTTTCTTTTAGTCTTTAAGTTTTGTAATTCCTCAAATTTATGTTTTTTACTTTTTGTAAATTTTCGTTTTTAAGTTAACTTCTAATATTTTAATTTTAATATTTTTCTTAATATTAATACCTGAAAATTCACTAACAGCAAATTCTATTGCAATTAAATGAAAATACATGTTTTATAAAATCCATGAAAACTTATATTGATAATACCCAACACGGGTCTATTGCCTTTGCATTCAGGTTCTTAGGACCCTTCGCAAAATAAATAGAACTTAGTTGGGTATTTCGCATATGTACGCACACTCTTATGAAACTACCCATTGCTCACAGACTCTTAACGAGTCTAAGCAATCACTCATTTATTTATTTATACCTATGCCTATACCTTTATATTAAAATTAATCATTGTATCTTTTGTTAACCTATATAAATAAATAAATATTCTATTCTATTCTATTCTATAAACAAATTAGAGCAATAAGACTAAAAAAAAATGGCGTGTAAATTTTTAAATGCGCTGCTCATTTGTTAGTAACTTTTTTAGTTTTCATTATAAAAGGTCGTAATAGGTCTTAATGGAAAGAAAATTTTAATACCTTTAATTTTTACAAGAATAAAATTTTTTCTCATAGTTGTAGATTTTGAATCATTTTAGATTTTAACGTCATATATTTTTTCTGTACGTTTTGGTGCCATTTTGAAAATGCCATATTTCCAAAACTAAACATCGGAGGAAAAAAAAAGAAAAAACCATTCGATTTGTTTTCGTAAAAGCTTTAACTTTATACCCTTTGCATTTTTTTATTAAGTCCAAATTTTTCGAGTAATTTAAAAAAAAAACGTCTAGGATACTGATTTTAGGGGGTGAAAATTGCAATTTTCAGTTCGCAATATCTCGAAAGATATGCATTTTAGCAAAAAAGTGTATAAGAACTTTCTTATCAGATTATATGTATTTTTTGTTTTTTTTTACGACAACTCCCGAGATGGGGTGGGAACCACCCCTAACTAAAAAGCAGGAAAAATTACAATATGGATTCTTATGTACATACTTGAAGTATGTTGAAGAAAAAAAATTGGGTTTTTTGGGTTTGCGTTTTCGGGCCGGGATTTAAAACTTCACTTACTGTACTAAATACTAATCTCATACAAAAATATGGGAACTTTGTATAGTCACGTTGCCATCCTAATAACCTACAGATAATCTTCAAGTCTCCATAAAGAAGCTAGTGACCTTTATATTCAATTACTTTCACATCGTGGAAGTATAGTAACGGTAAAGAATATTTCAATTTTTTTTGCTCAAATAGGCTTAGAATGTCATGAAACGTAGAGATTTTAAGTTTGAGCAAGAAGAAAGTTCGGTCTAGTCGGTCGGCCTGTCTGTCTGTAACTTTTTGTTGTGCGGACGATTACTCAGGAATAGTTTATGATATTGTCTTGAAATTTGGTACACCCATGTACTATGATGAGATCTGAATCCAGATTATATTTTGATCTTATTTCGTTGAGGAATTGAGGGATAAATTGGGGTAAATATGTAAAGCAAGTAAGTGAGAGTCAATAAAATTAGGATTTAGTGTATGTACGGAAAGCCGAGGTCTCAAATTTTCTTTGGTATTTGCTAGTCCCACTGCTACCCCCATTAACACCCCCATCACAATACTGAAAATTTAAATTGCTATTTAGTACGTATACAAGAACCAAAAGCCCCAAAATATTTTTGCCATTAATCATCCACACCCCATTATTAAAGGAAAAAAAAATAAACTGTGATTTAGTGTGTGTACAAGTAGTAAGTGTCCAAACATTTTGTTTAGCAGCAGCCCCTATACCATCCCCACAGGAAATCTAGATGTAGAAGTAGTGATTCCTTAGACAGCGGTTTTTTTATTAGAAATTCGAAAGTTTTCTGCGATTGCATAAAACGAGCAACAGGAACAAATGTATATACATTGCGGTTGTGAAGAGAAATGCCTTTTTTACTTTCCTCGCTTACCGAAGGGAAGTATTTTAATAGTGAAAAGATCTCTCTCCGAGATTTCTCCGGATTTTTACGTTTCAGAGTGCGTATATTACGAGAATTAAATCCGTTTAATTTCGTCAGTCTATCTGTCTGTCCGTCTGTCTGTTGGCGCTATATCCACAAAATCACTTGACGGAGAAGGATAATATTTGGTAAGTAGTTGACGCTATTGCCAACGAAGAACGGTACAGTTCCGCTGAAAAATATACATATATAAAAATATAATTAAGGAAAAAAATACCACCATTTAATTGAAAGAAACAATGGCTTGCATCTTTAATATTATTTCGAGGGCTTAATAATTTTGTTTCTGCTAATTTATATTGACGTAACAAGAGTCTTGCATATCTTAGCTTCTAATATTGAACGCAGAGTGCTGAAGAGTTTCCATTTTTTTTTTTTTCAGATACATTAATGCACCGAGATTAAATTTTATTGAATTCTCTATTACCCAATAAATCGAATAAAAGAAAATAAATTGAGAGTTCCGGAAATAGAAGTTACTCTGTTAACTTAATCTTTCTACCACCTCCCACACCTGGTTAAGGTTTTGAGCAGGCAATCCAATAAACTTCATTTAACTAACTAAATTATTTCGGCTGGAATATAAGAGAGAATTTATTTGAAAAGGACTACACATTTTTCTATGACGCGGCTGTGGAACAAAAGTGATTTAATCATCAGTTCTGATGAATTATATTTTCATATTTTCAAGATTGAAGGTTAGTTGAAATATAATTCTCCCTATACCATGATACACAATATATGATATAGTACGTAAAATACTAAAATGTTTGTGTAGAACTGAAATACTCTTAAAAAATTATTTAAAAACATACAACAACTTGATAGACTACCCATCAAAAATCAGAATTTAACTATCAATATTGTATTAACGATTTATTTAGACTTCTTCTAATAACCTAATTATCTAGAAAATAGAGGCCTATATAAATGACATTTATTTACAAAATACAAATACAAATCTAGTGACATTTATTGCAATAACATTTAAATTTTTAACATTTTAACATTACACACTACACAGGCCTGCAAAAAATTTTTTTATATTATTTAGGGTGATCTAACAGTTTTGAAGGGTGTCGAATCCGAAAATGACATCAGTTTTTCTCCATCACCCACCATTTATCCGCAACTCGACCCAATATTTTGAACCTAATAGGTATGAATATGGCTATTTTGGAATGTAGAGATGTGTTTAAAAAATGATAAAAAAGATTTATTATTCCAAATTAAGTTTATTTACAACAAAAGACGCTGTTAACGTATTTTCAATTAATTTAATCCACATTGATAGCCCTGTACTTCCTTTCCCTCTTCATGGAAAAGCTCCGATTGTCACTTTTCCTCTTGTCGGTAACACCTGGATTATCTCGATGAAGTGACCAACAGTAGCCTCAATACAAATACTCAAATACAAATATGTATGTACCTATATAGTTCTAGGTGACATTATGTTATTATTTTACATAAAAAACGCCGGCGTCTTTGAATGGCGGTACAAATTGTACCGCCACTCAAAGACGCTGACTTTTTTTATGTATATAATATCACCCAGGACTGAGGAGAACGATACACTTCTTAAAATTCATTATTTATTATTGTCAAATCCTAAAAATAATGTTAGGGAAAAAATTATGTCCATTCATATGTTACAAGTTTCAAAGTTATAAGTGCAAGATGTGCAGTCGAGCGAATTTTTATTATTCTGATTTTGCCTGTCGCACCTAAAAATCTGCCGCTTTACGCACGTGCGTAATTAGCATATAGGGTAATCCAGCACTGCTCCCATTTCAATGAAACCATAGTCCAATAAGAAAAAGGAATAGGGAAATATCTGTTTTGCAACTAAGAATTTCATACTGACATCGACACTCAGAAAAAATGAAATTTGAGAAAAAACTGAGGGTGATGGAATGTTTTCATTATTTTTCCCGGATTCAGCACGCAAAAATCTATAAAGATCACCTATTAGTTTCAAATAAGTTTTTTGGTCGCAGGCCTGTGTCACTGAACAAAAATAATCTAAATACAAGCAGAATATTAACAGCAGGGGTACAATTATACAGGGTACAATTCATATATAGGATACCTCAGCTTCACGTAGTCAAAAGATCCTGATAATCTTGTAAAATGGGATTGGAATAGGGCACAAGAATGTCTAATTAAAAAATATTTTAACATATACGAGGTGATCCATTTAAGCGCCCAAAATTTTGTACACTAGATTTCCTCTTTGACGAAAATTACACAGATTTTCTCCAGATTTACCCGGATTTCCTTAAGATTTCCTGGGATTTCTGAAGATTTCCTGGGATTTCCTAAGATTTTCTCGGATTTCCTAAGATTTCCTTGGATTTCTTTAAGATTTCCTCGAATTTTTTTCATAAAAATAGATTTCCTGTGATTTCTTAAGGTTTCTTCGGATTTTCTAATATTTCCTGGGATTTCCTTAAGATTTCCTCGGATTTCCCCGGATTTCCTTCTGAGTGTACACCAGATTTCCTTCGTGGTTTGCCCCTCGGCGCGAGGTCATAAGTTTATATTTCTTAAATGGAACACTTCGTATATGACTACATTTTTTTTATTCTCCTTTTAAAGGCGATTTAAACGATATGCCATTTGATGGGTCAACCAAAAACATGTAAAATTTGTGAGCTCAACCTCACTGTGATGTAACAGAACAGCATTTTGAGATCTAGTTTGTACCAAAGATTGTTACTAAACCTCTGATTTATGCTACTGTACAAATTAAATAAATACATTAATTTAACAAAAAATGATACACCTTCGACCTCGATTTCTAAAGAAAATGAGTGGCAGCAAGTTTCAAATAATAGGAGGAGGCGTTCTGTTATTATTGGAAATAATAAGGAATCTACTATACAGGGTGTTCCAAAATATGCAGTTCTACATGTGTATAGGGTGGATCCAAAAATAACTGCCACCGAATTGGCAGAACAGCTGAAATCTCATCTGCCGGAAGTATTATGTGAATCTATAACGCCAAAACATCCTGGACTTTATTCTTCATACAAAGTATCTATATATGAATCCAGTTTCAAGACGGCGATGAATCCATCAATATGGCCTTTTGGTGCGTGCATCAGTCGTTTTTTACAGATGGGCCACAGAAAGGGAATGCAAAAAAATTAATATTTGATCCTAATATTGTTCTGCTCAATATAAATACTTTGAATATCGATAAAATTAATAATTTGAACTTGGATATAAGTAGCTACCCAAATTTAAACTTCTTGTGCCTGGTAGAAACTGGGGTGAAATCAGATATAATTAATACATTTCATATTGGCGGATATAAATTAATAAGCTCATTTTGTAGATCTTCTTTTACATGTGGAGGGGTTGAAATTTGGGCAAAAGATAATATTGACGCAAAAGAAATTATTCTTGAAAGTTATTGTATTGAACAACATTTTGAAATTTGCGCTGCTTCTTTTAAACAAAATGGTATCACCCGTATAATATTAAATTGTTATAGGTCTCCTTGTGGGGACGAGGGTATCTTTTTAAATAAGATTTCCGATGTATTAAATAATTTGTTCAGACCAAATATTGATTTTATTTTATGTGGTGATTTTAATTATAACATGTATAATGTTAATTATTTTAATTCTTTATGTACTGTGTTATCCAGTTTTAACTTAATATCTGTGGTAGAGTGGCCAACCCGTGTTACAGACACTACATGTACTTCTATAGATCACATCTTTGTTAATTGTAAAAACGATGGAATTTGTTTAGTTTTAGACAATACCTTTTCAGTCCATAGAACAGTTCTATTAGAGTTACATTCCGAGAAAAACTCACAAAGTACATCTCATATTAAAAGAAGTTTTAATGATAACGCTATTTTAAAATTTGAACAAGCACTTCAAAATGAAAATTGGCAATACCTTTATATTATAGACGACCTTAATTCAGCATTTGATCTCTTTTATGAAACATTTTTATATTATTTTAACTGTTTTTTTCCTAAGCGTAGATATTATATTAATACAAGTAATGACAAAAAATGGGTAAATGATGCGGTTAGATCATCTAGTACACAATTGAAAGATTTATATATTTTAAAAAGAACATATCCCGACTTGACTTCTACCTATAATAAGGCAAGAAGGGTACACAATAATTTAATTAATAAAACAAAAAAAGAATATTATTAAAATAAAATTATTAATGCAAGTAATCCTTCACGAGCTGCTTGGAAAACAATTTCAGAGTTATCAAATAAAAATAAAAAACATAATAATTTGATAATACATCATGAAGACAATACCATTGAAAATCCAGAAATGGTTGCCTCATTGTTTAATGATTTTTTTATTAATACACCAGTTAATATAGTAAATCAAATACCACACACCCATACTGCCTCTTTTTCTACAAATTCAAGAACTATCGACCATACATTGTTTTTAAGACCATTTACTGTGGATGAGATGTTTTCCTTATTAAACAATAAACTTAAAAACAAAAGATCATCTGGGCCAGACGAAGTACCTGGTTTTTTAATTAAGAAAGTTTTAAAGATACTGGTGACACCATTTACTTATTTGGTAAATTTGTCTTTTAAAACAGGAACATTTCCAGATACCTTGAAAATGGGTAAAGTTGTACCCATTTTTAAGAAAAATAATCCTCATCTTTTAGAGAATTATAGACCTGTAACAATACCATTTAGTTTTTCTAAATTACTTGAATATTGTTACCTAGACCGCTTGTTAAATTTTTTGACGAAATTTGAAATTTTGTCCGAAAAACAACATGGGTTTCGTAGTGGAAAATCTACTATAACGGCTGTTACAACATTTTATAATCAAATAATTCATTATATTGAGGCAGGCGAATGCCCTGCTGGAATATTTTTTGATTTCAGAAGGGCGTTTGACTGCGTCAATCATACAAAATTGTTGACTACATTGTATAACTATGGAATTAGAGGACAACCGCTAAACTGGATCAATTCATTCTTGACTAATCGTCAACAGCACGTGAGCATACAACACGTCAGTGAAAATAATGTATATAGAGCCAATTCTGAACGTTCGGTTTTAAGTATGGGAGTTCCACGGGGTTCAATATTGGGCCCTGTATTATTTATATTGTATATTAATGAGCTTGATTTTATTCTATGTAATGAATTCTTTTCAATGTATGCTGATGATCTTTCTATGATTATTTCAGATTTTATACATAATGTGTTAGAAAGTAAATGTAACAATGTTGTACAAAAAGTATCTACATTTTTCAATCAACATCAGTTGTATTTTAATGCAGAAAAAACTCAAATAACTCAGTTCCATAATAGACAGAAAAACTGCGAGTCTATTTCATTTAAGGTCAATGAATCATTAATAACAGGTACCCATGAGAGTATAAAGTTTTTGGGTTTACATATTGATAAATGCTTAAGCTGGAAATCGCATTGTGAATATCTGATTTCCAAACTGGCATCAATTACATTTTTGTTTAATAATATTAAAACAATGCTTACTAAACAACAATTGATTAATTTATACTATGCCCAAGTAGATTCTAGACTGAGGTATGGTGTCTGTTTCTGGGGAAACTCCACTCTATCACAGAACGTTTTTATTGCTCAAAAACGTATATTGCGTTGTATAGCTAATATTTCTAGTACCCATTCTTGTAAAGGGGTATTTAGAGAGTGTAATATTTTAACCTTGCCATGTTTATACATTTTTGAAATGTGTGTTTATGTTTATCAAAATAAGAATGTATTAACTGTAAATAAAAATATTCATAACATAAATACCCGTAGCAAGGAAGATTTTAGAATACCATATGCAAGACTAAATATAACTTGCAATTCCCCAAATTACATGGGTCCAAAAATGTTTAATTATTTACCTACAGAATGCAAATTAGCTAGAAGTTTACAGGATTTTAAAAGTAAATTAAAATTGTTTTTACTGTCAAAATGTTTTTATTCTGTATGTGATTTTTTTACCTAGTTTTTTTAAGGTAAAGTTGACTATTCCTATACAATTGTAATGTTGTCATTATGGAAAATAAATTATTATTATTATTATTATTATATGTTATCAGATTTAATGATAACGACCATTTTATTCCAGGTGAGTCAAGAGAAACCAAACCTACTTTTTCTGATTTTCGCTCTTTTCAGTGAGAATATTTTGAAAATAATCAACTCACTTCTACTATGATATATTTCTCTTCGAACAAAAAGAAAATCAAGAAAATGATCAAATGAAGCTCTATTTGCAAAAAAAAACAGAGTGAAAGCACTAGGAATTGAAATCAGTGTCTACTTATTTATAAAAAAACAATGGTCTTGACAGACAATAAATCAGACTTTGACTTTAATCCCTCAACTGAGCGAACTAGACATAGTAAGAAAAAACTGTTTGCACAATACTCTATTAATCACAGAGTGTACAGAGGTTTGTCCCACTGGAAGCACTTCCAGAAGTACTTTTGTACAGGCACCGCGGTCCTGCTAGCAGGATAATATTCCGTTTATTCATACAGAATGTAATATAGTGCCAGCGGAACACGCAGGAAACGTGATTATAGTATTTGTTGTCATTATCTTTCGTAACTCGAAGACCAGCAGGTAGAACTCACGTTTAATCGTAATTTGTTTTGTACTAATTATTTGTACTAATTATTTGCATTAATTATTTTTTTTCGCCGTCAAATAATTTTTTAAATAACGCGCCAACGCACAGACGACGTGATTATACTTCCCTTCGGGAAGCGAAGGAAGTAAGAATTTGTTTGAAATATGAACAACGCAAAATTCCTTTTTATGTTTCTAAATATTATTTGTAAATCGTCAAAGATACTGCTTTTTGGGTCCAAGGAAATAAAAAACACAGTAAAGTCGAATTGATTTAATTTAATTTTTTTCGACAACATTCCACCTGAAATTTTATTATTGATTCTTATGTATTATGACCTCCTGATTACGAAAAAAATATTTGCGTCCGATAATTCCTTGAGTGTCGAAAGTTATATGCACTTTTTAACGCGCCTTCGCGGATTTTCAGCTTATCTGCTTATCTTGTACTAGTAATCGGATGGGAATTTTTAAAATACTCGCTTATTTGAAATAAAATTCTTAAAAAATACAGACCTGTCCGATATGTCTTGGTCAATCCGCCATCTAGGAAAAAAATAGAAAATACCAAAAACGGCCGAACACATCAAAATTGATTATCTTTTCTATAAGAAGGAATAATTTCACCAAAGTTCGCAAAAATAAAATTCATTTAAGGGCAAATATAATGCACCAATCCCGGACACCGTATGTCAAATAGAACGGTCAAATATGGCGGACGAAATAAAATTTTTAATTCTTCGTCAATTATCATTGTACATCACTTTTTCTTGTTTTTGGTTGTACGTTATTTTATGTACTTTTAGGAAATAGAGTTCATTTTTTTAATTTTCAAAAAAGTGCATTTTTTTATTTTTAAAAAAAGTTTATTTTTACAATTTTCAAAAATGTATTTTCTTTACTCTCCTTTTTTTCATCGAAACAAAATGAAATATACTATAGAAAGTCTCGTATAACTTCAAAAATTGAATACAAAATGGAACTTCATTAATTTGAAAAGGAAATTTATTAAGCATACGTATGGTAATAATAATAATATATGAATATATGATCAATAATCAGAACCAAGCAGTCAAGACTAAAGTGATATTATTTTTGATGAAATCGATCGGCAACGTCTACATTTTCGGCGCGATTTCAGATCGAAAAATGCACAATTCCAGTATTTTAGGCCGTTGCTAAGAAACTATCAGAAAACAGACCGGAAAAGATCCGTTGCCAAGCAACGCTCCACAAAACCATACGGAAATGTTACTTTCCCGTATGGTTTTTTATGTATATTTTAGATAGTAAAGAAATACATACAGACAAACCAACTCATATTAAAATTGCATTTATTAGTATGCAGTTAGATTGTAATGAAGAAATGTTATGCATTAATACAAATTCCTTAATTTATAAATATATTGATTGTGACTTCAGAAAAAATAGTATGTGTACTTCGGTGTGAAAGCACATTTCCGGACTTCGATGCTTGTTGGCCTCGGCTAGCGCCTAACTTTATTCTTGCTAACTGTGGTGAAATTACTCCTTCTTATAGAAAAGATATTCAATTTTAATTTTTTTGGCTATTTTTGGTGTTTTCTATTTTTTTCCATATCGGACAAGTCTATATTTTTTAAGAATTTTATTTCAAATAAGCCAGTATTTTTAAAATTCCCATCCGATTACTAATACAAGATACATTAAGCAGATAAGTTGAAAATCCGTGAAAGAGCGTCAAAAAGTGCATATAACTTTTGACGCACACGGAATTTTTGGGCACAAATATTTTTTCGTAATCAACAATAAAAATTCAGGTGGAATGTTGTCGCCGAGAAAAATCAATTCAACTGCACTATATAGTGTTACATTTGGGAGACAAAATTAATTTGGCGTTTCCTGATTTCCCCCGATATAAAATGGACGATTTCGTTAGCTCTGGCAACAGTGGGGTAAACCAGGGATTTTTTTGTCAATTTCTGGTACAAACTAGACCTCAAAATTCCGTACTGTTATGTCGCAGTTTGCTCACAACTCAGCTTCTGATACAAATTTATCATGATACCAACTAATCACAGAGTCGTTGTTTGAATCGTCTTTAAAAGGAGAATCTAAATACATAATAATACACCGAATGTTTCATAAAATTATGATGTCACGCTTAAATGATTATCTTGTATATTTCAAAACATTTTTTTTATCTCATACTGTCCGGTAAATGACTATTTCCCGAACTCATTTGCGGCCGGTAAATCGAACATTACAGTATCTGATACCGTAATGTGTTGCCTGCGAACATTACAGTATCTGATATTGTAATGTGTTACCTAGCAACACTATTATATTATTTGTTTCCATTGACAAAACAATCCATATTCTTTTTATGTATATCTGATGAATTTTTCGGGATTAATTTTCCCTTGCTTCCACAATTTTATTTATAATCTCCTCCGAAATCTCCTTAATACAAAACAATGCAAAAATTATAGTTTTATTTATTTGACAGTGACAAGCTAAAGACAATCATAATTAGCTAGGGAAAACAATTGCTATAACATCGTTGAGGTGATGCGATTGTTAGATTACGAACTAATATTTGTTAGGTTTCAATAATTATAACTTTTTATCCATTTTAAAGAGGATTATAAAGACAGTATGAAATAAAATATTATACGATAAACGTCCGGAAGGTGTCATTACAGTACTCGTTTATATTCCGGACTCGGCTCCTGCGTCGCCTCGTCCGTAAAACAACTCGTACTGTAATGAGTCACCTATCGGACTTATAACGTAAGTTACTATAAATCATACACATTTATGCCCTTTGCCACCCCGTTTTTGAACATTTTCAATATCGTTTATGAGAGAACCAGGACACGAGGACGATGCGAGGTTAACACACCCTGTATACTCAAGTAAATTGTGATATTAAGAGCAAAATGATTGTTCAGCCAGTAACTTAAATAAATCATTTATGTTATGTTTATCTTAATGAGTGAAGTGAAAAACTGAGTCGGTCTTTACTATGACACGATCGTAAAAATTAATTAACGAAATTCCAGAGGCAGCAATGTGGCAATATAAGAATGAAAGCGAAACTGCTTTACTTTGTCCTCTTCACTTTTAGCTATGCCAAAAATTATTAGGGGCGTTTAATTACAATTTAACGTTTGGATTGTGGTTGGAAGTGATTTTAATTAAGGCAAATATTTGATTTACTTTATTGAAAACCTTCACTAAATTTGTTAATGGAGCGTACACTTGCAAATGGTTTATACACTTCTGAACAGAATTTAACAGTGAACCAGTAGCGGCTGGTGAAATTTCAATAATTTTTTTCTCGTCTGTGGCGCATGGAACCCATACGAAATATGGGAAATAACATCTAGAGAAGCGCTTCTCTAAAAATTTTGAAAAAGCAGTTTTCGAAAAAAAATTTCAAAATTAGGTTGCTCCCCCTGGTCTAGGGACTTCTGTTTATTTTTTTTGTCATATATATTTGACTTTTAATAAAAATACAATAGGTTTTGGAGTTTATGAAAATATTTTCATTATTGACTGAAATACAATGAACTGAAATTTTGTAATTTACAATTTAACAAATTACAAAATTTCAATTCGTTGTATCTCAGTGAGTAATGAAAATATTTTCATAAACTGCAAAACCTATTGTTTTATTTTTATGAAAAGTCAAATGTATATGACAAAAAAAATTTTTAAACAGAAGCCCCTAGGGGGAGCAACCGAATTTTGACAAATTTTTTCGCAAACTGCTTTTTCAAAATTTTTAGGGGTCGTTAGAGAAGCGCTTCTCTAGATGTTATTTTCCATATTTCGTATGGGTCCTATGCGCCACAGACGAGAAAAAAATTATTGAAATTTCACCAGCCGCCACTGCAGTGAACGAATGTAATATCAGGATTTACTATAATATGGAATAGAAAAATAAGTTGGATTTTACTCTATTAAATATTAAAACGAGTAGGAGTTGCTGTCGGGTTTGGCCGGCTGTGAATGCCTACTTTGCTTTAATATAGTACAATTAATTATTTGTTGGCGCCACTGAGATTATTACGTTTCTTCTTATTCACAGCATTTTAATAGACGTTTTGTGACCCATAAACTACTATAGTTAGCCTCGCTTTGCTATATGATATCATTACGCCTTTAGGCGCACGGCCTCACCAAAGCTTTTTCTCGAGATGTACGTGCATGATGACTTCATCCCGACGCGCAGTGGAAAAAATCTGCCGACAGTAGAGATACCAATCAATTTAAATTTAAAAAAATGGAAAATACCTTTAAGACATTGTACTGTAGAGTAATGCTGCGACAAAATGGCTTTGAGTTAACCTATCCTAAAAATCGCAGATATTTCTCTTTATTCCGCGTTTACCTCCTTGGTCGAGAGGACTTTTTTAAGGGATTAAAAGGTTTAAGGTGGTGAAATTTCGAGATTGAAGTGAAATAAAGTTTCAGTGATCAAAAGTTTCTCTTCAGGGTTTTTTGATGCTGATCATCATTAATCTTACTCACATCTTATCGATCCTTCAAAGGAAAGGTTGATCTAAAAATTACAATATTCCAAATACTCGTCACTAGTTGCGCTTAGACTTGTAAATAATATTTTACTGACAGGTAAAAATAAGGATATTTTTTATCTACATGATTTTATTCCTATGCATTCAGTCTAATAGTTAATTATTAATTATTTTTTATTTTATTTTTCGTTTTTGTTTAATCTTTTTAGTCTAAATGCTTAGAAATAAAATCACGTGGATAAAAAACTATCCTAATTTTTATCTCCCAGTAAAATAATAATTACAAATCTACATGCAACTAGTGACGAGTATTTGGAATATCGTAATTCTTAGATCAACCCCAGTTTTCATTCCTTTGAAGGATCGATAGGATGCTAGTAAGATTGAAGATGATTCTCGAATTTTCGTCACTCTAAATCTTCAACTCCTATTAACTCCTTAAAAGAGTTATGGTTCATATGTTAAAAACTATTCAAGAAACTTAAGCAATTAACTTATAGTAAGATTGAAGATGATTCTCGAATTTTCGTCACTTTAAATCTTCAACTCCTATTAACTCCTTAAAAGAGTTATGGTTCATATGTTAAAAACTATTCAAGAAACTTAAGCAATTAACTTATGATCCCAAAATGGACTTGTGATATCCAATCTATATGAGCACTACTTCGGTTATTAGTGACCCTCGACCAAGGAGGTAAACGCGGAATAAAGAGAAATATATGCGATTTTTAGGTTAGGTTAACCTAAAGCCACTTTGTCGCAGCATTACTCTAAAGTGCAATGTCTGAAGAGTATTTTCCATTTTTTTTTAAATTTAAATTGATTGACATCTCTACTCTCGGTAAATTTTTGGCAAAAAAGGGCACATTTCCCCACTGTGCGACGTCTTAGAGAGCGTCCTTATCGCCACTTGCTATCTGGTTCTCCCTAAATTGTTAACCGTTATATAGTATCCTCTTTCCGATTAATGTGGAAAAAAAAAAAGATAGGATTCAAGAAAATATGACCTGAAATATCGCTTTGGGGATATATTTTTTGAGGAATAAAGTTCTTGGGCCGTTGGACTATCCAGGAAAGTGGTAAAAACGTCTCAAGGCCCACATAGTCGAGATAGTTCGCGGATTTTGCCATTAATTCTGTACTCTTTTGCCCAGTTAAAGGTATTAACCACAAAGACTTTAAAGTATATCATCCTTCACACGAATGTGTTCTTATGGTATCTGAGCGGTTCTCATTTAATTGATCTTTATTTTCTTCTTATTCACGTTTTCACAGACGGTTTGTGATCTAAAGCATTATTCTAATTGGCCTTCCTCTGTTGTATGGCACGTCTGACAACATTACGCCATTTGCCACGGTTGCCTGTTAAACGAACTGCCTCACCAAATCCCTTTCCTATCAGAGCCTTTATGGCATAAGCCAACCGTTTGATAGGTCGTATTATGTGCCCTCTGGTTTTCGCTGAACTATAAATTGTTCTATATTGTTGTCTCTTCGGTCAATGTGGCCGAAAAATGAGGGAATTCATGAAAATATGATGCTGGAGAGATACTTTGAATAATCGAACTGTTGATGCGATGAATTATCCAGAAAATTCTTAAGAAAAGTTTCCAGCTACAGCACACAATTAAATTTTCACAATTAAATTTTGAACCTTGGCACATGGAGAACATGCAACTGCTTTTCCAAAAATAAAAATGTCTACTTCCTTTTTGCCCTTTTATAACAAAAAACCGGAATCGATTAATCAGACCTGTTCCTTAATCCCCAAATGAGGCTTTTGGCATTTGTCAACTTAAAAACAACACAAAAATCATTAGACAAACTTTTATGTATTTAAAATATTCGATTTCTTAATACCAAGGTAGCCTATTCTATATAATTTTTATTTAAATAACTGGATACTGTATAGAAATAACTTCATGATTTATTTTAGGAAGCGACATTAGGCTGAAATATTTATCACACTACAAAAATTTCGTTTCACAATTAAAACAAGTGAAAGGGATTCACTGACACTAAAAGATTTACCGGTTTACCAAGTGTTGTTGAAAACTACCGCTACGGATTTAAACTGTCACAAACTAAGCATTTTTGAAAAAATCGCAGATATGCATCCTTCGACACTACCAGCTAATGCATTATTTTATTACACAGCGTACTGTAACGAACTACGTCACCGTAGTCGGTGTAGAAATACCATCCATATTTCTCATTTCTACTTATTTTGAGGACACGATAAAACTAACATTGTAGAATCATTTATTAGTGTTTAGCATTTAGCTATAAATTATGTATTTATAAGAGTATTAAAAATTTCATCTTAGCCACTTTAAAATTAACATAAATGTAAAACAAGTTTTTGTAGTTGAAAAGAAGATGACTTTCGCTTTTTTTTTAATTACGTTTAATTCTTTATATTTTTTTTGTTCAACTCTTTTATATACGTCATCATTAGAGAGAAAATTGTATGGCTTGGATTGGATATTTACTTATGAACTTGAAATTCAGCCAAGTGATTGCACTTATCTTTCTTGATTGCACTTCCTTTGAGTTTCCCACGAAAACAGAAGCCGTCGCGCGAACAAATTTTCTGTTAAAAATTGTACGATAAATTAAAAGCAACTGATGTTTTCTAATAATATAAATACTCTTTTTATATTTAAACATCAAAACGTTTAGTCTTAATTTATAGTTATAGTAGATATTAACTTTAGTATCAACATTGTTTTGAAGTATACCAATAAGAGAAAATTAAAGTTTGACATTTAGCTTGTTTTTGCGTGTCGTTTTCGAAGGTAACATTGAACATTTTTGAAAATTTTTAATATAAGCAGTGCAGAATACTGACTAGATATCATACTTTAGGTACTTATCTCTCTACAATCTAAGAAATGGCTAGGATAGCGTGACCATTCGCACTGTGCCAACACATTAGGTGTAAAAACATTATATAATTTCGCTGTACACATGTTCTATTTCAATAAATTTTTAATTTTAATTTCCACATTTGATCTACAAAGTTCACAAAAAAATATGATATTGTGTATAACTTCTTATCCAGAGGATTAAAAAAATGACATACCAAAGTTGTTTAAAGTAATTTAGCACCCATTTGGATATCTTCAAAAATAATTCATAACAATCTTTTCTCATCGGGCTCCATATAAGATTTTTTGAAAAATTGTTTAAATGTAGTAATTAATAATTTTGTTCTAAACATGGAAGAAGGTTAAATGGTTCGGGAGAGACCCGATAGATAACCAGATATAACGCTTTTGGACTTGGACTTGGACTAGTCTGGCTAACTAGAAAATAAAGTGTAACAGAATAGGTCGAAACCCTGGATGATATAAATTATAGAAACGATTCGTATGCTTCAGGACTCGCTTGAGGATGTCTTCAAAAATAGCATAAATGTTCTTGAACCGCTGCCTGGCTGGTTGCATAATATAACCTTCTTTAATATATTTTCTTTAATTGTAGTGCTATCTAGTGCTGAGTAAATTGTATGCATTGTCTCAAAAATAATCTTAGTGAACCTTTCAAAATATACGTTGTACCATATGAAAAAAATGTGCCCGCTCTAGATTTGGTACTAAAAAGCAAGGTTGCCATTAAACAAAAATAGTTGTCACAGTAACCCAATGGCTGACAATGAACTAATTTTTATTGATAAGTGTTCTTGATTGATAACACAGGCACACAAACAATATTTTTTGTCATGTACCAGAACACTCACTAGTCTACTCATAGGTAATTTGGTCCACTAAACCCGATAATGGCATTATTCTGACCTGATCAGATCACAATTTTGGCCTATGACCGAAAATAACCCTAGAAATATCGTTAAATTGATTTAATTTTGGAAAAAAATATAACAAAGTAAGGCACCCCGCACAAAATAAATGGAAAGTGGATCCCAGTCAATCTGTCTAAAAATTCAGTATGTTATAGTTCTCGACTTTCTGAATAAAAGCTCTCATGGGCCCTTGCATGGGCCCAACTCGATCTTATGTCTAGTTTCCGAGATACAACTATAAATTCTTGTAAAATTCTGTATCTTATCGAACATTTAATTTATTGATGGGGTATCAAAGGTCAAAGGAGCAATTTCGGAAAGTTTTTCAATTACAGGTTTTTGATCAGGAAGACACATACTTTATGTAAAATATGTTTTAGCCAATTTGTTATTTTTATATAGATTTCCCGGCGCCTTCGCCAATATTTTTCAAACTTTAATTTTTTCTACCTATTTTTATTAAAACAACAAATGTTTTTAGTGCAAAATATTATAAAGAGCTGTTAGTACGTATCAAAATATAAAATATATAAAAAAAATCATGAATTCGAAATTTTTTTAGAGATCATTCTTGTACATTTTTTGAGCTGTATCTCGGGAACTAGATATAGGATCGAGTTACGCCCATGAGTTTTGTTCAGAGAGAAGTCAAGAATACAACATACTGAATTTTCAGACAAATCGACTGGGGCCCATTTTCCATTTGTTTTGTGCGGGGTTCTTTCTATATTCTTGACTGTGAAATCAGAAAAATATGATAAATACACTTGTTCTTGATCACAGGCCAAAAACCACCCCTAAAAGGAGGTAAAAGTGCAATTTCAATGTTGAAATTTCAAAAACTTGCAAGATCTCCAAAATTACGTTTCCTCCCCATTTTCTAAGATACTCAACCCGTTGATATACTTCATTTTTCCGAAGTGGATGGGAATCACCTTTAATACCTCAAAGTACCTTCTAAAATATTTAAAATATTTGAAGAACGGACCTCTTTCAAGTTTAGAATGCCCGTAGAATTTAGAATGCCTTGAATTCTTTGTACTTTCCAATTCAAAAGATCTATCAAGTGGCAACCGCGTACACCATCTTATTCCGTTGCTCCTTTCAGAGGCTACCAGTACTACAGCATAGAGTCAAAATATAACATAAAAGAAAAGAAATAATTAATATTTCTTGGAAATTTTAACGAATGATTACTAAAAACAGAACATTTTCGTGAATATAACGTATCATCGTACTATGTCAATTATCTTAGTCATAGGATAATGACTATCATTCATATAAACATACTTGTTTTTCCGTCTCGTACACTACCAAAAATATCTTCTTCAATAAAATATTTTATAAAAGAATTCATAAAACATGAACATATATGATTAAATATTATTTCCATCGAGCGATGCTCTCGAGCTATAATCAAATAACATCCTCAAATTTCATTTGATAAAAATTGTCAGGCAGCAACACTTTCACGGGAATCTCGAATATATTCGATATAAGGCCTCTATTTCATTGCTGTTGATGAAAGCATTAATATAAATGACAAAATGGTATCTCAAATATTTTGTGGAATTTCGATCATGAGAATTTTATTATATAGTTACTACCAAATAAATACAATTTTATTATACTAATGATGAACTTATTCTTTCATAAATAAGGAAAATATATACTTTCATACAATATTTCCATTCAGGAAATAATTTCAATATTAGCCCTAATAATGTTCACAGACATTGTTACAACTTTTGATTTCTAATAAAGTTGGAGACGAAAATGTAACGTACTTGAATTGACCATCAAATAATTTTTCTCTTAAAAAAAAATTACTACTAATTATAAAATAAAATGTCTGGATCTTATTGGGCGCGTTTTAACATTCGCCGCTTTATCCACCGGTAGAAGGGACCAGTTAGAAAGACATTTTCTTTCAGTAGATTTCCAGACTGTTCGTGGTTAAAAATTATGAAACGCTTCGGTTGAGTTTCCCAGTTTTGCTAACAACTTTAATATTTATTTCATTTGTTGAAATTTTGTAGCACTACATTATTTTCATTTATCATAACCATTCTTTTTGGGTTAATACAAGTTTCCAGGGCTCCACTTTGATAACTTTTAAATAAATCATAATTAAATAAACAAACTACAAACTAAAATAACATAAAATAAAAGTGAGGTTAATTAAAACACCGAGATTTTACCGAAAATCCAACTAAAAATCCTGGTGGATGTGGTGCTTCACCGACTGAAATACTTGCTCACACCGGTAAAAGAACAAGTTATTTTTGATGATCAGTTAGTTAATTTTGAAACTTCTCGGTGGAAACCAGGTTAAGATCGGTGTGCTTGAAGATGAACCGTTTAAAACTCTTCTGAAGAACTGACTGAATCTTTTTCCTGCTATGTGGGCGCCAAGTCACTCCTTTCCTAATACAATATAGTTGATACCTACCAATAGATTGCTTATTGCTTCTCTCCAGCTGCCTTCAGATGATACTCTTATAATGATGTTCAACACTGCTTGTGCTCTAAACACTTAATTTTTAATCACCTTTTTAGAATGCCTCCTAATAATCTTCGTGACTCGATCAATATCCCGAAAAACAGACATAAGAATCTAATAAATATACTTTCAAAATCAGTTGCCGGCTCAACAGACGAAGACGCCTGTGTGATTAAACTTAAAGTTAATCATTCAAAACACAAATATTCAAGAGTACAATGATACATGTATTGCAAATAAAATTCAAAAATATATAGAATTGGTAAATAGCTTATTTAGATAATAAATTTGATGCATCGGAATCCGCCTTTCAAAATTGACAAGGACAGACGCCACCCTCAAAGGCGTTATCTCAACTACGTGCAATGGAAAAAGAGAGTATCAATCGCCTGGTACAAAAAGATTCACAATTTATTTGATGATAAAAATATTTGGCTAAAATTTTGGGTCACTTGTGATTGGCTTAAAAAGTTCAAAATACGTGATTATATGATTCACAGAACTAGGCACTTAATAAGGTCTCTTGTTACAACTTTATATGAGTTGAATGAGACTTTCCTGCTTCCTTGTGAAGACATACTGATAGCATACAAGGGTTGGGTGTCAGGGAGACGCTTCCGAGCTACCCATGTGTAATATCAGTGTGGAGATTTTTTATGTTCTAAAGGTTTTTTCCTAATAACTTCTCCAAAATTAATGATGCGCCTTCAGGCGTGAGAATATATTGTTATATGTTCTATCTCAGAGACATTTATGGGAGCTCCTTCTAACTTCCATAGAAATAACAGAGAACAATTAAATTCGTTATTGGCTAGTTCGGCAATCGTTGGAGAGATGGCGCGGCATCTAGAAACATCTAGAGTTCTAGAGTCTTCCAGAAGCAGTTACCCAAGACTATAAAAGCAGAGAGAGTGGCCGCGCAAAGACAGGTTTAGTTCGTGCACAGTCCAATGAACAGTTTAGTTATATAGCAAGTTTAGTAAGATCAGAAAGTGATCAAGTGACTAAAGTAGTGATTTGTTGTACTTAGTGGACTATTAGTAAAGTAATTAATTATTGTAATCAGTACGTAAGTTAATAAATTGGTGTTACCCTGGTGTTATAATTTCCGAATCCACGGTGGAGGGTGTTCACAAAATATTGTACATACGTAACAATATCTTTCTGAAGTCCAAATTCGGCGAAGTTCCGAATTTTGAAATTTCGACGTACTTCACCCTTTTTAATTTTTAGCCTTTAGTAAAATATTTATCGTCGAAATTCGACTGACCTTTAACTTTTTTTGCTTTGAATGCCATACGTCCTGCAATTGGTTAAAAATTATTGATTTAATTAAAGTTGGTTTTTGGCCTAGTTTCAATAAAAATGCATTGTGACTTGTTACATGGTGAGGAATTTTATTAATTAAATTTTTTCGCCTTTATAGGCCTAGATAGATTTGACCTACTCACAGATGAATATTAAGAGGAACCCATTATCAGACATTGCAATTGACCTCCGTTAAAAATATGTTTGGTTACGTTATTTGTTCAATTTATTTTTACACCAACTTCAAATTTCAATTCATAATAATTGTCTCTTGAAGTCAATCGTAAAAAAATCTCTTTAGCTGAAAAATATTGAGATTTCCTGACATAGCTATACCGAAAATCTTCCCCTGAACTTCAGTTAGTGAAAATTTAGGAAAATCGAGTCATAAAAGATAGTAATTAATTAAGTGCAATCAACCTAGGATTTTAATGTCAACTGTTTGGTCAGGACTTTTTTTTTGTTTTAGTGCATTCAGGGGGTCAAATTAAGTTCATGTTCAGTTTTGTAATTTTGGTGAGATAATTTGAGCTGTGGTACAAACAAAGATGCAAAGTTTTAATAACATTTCTTTTTTTAGCAATTTTGATGGAAATTTTGGTTTGAAATTTTAAGTGGTAATTGTACTCTATAAAAGCGAAATTTTGTCTGAGTTTCATTTAAAGGACCCTGCACGATTTAAATGGAAAATGACTCCAAGTCGATTTGTGTATAATTGTGATATGTTGCAGTTCGTGTTGTGCGATCAAAAGTTCTCATGGGCACAACCCTCGAAAATGGCTCACATTAGATCTACAGGGGCTAGAAGATGAAAAAATCAGGTAGGTTTATAACTATAATGAAAGCTAATTAATTAAGAAAATCTGTCAGTAATGTTTTAAGTTATGTTTATTCTATTTGTAGAAAGCACCTTTGGTGCTTTCAGCTCCTACACTTTCAAAAGCGGGGGTTGTGGGATTGGATTCTGTATTACTGATGTAATTAAAGTTAACATAAAACTATGTATTATTTTTATAAGAAACAGGCAGCTTCTATTTGCACTATATTTAAGAGATAATCAAAGTGCTCTAAGGCTAACTAAAACATCATTCAATAAATAATGTGAGGTAGAGTTAAGAGGAAGTGGTAACGACAGCAGAATGAACAGCCATACAAATTATTCAACACTTTTGATGGAATTTTCTACTATGCACATTCTAGAGCCAGAATTTTCTCATTTTAGGCCATGCGAATTGAAGTTTTTTACATCCAGAGTCCAATGGAACATCTACGTGGCACTTTTTAATATCCGAACCGCCAGATAAATATCCGAATGGCAGTCTCACACATTTGGATTTTCTATTAATACAGACGACTAGTAGTTTTCCATCAGCAAACATCGAATAGAACATCTGAAACGCAGCTTTTCACATATGAATCCAGTCTTTAATTTCTAGATATCCGACTAAACATACAAATATTTTTTAATATCCACATAGAAAGAGAAGAATTCGGTTTTCCAAAACAAGCTGCCTGTTTCTGAATGGAATAAAAATGAGCAGTTTTGCTAGCTTGTAATGATATGAACTGTTAGAATCCACCACCATATTTTTAAAACTGTGGGAGCAATAAAGTCACGAAAATGAAGTATTAAATAATTCATAGCTGTTCTTTTTGCTGTCGTTGCCCCTACCTCTTAACTCTACCCCACATTATTTATTGGATGATGTTTAAGTAAGCCTTAGAGTACTTTGATTACCGCTTCAATAAAACGCAAATAGAAGCTGCCTGTTTCTAGTAAAAATAAAATAATACATTAAGGTAAACGTACCAGTAGTGGGCATTTTATGCAATAATATTACATTTTAGGGTTATTGAAGGAGTATAATTTAAGATATTTCCAAACTTTTTATCTAGAATTACAAACAGGTCCTTTAATAATGACACATAACAAAGAAAAAACTTAAACTGTTTTTTCTTTATTTAAAAAAAAAATGAGGTTTAATATTGTATTTAAACCAACAGTTGGAACACAAAAATTTCACATGTCCTGGTAGTTGGCAGATAATTTTTCCTATAGATGGGATTATCCATCAACATCTATATGATGATTAAATTCATATTTCAGCCTATCACCAGCTAAAGTTATTTTGGGAAAGTGTAATTTCCGTAGCACCTGTTCTGTTTTTATTATGCTGACATCATTTTCATTTAGCTTAAAAGTCGTTTTTGCTGCATTAATACAAACAAAAATCATCATTCATCATTAGGAAGCACTTCTTGAATGACACTTCCTCCCTGGGAATTCTACTAGCACATAATCGCTTTCTTTTAATCCTTCCTTGTTGGATGAAGCAGCTTGTCCTGACGTGTCGAGTGATGTGTTTTCTTGTTCTTCTTCCGATATATCAAAAATTTCGTTATCAGTATCGCTGCATTCTGATGATTCCCATTCCTCTTCAGAAGAGGTTTCAGACCATATATTTTGTATTTTTTTGTTGGTTTTTTCTTTTAGCTTCTATTCTTTCTTTAGTTTATTTTCTTCTTGCTTTTTTTCTTTCTTTTTCTTGTTCATTTCTGCCTTTATTTTTCTTTGTTCTGCACTTTTTTTTTTCCTCTAGACGTTTTTTCTCTTGCTCTTTTTTATATGACATGCTTGCCATGCTTTTGATGTTGCAACGGCTAGTATTATGTCTTTTTTTTCCCTCTTATTAGGCGTCGGTTTTGGCTCTGGCCAAAACAAAGCCCTTTTAAAAGGTGAGGGAATAATGTGGTTTGGCAGAAGGTCCGGTGTTTTATATGGCGTACCCGAAAGTGTACCATTAGATGACGTTGATGGTATTGCGGCATCCCTTTCTTGTTTATTCTCAACATATAATAACATGTATTCCAAAACTTCTTTGACATTTTTCTCAAAATCATCTTCGTTACCCTTTTGTTTTTCTTTTTGTGACTTTGTTTTCTTATCAAGGAAACTTTTTAAATTAGAATATTCACCAAAAACAGGTTTATACAAATTAAATAGTGAACTGTCTTCCAGATTCCCATCCCAGATATCTTTTTTCCTAAATTCAAGAGTTTTTTCTTTGGTACGTATTTTTCAATAAAATGAGTTCCAGACTGCAATTCTTCAAAAATGCTTTACTTTTGCTTTAATACATCATCGCCAGGCTTTTCTTTAACATCCACAGCATTCGAATCCCAGGGGACTAAGCCGCACTTTCTAAAGCCACTTATCGATATGTTTGGTTTCATTCTTTCATCTAAGAGTTCTTTTAGTAACTAACAAAAATTGTGTTTTTTCAAAATTGGTGAATTGTAATTCTTTACACGCCATTCCTGAACTTTATCTTTCCACCCATTTTTTAAAGTTCTAAACACAGCAACGTCAAGAGGCTGAAGTAAATGTGTCGCATTGGGGTATAATGCGATTAAAATTATCGTCTCTTTTGCTTGAGTTTAAGGTGAGGTGGGAACTATGGCTATCAATAAAAAGTATAACTGGCAAAATTATTTGGCTTCGTTTTAACCATGGAACAAAAACGTTTCCCAAAAATCTAAAGAAAGTTTCCCCAGACATCCATCCAGATTCTAACCTCCCAGTGTTCGGGCAGGCTAGATGAAATATAGGCAGGGATACGCTCATATCTAAACACAATCATAGGATCTGCTAACTGGCCCGCAGCATTTCCAGTAACTAAAACCGTTAAGCATTCTTTTTCATCCATGTTTATATGCCGATATTTTATCGCATTTTCTCGCTAAAACTTGCTTACCCTTAGGGTTTAGGAAAAAAGCAGTTTTATCTGCATTATAAACTCTTGTTGGATCGCTCAGAATATGCCCATACCCATGTGTGTCAAGGTAGGTTTTAACGTCTTTGAACCAAGCATCAATATTTTCTTTATTAACTGCTGCATGATTCGCTGTTAAATTCTGCGGAGTTCGAACAGAAATTTCTGGATTTCTTCTCAGAAAGCTTTTATACCATTCTCTTCCGGGTCTGACATTTGTAAAAGGAGTTTTACGGTTTAGTTCTTTAATCAGAAGTTATACACTGTTTAAATAAAAGGCTTTCTTTGCCTATTTAAATCCTGCATCTGCCATTTGAAGCATCCAAGAAACAAGTCTTTTTTCTTCCTGTAGAGTTAAAATAGAATCTGGTCCCATTTGACGTCTAAGGGGACTTTTTCCCCATATTTTATTCTGAAGTGTAGCCCTAGCCACTCCATGCAGTCCCGCTGTAGTTGCAAATGGTTGACTGCTGGAAACAGCATCCATAGCTGCAGCCATTTGAGCTTCTGTAGGTCAAAATGCGACCATTAATCCTTTAATAATACTGAAACAATTGCACCATTAGTTGGCACATAAATGTTCCAGTACATGGCAGGGTGCCATGTACTGGTAATTATAGATTGTAAAAACTAATATTTATATTGTTATCATTAGACTAAACTGCAGAGCTTAAACTGAATGTTATATACTAATTTCAAAACATCCCCAGTAGATGGAATATGTGCCAACTACTGGTTTTTATTAATAATCTGTGCTCCAGTAGTTGGCATTTTGTAATAATTAATCTTTTTTGTGTTTTGTGGCCTACAAATTAATAGTTACAATAGCTATCAGGTTCAGTTTAATTCTCAACTTTACAGCTTTATGGTAAAAGATTAGAAAGAATTATAATAAATATAAAAACTTACCTTCCTTAACGAATTCACCAACAAAAGCTACTATACTTGTGTTAACATGTACATTGTACACCTTGTCACAAAATATTTCGCCATATTGAATAAGTTGGGAGATGACATTTGTCATTTTCATTATGAAAACTGGATGGCGCTAGGTACCCTAATTTAATATTTTAAGAAGGTACTTCTAGAAATTCAACTTAAAATTATATTTTAAAATGATAAGTGCCATGGTGGTACACAGTCAACTAATGGTGCATTTACTTTAGATTAAATTAGATTATTAGATAATCTAATCTGCATTTACCTTGCATTAATTATATCAAAATCCACCCACACAGCCCCTGCTGTTGAAAGTGTGGAAGCTGAAGGCACGGAAGATCCCCCTACAAATGTAATAACCTTAAAACTTTGCTGACAGATGTTTTGAATTTATTAGCTTTCATTATAGTTTGTTATAAGCCTTATCTCATCTTCTAGCCCCCTCCCCCTGTAGGGGTTGTTTCCAATAGAATTTTTGATCAGCACGACCCGAACTGAAACATATCACAATTAGACACAAATCAACTGGGCGCCATTTTCCATTTAAAACGTGCTGGGCCCTTTATCCATTATATTCGAAGGAACGATAATTTCTTTAAAAGTTCCTAATTTTACATTATTTTTAAAAATTTTTTAGTTTATATTAATTTATTGTTCAAATCAGACTGAATATTGCACATTTAGTTTGGTTCCCATTGAATTTATAGATCTCGATATAATCAAGAAAAACCGATAAAAAACACACTCTAAAGAATTAAATAGTTTAAATAAAAAAACTGCCCTGACCAGACAATTTATAGTAGAGTGCATTAATACGCTTATTGTGACGTCCGTGGGGGTTTCGTTGTTTCGTTGTAACAAGCTGAATTTGATATAAAATTAATGATGATATAGGTACTGATGTTTCAAAATATCAAAGTCGTCAAAAAATGTCCTACTCAAAAGGTCATTATAATCAAAAAACGAGTTATTTCTTAGCGAATTAGTTGTTTTGATATTTCTACTTTTGAGTAATAGCAAATCCTTTTAACCATGAATAGAACTAGTCAAAATAAGTAGATTTTCGAACAGACCCATCTCGAGAAACCATGCCTGCTCCCCTGCCCCCCTCAAAGGGGCTGCCTGGATCTGCCTATATATATATATATATATATTTTTTTTTTTTTCTCAAAAACGGTAGGAGCTAGAGGAATGATCTTGGCGCCATTCGATAGAGTATAAAATTTTGCCATAAGACCCTCCATTTGCTTTTTGCTGTTTTCTTTTTTTTTTAAGGCCCCACAGCAAAAAAATGGGTGAGGAGCCTTCCAACAACGACACATGTTTGGCTATACCTCTAAAACGGCCCAATAAACCAAATTCTACAAGATATAAAAAATAAAGACCCTTATTTTCTCTATCGATTGGTATATTATTTGTATATGTTATTTCTCTTTGTACGCCACTGACGGTTTTATATAAACAAATAACATATACAAATAATATACCAATCGATAAAAAAAATAATGGTCTTTATTTTTTATATCTTGTAGAATTTTGATTTATTGGGCCGTTTTAGAGGTATAGCCAAACATGTGTCGTTGTTGGAAGGCTCCTCACTCTTTTTTTTTGTGTGGGGCCTCAAAAAAAAAGAAAACAGCAAAAAGCAAATGGCGGGTCTTATGCAAAATTTTATACTCCTACCGTTTTTGAGAAAAAAAATATATATATAGGCAGATACAGGCAGCCCCTTTGAGGAGGGGCAAGAGGAGCAGGCATGATTTCTCGAGGTGGGTCTGTTCGAAAATCTACTTATTTTTACTAGTTCTATTCATGGTTAAAAGGATTTGCTATTACTCAAAAGTAGAAATATCAAAACACCTAATTCACTAAGAAATAACTCATTTTTTAATTATAATGGCTTTTTGAGTAGGACATTTTTTGACGGCTTTGAGATTTTGAAACATCAGTATATCATCATTAATTTTATATCAAATTCAGCTTGTAACAACGAAACCCCCACAGAACTTATTTTTATGCGTATATCTGGGCACCGAGCACTCTACTATTAGGCATTTTCAGTACTAAACTGTACTTGTTTTAGATGTTTATTCTAGAAATTGGCGGAGGATCCGGTGTTAATTAAAATCCTTTTAAATATTTTATTCCTCTTTCCTGTTTATCGCTTTACTTTCCGGCTTTGATGTTATATTCTATTACTTTTTCTAGCTTATACTCCACATTCAAATCAGACCTGTACTTTTGAAGTTACCAGGCCACTGAGCGTGACTCTCAATTATAAGAGGTAAAAATAAAAATCAAGTCAGACCCACTCAATTTATTTATATATATGAACTACTTAATGCAGAGTCATTTCTGCTTAATCGAATTTTATTTAGATATCACACAGGCAAAAATTAACGCAAAGCTTAATTATCGGCATATGCATGATCAGTATGAAATAAACGACAAATATTTCTTAAATTTTTCTATTTCATTATATTCCATTCTATTCTATTCTATTCTATTTGCCTATAGTTAAAGTTGAAAACATTGCTGTTTGCTAAATATTATAAAAATATTTCAATATACGCTTGCTTTTAAATAGTTAATAGCAAGCAAAAGATGTTTGAACTAGTTTCTGCTATCAACATTACCTACTTTACCCAGTCAAATTCGAATTTCGAAGTTTGACGGAAAAAACTGCCTAAGGAACAATTTTAGTTTCTTAAATGTATACAAGGGTGCTATAAAACTATTTATAAAATGCCTTGAAAAATCTATTTTGCTGTAACAATATCCTTAATACCATCATAAAGTGACTTGTAGACTAAAAGGGCCCACCCTTATGAAGGTTGTTAAGGCCTTTTTAAATTCCATCATAAAACTCCTTAGTGAGGCATAGTGCTGCTCTTGAAAACCTTGTTCGGGACGTTTTAAAACCTTTCCTAAAACCTATTTTAAAGCTGTCAGAAGCTTTTCTATTAGCTTCCTGTATTTCTAGAAAACACCTAGAAGGCTACCTTAAAACTGGTTTTTAAAACTCTTATAAGTCCATATTAGAACTGAGAATCTATAAGAATGTCCACGAAGGAATCCAAATAATTTTATTATTGCATTTATTTTTTCTAAACTGATTTAGGCAAACACACCATCAGATTTATTGAAGATAAAATGGAATTTGAAATGTATAAAACGTAGAGCACTATAACCTCTCTGAGGCCGATTTAAAAGGTAATAAAAAGCCATCAGGTATGACAAAAAAATTAAAACCAACGGCAGTTTATCGTTAAAACTACATAAGAAAGGCCCAAAAAACAAGAGCCCCTCAGAAATAATAATGATTTTAATATCCATACAAAATTTGCATAGACACACGTAATCAGCAAATTTAAAAAAGTGAGCGGCTTCTCGGTTCCCACGGTAATTTTCAGTCGTTTCTTGTAATTCTACCTTAATTTGCTAACGAAAAAGTGATAATTATTGATAATTATAATTGTGAGATTGACCTTGAATATTTTTATATAACAAGAAAAACATGGCCGGCCAACTAAAAACCTAATTGTCATCTTACAGTCCTCTCCAGTGTTGCCAGGTCTAGTGAAATTTCACTAGATCTGGTGATTTTTTTAAAATCTAGTGATTTAGTGAAAACTTTTATGAAAATGCCCATTTTTAATGATTTTTGAATCATCCAATTTATTGCCCTCTACTGGTAAGTAGACAAACATTAAATTCGAGTTGCGATCCATTTAATATAGAACTGTTCACGTTAATCGCTACCATGGTCAGTAAACTCTACGGTTACCTCGATCAGCAGCTCTTAGACGAGAGAGACGCGCGGAGCGGGGAATCGAATGAAAGAGACATACATATCTGATTTCCGTGCAAAAGACACAGACAAAGGTGCCTGTAGTGTCTACAGCTGACGTAGGCTGTAGACTGTGTAGACCCTAACAGAATATCTTTCATTCGATTCCCCGCTCCGCGCGTCTCTCTCGTCTAAAAGCTGCTAATTGAGGTAACCGTATAGTTTATTGACCGTGAATCGCTACAATAGAATAGCCTGGGCTCGTTGCCCTCTAGCGTCTCGTAGACAAACAGTACTTTCTAGTTACGAACCATTTAATACAATACAGAGTACGAAGTCTGGTAACGAAATAATCAGATAGAAGACGCTTAAAGCTATGCTGTGCTCAGAGAGCTCAAGAAAATTACGTGTCCTACAGATACTGCAACTTTTGAAAATTAAAGATGAGAGCTTTAATTTCAAATCTAGGGAAATTTTAGTAAGATTTAGTAATTTTTTAAAGCATCGTCTGATAACTTTTAAAATTTTGATCTGGCAACACTGGTCCTCTCATTAAACTATATATTCTAATAATGGCAATGACCTAGAACATTTACTCTAAATGAAGCCCTTTTAGTCTTTTTATATACTATCACAAATAATCTCTTCCTTACAAAAATGCAAATGCACTTGGCGAAGATCACATGGACTTGATAAAAGCTGTAATAAAACGTTTGGGACGTTGACATTTGATACAAAAAACTTAAAACTTAACCTCAAAATAATTTGTATGTGTGTGTGTTTTAACAGTCCTTTTAAAATGGCCACTCTTTTTTATTTTCTTCCACCTTTCCAAAAAAGACTTAATTACACATCAGTAAGTCGTGAAATGCTTTTAATTAACACACACACACACACACACATGAATCAACGACACTTCAGGTAGACATATTGTTTATTATTTTTATAATAAATCTTTTATTGAGGTTTTGGAAAGTGTTTTATTCAATTAAAATTTGCCTTTGAGATTTATAGAGGCCTTTTTTTCTTCATAACGGTTTCATCACAACATTTATCAAGGATGTTTTAAGAGTATAGTTTTGTAATGGCCTTTAATAAGTATTAATAGGCATTGAAAATGTCTAGCTTTAAAAATGATTTAAAATGCATTTATTGCAAATATGTTAAAACTATAAAGAATAATTTAAAGCCTCTTTAAACCTAAATTGAATTTAAGACGTTCATAAAACTAATTAGCTTTATGGAGAGTTTTATGTAGGTTATGATAAATCCATTAAAAATACATATTATCCTAGAAGCAAATTAGCTTTATAATTAGGTCTTACAGAATGCTTTAAAACTTACTATTAAGAGCAAGTATACTTGAAGCCGAAAAGACCTTAACTACAACATCAATAAAGCACATGACTATTTCCTAACCCTGACAAACCTTTCTTAAAACCTCCTCAAGTCCAAATGACTTTTAAATTGTTCCTTGGGCGATGAATTTTTGAAGAGATGTTCATTACGGTTTACTATTAAATATACAAAAAGTCCCCAGCTCAAACTGTTGCGCTCGAGCCGCCATCTCGGAAAAATGGCGCTCTGATTCAATTTTTGCTTACATCTCTCTAACCATCAGTGATATCGAAAATATGAAGCCTATAAAATTTTCTACAAAAATGTTATATGCATTTTTTTGTATCTGTTATTACACTCTTTGGAAATATGAAAGCATTTCATGCATTTCATCGACACATTCCAAAAATTGTAAATATCACTCGTAGAGAAAAAAAATATATCACTGTGTTAGCCATGGAATTCGCAACAACTTTCAAAATGTCTTTCTGTCAGTCCATTCGTCTGTCCGTCTGCTTCTCCGTCCCTCACGTCTTTGTCAAGCGAAATAACTTAAAAGAGAAAAGTCCGATTTTATTGAAATTTGGAGAATGAATTGGTGTTAGGTAGAGTGATTTTGGTGATTTTAAAAAGAAATCGATAAGTACATGTAAAGGTTTTGAAACAATTTATTTAAAAAATGCACGTGAAGAGTGTTGTAACACCTTTGATAAGATTCGATGAACATAAAAACACTGCGTAGTATACAGACCAACGTTTCGACAATCAAGATGGTATCATCGAAAGATCATTAAAATTGCAAGTATGGCATTTAAACCTACAATCTGATCAAAGATTACAACACTCTTTAGGTGATTTTTTTTTCATAAAATGTTTCATAACCTTTATATTTACTGATCGATTTTTCAATAACGCTGGAGTTCCTCTGGCTAACATTAACTTATTACCCAAATTTCAATAAAATCGGACTTTTCTCTTTTAAGTTATTTAGCTTAAAAGAGACATGACGTACGGAGAGGCAGACGGACAGATTAAATAGATTAACAGACTGACAGAAAGACGGACTCATAAAGAACATTTTGAAACTTGTTGAGTATCTATATTTATAAAGAGTATAGTAGCAAATATGAAAAAAATGCATATAACACTTTTTGTATAGAATTTCATAAGCTTTATTTTTTATATAAACATAATTTCGATATCGCTAATGGGTAGAGAGATATAAGCAAAAAACTGAATCAGAGAGCCATCTTCCCAAGATGGCGGCTCAAGCGCAATATTTTGAGCTGTGGACTTTTAGTATATTTAATAGTAAACCATAATGAACATCTCTTCCAAGTTTCAAAACTTTATCATTTTCTCCCTCTAATTTTCCCTATTTGACTGGAATAACTTAAAATTGGATACTGGAAACGATGTTTTTCTGTAACTTGTAGAAGTTACCATCCAGTTAATCCCTGTCCAATTAAATACTATTTTTATACCATATATGGGAGTTATACATCTTTCTGCAAAGTCGTTTGTTGGCACAGCTTCCAATGCTTTTTAAAATTATCACTATCATTCCATTTTGTAGGAAGTTTCTATAAGGTGTAGCATGCATATTGCTGCTTCATAAATTAAATCATAATTTAGCTCAAACATGGCCGCTAAGATTTCAAATATTATTTTTTAATTCCTTTATGCAACCAGAGTCACACATAAGGATACTCAAAAGTAGCTTATGTCCTACCTTAGCATTAAGAATGGAGTAGGGGAAAACACGCGAAGCGAAAAGCATCCTGCGTATAAATGAACAGAGTAAATCTCCGTTACGAGGGGCTAGGTACTTCGTAATTGTTGCTATAAATTATTAAACTGCTTCTGTCGAGAAATATGGTAATTTTCACCAAGACTATAAAGTGCCTAACTTGTTGCCTTATTTATTAATTAGTGATGTGTCACCACTAATCGGATTCGGTAAAAATAAAATTTATTGCTTACAATGATAACATTTCTAACGTGGATCCTTCATTATATTATAGTTGTTTTACCACCGACTTCAACATCCTAGGAGTTGATAGTCCCTCTTCGTGAACTAGGAAGCAGGCGTTTTAAATTATTCACCACCGGTTTAATCCGTAAGTAATTTATAAAGAAATAATTTTTGTAACTCAAATTTGGCAACGGTCATTTTGTAGCAGCCATGCTATATGCTTCATTTGTTTTCAGGGTTGTAGATAAGGATTATAAATACGGATTCTAGATATGGATTTCAATTTCACATTTTAAGTTTGGATTGTAAACTTTCGTATTAACAACTAAAGTTAATATCGTTACATAATGGGGTTATTTTTCCTCTCATCCACATATTTGGAGACAGGATGTACATTGTACATATTAGGCTAGGACTACTTTTTGTTAGAGGCCATAGACGGTGATATGGTAGAATAAATGTAAATTGTCCTCATGGAAGTTCTGGAAGTGGCGAATACGGTACCAGGAACTCCTAAGCTTGATACTGGTCACATCTAGAACTCGGCGATTACATAACAGTGGGTTGGACTTCACCGTCTTCATCCCTCACTAGAATTTACCATATAAATCCATTTAGAAATTGAGCTAAGTGTCACAAATAAAATTTTTATCTTATGTTTTATATATCTCATATTTTTAAGCATTAATTTTTTTGGCGTTCTATCAATATCAAATTGCAAAATGTTTTTTTTATTCTTAAGAAATTATTCCAATCTTCGAAATTTATCTTTAGTATGTTTTTGACAAACAATGCGTAACTTTCAATTATTATTTCAATTATTATTTGCGTAACGTCCAATTGGAAATAAATATATGAAACGACCTGTAAAGACTTGTGATCACAATTTCTACGAAACGTTTACATTTAAATATTTGATTATTAATTTTAAAACACTATACTCTCGGTTTCATGTTTAAGACAGTATTTTAAATATTTACTAAGTAACATATTATCGTTCATTCGTCTTCTCCTATATACATAAATGTATTTAATTTTAAGGCTTCAGTTTAGTCGTTTTCTAACAAAAACACACCCAGTTTTATTGGTTTATAATAAAATCAATTTTATATTTAATTTGTCCACATATTTCAGGTATTTTGATACAAACTATTGAGACAATACCTTCTAAACTAAATAATTAACCTTTCATGTTACAGAAATATGATATAGTTTAGTAATATTTGCAGGTATTAATCTAAGTTTGATTTTCGCTAAATTTAATTTATTGGTTTACGCCTTTTCATAGTCAACAATTTATAATTTCACCATTATTTGATTAGTTTATCTTTCTTATAATCAAATTCTACTCTTAGTGTAAACTTCGAATATAGAAAGATTGGCGCCTGGCTCTCTTTTGGAAAATTGTCAACATTATTTAAGTCAAATTATAAAAAAAACATCTGTCACTTTTTAACAACAATCTACCAAGCACGTAAAGCCATTCGAATAGTGTTTTCTTAACCATGACTCATCTACCGAGTCTCTCAGCTGCTGGTGTAGTAATTTTATTCCCTCTAAATTAAATAAAGTCTATAATCTCAAATAAATAAAGAAAATTAATAATTTATTAAACAGCGAGGGTAGCATGTTACAAAGAATGAGTTTATTATTACAAACATGTCGGAGAACTGTTTTGTTTTGGGATTAATAAAATCCTTTACGGATCACTTCATGATAGAGTCATCTATTTCGGTCCGAATTCTATTAAACATTTCAATCAAATTTTATTTCTGTGAATACATTGCCTGACACATCGTGTGTAAAATAAATATAAACATAACACACCACATATAGTAAACAATTTCCAAATCCAAGCCTAAGGTTGTCCAGAATGGGCTTACACATTTGGAAAAACGTACACATCGACATCTTCAGTGATGGGGCTAGAGTTCGAATAGACGGTGTGACCAGCATATTCGCCATTCAATACTAAACTCAACTTCACTCAACAAGTACTTATTAGTGTTTATAGTACAGCAGTGTGCCATTCCAGAGTCTGGCCTGGAGCCAGTCAAACAACCCCGGTGTATATCATCGAGGTGGGTGTGAGGCTGGGCGGGTCCGCTTTGGCTATGGCGAAAATTAATGGGTAAGTTAAAACTCCTGCCTAGTAGAAAAAAAGCTTAAAATTAACCGTATTTTGTAACGCACTACACATGGGTACTTAAAAATAATTAAAAACTAAAAATTCAGTACTAATGAAACGGCACATTCCTTTTTTTTTCTCATTCCTTCTTGCCTTTTTTAGTGTAACCATGAACTAATGACAACATGTTTTGAATATGAAAGAATGTATGTCTGACACGATATAGAATCCTTATGCTTTACCACGTGGTGGAGTGTTGATTAATAATTAAGTAAATCTTAAAAAAATCCACGTAGTACCTTCATGGCTGGCTCTGGTTGATTTATATAAAACGTAACTTAACTTTTTTTTGTATCGGTCCACTAGGATATAGTTTTCATCGCTGAAAGTATGGTAATTCGAACTGTCACCTATATTAAGTCAAACTAAGAAGTCCTGAAAACATAAGAGACAAACATCTAGATTATATCAGTCAAATGGAGTGAGTATAGATTATCTCTTATAACTTCTAAGTCAAAAGAGTATAATCTCTCTTAAATTTGTCAGTAAATATATTTGGTTGATGTGCTTTCTCGATACCATAGATATAATATTATTTTTTGCACAATCGAGCTTTTTTATTTATTTACAATATATATATATATATATATATATATATATATATATATATATATATATGTTGCTAAGACGGTAGGTTATGTTTACTGATTACTGGGCCTAACACGTCGATAAGTAATTTATTTACCGACATCTGAACGGTAAGTAAAATTAATATAATATATATGTGTTTTTCTGCTCTCACTATGGGAAGTAGAGTATTGTCTCATTGTCTTCAAGCAGGTAAGTTGATTTCACCGGTAAAGTGCTAGTTGCTATTGATGACGGGAGGTAAGTGAGTTACTTAACTCTCTTAGATAAATAGGTGTTTTCATGCAGATTACGTGACATCCAATAATGTCAAAAAATTAAATGTCAAAAAAAATTACTTGGTATCACTGTCAAAATAAATTGATCAAGAAATGTAACATCTGATTTTTTATTCAACGAACCGTAGCTTTGGGAGCAGATAATACGTTATACACCAGGCATAAGGTAAATAAATTGGATCAGTCTCGGACTCTGTTGCCAGATCTCGCTACGCTCGGGCGGAATATCATCCTCGACTGGTAAAAACTACTTACCTCCCTTGCAGTGTAAATAAATATTGCTTGTTCTTAAGTAACGTTAAATAATGTGTTGGACTCATATAGGGCAGTCGTTTAATAGTATAGCAAAGTATAAATGTCATTTTTACAATTGATTATATTTTATTAATTTTCTTTGATCATGATTAGAGATTATTATTTAGGTATTAAGCAAATCACAACTTACACACTTTTTTTTATTTATTATGAAATTACCTACTTTCTCTAATCTGGGCACGCTAATAAACTAGTCAGGTAAATACTTTATAACACTCATTATTAGAGAACCAATCAAAACTCTTCTAGCTAATGCTGACGAAGTATTGAATTACATGATAGGATCCCTGGCATTTTAAAACATAAAATATACATTTAAAATACATAAATCATTTATTTAAATTCAGTCATTCACACTTTTTTATTAAATATGAAATTATCTACTCTCGATTTCTTGGTACCTTAATCTGGTCATGCTAATATATACTTAGGAAAACACTTTAAAACACTCATCATTGGCGAACCAATCAAACAACTACTCTTCTAGCTAATACTGATGAAGTATTGAATTACATACATTTTAAGCAAAAAAATATAACGAAAATACTTATATCATTTATTGAAATTCGATCATTCATAACAATTATTGAACTTTACATTCTATTTCAACTCTAGAAAAGTTGTATAAGTTTTTTGAATTCAAATAAAGTTCGAGTTCGGAAAAACTTGTACAAGTTTTCTAGAGTTGAAATAGAATGTAAGG
The DNA here is from genome assembly GCA_936432065.2 of Rutpela maculata. Lineage (NCBI taxonomy): Eukaryota > Metazoa > Arthropoda > Insecta > Coleoptera > Cerambycidae > Rutpela > Rutpela maculata. The sequence goes on from OW386287.2 coordinate 154,604,663, forward strand.
TTTAATAATTGCCGTGAATGACTTAATTTCAATAAATGATTTAAGTATTTTCAATATATCTTTTTGCCTTAAAATGCTAGGAATCCTATCGTGTAATTCCATACTACAAAAATATTAAAAATGCAGTTATCATGTGGAAACAATTTGGCTAAAAGATAACAGCTACTATTTGTATTTAAAAGATGACAAACCTAGGATGTAAGAATCGAAATAACAATTTGGATTTTAGTGGACCATTTCAGGTCACAAACATACACAAGGACATATGGACAATTATACAATCAAACTCCTTTTTGCAGTCGGTTTAAAAGTTAGGCTAATTGTTTTGAATATAAGAAAATACATATATTTCTTTGTTTAATGAAAAAACATACTAAAAAATATTTAAGAAAAATGTTAGGCAAGGAAAATATTTTGAAGTAAGAGATTAATTACCTTTTTAATTTTTGTATTATAGGATATCACTGACAGTTTAAGAGAAATTATTTATTTATTAAACACATATTTTTAGATAATTTAATATTTGACAAAATCAATAATATCCGGTGCTTATAGATTTAACATATACTGGCCAGATAAAATTTATATAGGAAAACAATTATAACAACTACCACGTTATAATAAATCACGCAGATGTGAAAATTTATGATTTTAGTTTAGCGTGGATTGCATTATTATCATACATTTATAAAAACCTAAAATAAAATAGCATTAAACCAGCGAAACTAAAAATTAAATTTAATCCTGAATTATATTAATTTTAGGCAACATCGCTTTCTAATACGTTTGTGAACATATTCTCTGCTTAACATATCATGATTTTTTTTCTAATGAGAAAATATAGTAAATGTTTTCAAATAGTCTCAATATTGTGGATTTCTATTTGTGGCGCCAATAATACGGGGTAACAAAATAAATATATTTCTTTTGGGAATACCTAAGTACTTTTTTCTGAATGAATAGTTTTATAATTGCTCTCTTTGATATGATCTTTTCGTGAAACTCAATTCAAATGATTTCTCTAAACATTAGCTTTTGTTTCCTTCATTCACTCACCTCTTCATTGGTAGTATGTATCAGTGTACCAAATATGGACAGTCCAGCTCTATCTATAGTACACATAAACACTATTTCAACCCGGAACTTTTTTGCTTTAAAGTATGATTTATTTAAATTGTTCCTTTCTTAAAGGTTACCAAATTTGAATTTTTTATTTCCACATTAACTAAATTTTGGAGATATGCATGTTTACCTACATATATAGTTTCTTTTACAGATGATCATTTTCTCTGACGTGCATCAATAAAAAAAGAACTCAATTTATAATGTCATTATTTGCATTACATTATTAAAAAATGTCCAAAATATCAAAGATATTTTAATTGCTTTGTACAATAGTGTGAAGCAGTCTTTATTATATAATAAAGGTCAATGCCAATCTGCCCATGAGATTTTATCTGAGATCTGCGATCTCCAAGACGGGCGCTATTAACTCATTTATTACTCCCACGATAATATCGAAGGTTGGTTTCTTGAGAGGAAATTTACGCTTGAAAAAGAAAACTAAGAAAAGCCTCAATTCCAGGCAATTGTGTAAAAAATATGTGTTACTTACGTAGACGTTAAATTAATAGAACACAGACACACCTATTAAATTAGATAATATCTTAAATCAACGAAAATAATTATATTTCAGTTACCTACTTATTAATACGATCTTATCTTATAAAAATTATGCGTTTCATTGTCCATTAGACAAATATAATGATTATTTAAATATTAGTGCCAGAATTGTTTATTTCTTGATAACGTCTTTTTCCGTATTTCTCTTCTAGAATAGTTTAATAACACCAAATCAATGATAAATCAGTATTTTTTTCTGAAATAAGTGTCAGAAGGTCTGGTACCTTCGGGCACCCATGAAGTGATCATTTGTGTAGGGAAACGAAAGGTAAGTATTTGTATGTTGTTTATCATAAATTAAATGTATTAAAATACTTATTTTCCCGCGTAATACTTTTCAAAGCATGTTATACATACAAATAGTGCAATCAGAAGATTTTCGCTTCTCACCGAATCATCATGCCACAACTAAATGATTCATTCATCGAACAATTATTGAGTAAAAAGACTCTAATAACAAATATTCTACCAGAAATTTTTGCATCAGAATATTTTGTAATCTGAGCATAGTAATCAGTTGTTCCAAAGCTTACACAGCCCCCCCCCAAAAAAGGTTTTGATACACGCAAAAGTTTGGGGAACTTCTGCGCTACACCGAAAAACAACCCCTAAAATGGAGAGAAACCGTCGCATACATCAGGATTCAATGAATGAATGTAAATGAATGATGAAAAACGTGGGAAGGGGAAATGTTTTATATTCAGCAGTCACCTCCCTGAATAGTTACTGGAAAACTACCCTTATAATGCACTGAAAACTCTCTGTGCAAGCAAGAGTATATAAATGCCAATAAATCACGAAAAATGTTAAAGTTTTTATTGTTTGGAATACAGTAACATGGATCTGGAGTAACTGAGTGCATTTCTCTTACTCGTATCCCAAAACCACCCCATGATGGTGGAAACTTGTATTGCATAAATACCAATACATCGTGAGAAATGTAGTAGTTTTCGCTGTTTCAATTCCAGAATATTTATTTTACCCGAAATCATCCCTAAAAAATTTCGCCTACATAGTAAAATGTGCATGTGTATCAATAAATCATGCATTTGTGGCCCGAAAAGGTTAATGCAGCTTGACTGAAGAATATGAACATTTTTTTTCCTAGAATACCTTTTTTCTTATTTTCAAATGATCTTCTCATTGGCTCCCTGTTTGTTCTTCGTGTGTGTCTCTTTTAACAGATCAACAGTTGTCCGCCATCCGGAATATGTGGGTGGATACAGTGAAGAGCAAGGCGAACGCTTTCACCAGGATATTTCGGAGATGGAGAAGCGATGTCAAGGAAGGTGGGATGTTCACATGATGGCCGACTACTGTTGGTCTATGAAAAGAGACACGCACGAAGAACATAAAAGAGAGCCAGTGAGGAGATCATTTGAAAATCAGAAGAAAAGGTATTCTGAGAAGAAAAATTGAAAACTGGCATATGTACATTTTATTATATAGGGGTGGTTTTTAGGGATGATTTTGGGTACTGTGTGAGCATAAGGTAAATCAACGTCACTCAAGAGTCTATTCTGGAACTGAAACAATGAAAACTCCAACACTTCCCACGATATATTGATATTCATGCAATTTATTCTATATAAGGGTAGCTACCACCTTTTATAGAAGAGATTTTGGGTCACAAGTAAGCTAGGTGACCTGAGAGTCATTCCAGATTCATGTTATTCACTCCAAACTATACAAAAATTAACATTTCCCGTGATTTATTGGCATTTATGTGCTTTATTCTGGTATAAGGGTGGTTTCCACCCTATATTTGGGGTAGTTTTTGTACCGACTGAGAATAATGTCACCCAAGATTCTATTCTCAAATTAAAACATCGAAAACTCCTCCATTTCCCACGATATATTGGTATTCACGCAGTTTATTTTGGGAGACGAGTGAGATTCATGTACTGTATTCCAAACTACAAAAACTTTAACATTTCTCGCGATTTACTGGCATTTATATACTCTATGCTTGTACAGGGGGAGTTTTCAGCACATTATAAGGGTTGTTTTCCAGTCACTATTCAGGTAGGTGACCGCTGAATATAAAATACTTCCCCTGCCCACGTTTTTCACCTTTCATTTACATCCATTCATTGAATCCTGATATATGGGACGGTTTTACCCCATTTTCGGTGTTATTTTCGTAGCAAAAGTTTGGGGGTATACGAATTTTTTTGACCTCGAATTCGGATTTAGCGTCGAAAAATACATATGAATACTATGGTCGGTCATCCAGATCAAAACTTTTTTTTGTGGGGCTGTGTTATCATACCTCTTTGAACTAATCAAACAGGTACATTATAATTACATACTATGGTCTGTCATCCAGATCAAAACCTTTTTTTTTTGTGGGGCTGTGTTATCATACCTGTTTGAACTAATCAAACACGTACATTATAATCACATAAAAATTTTTAATAGCCATCTCAGAAATATTTCTTTTTGCACATATCTGTTCTAACTTATGTTAAAATTTGTATTTTAAATTTGGAACATGCCAATAACACGGGTCTGCGAGGTTTTGTTGTTGGGCAGATGGGAGTCATTTTCGAAGTAATTTTTCACGCTGAATCCGAATCTGGTCTCAGAATTGGACCATCACGTCAGGATTTTGAAATATTTGAGGTTAAGAACTTAAAAAATGGCTTTTTTAGCAACTTTTGAAGTTATGTATAAAACTCAAAAAAAATTTCAGCTTATTTCTAATAAATACATCATTTAGTACCAACCTTCTTCTTTAAAATAAGCTTTCGAATGGTCATCTATGATGTTTCCTCGCAAAGTTATAGCCATTTTAAAGTGACATGAATTTGAAACCATGTTCCCTACAACCCAACAATCTTACCAAACGACTCTAAATGAATCAAGATTGAACACAACAGAAGGATAACCCAACAATCTTAAACAAAAGTTTGGTTAAGATTGTTAAGTTGTATAGGATCATGGTTTCAAATTCATGTGACCTTAAAATGACCATAACTTTGCGAGGAAACATCGTAGATGACCATTCGAAAGCTTATTTTAAAGGGGAAGGATGGTACTAAATGATGTATTTGCTAAAAAAGCGTATTTAAGTACTTAACCTCAAATATTTCAAAATCCTGACGTGATGGGCCAATTCTGAGGCCAGATTCGGATTCAGCGCGAAAAATTACTTCGGAAATGACCCTCAGCTGCCCAACAACATTCATGACCCTTTATTCGCAGACCTGTGTAATACGGTAAAATTTAAAATGACCATAAATAATATATTCTATTATAATTTTAAAGCAAAATATTACTAAGGTTTTTGATTACGTACCCAAAAATACGATGTGCAAAATATCAAAACTGCTGTATAGAGTGTGTACTAACGTATTTCCTTGAGTGTGCGCAGGTATGACGCCCCGTTGTAAGGAAAATTCATTATCGGGTGCCAGTTTCTGTTTGGAGTATTGGAACCCCACTTTCCGGGTAGGTACAATGAAGAAGGCGATATACCCAGAGCTCAGCGACATGAAACTCTCGTTTTTAAAACAACGTGATCATAATTTATTAGGCAAACTTATTTACAATGGTAATAGTATGCGGCGAGTGCTGAAGGCAGTGCAGAAGCGTAAAACACAAGCAATGTTAAAAATTATTCATTAATTCGGGGTAAACCAAAAACAAATTTACCTTTGTGTAATGAAACAACTATTCTATAAACTCTATAAATGGCAATGTGGAGAACAGGAGTTAGGGAAGAAACTCAAGGAAATAGACGGCTAATAACTGTGATTGCAGGTGAAAGAAAATACTCTTTAGTGGGTGTAGTCTCACTCAACTAAGAAGCAATAATTAACCATTTTAACGAAAGAAATTATTAAAAGTAACATAGCAAAAACTAGATTGGTATCACTACAAGTTACAGCACATGTTGACTAACACGTCCAATTTCCAAACTTTGTATAACTGAAATGCCTGTAATATAGTAATCGTACCATTGTATGCATTATGTTTAGTGTTAATCTTATTTTCATTGATTAGTTTGTTTTGCAGCATACAATATTTCAAAAATTTAAATTATGCAATTTATCAAATATCAGAAACTGCTGGAAGTTGTAAGTTTAGAAGTTGGCCAATCTGTTAACAATGTTAACCATGTTGATAAATGATAGAAACGACTGTTTATTGCCATGATTTAGTGATCCCTATCTAGTTTTCGTTACGACACTTTTTACTAAACTTACGTGAAGTCGGTCAATTGCTGCAAAAAGCAATAATAATCGATGGTACAAGAAAGAACAGGCCATGAACAACAATTTCAAATGACTGCTCCACTTTTTAAAAATTATCGTCTCCCGACTAGTACAGTGTACAAAATATATCAAGCGGTATACGTCACTCACTTAAACTGTCACAATTTTACTGTGTTTACATTATTATTAGAAACGCGAGCAGATCTGAAGATCCGCAGTACTCAGGCCCATTGTACATTCGCGACATTTAGAATCCCCTAGAAAAGATCAGTGCTCTCCACCAAGGAGAGCAGTTCTTTCCAGGCTAGATCTCGTAGTTCCTTTGGCTGTAGAACCTGCCTTCCAATATACCTATATCTTGACGCCCCTATTGGTGCACAATGGCATAGAATATGAGTGATGGTTTCATATTCCACTCCACACATCCAACAAGTAGGATCATCTTTCAACCGCATTGTATGCTGGTGCTTGTTCAAGGAACAGTGTCCTGTTATCAGGCCTACCATCCATCCCAATCGTTCTCTATCGAGCAGCCACTTTACAGTAGAGTCAATCGAGGGCTCATTTATATGGAGTCTCGACTACCTCATTCCGGAGGCCTGAGGCCAATAATTGTTAAACTCTGCCATAGCCCAGTCTTGTAGCTCTGATTAAATCAGGTTTCTTGGCAAACCGAAATCTGGCTTCGGGCCGGGGTGTTACGAATTTTTAGGACATAAATTCGACCAACACGAAATTTGATATACATGTTTTAGGCACACACTTTTAGTCTCACCCAGTATATCATAAATTCGTGCTCGATGCATAAGTGGTGAATGCAGGTTGCACGAGTTAATAGCTATTTATAGTTTTTATTAATTATAAATGCCTAGCCGTCGTTTTTGCCGAGAAATCGTTTTTATGGGGAATAAAAAAGGGATTTATCGATGCGGTAGCCATCGCCGAGTCGAGGTAGGAACATTTTATTCTATAGTGAGAATTGGAAGAACAGACACCATTTGGATAATTAAAAATTAAACAAAGTTACGTTTGAAACGGCTTGATCCAGGGTAGTCTGAAGAAGGGCGATATTTATAAGGAGTATCGGTGATACATAGGTGGATAATATCGTCCGTAAACAATTTTATTGGATTCTTTTCTTCGGGGAAAGTGCTGAAATTATAAAACGTCTTCTTGGTGCATCGGGCGTAAGGCACGGGAGGTGAGTTTTATTTAATTTCTTTGCTATTTGTTATAATGTGATTCTCAGAAAATTCCTCTCGATACTATTTCGTAACATCTTATTTTAGGCGTTTTTTTATTTGGTCCGGTGATAACAGAGAGGTACCTGTGTTGTATAATCCTAAGGCGTACGTTTTTGTGTTTGCTTTAATAGGCCTACGAAGTAGCATTAGTATAATTATTTTGTAACAGCTACCTAGGCAAAGTTAATAGTTAAGTATCCATCTGAGGATAAAGGTATTTAAGTAAAAGATTTTGGGGGTGTTCACCTTTATCCCGGATTACCCACTCGAGGGTCAGGAGAACTACCAGCCCCACCCTATTTTTTTGTTTAGAATATTAGTTGAAAACTATTTGTTATGCAATTTGTTTTGTTCGTTGTTTGAACTATTCGTTTAATTAGTGTAATCGTAATATTTGGCTCTTACTATATATTTGTTTATGTCTACAATAAACAGAAGGTGTATTTTTAATTTGGTTGTTGACTTATTTAAACCTAGTTAGTACTGTAGTGTCGTTTTGCCAGATCTAAGTTTAGTAATTTTATTCAGTATCGCGGGTATGTAATTATAGGAAAATTACTTGGCGCCCTGACAGTCGTTTTTTTATGACGTAATAAGTAAGAACATAATACCCTCCCCGACTCCACTGAGTCTAGTCGGACATACCTAATGTTACCAGCGCGAAAACGCACGTAACAGGGGAAAGGAGTTTTCGCTCCTTCACCTGCTAAGCGATCTGCATTTTCGCTGCCCTCGACGCCGCTGAGTTGTGTTTACACAGCTGTCAGAATATTTAGACAATTCAGCATCTGCTTAGAAGTCATCTTGTTTGATGCAAGAGGCCTCAAAGATGCCTTACTGTTTCTGCATATCCAAATGTGCTCATTGACGAAACCTCTTCTGAGGTTTTCGCTTGCATACAGCAAAATAGCATATATCTCAGCCTGAAAAATACCAGAATACTTACCAAGTGTTGTCTATATATGAGCCCTTGGCTCTTCGATCCGTCTGTGTACCATTCCAGACTTCCGGGACTGGGAGAAAATTAATTTCATCGCGTTCCAGTTATCTCGACTAGCGAACACGACTGTATATGGAGACACCAGTCGTCCTCTGACAGGTAGAGCTAGGGCCTTAGCTGTGTGCCCCAACCCTCGTCCCGTCGCATTCCACATTCCACCCTCAAACAGCCTATTTGCTCCTGTTCTAGATTTCAGTTCCATTTCATGGAAGGGAGTGAGTCCAGAGATGGTTCCCATTGTAGCCGCTGGAGTGGTCATGATTGCTCCTGTTATTCCTAGGCAGCTAGCCTTTCAACTTGACATTCGTGGAGCACTCCCGTGAGCGCCATCACACAAGTGCCACATATGTTATGAGGAGTTTCACCATAGTGGTGTACATCCAGAGAGTAACCTCTGCTTTTATTCTCAGAAGATACGCCTGCATAGGGATGCGCAGACTTTCCTCGCTTAAGCTTCCTCGCTTGAACTTCCTCGTGATCCTTCCACGACAGTTTGGAGTCTAAGGTTACTCCCCAGGTACCTAACAGTGGACACAGATGTGTGCCCATAAGAGAAAGAAGAAAATCGTTTATTTTTCTCCTTTTAGTGAAGCTCTGTTTTGCCAGAGTTGACAGAGACCCGGTGTCTGTTACACCATAACTGAACTATGTCAAGAGCCCTTTGCAAGAAACCTGCAATAGTCACTTCCAATAGGCCTCTTATCATGATGTGTTTACATAGTGTGAAAGTTCTTATGTAAATGAAAGTTGCAGTAGGGCGTTGCTGACTGCAAATATTTATAAAGCACGATAATTTCAGAAAATTTTCATTTCCAAGCTTTACATATGTAAAATAGCGTGCTATAGTACTCTCTACTCTAATTGTTGTAGAGAATGACCACCAGAGGCGTATAAACTGTCATGTTTGATAAAAACTATATGTTATTATAACTTTAAGATAAAGTGGTGCTAAGATGTTTGACTAAGCACACAAGAGTACAAAGATATGTAAGAAAAATATCGTAGCTAAAATTTCTTTATATAGATTAGGTAATATATAACTATCACTGTTCACATTAATACATACCTAAAACTGCGTCACTGTAGAAGAAAACTAACTGCTGCTCACTTAACTTGCAATCACTTCCGAATATTTGAAAAAGTTTCAGTACCCTGTATCTACTACAACAAAGCATTTGCGGACTTTGTTAATATGAATTTTTATTCTTATTTGCATGAGACCAAAACTTATTTTTCTCGCCTGTCTTTCTAAACTTCTCTGAATATATATAATTATAATATTCCAATGCAGATATTCAAGAATTCTTTTAGAATTTTGTAAACATACCACGTAAATTGGGGAACGTCCAAATTCAGAAGTAGGGTTTTTGCGTACGGTTATACTGATACACAACGGTTCCCTACCGACTGCCATTTGGGTGTTGGATTCCAATAAATAAACACAATAGACAGTGATATGTCACGTTTGCCACATAACGTGCTTTAACCAACTATCCCACCATGTCGTAGAATAAATTATACACTGTACTATTGTAATATATACGTAAGGTAATTAAGTATCATTCAGATAAGCATTTTGTTCTTATTGGAACATTCACAGAATATTTCTCTGCTATCTGGTCACTTTTGTACAGGAAAATAAGTATTTTAAAATCATTTATATTTGAAATGTTTTAAACAAAAAATAAACGTTTTCTAGTTTGTAATGTCATTTATCTCTGCATTAAACATAATTAATTCAGACAAATTAGAACAAGAAAAAGCCTAAGTGGTTATTAATTACGAACGTCTTGATACTTGGTATAGCGCTATTTCGGAGAATCGTCACATAGAACATATTTCTTGGAAGAACAAGTTGTTAGTACTATGGACTGTCCAAGAAATCCATAACAGAAGTAAACAGCTGCATGCATTAAGTCGTTATGAATCTACTTCCTCCTTGGTTAGAAGAAAATGGTTGGTTTTAAAAGTCCTGGAGAAGCAGGTCAAATTATGTCATCACAGGTTTCCAACCTAGCAAATACTGCCGACAGCAAGTGTGGGATTTATAGTGATTTTGGAACTTTATGGAACACCAGTCATAGTACATCACTATCGCTAGCAAGAGTGGTGCAAGATGTCATTGGTTCATACAATAAGAAGAAGTGTATTATCATGGTACTCTCAGATATTGAACGCGCCTTAGATATAGTGTGGCATAACGGACTAGTCTACAAACTGCAATATGTTTCTGGACTATCCGGATACTTGATAGCCCTCATTAAGAACTACCTTTGGGGCAGGCAAATAATAGTAGGAATCAACAACATGTTATTCAAACCTCATAGACTTTCAGTGGAGGTCCCTCAAGGTTCCCTGCTCTCTCCTTTCTTTTTTAAATTATACATCTCCGACATTCCTACTTATACTACCACAAACCTCCTCCTCTACGCTAACGACACTACTATTTACTGCCACAGTTTTCACGGACAAACCGCAACTAAAAAAATAAATTATCACACCGACAGACTGACGACTTATTACGAACAATGGAAAATCAAAATAAATTTTTCCAAATAAGAAATTATCACGTTTCACCGTAAATTTACTAACATCAAAACCTTTCCGAAACTAAAAACAAATAATGTGATAATTTCTGAAAAGAAAACTGTTAAACTTCTTGGACTAACACTTGACACAATACTCTCATTTGCACGCCATATTACTAGAGTAATAAATATAGCCTATGCGACTCTTAGTCAACTCTATCCTTTAGTTAATAGACGTAGCAAGCTATCAATAGACAATAAAATATGCATATATAAGGTGATCTTCCGGCCAATGCTGACCTATGCCTGTGTGTCTTGGAATTTCATTTCAGGCACACAGTGCCTTAGGTTACAGCGTACTCAAAATAAGCTGTTATGTCTATTAAAAAATTCTCCAAGGTATATTACCATAGAAGATTTGCATAAGCTTACGATACGACAATACATCGACGAAACTGCCCAAAAATTCCTACTATGCAAATTTACCATTTTTTTTATTACATTTTCTCAAAGATCTATTTATTCTAGAGCGAAATGCAAAAAAAAAGAATTTTCTAGGTTCTCTATAGGCTTCAAAATTAATCAAGAACATATCAACACGTGGCGCTTTCATGTTATAGCTGTGTGACGTCAATGTCTCTATCGCATCGGGAGACGTAGACGTAGCTGACCCGCTTGCCTAGTAGTCTAAGATCCGGCATAAGAAATTAATACCCTCATCTGTTATTCAGATAAGAAATAGTTTATATAACGAAAAATGCCAAAAATGTCAATTTTGATTAGTTCATGTTGTGCCGAATTTTCGAATTTCGGCGTGCGATTTACGATGCGGATCAACTACAAGTCTTCCTCTTTCCGTATCGACATGAGTATATTTAGATGTCGGGTTTTCGATTGCGGTGGGCAAGGTTATTAGGTAAGCGAGGTAGGACTGTGAAGACATTTACGTCAGCGATTCGACCGCCTCAGCTTATGAAGAATAAGATTTTAAAGCAGTATTTTTCTGGAACTACATATCGGATCGAGCTCAAATTTTCAGTGTAATAATTATTTGATGATTACTTCGCACAATTGTAATAAAAAGTGCAATATTAAATTTGACTAAATGACCCCATTCTGACTTATAGTCCTGTGTTTGACGGTAAAAATAGGGTATTTCGGACAACATCGATTTTGATGAAAATTTGTAAATCTAACCCTCCTCTTCAAAAGTTATATGTCTCTGATGTGTGCTTTTTGTTTTTTGGGGTGAAAATTACCCCTTCTGAAAAAAATTTAAAAACATAGATTTAAGTATTACATAGATTGAAATCATGTTTAAATATGTAGAATAAACGTTATTTCATGTTCTGGAATATAATTTATGATGTGTTACAACGTTTCAACCCTTTAAAACCACCCCTTATGATGAAATTAAAAAAAAATAGTTTTCAACAGCTTGAAATGTTTTAATAGTGCATTTATAATGAATTAAAATCCCGTCACTGTTTATAATACAATTTATGATTTATTGCAACGTTGCATCCATTACAAACCACCTTCGTGATAAAATTAACTACCTACCATATTTACTCAAAATTAAAAACTGAAATTATTGAATGAGCTTAAAAGAGAAAAATAATAATTTTATATACATTATAATAGCATGTTTTATTACTGAAAATCTATGGATCATAAGAAGAACTATCATCATTATCGACCTCCTCTTCTTGGTCTGTAATTGAAGGACAATTTTAATAGTTGTCGCCGGAGCATGTTCCGCATGTTGCGTTACAAACAAGTCCAACTTTTCGGCAGCTACTAGCTCCGCCGCATCCTTTTTTGCAATTACAAAATATCATTTTGAGGAGTTCTTCCGGTGCAGGCATATCCAGCATTTTGATTGGTAGCAAAAATCCTTCATTATTAATCCATCCCCAATAAGTTGGACGAGTATTTTTGTTCCCAAGCCACATCTGGGTTTGTAAATAAACCCTCTAAATGTGCTCATTCAGAGCATCAATTGTCGGAACAAGGGATGGTAATCTCACAGCACTGTTTTTAGTGGTAGCCTTAATAAGGGAATCATAGCGCATCTGCTCGAGAAACGCTGTTAAGTCTTCGACACGGCTCAATTTTCTTAACTGTATTTCCTTAGCAGCTCCGTACAGTAATATTGTGCAGTACTTACCGGCTTCTAAAGTTTCTTCCAGCTCTGAAGTACTATCATAAAATATCTCCACCTGATCTCTATAAGATCAAAATTTTTTTTTGCCTTTATTGTAAAACGCGAACGTTGTATCACATCCAGTGAAACAATGCGAAAAAGGATTAATTTCACACTGTTTGGATGATCCACTTCAAAACTTTTCGAGGAATACACCATCGAAGAAACATTTCGTTTTCCAAATTTCGGGAAATAAATTTCTTTTTCTGTATGTCGTGCATGAGGATATACTTATACATATACAGATATAGGCATATGTGTTTACATGTATTTATAAATGCTCCAGAATTGTCGAAAATAAAAACAATTTACTTGCTCCGAAAATTTCACCGAAAAAAGGCGATTAATTTTTCAACGATAACTTCCTTCATTTTTAAGCTATTTAATCGCTCCAAAAGTCATTTGCAGAGAATTTCAAGGGCTACAAGGCGTGTAAAGTTGAACTTCCTTGAATCCTTCCTATTTGAGATTTTTGAGTTTAAATGGCTCGGGGAAGGTGGTCCTCGCACTCAAATGAAAACTCACAATGGTGTTATCTCAATTAATTTTTATCCTAGAGAAAGTTTTTCAGAAAAAGAGAAACTTAATTTTTATATTCTAGTATTTTTTACGTATCTTTTTTAGTTTTTGAATTATTGTGAAAAATGAAATTTTTTTAAAAAATTTTAAAAATCAAACTTTTCTTCTAATCTAGGCATCTCAAACCGATCAAACTTCTAGAACATATTGTTAATAATTAAATAAAGCAAATTGTAAATGGATTACGTTCAATTTCAATTCTTGCGGCGAAGCCATTGGTTCTCGGAAAAAACGAGACAACCATTTTATTTCCATAACTCCGTTAGATTTATGCTGGCGACTTTTACCAAAGCTCATTTTAAAGATCTCTTCACGTACTTTTAAAAACGTCTTATATGTTTTCCTCCAAAAATTTTCGGTTTTTCCGTTATTTAACGTTGAAAGGTTCTATTTCAATTTTGAGCGAAAGAAAAGTCACCTTCAACGAGCCATAACTCGGTTCGTATTACATCTACAGAAATACTAAAAAACATTACCACATTTAACATTAAAACCAATCCCTTTATAATATACATTAAAGGCTTGGTACAAAATATCTTTGACGAAGGGAGTGAGGTATACTTTGTGTGGGTAAAGTCCCATATAGGATTGAAGGATAACGAACACGTGGACGATCTAGCTAAGGAGAGTATTGACGTAGGAAATAATTGTAATTATAAAGTATGTATGACGGATGCAACGATAATATTTAGATCGAAACTAAGGAATAATTGGGATTACATGTGGAAAGAATCAGCTTTCATAAAACCGACTCGATATTCTCTTATTCACCCTGACTTGCCAAATAAGTTTTGGCATGAAAACTATAACTGCTCCCGAAAATACATCACAACGATTATCCGTTTGAAATTTGGACATGCATGTTATCCTGCACACTTGTTTAAAATAAAGATCTACAGCTCTGATGTCTGCGAATATTGCAATGTCACAGGTGACCTGGATCACATATTCTTTGAATGTACAAGACACGCAGAAGCAATTGATACATTATATAACAATATAATAAAATATGGCAACATCCCTACACCGTTCAATATACTATATCTGTTGTCCTTAAATAAAAAGAAAATTTTTGACTATCTTATGGATTTCTTGGAAGAGACAAAAACTAAGTTATAGGTTAGTTTTGTTTCCTTTGTTCTTCACCTTTGTGTTATAAAAACCCTCCTAACCGTGGTCTTATTTTGTATGTTAGAAAAATGCCCTGAAAGACCCCTGGGCGAGAAGTTTGTGACCTATGTACATCCTTTGTTTTGTTTTTGACAGTAGTCAGGTAGTTTAATGGTTATTGTTTAGGTTAGATGTAGGTTTGTAATTTCTCTTGTGGCTGGCCTTTATGCCAAAAAAAAAAATGTACAGAAATCATAAAAAAAACAATTTGCTACTTTATAAGCTTCATTTTTGCTTATAATAATTTTTTTGATAAAACATAAGATTTTCGAGTTATTTGCGAAAAATTGTTCGAAAACATGCATTTTTTAGATGAAAAATCAACATTTTCAATCACTATTAACTCAAAAAGTATTGACTCATCGAAAAAACTTTATGAAACATTTTTTGCTTAGAATTTATTTCCCCATCGATTTCTGCGATTATTTTGAATGTAATAATTTCCACCCTCGAGGAGGGGTGGTATCCACCCCCAGGGTAAGAGCACACATCGGCACTATATAACTTTTGTTCCTTGTGCCATTCCTTAATTACTGTATTACTGTTCAAATTTCACGTCAATCGGTTTTGTCCGAAAGAATTCCACACGTCCACAAACTTCTACATGAATGACTTCCACTATACGATTTTCCCAGAAATGACTGACGTAACTTCCCTCCCTAAAACTCCCACCTCTCATAAACATATAAACTCAACATCCACAATTTCATATCCACTTCCCATTTCCTGATAACCCCCTTGAATCCCCCGCTGAAATTCCTCAACATAGAGATTAGGCTCATTGTGCATGTTTTTATATACTTGACTTTTTTTAATAGAGTTTTTATTAATTTTCCCTATACAATCTCTTCTATAACAAAATAACAAAAGCTATAATCGTCTCATTTTCATAATTCAACATCTAATATAAAATGCAAGCGATCTGTATAGAATCTTGCTAATTTGTCTCTATTTTTATCATGTCTGGAAGCATTTCTTCCACAACACCTCGCCGCTACGTGACATCGCGCGGTTCTTATGTTCTTGTTACGTAGCTCTTTCATATATTGTTAATACGAAATAAATGCAATACCTTTTTGTACTTAAATAAAATAATTAGAGATATTTAAATTGGTAAAAAAAATTGGCCAATGAAATGTCACTCACATTCCTTTTAATTTGTAGGAGTATAAGAAGACTAATATATGAGGCAGATAAGTACAATAGTTGTAGAGTATACTCACAAGTTCAGATGTTGCTTAACAATATTATACATGCAGACAATTTGTTGCCATTGCCAGCACGTATACTAAAGTTTTCGATGAAATTTGTAGTTGTCGATATAGACTGTTTGGTAATTCGCATACATTGTAGTCGACATCGTCGAAATACTACGAAAGTCGAAATCAATTTAAATTACTGCTAGTTTTTGAAAATAGATCCTGGAAAGATGATAAGAGTGCAGAAACGTCAGAAATTGTAGCTCTGACTTGCGACTCAGATAGAAATATAGACTAGACTTTATCCGGTAAGTCTACTCTTTCATGTTTCAAAAGAATTTAACTTGATTAAATACCTCTGAGGTAATTCAGAAACATATATTAGGTGAATAAATATCAAATGTGTTCAATAATAAATATCTAGTTTCAGCCACATATGTTAAAATTATCGCTCGAAAAAAATGTGTGGGTAGTAAATTTTATGCTCTACAATTTTGAATTACGAAATTTTTCTGTGGAAGCAATAAGAATAGAGAAATATTCGAAAAACATATTTTGTGCAACATCTTCACCGTTGGCGTATCAAACTCTGATCGATGTAGACTTGTGAAACGTCACTGTGGTGGGTGCCTCTAACTCCGCCAAGTATCATCAAACATCTGAAACAACTGTATTAATGCAGGAATCAGACCTATTTTGCCCGAACTAAACAAATAATAATTGTACTTAATTTATTTAGATATAACGTTGATTCATTAACAAAATAAACACTTTTCTTTACTAGATGAACAGCAATGATATACTATATGAAATATATTCTGATGACATACGAGTTTGTGTACTATTAATGTACAAATACGAATGATTTAGTTCGCAGGAGACAAAATATTTGTTTACTTAGCAAAATATCACCTCATATTAGCGATGAGTCTTCTACTAAAAATAATATACACTGTGCCACAGGATATTAAACTATTATATTATCTAAAATATTTACCCAGCTAATAATACAGTGCATGTGTAAAGATTCTAAATAAAAGATAATAAATTCTATAAAATTATTAGAAGCTAGGTAACAAAAAATCGCTCAGACAGACAGACGGGGCTGGTGTTTTTAAATATATTTATATATTATTATTTTATTTTCTTATGTATACAAATTTTTTAAAAAATTGTAAAAATGTTTTCAGTGGTGATGGTAGTGCCATTTACAAAAGCACATTTTTCTGCAAATAACGTATTAGAAATTATAGTATGTTGCTAACAATATTTTCGAGAAAATTATCGTTAAATACCATATTTAGCACTGAATGTGTTTTAGTTATTGTCATTATACTGCTCGCCTTGGGTTTCTTGGCTCGGGACCCTTTTTTTTTTTTAATTCTACTATTTCGTTGCTTATCTGAATTTTTGCCGATTTTTCTTATTTAATTAGTAATGAGCATCCTATAAACATTTTAGTTGCCTTATATTTATTGTCTTTATTAGGAATTGGGCTATGGAAAATAAAACTATAAGTTCTCTATGTTTAAATAAAGACTATTTTATTAATAGTGTTTTGACTCTATTATATACCGGAAAGTGCGTCTTGATTCTATACTAACATCTACACGACTGACTATAAGATTTTAAATATATTTCTCACATTATGCACTAGCAATGGTTCTCAACGCCCTATATGTCAAGTGATTTACTGCGTTATTCTAAACAACTTATAGACTAAACAGACTTGACCTGGACCCTTGGTCCCTTAGATAAAATAAAATTAGTTTTTGTAATATAATACATTTCTGTTATAACTAACACGCCCTCTCAAAAACTAATTCGGTAATTTATTATTATTATTAGAAACAACTTACAATAAAAACATTGACACACCTTCCGTGTATTTTCTGGGAAGGAAAAGACATAATGGCCCAACATTTGTTGCACAGGGAATGGGGAAACCCAGTAAAACCCAAACAGACCATTCTTAAACTAAATAAAATGTTAAACAGATTACTCCAAACCCATTTCAAGTTTGAGTTCCTGGAATTTGGATGCCGGCAAGGGCTTGGTTAATGCATCTGCGAGCTGCTTACCTGAGGGAACATATTTCAATTTTATTATATTGTTTTCTATTTGTTCTCTAGAAAAATGATATTTTATATCAATATGCTTTGACCTTTTGTGGTTAGTTGGATTGTTTGCAATACTTATACAACCATTATTATCTTCATAGATAGTGATTGGTTCTGAAATATTTATTTTAATGCTGGTTGCTAATGATCTTAACCAGAGTGCCTCCCTAACGGCTTCAAAAAGTGCCATATATTCGGCTTCTGTAGTTGACGCCGCTACAGATATTTGCCTTTTTGTATTCCAGCATATTGTACAACGCTCAAATAATTTAAACAAATAGCCAGTTGTACTTTTCCTATCAATTTCGTTACTTCCCCAATCAGAATCTACATAACCACATAACAATTTGTTATAGTCTCCTCTAATATATGTTAATTTAAAGTTTAATGTACCTTTAATGTACCTTAGTACCCTTTTAAGACACTGCCAAAGTTCTTTATTACTTTTATTCATATATCTACTCAAAATATTAACAGCTGTACTTAAATCAGGTCTGGTACATAGCATTGCATACATTAAACATCCGATAAGATTTCGACAAGGAGCGTCATATTTCTCATCAGAATTAAGAGCTATATAATCTAACTTGTTTGGTAAAGGTGTACTGACAGGATTACAGTCATGCATTTTAAATTTATTTAAAACGGTTTTTAGGTATGCATTTTGGTCTAATGTAATTTTGTTATCACTTCTTTCTACCTTTATACCAACAAAAAGTTTAATCTCTCTTAAATCTACCATTTGAAATTTTTTCATTAAATAATTTTTAAAATTACTCATGGTATCATTGCAGGCAGTGGAAATAATAAGATCATCGACATAAAGTACTACATAAATGTTTTTAAACACATTTCCTTTATCTAAGATATAAATACAATGGTCAACTGAAGAATTTCGAAAACCTTGGTCTTTTAGGGCCAATTCAAACATCTCAAACCAACACCTTGCTGCTTGCTTTAATCCATATAAAGCTTTATGCAATTTACATACTTGATTGCTTTTACTTTTCACCCCTTCAGGAACTTTCATATAGATTTCCTCTTTCAATAAACCATTCAGAAAAGCAGTTTTCACGTCCATATGATGGACTAATAGATTGAACTGATTTGAAAACGCTAGAATAAATCTAAAACTCGCAATTCTTGCAACCGGTGCAAATGTTTCATTGTAATCTACTAAATATTCCTGACTGAAACCTCGAGCAACAAGTCGAGCTTTATATTTTGATGGGTTTCCATTTTCATCATTTTTAATTGTAAACACCCATTTATTGTCAATTATATTCTTATTTTGGGGTTTTTCAACTAAAGACCAGGTGTTGTTTATTAAAAGAGAATTAATTTCGTCTCTAATAGCTTGCTCCCACTGAATCCTATCATCCCCATTTTGAATTTCTTGATATGAGCTAGGAATTTTATTTACAAATATTTGTGCACTCAAAAGATAATCATCTGGTATGGTATTTTCATTATATGAAATAGGAGGTCGACTTCTCAGTTCATAATGACTTTTGTTTTTGTCTAGAGATAAAAAATCTTTGTGCGCCTCTGCTTTTATTACAGAGTCATTAGGTTCATGACCTAATTTGGCATTTTTACTTGAACTCGGTTCTAAAATATCCGTAGACATATCTGATTTAGTACTACCAGATTTATTTGACTTTATTACTGATTTTGATTGTAATTCAGATGCATCAGTTTCAGTTCGGGAGTTTTCAGAATTAACCCCTTCAGGCTTAAGTACTGGCCTGGATTTCAAGAAATTTGTCTCATCGACAATAACATCTCGTACTGTTAGAAATTTTTCAGTTTCCACATTCCACACTTTATACCCATTCGGTTCATATCCAACCAATATAGCTTTAAAGGATTTTTCATCAAATTTTGATTTCATTGTTTTATTATGGATAAATACAGTAGACCCGAATACCTTTAAATATTTTAATTTGGGCCTTTTATTGTGCCATAGTTCGTATGGTGTTTTGCTTTGTTTCAGAGCTTTAGTAGGGGTTAAATTTATTAGAAAAGTGGCAGTCAGAACTGCTTCGCCCCAGAACACTTTTTCTAAACTAGCACTGTTTATCATTGCACGGGCTTTTTCAGTTAATGTCCTTATCATACGCTCTGATACACCATTTAATTGTGGGGTTCGTGGAACTGTCAAATGATAGCTAATGCCTTTTTGCACACAAAAATCTTTAATATCTTTTGACAAATATTCCCCTCCATTATCACAATACAAATTAACTAGTTTCAAATTAAATTGTGCCTCACTTTTAGCAATGTAATCTTGGAAGACAGCAAAAACATCTGATTTATATGTAATTAAATAGGTCACACAATAATGAGTGAATTCATCAACAAAAATTACGAAGTAATTTTTGTTATTAATTGTTGATGGAGTAATTGGACCACAAACATCAGAATGAATAATAAACAATGGCCTATTTATATGAGTCTTATTTTTGACTTTTGCAAATGGCAATCGTTGTTGTTTACCATTTATACACGCCTCACATAAATCATCAGTTGGTGTAACATGATCGATTTGATCTATATCTTCGATCATATGTTTATTTTTTAACTCTATAAATTTTGATTTCCCAATGTGACCTAAGCGTTGATGCCATAGTTTGTAATTCTGATGTATGCTATTATTTACTTGTGCAACATAATTATTCAGATTTTTATTGACCATAAAATCGACATAAAATAAATTGTTTAATGGCTTACCCTTCACTATCCTTTACCATTTTTGGTTACCTCTACACCTTTTTGACTAAAAGCTATGATTAGTCCAGCCTGCTGCATCCTTCGCACGGACAGCAAATTATGTGGTACATCTGGACAGTAAAGGACATCGTCTAGAACTCCTGATATTCCCACACTACTCGATACATTTATTGCACCCTTCTTTGTTGCGTTAATAAAGGTTCCATTTTTTGCAATTGAAATTTTTAGCGGAGTCTTCAGTTCGATGAAACTAGAAAATAGGTCATCTCTGTTGACAATATGATCAGATGCCCCAGAGTCCAAAATAAAGCTGATTGTATTATCAGTTTCACACTGATGATTTCCAACCATGAATGCAAAACCAGAATTTTCGTTTTTTGATGTTAATGGTTCGGTTAGTTGAACAGTTTGGACCATTCTTCTCCTTTCTGCATTTTTATATTGAAACCCCTTTTTGTAATGAAAACAATCCTTTTTCATGTGACCTTTTCGACCACAATGGTGACATTTGATATTAAGTTTCGATGACCTCCAGTTGGACTTGTAGGTACGGGTCTTATAATCTTCTTTCTTTGGCGGTTTCTTGACCCCAAAATTATTTTTGTTTGAACTATCGTCTCGCCAGCCTGCTTGGAGCACTTTTGAACTTGTATCATTGCTTTCGGTTTTCAATTTGACTTCATGATCTAGAAGTCTAGTCTTGACAAAAGCCAAAGTCAAATTATCTTCTGACAAAGTTTCAATTGCGGTTATTACACCGTCATAAACTGTGGAAAGAGTTAATAGTAAATGAGATACTTTATCAGTTTCTTCTAATTTTGCACCTGCAGCTGATAACTCCGTGATAAGATCTTCAAAAAGAGTAAAATGCTTCACTAACGGGGTATCACCACGCAATTTTAAAAGCAGCAATTTCTTTCTTAATGCCAGTTGGGTGGCAAGACTTTTTCGTTCATAAATGACATCCAAACTATCCAGAATGTCCCTTGCAGTACGTTCTGTCGTTGCAAAACCAAGAAATGAATCAGATAAATATTCTACAATAACACTTTTGGCAATTCGTTCAGCTTTATTCCAGTCGTCTGTTAACTCAACTGGAATTTCATTGTCAATCACTTTAATCACATCAAGTTCTGTTAATAAAGCTCTAACTCTAAATTTCCATACACTGTACTTTTCACCATTAAAGGCTTGAATGTTTCTTTTTAATTTTAAATTTTCCATAGTCTTGCTGTTACCACTATTTTAATTACTACACGAGATATTTAATAAAGTACTTATTACTTATTATGGACACTACACTAATTAAATTATCCAATTAGGCACCTATTGTTTTTATAGCCACTAACACAGAATATCACGACGCGTAATCCGGGCCCATAACCTATTAGGAATTGCACTATGGAAAATAAAACTATAAGTTCTCTATGTTTAAATAAAGACTATTTTATTAATAGTGTTTTGACTCTATTATATACCGGAAAGTGCGTCTTGATTCTATACTAACATCTACACGACTGACTATAAGATTTTAAATATATTTCTCACATTATGCACTAGCAATGGTTCTCAACGCCCTATATGTCAAGTGATTTACTGCGTTATTCTAAACAACTTATAGACTAAACAGACTTGACCTGGACCCTTGGTCCCTTAGATAAAATAAAATTAGTTTTTGTAATATAATACATTTCTGTTATAACTAACAGTCTTTTCAACAATTTTCAAATTGATGGCACATTTAAGAGAAAGAGAATAAATCGGAATTTTAGTTATGCTTGAACAGGAATAAAGGTTTGCCAATTATTTAATAATATGAATCTGTTGCAGTCAACCAACAAATGCGACTTTACTGAGCTTTTTTTCGTCACTTCGTAACTATTTTATCCAATTTCTTCCAACATTCATGTCGCACTGTACAGGCGAACTGAACAATGATTTGAATTTAATTTTATCTTTTATTTGTTCAGATACGTAATTTATGGTTATTTCATTAACTAAAATTATTACCGTAGATACTGTTCGTTAACATCAGTAATTTATTATATGAAATAGTAAATTAATCAGTGAGGAATATAAATCAATACACATAATTTTCATAAATATAATAAATACTTCTATTGTGTGCTATTAGTCTAGTCGAGGAAGTCCTGAAATTGTAAACACTATAACTTCTTTTACAATTTTCGCTTAAAATTTAGCACGTATGTAAAATAGCATGATAGAATACTCGCTATTGAAATTGAACCAAATCTTTTATCTAGGGTGATCGCCAGAGCGTGGTACCCAAAATTAAATACGAAGATATATATAAGGTATCGAAACTGCAATATATACACTCTGCCTCGCAGATTCAAATGAATTTTATGTAGATTAGGTGTATATATCAAGTATTATCTTAAAATATTGTTAAAATGTATTTTCTGTAACACTACTCGAAACAAGGGAGAGTTACATTAAGGCTTTGCCGACTGCGAGTACCTATTTGAAAAATAAAAATAAAATGTTGGCTGCGTGCTTTATCTCAGTGGCACCAGGTAAAAATGAACAGAGTCGTATATGAGTAAAATTGTAATGAAATAGGCATTCGGAGTCAGTCACGCTCGATTGCAACTTCTACTCGCTTATATATGAAGTTTTCTTTGAAAACGTGGAATATACAGTGTGTGCTATTTAATACCGCAACACTCTATTATTTTGGAACGCGTTGGTCCATTTTGAAATATTTTCTTTGAAATATTTGATTGTTTTGAAAGGTTGGTCATTTTCATATTTTCTAAACCTACTAAACTCCTCTAAATGGGTCGAAATTTCGAGATCGACTATTAGGCAATTTTTTATCGTCAATTGGATAGCGTACTCAAATCGCAGTTATCTTAAATACCCCTTGTCGCGTCTGAAAAGGGGCGATCTTAACGTGCCAACGTCAGATAAGGGGAAAAAGGACTACTAAAATAATAATTGACTAAACAAACTAAATTGGCACGTTTTGATTACCCTTCGAGAGGCGGCAAAAATTCATATACTTGGCTTAGCTCAGTTAAGATGAGGTGGGCACGTGGTTATCCAGCTGTGGCGGTCACTTGAAAGCAAACTACGACATATTTTAACAAAATGTATATTTAATGATCAACAACACATTGACAAACACCTAGTTTTATAAAATTAATCAATGGTACCTGGAGAGGCACAATTTCATCAAAGAGCCAGAAGGGCTGCCGAACGAAACGATATGGGGACTCCTAACCTATATGTTATGGGGGGTAACGTGTAAAAGGCATTTCGCTCATTGTACAAAAACCCCAGTGAAAATCACCCTACTAATACACTTAATTATTTACATAAATATTTAAAAATTCCCAGAATACCGGGACCATTCAAAATTCCTATCAAAATTCAACGAGCATTAACAGGAGCAATGCGGCTATCTAAAAATTCGTACTGATGTAATTTACTCTAATAAACCACGAAACAATTGCCAAAGGGGCAATATAACTAGGCGGTAAGTCTTATATCAATTTGATTTACTTTAATGAGACAAATGCCATAAGGGCGATACTTATGGATAAATAATCTACTTATCAAATATTGACATACACAAATGTAAATATAAAACGGCTCAAATAACTATATCACTGTGGGTTATTCCCATCACATAAGCCCCAAAATAATAATACAAAATTTAAGTCTGACAAACAATAATAAAAGCGCACACAGAGGGGTAGGTCGGTGGTGTCACACTACGCTCCAACTTCCGACGAGAGGACAAAGATGAACGAATACAAAGCTACTTACAGTCGGGTGCTTTCTTGGGTTGAGCATTTCGTGGGTTCCGATATTCTAGCTAGACTACTGAAGTGGGTCGAACGATTAAGGGTCGTCGACACGGGAGCAAAGATGCTCCAGCTGTGTCACCAGGCGTTGTTCCCAGACTGCTGTGACCCACAAAACATAGGCTCTCGAAGGTGTGTCGAAAGAAGGCTCCTGAAGTCCTAGGGGGAAACTACCAAGGACTAGGAGGGTCACCTACTCTGTCCACTCATAACTCAGCTAGGGGTAAGCTACCAAGGGCTCCAAGAAGAAAGTCCTCAAGACATCAATAATAAATCTCAAACATCCAGGGCGTCCAAAACAACCAACTTCTAGAGTGCAGGCACCAAAAATAAGTTTTCGGGGTGTCCCAAAAAATGAAGTTCCAAGGGTGCTCCCAGAAAAAAAAACGGTAGAAAAAAAGAACCCTGAAATATAATAACAATAGAATTCAATCCTCGTTAAAGAGGTAAAGACATCAAGGCGCAACTTACGGTTTAACCGGTTTCTTTAGCAAACCAAGATGGAAGACCACACCGGCTCGAATCCCAGGAAATCTGGCTTCATCGGGGCTTCGACAAAATATCACAACACAATTTCCAATCAAACAACTAACCAGAAGCCCCTACGACTGAGGGTTACGTTTAATCCGTGTTTCCACGATATTAATAATCACAAAATTATAAAACGCTAGTCCTCGCCGGCTTGTTTTCTTCCAGCTTGAGCAACGACAAAACAAAAACCAAATGACAGAACTAACCGCTAGCGCTACGATCGTCTTTCCTATTTTCCAAGTTCTGCGGACGTTGACAATAGGCAACTCTATATACACTCAATAACACACAGTGGCGTATCCAAGCCGCCGAAATGGGTTGCTAAGGGCCAAGAAATGTTCCCCTCGTATCTCTTGTTACTGATGATGCAATAGGACGTAACACCCTATACAAAATTTTAGTTCGATACCTCATATAGGGTGTTTGTTATTCAATACCCAAATTTAAAATTTCTCACTTTTTGACTGGCCCTGTATAGCTTTTCTTTTTTCATCCTTATTTAGTGACATCAACATTAGATACTAAATGAAGAAGAAAAAAGAAAAGCCATTCCGTCCAATGGATTTGTCTGAAAAATTTTCATTAAGGCACCTACGTACAGCAACAAAATAGTGTATAGAAGCACTATTTATTTAAAGAATAACTTTTCTTTTTCTTCCTCCTTTAGTGTCTGATGTTCCTTAAGTCGAATGACTACATTACCTTTTTAGTAAACCTAACCGACTTTTATATAGGGCCAGTCGAAAAGTGAGAAATTTTAAATTTGGCTATTGAATAACAAACACATGAGCTAAAATTTTGTATAGGGGTATTTGAAACAATTGTGAATCGAATATGGTATCCAATTTGCCGATAAAAAATTGCCTAATAGTTGATCTCGAAATTTCGACCCATTTAAAGGAACTTAGTAGGCCTTGAAAATACGAAAATTACAAATTTTTCAAAACCGTCAAATAAAGCTCATCAAGCACCATATCTCGAAAAAAAGAAACATTTTTAAATCGGTCAATGCGTTCCAAAATAACGGGGTGTTGCGGTATTAAATAACATCCACAGTATATGTAATGTATACTTATGACTAAACTTTTGAATAAAAAAAAGCAATTGAAAATTACAAAAAATACAAATTATTATCCACTTTATTCACAAATGAGAAAAAATTTAAGTGATTTTTTTTTAATGAAATTTCTTAATGCATTTGTATTTGAACATATTTGAAAGCTTTACTCATAAACACAACGGCTCAAAAATGCAGATAATTCTGCCGAAAGGAAAGTTTAGTATGATATAATAAGTTTGGTAATACCAGAAATTCACATATAATTAAAGAAACAAACCATCTTAAAAAAAATAAGGACTGATAATTCCTCAACCGTTCTGAAAAGATAAATTAGATGACCTAAAACTAATATTAAAAATTAAATACGGAATATACTGCTGTCCCGAGGTGTTATCTTGACATCATATTTTCATTCAATATAGCGGACTCACTGATATTGCAGGGTTCGGAAGCCGTGCAACTTTAAGATCATTGGCCGGAGCGGCCCAGACCTGCGGATTGGAGGCTAGCCAATGGGGTAGTAAAACCAGACAAAACCAGATAGGCAATTAGCAAGTTCCAAACATTCAAGTCTCCTGGGATGGATAATATTTACCCAATTCTGCTCCAAAAAGGGCACAATATACTAATACCGTATTTGTGTAAAGAGCTTGTCTGGCCTGGAAGTACATTCCACAGATATGGGGGAAAGTGAAGGTCACATACCTACCAAAAATAGCTAGGATATCAGACCAAGTCAACTCTGTCAAGCCTGTCCTCCTTTCTACTTAAGACATTGGAAGGACTACTGGATAGGTAATTAGAGATGAAATACTAAGGGGAAAACTGAGCATCAAATGCATACCAGCCGGGAAAGTCAACAGACCTCACGCTGGAAAATTTAGATAGACTACTGACAAAGTCAGTAGATAACAAAAAAAATGGCAGTGGCAACATTTCTAGATATAGAAGGAGCGTTAACTAACGCGATAATGCAATCTCTAACAGATGCTTTGTTAAAACACTATCTGCCAATGGATTAAAGTCAGCCTAGAAAAGATCTATCTATCTATAAATCTAGGCGAGACAATCATTGAGGCAAGGGTGAGTAAAGGCTGCCCTCAAGGAGAAGTGCTACATCCACTGTTGTGGGCAATCCTTCTTGACGAATTCCTTCGAAAAATTTTCACAGAAGGCTTTTACTGCCTAGGATATCTGACGATCTAGAGATAGTAGTCAAGGGGTAATTTGCGAATACAATATCAGAGCGTTCGCAAAACGCCCTAAACATTATCGACAAGTAGTGTTGTGGGGAAGGACTTTCCATAAATCCTCACAAGACTACTGTCGTCATCTTTATATGAAAAGAGTCTTGAGCCTGATATGCAGAGGGCTCCAAGACAGAATAGGAAGTCGGAGGGAGTTACGGGATAAGATCGAAAACTAAAATCTGGGTAAGACACGCCACAGTATTTCAGGCTGAAGTGGCCGCTATGCAGTGACATTCAGAGGAAATAATGAAGGAAGGAAGTATTAACCGGACAATTGCTATTCTTTCGACAGCCAAGCAGCGCTAAAGGCGTTGGATTACATGCAGGTTGATTGTACAAATGCCCTTATGTATCTAGGAAGTCATAACAAAGTGACCATGGCATTGGTACTAGGGCACAGGAAAAATGAGAAGGCTAATGAACTAGCCCGGGAAGGCGCATCTAAGGCCCTAGTAGGACCCAAACCTTTTTGCAGTGTGGCTAAGCAATGCATACAAATATCCATTAATGAATAAGTACAAAATAAATCACAGTTTCAGGCCAAAAAGATCATTAAAGAACGATTGGCCAAATTCACGGAAGACTTATTACACCAACTGGACAGTGTAGGCTTAATAGATATATGAGTCTAATGGGCCTGGTAGAGAATACAACATGCAGATCAAAAGGAGGAGGAAACCCCAGTATATGTGCTGTGCCGTTGCAAAGGCCTAGCCAGAATGAGATTCAAAATATTTGACGAAGAAAAGCCAAGGACAAATAGCTATACCAAGGAGCCCTTTTCAAGGCTATGGCGTCTGAAAATTGCAATGGCTCTGTGCACATCGCATATTAAACCATACGTTGTGTCACCAACTTATACACACGCCAAGTTAGAGTTTACTGGACTATACAAAAGACAAAGCTGGATAAGGAGCTCTAAGTAACCCCACAAAGGTCACGGTGGTCAAGGCCAATCAGGCAGCTCCTTTTTTCTTATCTACAATCTAGTGTGTTTTATTTAGTCTTTGCAATCCAGACAAAATTTCAATTAGTGTTCGAGCCAATGAAATTTACTTTGCATGGACGAGAGAAGTACACTATCAATTCAGATTTGTAGGAATTATCAATGCATTTATCAATAAATACATCGGAAAATTTTACATTTTTTACCGACGATACCACCATTTTTTGGCATAGTGAAAATTGAGAATATTACATCAGAAAATTTTTTTCGAAAACTCCAATAAAAAAAAATTGTGAAATTAAAATCTTCCCTACATTTAATATAGGTAAATCTTACGAAGCCTTTGACTAAAATTTAGAAAAACTTTCTCTTAGAAATCACATTCTGTGAAACAAAAGTCATACTAAGTGTTTTGGATTGTATGTTAACAAAACAAATTTTTACAAACATATATCAGAAGTCTAAATAATAAATTAGTCTCAGGATGTCATGTTATTCGCAAAATTTCTATTGAATTGGTATACTCTATGGTAAAGACAGCCTACTTTTACTTCCACATCCAGCGGAAGTATTTATAGTAACAACAAAAAAAATTTTGAAAATTTTTGAAAATGGTAAATTATATTTTCATCTTGTTCCGTCGAAGGGTTGGGAGGTAAATTGGGGTAAATAGGGGGTAAATAGGTAAATCAAGCAGGTCCATAAAATTGGTATTTAGTGTATACAAGAGAAGCTAAGGTTTCAAAAAAATTTTTGGCATTAGCCAAAAGCCCATTATCACCCCTACCCCATTATTAAAGGGGATGAAAAAAATATTGTGATTTAGTGTGTGCACAAGAACCAAAAGCCTCAAAATATTTTTTTACTTCATCCACTCTCACCCCCCTATCACCACCCCCGTGTGGGATATCGTTTTATGGGTTTTCAAATATTATATTATTAAAGTTCTATAAACAATTATTTTCAAATACAAAATTTTTTCGTTATGAGAGACTTGGAGCAGCGGTTTTTTAGTTCCACATCCAGTGGAAATATGGTAACGACAAAAAATTTAAAAAAATTTTTATTGTTCAAATAGGCTTAGAATGTCATGAAACGGCGAGATTTTAAATTTGCGCAAAAAAACTTCTGTCTGTCGGTCTGTAACTTTTTTTGTGCGCACGTTTACTCTGGAACCGTTTAAGATATTATACACATATGTACTTTAACGGGATCTGGTACTAGATTATATTTTCATCTCATTCCGTCGAACGATTGGGGGGTAAAACGAGGTAAAATAGGTAAATCAAGCAGGTAAGAGTCCATAAAATTGGTATTTAGTGTATACCAGAGAAGCTAAGGTTTCAAAAATTTTGTTGGCATTAGCCACCCCCATTACTACCCCTACCCTATTATTAAAGGGGATGAAAAAAAATTGTGATTTAGTGTGTGTACAAGAACCAAAAGCCTCAAAATATTTTCTTTACTTTATTCACTTCCACTACCACCCTACAATCACCACCCCCACCCCACTATAGTGTGGGATAACGTTTTACGGGTTTTTGAGGTAGACGATTTCAAATATTATATTATTAAAGTTCTATAAACAATTATTTCCACATGCAAAATTTTTCTTTAATAGAAAATCTGGATGTGGAAGTAGTGATTCCTTAGGCAGCGGTTTCTCTAATGGAGTCACATCTGAGATACGATACTCCATTTTTGAAACTGTGCAGCTAAGAATTATTGAACAGTGTACTCAATTTGCAAAAGAGAGCAATATATGTGTAAAGCGCGTTTGGAAGACTCTAGCAAACCTCTATTTGTTTCTCACTAGGTATTAAGGAAGGCTATGTGTGCAAATAAAAGCATAAAATAAGCAACATAAAGTTAAAGTTAACATCCATTTTTATACATGAAACGATGCACTTATTTCATAAAAAACGAAATAAATTTGAAAATGCAGCAAAGCGAAGCAAATAATATCAACTTACTCAATTACCTATACCATCTTCCAGTTTTACAAGAAATCCATTAATTTGTAATAGCAAAAAATATAGATAGATTAATAAATGATGGTAAATAATTATAATTTGCAGGAGTACGATGACGATACATTTTAATGTGTTAATTTATTGTTATATATTGTTTTTAAAATATATCGCATGTATTATATTTTTTTGTATTGTTTGTAAGATCGGCTAAACAAATACTGTTTTGTGTTATATATTTATACTTTTTAATTAGAATTATTTCGTTGGACAATAAAGTATCTCGCTCTCTCTCTCCCTTTCTCTCTTTATCGATCTTTCTCGCTTTATTGAAAATTTCCGAATAATAAGAGTGGCTTACCTTTATTTATGAGTAGCTTAGTATCTAAATATTACTTACGACTAAGATTTTTATTAAAAATTTAAACAAAAAAAACTGGAAAATTCTTGAATCAAAGGAACATGCAGTCAGAGCTGAAATACCTTGCGAGCGCTTTTAAATATCAACAATCAATCCACAACACAAAACCGGTATGAGAAGGAAATAATTTCCAACTGTCTATTCAGACAATCTTTGATGTGGCAAAATGCTTTCAGCTTCCAGCTTTTTACATTGCACCCAATCCCTAAGCTCAATTCCACTATTTGTATAAAAAAGTAATCCCGTTCAGTCGGTAAAAACAAAACCCTTTGTGATCATGATTAACCGCGTTTTTCGTTACATTTGATGTCTGTATATGCACCTTTTTACCTATATTTTTCGATCTCTCAAAGGAAACAAGCGTAAACTGAAATATGGGTAACATTGATTTATTTATTTTACACAAACAAATTCAACAGGCTTATGCCCAATAACAGGATAGGGAATGATGATACAATAATGCATTTATACATAAACACACATCAATACACACGAATACATAACAGTACACATTATACACCTAGATATTAATAAATGTAAAACATAAATATAGGTGGCGGTCTACATTATAGGCACAGTAAAAATTCAAACTGAAATGAGATAATTAATTCCAGAAAGCTCTCTTAATTTGGAAAATATTACAAAAAATATATCAATTCTGTCCTCGAAGTTATAGTTTAAAGTCATTTGGTAAAGTGGCGAGGTTATCAATATATTGATTCGAGGAGTAGAGATTTAGAAAATATTGTTGTGACTGGATTTATTAGGGCTATATAGTGGAGCTTATTATTTACTAATTTATAGAGAAATATCAATGATTGCATTCACCTTTTTGCCTCAAGCTGAGTCAAATGAGAGTGACTATGGTACTTCCTGACAAACACCTCTAGATGAATTTTCACTGTCAAGAATGCATACTGCTGGCTTAAAAAGGCATCTTTGAATTTTTTCTAGTGTTGCTATGTGTACAGGGTGGTCGCGCGAACATTAGAACCTCGTTTAACTTCGTTATTTTTGGAATTACTTAAAAAAGTTTAAGAACAAAAGTTATACGAAATCACATGTATTTTGCAAAAATTATTTCAAGAAAACACTTTAAAGTTGCATTTCGGAGATATGAACATTACTTTGTAAATGGAACATACAGTATATTTTTACATGATTTAAAAAGCTTTTTAATGATATATTCTTAAAAACTATACCTACTAGATATTAAATTTTATATTTTGTTACCATTAATATATTAATAATGTAAGTCATGGTAGTCCGAATAATAAATGTATATCAATCATTGAAATCGATTGAAATTTTCCATTTTATTTAGAACAAAATGAAATTAGTTACCAACAAATATCTTGACAGAACTAACGTATTAAATTACATATTTTTGTTTTCCACGGCTAATTTGATAAATTGTAAAGGGCATAGCAGGATAAGCATGTAAAATCTGCCCCCAAACAAAATTTTGTTTGTTATCAACTATTTGAAGGGGCTTACCTTAAATATGATTTTTCCAAAATTTCAAGCCTTCAGCCGCCATATTGGAGGAGTGGTGGGGGGTTTTGATTTTCGTTTTTTAAAATTTTCTGGGATACCGTTGTACGAAAAAATCCGAAAAAATTCACAGTTGTTACTTACATGTTGGACTATTTACCCAATTTTTTCATAATTTTTAAATGCAAAGAGTATGAGCGGGTAGCAATGTAAAAAGTGCCTCCGCACCTACCGAACTAAAATGGCTTCCATAAGATGTCTCGTATGCTGACTGTCTTGGGTACAAAGTTTTAAGCTCGTGGACTCTGCGTGGCGTGGAAAAAAAAATAATTTACACCTAAATGTTTTATTTTTTTTCTCGCCTCCGCTTTGTAATTTGGCACAAATAATATTAGTGTTAGGAGAATTTATTTTAAAAAATATTACTCCTCTACGATGATTTTATGCATTAAAAAAGAATTAATATATTTTTTCAATGGCCTGAAGGGTGACTACCCTGTTTGACACTATTACCATATTTTGATATAATATGTATTTAAACTATAACTATAACATATAACAGTTATAGTTTTATTAATGCGGTGGAACAGGATAAAAATAAAGAAAAATTATCGGAACTTGCAATATTACGAGTATATTATTTAATATTTAGATAGGTAATTATATAATTCATTCAGATAAGAGTAACTGAGTGATGCAGAAATTGGACCCATATTGCGAGCAAAGGAAAAAGGAACCCGACCAGAATGGAAGGATGTCTCAAACAAAGGAGTAGGATTGAAGGCTTTGTGGTCGCAATGGGATTCATTTAGAGTATTAGACGACCTATTATTACATACGAACATCTATAAGATTTATTTTATTAACCATTAGGAGCATGATAACTCATAAAAAACAAAATTATTTATCCAAGTCACTTTCCTCATCTAACTGTGGAAGTAAAGAAAGATTGATTGATTCGATTATAGTACCACCATTTTTTTTTACATATTATACATTGTTTGCGTTTTAAATTAAGTGAGCTGATTTTGCTATCAGAACTATTGCTATCAGTTGTAGAACTTTCCATTTCGTGCATAACACTAACTACTATCTAAGTTTTTTAAAAAGGGAAAAATTAGGTATTAGGTACAAAACAAATAACACAAGAAAACTACAAGTACGATATACACTTAAAATTCCAGAGATAAGATACTATATATGGGGGGCGTGAGTAGCCAGCGGTCCGGCAGTCAATTGTAAATGACTTATTTTGTATTTTTAGTGCCTCTTCAACTGTCACAGCACGCACTTCTGACCGCAGGGTGTCTTTAAAGGCAGCTTCTACTTTGAGGGCACGCACCAAAGCCTCGCTAATAATTTGATGGGATATTCTAAGAATTCGCCTGACCTCTTCGGCGCTGATGCATCTAAAAAGGCTCCTACGGCTAGTTGTTCCTGAAATTCTCTTGGTGCACTTGGATATGCCAGGTGTGCCAGTCTCTCTATCGCAGCTTCGAATTGTTGTAAGCTTTCCCCAACCTTTTGCGTCCTTGATTTTAGCTGAGATTTGTACACTTGGGCAAGGTGTTGGTCGCCATATCTCAAGTCTAATGCATCTTCCAAGACTTTGAAGTCCCTTTGTTTCTCCACCGGGATGGTCTGAAGTAACTCCGAGGCTTGGCCCCTAAGCGCCAGAACTAATACCATAGCCTTTTCCTCGTTATCCCAGTTATTCGCACTTGCAGCCGCCTTCAAATTGTCTCTTGTACGTTGTCCATGAACTTTGGCCGTCAAATGATGGAGGTTTTAAACGAGGACCTGATGATGCTACCAGCTGGCCTCCTTTCTTTCTCAATTGTCATTTAAGGCGCTCCACTTCTCCTTCGACCTCACTTATCTTTTCTTTGATGTCGCTTACTTCCCCTTTGACTTGACTGACTTCTGTTTTGACCACACCTACTTTATCTTCGACCTTGTTTATCTCTTCTTTGATTTCGTTAGTGATTGAATTCATAGCGTCTTATTGGATTTTCATTTGATCGCTCAGGATTTTCCTCAGTTCTTCCTGGCGTCTTGTTCCTCTTTTTCTTCTTGGCGTGGTCTTTCTTGTTCTTCTTTCTCCTCTTGACGCCTTATTTCCAGGTCTTCCATTATTTCCTTCAATTCATGTCTTCCTTCTTGACGCCGCCTTTGTTCCTCTTGATGTCTTCTTTCTTGCGCTTCTTTTTCTATTAATTTAATTAATATATTAATTTTTTTTTTAATGTATAAAATCATCGTAGTAGAGTAATATTGTTTACCTACGACCACTACTGTAAATAGTAAAAAACACACTGCCTGGCATCTATGTAAGTTGAACTTTACATATTGTAAATAAATCGCACTGTAAACAAATCGCACGGTAAAGAAAATGCACGGGACACGCAATTATAGGTGGCTTATATCGCTGACGCGGGGTTTAAAAAAACAAATGCGCCTACGTAATTTTCAAACGCTGTCAAAACTGACATAATATTTGTTGAATAATATTTTTGATAAGTAAACTAAATCCAGATTTTACTAAATAAATAAATAAATATGATCGTAGGTAAAGTATAGTACATAATTCGAATTGTAAAGCAATTACGCACTCATGGAAATACGCACTCGCCGCTACGCGGCATCGTGCGTAACTTTTCCATTCGTGCGTAATATGCTTCTTACAATACTCATTACGTAATGTACTATTAAAATAAACTATTCCAACACTAATATTATTTGTGCCAAATTACAAAGCGATCCGTCAAATAGGAGGTGAGAAAAAAAATAAAACATTTAGGGGTAAATTATTTTCTTTCCCACCCCATGCAGAGTCCACGAGATTAAAACTTTGTACACAAGACAGTCAGCATACGAGACATTTTAGTTCGCTAGATGCGGGGGCACTTTTTACATTGCTACCCGCTCTTACTCTTTTGTATGCAAAAAAAATTTGCAAATTTTTGAATACAATTTTTTGGCACTTTAAGAAAGAAGGCCACTCTGAATTTTTCATCGTAAATTACTCATTTATCAAGGCCTATTCTCAAATTATTCCCATATTTTTAAAAAATGTGGAAGATAGTTAAAAAAAACGAAAAACTGCGTTACCGACCATTCTCTTATACGCGCCTCACTATCATTTGGACGCATGTCTTGTTAACAAATATACAGGATGTTTCATTAATAATTGGACATACGCTAACTGAAGAATCTTTAGTCCAAAATATGAAGATTTAACCTGAAACACTTAGATAAAATGTGCCTTCTTACTGAGATACAGGGTGTCAAAGTTTTTCTTCTTCTTTTTGCAATATCTCAACTACTTCTTGGCCGATCTTCTGCCAATTTGGTAAGGAAATTTTTTTTAAGCTAAGAAACAATAATTTATGTATTATATCACTCTAGCTCGTGAAGGGCGCCTCATGAGCTATACCTAATAATGAATATTTTTTCTTTTTTTTTACGAAATGTAGTAGCACTTTTGACTAGAAAATCTCATGCATTAATCATTTCTACGTAAAAAAGGTACACTTGACAGAACTTGACAATTCCAACCGTTTTCGAGAAAACTGCCGCATAGTTCTCAAAAATTCTTTGAAAACAAGCCCAAAGCACACTTTTCAATAAATACAATGTTTCCTTTTCAAATTGAGATACAGGGTGTCAAAGTTTTTCAAACTGGGTTTGTTTTCAAAGAGTTTTTGAGACCTATATGGCAGTTTTCTAGAAAACGGTTAAAATTACCAAGTTCTATCAAGTATACATTTTTTACGGAGAAATGACTCCTGCATGAGATTTTCTAGTCTCTCTAAGTGCTCGTCTGCATATACACATATATATTTATTCTTTCTGTGATTTACACTTAATTGTTTATTTTAAATTTAACGTTGTGTTATTATTGTGTTCTGTGAGGGATCCAGGTTGCAACAAAAATATGTAGGGGAATTGAGCGGACTGTAAACTCTAACTTTATAAGTTTGAAAATTTTAATTTTAATTTATTAACACCAACGAAACGTGACAGCCAGGAACAAATGGTTTCCTTAATTGCAGTTTCCGGCGTTCAATGCTGGCTTCTCGGTTGCAACCTGGATCCCTCACAGAACACAATAATAACACAACAAGGTTCAATTTAAAATAAACAATTAAGTGTAAATCACAGAAAGAATAAATATGTATGGTGTATATGTAGACGAGCACTTAGAGAGAGAGTTTTAAAAATAGTCAATATATATGTCTTCTCGCAAGCCACCCACACGCTTGACTGTCACGTGGTCTCGCGGAAGAAAACAGGTAAAGCAAAAAATATAAACAGAGAATTTACATTTTACATTTATTTTATTAATAATTAAAAATAGGGATGAAACAGTGCCACTACGTTTCGTAAAAAGAAAGAGAAAAAATATTCATCATCAAGTATAGCTCATGAGGCGCCCTCCACAAACTAGCGTGATATAATACATAAATTATTGTTTCTTAGCTTAAAAAATGTTTCCTTACAAATTGGGAGAAGATCGGTCAAGAGGTAGTTGAGATATTGCAAAGAAAAGAAGAAAAACTTTGACACCCTGTATCTGTAAGGAGGCACATTTTATCTAAGTGTTTGAGGTTCAATCTTTATATTTTGGAATAAGGATTCTCCAGTTAGCGTATGTCCAATTATTAATGAAATATCCTGTATATTTGTTAACAAGATAGTGAGTCGCGTATAAGAGAATGGTCGGTAATGCAGTTTTTCGTTTTTTTAACTAACTTCCACATTTTTTAAAAATATGAAAATAATTTGAGAATATGCCTTGATTAATGAGTAATTTACGATGACAAATTAAGAGTGGCCTTCTTTCTTAAAGTGCTAAAAAATTGTATGCAAAAATTTGCAAATATTTTTGCACACGAAATTTGCATTTAAAAATTATGAAAAAAATTGGATAAATAGTCCAACATGTAAGTAACAAGTGTAAATTTTGGATTTTTTCGTACAACGGTATCCGAGAAAATTTTAAAAACGAAAATCAAAAAACCCCCCACCACGCCTCCAATATGGCAGTTGGAGGCTTTTGGGAAAACCATATTTTTTAGAGTAAGCCCCTTCAATTAGTTGATAACAAAAAAAAAATT
This sequence comes from Rutpela maculata, assembly GCA_936432065.2. Taxonomy (NCBI): domain Eukaryota; kingdom Metazoa; phylum Arthropoda; class Insecta; order Coleoptera; family Cerambycidae; genus Rutpela; species Rutpela maculata. The sequence goes on from OW386287.2 coordinate 154,641,970, forward strand.
ATTTGGGGACAGATTTTACATGCTTATCTTTTATAGTAAATTAGACAGTTTTTAAAGATAAATACTATTCTTTTAAAAACGCAAATGTAAGTTTCCCTTGAGAAGTAGAATGGGCTCCCTGAAAAGAAGAATTATCTATTTCTGTAATTTGGGAACGCTCACCATGGACGGAAAGTAAGGGAACCTGCTTCTCCTAAGTTTAGAGAGAATTCTCTAAGGAGTACGGAGACGGAGACCACGGTTTGGACTAGGGAGTAGGCAGGTTGAGGCCTCGAGATCGGACCAGTTCTACGTTTTTCTTCGTTAATTACTTCCACATCCAAGAAATATTGTAATCTTCAATCTTCATGAAACGTCGAGATCTTAAGTTTGAACAAAAAAAAAATTCTGTTTGTCGATCTGTCTGGAACTTTTTTGGTCGCACGATTTCTCAAAATCGTTTTATGATGTTGACTTGAAATTTGGTACACATATGTATAACGGGATTTAGAACCAGATTATATTTTGATCTTATTCCGTTGAATTCCGTTTGGGGGGTAAATGGGGAAAAATAAGGTTAAGTATTCATAAAATTGGTATTTAGTATGTATACAAGAAGTCAAGAGCTCAACATATTTTTGGCATCAGCTACCCCCTCTACCACCCCCATTATCACCCCCCATCCTAATATTAGGTGGAGTAAAAAATAAAACTATGATTTAGTGTGTACACAAGCCTAAATAATTCAAAAATTTTGTTGGCACTAGCCACCTCCTCTACCACTCATCTACCTCATTATTAAAGGGGGTAAAAAAGCAAAATTGTTATTTAGTGTGTTGTGTATACAAGAACCAAAGGCATCAATTTTTCTTTTTGGCATTAGACATCCCCACTATCAATATACCCCATTATTGAAAGGGGTAGAAAAATATAATGTGCGTATAGGAAACGAAGGTCTCAAATTTTCTTTGACGCTACCACCCCTACTCTATTATTAAAGGAATAAAAAATGAAATTGTGATTTAATGTGTTTACAAGAACCAAAGACCTCAAAATATTTCTCTCTACCACCCCCATGCTATTACTAAAAAAGGTAAAAAAATAAAATTATGTGTAAATGTGTGTATAAGAACCAAATGCCTCAAAATTTTTTTTGGCAAGACCCTCCCCCTCTACCACCTCACCAACGACAACGTGTGGCATATCGTTTTTTAGGTTTTTGGGGTATACGATTTCAAATATGATATAATTTCTAAACAATTATTTCCACATAGTGGAATGTAAAGCATCGATATTTTTGTATGTTGTCAGAGACTTGGATAGGAAATCTGGATGTGGAAGTAATAATTCCTTAGGCAGCGGTTTTTTCTTCATTTCGTTTGTGTTGAAAATGACTCCAAAATAGGAGCCGATATGCCGATGCTTTAACAATATCAGACGCTGTTTAACCCGCGAACCAACTAATTTTCATTAGGACGAATATCAAATCATAGCAGCAGTTTTATTTTTAAACAAAAATCAACAATAACATATTGCATCCAACATGGTGAATTTTAATTCTAATGATGCATATTATATTCTGGGCATAACTGGACGAACCATGAGAATTCCATTGAGCAGAACATGGAAAGTATTAAGGGACAATTTATGAGAAAATTGGTGACTATAAGTTATAACACAATTATACACTTAACTATAACATCGTATAATACGAAATTACCTGATTTTGACAAACTTATGATGAATTATATTAGTGGAGTCACGTTAGAAGTAAAACAATTAAAACTTCGGAGAATGGTTATCCAAACGCGGTTTTGATGGAACCTTTTTTAATAGGTTCTAAATGACATTGATAAAGATGTTTACCTATTAAAAAAGTGTGCTATTCATTAACTGTTAAAAAAATTATTGTTAATAAAATTTTCAAAATGAAAAAAATGAGAAAAAACATTTTTTTAAAAATCGGTGTTTTGTGGGGGTGGATGAAGTAAAAACAATTTTCGAGGCCTTTGGTTCTTGTACACACACTAAATTACAATTTAATTTTATTTTTCTCACCCCCCTTTAATAACGAGGTGGGGGTGATCATGGGGGTGGCTAATACCAAAAAATTTTTTGAGACCTTAGCTTCTCTTATATATACTAAATGCCAATTTTATGGACTCTCACTGGCTTGATTTACCTATTTACCCCCATTTACATCTATTTACCCCAGTTTACCCCAATTTACCTCAATTTACCTCTCAACCCCTCAACGGATTAAGATCAAAATATAATCCAGTTCCAGATCTTGTTAAAATACATTTGTGCACCAAATTTCAAGTCAATATCTTAAACGGTTCCAAAGTAATCATGCGCACAATAAAAGTTACAGACACCTTCTTTATCTAGTCCTGAAATACATAAAACGCTACAACAGAATATTAAAAGTGAAGCAAATTTCTACAAATAAAAAAAAAATAAAGCAGTTAAGTGGATATTTATCCAATACGGAAATCTTACTATATGATCCAAACTTAAATAATATTTTCATTATAATGTTTATGTACAAGTTCAATTATTAAATCTATAACTTTCTGAAAAAAAAACAATAATAGGCAAAAGAGAAATTAAAAACAATAATAATAAAAATAATAGTATTGGAACCCCAAATATTATAGTCAAATTGAAAGCATTTGATACATCTTTTCTGTTTTTATCATTCCTACGTGTATGTAATTACACAACTAATGAATGTTTTTGGCATACTAGGGATTCTGGTTACACAAATATAAATGTCTTGTTTCTTGCACACAAGTATTATCAAACACTTTTCAAAATTCTGTTATTTATGTTCAGAATTTGTTAGTTTTTAGTTGTATGATAAATGTAGAAATGTAAATGGTCAGTTTTTAATATAAATATATTATTATTATTATTGCTATTATATGTCTTTCTCGGATAAAATTGATTCACCCTGTATATATACTTGAGGTTCAAAAAGACTGGCGAAAGGCATAAGCTTCATTTTATACCTTGTTAGATTTCTCTCAGATTACTTCTTTCTATTAATGTTTCTTTTAGAAAACCGGTTAAGGATATAATAGACTTAGTCGCTTTCATACCATTCTTTTGTACAACTCACGAGATCTGAGAACGGGAAATAAAAACAGATTACCTACCTACTTTAGGAAGAAAATGTATCCAATTGAATTTATCAATTATCAAATTAATGACATTAAAAAATATTACAGACAATAAAAATACATTCTATACATTTTGAAAATTTCTAAAATATAAAAAAATAGGACTTTTGTCTCTAGTGCACTCTTGGTTTTAATTATGCATCATTTGACCTACAAGCAGATATGATCACATAATACAATTGAGCTTTTTTTTTCTTCCCGCTTTGGAGAGCTGTCAATTGACAGCGACACCATGCTAACAGACGTTGTCACTATTGTTAAAAAACAAACAAGGTCGTAAGGACAACCTAATAATCAAAATTAATAACGCCTGCCAGATGACTAAATGATTTACATTTTTTAACCTCCCCACAATAAAATTGTGGGAGGTTACTACAATTAGTCCAAAATCGAAAATTGAGATAACATCAAATCTTTACATTTTGAGGTCCCAGGAACCCAAAAAAATTGTTTTTGAAAAATGTCTGTGTGTATGTATGTGTGTGTGTATGTATGTTAGCACGATAGCGGCGAAGCTACTAAACGGATTTGGATGAAACTTTGCATGAGGGTTTCTTTAGTGCTCCAGAAGATCTGAAAAGGTTTTGGTTGAGATCGGATTACGTTTAGTGCCGTTTTGGCACAACAAGTTGTTTATTTTATGATTACTTGCAATTTGTAATTGAACCATTGAAAAGCAGTAAAAATTCCGATTTCAACGATATATCACACTTGCACTTTTTCGATTTGGTTTCCGTGAAAAAAATTAAAAAACAAAAATTTCACTTGTTTTGTTCTCAAAGCAGTGCAATGTACAGGGTGATATTCTAATAATGACAGAGGTGTTCAGTGATTTCGGCTGATAACTCGGGAACGGTTGAAGATATTGAACTGAAATTTGAAACGTAGGTATAAATATTGTAGACGGACGGATTACGAGTGAATTAATAATACACCTACGTCACATGACGTCACAAATAAGAAAAATTCTTAGAAACTGGTGCAGATATCGACTTAACTGGAAACATCCAATTAAAGTTTGAAACGTAGGTGGAAATATTGTAGATGGATGGAATACGAGTGAATTAAAAATACACCTACGTTCTGATGACGTCGTAAAAGCATAAAATTCTTATAACAGGCGAACTGATGATGATATCAAAAAAATATTTCTACAAGACGAGTCACGAAATTTTTTTTTTTTTTTAATTTCCAAGAAATATAAAATTTTCGGAGAAATGTCACTTTTCAGAAAAATGTCAGATTTTTAAGAAAATGTCAAATTTTCAGGAAAACGTCAAATTTTCGGAGAAATGTCACTTTTCAGAAAAATGTCAAATTTTCGAAAAAATATTAAATTTTCAGGGAAATGTCACTTTTCAGAAATATGCGAGGGGCCAACCGCGCCCAAAATTTTGTACACCAGATTTCCTCTTTGACGAAGATTACACAGATTTCCTCGGACTTCCTCCAGACTTCCTGGGATTTCCTCGGATTTCCTGGGACTTCCTCGGACTTCCTTCAGATTTCCTAAGATTTCCTGGGACTTCCTGGGACTTCCTCGGACTTCCTGGGACTTCCTCGGACTTCCTGGGACTTCCTGGGACTTCCTCGGACTTCCTGGGACTTCCTCCAGATTTCCTCGGATTTCCTGGGATTTCCTTGGATTTCTTTGATATTCCCAGATTTCTTCCAAAGTTCCTTTTTTCGATTTATTTCCACGTCCAGTGGAAGTATTGTAATGACAAAAAAATTTTAAAAATTTTTAAAAATTTTTAAAATTTTTTTATTGTTCAAATAGGCTTAGAATGTCATAAAACGTCGAGATTTTAAGTTTGAGTGAAAAAAATTTCTGTCTGTCGGTCTCTCTGTCTGTCGGTCTTCTGTAACTTTTTTTGTGCGCACGTTTACTCTGGAACCGTTTAAGATATTCACTTGAAATTTGGTACACATATGTATTTTAACGAGATCTGGAACTAGATTATATTTTCATCTTGTTCCGACGAAGGGTGAGGGGTAAATTGGGGTAAATGGGGATAAATAGGTAAATGAAGCAGGCAAGAGTCCATAAAATTGGTATTTAGTATATAAAAGAGAAGCTAAGGTCTCAAAAAATTTTTGGCATTAGCCACGCCCATTACCACCCCCACCCCATTATTAAAGGGGAGTATCGTTTTATGGGTTTTTCGGGTAGAGGATTTCAAATATTATATTATTAAAGTTCCATAAACAATTATTTCCACATACAAAATTTTTTCGTTGTGAGAGACTTGGATAGAAAATCTGGATGTGGAATTAGTGATTCCCTGGGCAGCGTTTTTTTATAATCAATTTTCTTAATGACATAATTAATTTTATTAAGTTTAAAAATTTCATAAATATATATTATAATTGAATATTTATAAAATTTACCTTTAAATTAATTAAAACTAATTTATAAAATATAAAAAAAAATATTATTAACATAATTATATTTTAACCTCATTTTTAACTTAAATGATTATCATTTCAATAAAAAAAATTGTATTTAAATACGACTTTAAATATAAAAATTCTATTATTACCTCTATAATATTAAATTTGATTGTTATCTCGATTATTATTATTACTATTAATCGAACCGATCTCGGTACCGATTTTCTCTGGTTTATTTATTACTATCGAGACGGTTTGTCAGGAAATGTTGCTCGAAACGTTATAGTGAATATGGAACGTGTAAGACAGAATAGGTCGTTATAAGCCAATATAGATATTTTTATGTCCTTGGCCGTTGATATCAAATTAAGTTAATGCGATCCTGAGATTTTCAAACTTTTTAAATGCAAATTACAAAATTACTGTTTCATAATGTTTTGGTTTATTCACCGTTGTCGAAGAAATTAATTAATGTTATTAATTTTTTTTTTTTTATTTATATTTTAGGTGTATTTCGGTTGAGTGTTTTAATGCAACTAAAAAACTAATAGACACCCCAAATGTAAACTAGTGGAAGCATTATACTCTTCGTCGATTTATTGAGATTTTTATATCATTGTTACACATTTTATAGGATACTCTTCGCAGTTTTCTTGTAAATAATGTTAGTTTTTGGACATCCTAAGTTTAAACTTTGTTGGGAACTCGGTTGTGAAAGAAAATATATATAAAAAAATCTGAAGAAAAAACATCCAACCTGTCTGGGATTCGAACACACGATCTTTATTGCAAGGCAAAACTTTAGACACTGTATCATCACACATTACTTCAAAAATGGAATGTCTGTAATATGTACCTTTCGAGAATCATATTTCAACGCATTATACCGGGTGCCACAGGCGAGTGCCCCCCCCTATATTTCCTTTATTATTAACTTATCCATTTGAAATTTGAGATGCATAAACTACCTGTAAAAATGGTTTTTGGGACACAAAAAACGGTATGAGACCATTTCCGGTTTACCCGGAAATGACCGTAACGTTCGACTTTTAAATGGAACAACCTGTATATTTTTACATATTTGTATTCAAGACAACATTCTGAGTATACCATGAGATTTTCGCGAATTTTTAAGTCGATGTTCAGTTTTTTTAAAGCGTGTTAAGACATTCTTCTAGAGTGCTTTGGAATACCAAATGTTATTCTACGGCAAGTAAAATCCAAGGGAAAAATATAATGTTTCCTTTAATTTCATTAATAATTATTTACGAAGCCTCAAAAATTGAACAGATCACTTTGTTATCGACAACTTTTTTTTTTTTCAACTGGGAAGGTGGTGGTTCATAGTGTTCAATAAATTATAGATTTTTTTCTGAATTCATTGATATCCATTTCAAATCTTATGCTATTTGTTTTTCTATTATATTAAATTTATTTAAAAATAAAAAATCACTTTCAAAATAATTTTTATTGATATATAGTAGATACAACGAATTGAAATTTTATAATTTGATAAATTTTAAATTACAAAATTTCAGTTCATTGTATTTCAGTTAATAATGAAAAATATTTTCATAAACTCCAAAACTTATTGTTGTATTTTTATGAAAAGTAAAATGTATATGGCAAAAAAATAATTTTAAACATGAGTCCCTAGACCTAGGGGGGGGGGGACCGAATTTTGAAAAAAAATTTCGCAAATGCTTTGTCAAAATTTTTTAGGGATCGTTAGAGGAGTGCTTCTCTAGATGTTAGTTCCCATATTTCATATGGGTCCCATGCGTCACAGACGAGAAAAAAATTATTGAAATTTTACCAACCGCCACTGTCCACCACTGATAATATTTAAAGCCAAAAATATCTTAAATGAGTGGCTTCCTAAAACAGAAATATTTCCAGGAAAGTCTATGCTGCCTCCTCCAATGGCTGGATGGAGTCAGACATATTCCGTAACTACTTTGAAAAAAGTTTGATTTCTGCTCTTGGTGACAGTCGTCATCAAGTATGGTACCTTTCAATGATGAAGTAATTCCAGAAGATAAATTCGAACCTTCTGCGTTATTACGTTGGAAACAGCAGAAGGCAGTCATTAAACCGCAACCACCTTTTTAAGATCATGGCCAACCAAATGCAGAAGGTGAGCAGCCGTTAGTCAATTTAAACGAAGAGCCAGTTGCCCCCGAACATATGCAGCCAAATGCAGATGGTGAACAACTATTAGTTGTTTTAAATGAACAACAACCTCCTCTCGATTATAGACAGCCAAATGCACAAGCTGGATAACTGCCAGAAGATTTAAATGAACAACCACCTAATCCTGTTCCATCAACTTCTTACTCTCTGCAAGTATCCTTTGAAGATCTTCTGCAGACAATTAGGCAAACAAAACAACCCCTAGCTAAAAAAAAAAACAAGAATTGCTCCTGGTGCTGAAGTCATTACGTCACCGGAAGCTGTGGCCAGAATGTAAGAAATAGAGAAAGAGAAAACTTTAAAGAAGAAGGAAAAAGCTTTGAATAAGATGAAGAAAGATTCAAAGAAGAAGAGAACTTCAAAAAAACCAAGACAGACTAAGAAAACCATGACGCCACCGGCTAGTTCATCGAGTGATGAAGAAGAACCTTCTTACGTTGACAATGACGATGACATGGACGCTGAAAGCGATCTTAATGAAGTTTCAGAAGATGAAAATCAAAAACAATCAAGCACAGGAACATACATAGACAAATGGATAATTGTCAAATATAGCACCAAGAAAAGAACACCACATTATTTATTTTACTTCATTTAACTATTTAAGTATCAATGTCTTACTGACTTTTGTCATTTTCAGGTTACCAACAAAATTAGTAACGATGAATTTCACGGCAAATTTTTTTGGCCAGAATTGGAAGATGTAGATAATATAACTAACATAGATATTATTAAGGTTTTGCCTGATCCAAAATTAGATCGTCCTGGAGATGCTTGGACTTTCGACTTTGACTTAACCTTACTTAATCACATGAGAATGTATTATGGACTTTATGTTTCTGTTATTTGAAATATAAATATAATATTTTTAGTTTATTGAGAATGTTTACTGAAATATTTTTTTAATGTCTTGAACTTTTCTCTCGATTCCTCGTATAATATAGTTTGTAACTTTTGAACAAATCAATTAATTTTAAATCTGCAAAGTGCAAAAAATAGTAAAAAATTGTAATTAAAACGATCTTGCCTCCTAACAATTTCAGTAGATTTCATAATTCTTTAACAGTCAAATACGCACTTGCCCCGAAATTCGGGGTAAATGCACCCTCCTGTCACTTTTTTTTAAAAGTGTGGTTGTAGTGCGTTAGCCGTTGATTAGGGTTTATTTATTTATAGATATGTTCGCCCAATGTACCAACAAAGAAATACTCAAAATTTGAAAACTATATGATAAAGCATAAATCCCACAAATGTCAACTGTCCAAAAACCGGTGCGCACTTGCCCCACTTTACCTACCACTTATTTAGTCCCTTCAAATTAGTCTAAAAATCGCTGTTTTATGGAAAATCTTCCCACGGTTATGAGACTTGTAAAAAGTGAAGTATTTGGGTTGTCTAAACATGATTTTCACCCCCTGCAGTTCTAAAAAAAGGTGTTTTTTGAGAAATATATACATATATATGAATTTTAGAGTTTTTTCGCATTTTTTCGTCTTGTTATCTATTTTGAGGAAAAACTGTGCATTTTGGTCGAGATTTTGGTGAAAAATATCAAGAGAGCAAAGTTGTAGAGCATAAAATTTTCTGTAAATTTTGTCTCTACTTTTTTTTTAATTTCGCCGCTAGAGGGTGTGAAAGAAATATACAACTTTTGCGCCTTTTTTTAGATTATGAACCAAAATTATGCATTTTTATGAAAAATTACATAAAAAAAATTATTATATTATTATTATTCTATACAGGAATAGAACGTACTTTTTTGCCAAAATTTAATTACGCATCTATAATAATAATTATTATCATAATAATTATGCTGATCAATAATATTGCATTAGTTTTTCAACAAAAAAAATGCCTAATATGATTTCTCGAAAAATCGATCTTTTTTTAATAAAAATGCATGCCACTGACTGAAATATGTTTTGTTTTGCTGAAAAAGAAATATTAAAGATCTTTGATACCGATCCAAATTTGGTTGAAAATGGATGACCAATAACTGAGTTAAGAAGGTGTTTCCACTTGAAATGAGCCACACTGTTAAAAATTTAAAGAAACTTAACATAAATACTAAAAACAACTTGGGAACAACTAGACAAACAAAGAAACCTTATATAACATGTCTAAAGCCCATAGTTTTGGAGAAAAAAAAATTCATTGAAAGCAAGATTTCCTGAGATTTCCTCGGACTTCCTCGGATTTCCTTCAGATTTCCTAAGATTTCCTGGGATTTCCTCGAACTTCCCCGGACTTCCTCGGACTTCCTCGGACTTCCTCGGACTTCCTCAGACTTCCCCGGACTTCCCCGGACTTCCTCGGATTTCCTTGGGACTTCCTCGAACTTCCTTCTAGGTGTACACCAGATTTCCTTCGCGGTTGGCCCCTCGGAAATATGTCAAATTTTCAGAAAAATGTCACTTTTCAGAAAAATGTCATTTTCGAAAAAACGTCAAATTTTCGAAGAAATGTCACCTTTCAGAAAAATGCCAAATGTTTGAAAATTGTCAAATTTTCGGAGTAATGTCACTTTAGAAAAATGTCAAATTTTCGAAAAAATGTCAAATTTTCAGAGAAATGTCACTTTTCAGAAAAATGTCAAAAATTCAGGAAAATGTCAAATTTTCGAAAAAACGTCAAATTTTCGAAGAAATGTCACCTTTCAGAAAAATGTCACCTTTCAGAAAAACGTCAAATTTTCGAAAAAATGTTAAATTTTCAGGGAAATGTCACTTTCAGAAATGTCAAATTTTCAGAAAAATGTCACTTTTCAGAAAAATGTCAAATTTTCGAAAAAACGTCAAATTTTCGAAGAAATGTCATCTTTCAGAAAAATGCCAAATGTTTGAAAATGTCAAATTTTCAGAGAAATGTCATTTTTCAGAAAAATGTCAAAAATTCAGGAAAATGTCAAATTTTCAGAGAAATGTCACTTTTCAGAAAAATGTCAAAAATTCAGGAAAATGTAAAATTTTCGGGAAAATGTCAAATTTTCGAAGAAATGTCACCTTTCAGAAAAATGTCAAATGTTTGAAAATTGTCAAATTTTCGGAGTAATATCACTTCAGAAAAATGTCAAATTTTCGGAAAAATATACCTTTTCAGAAAAATGTCAAATTTTCAGAAAAATGTCAAATTTTATTAAATGGACTCAAAGGAAAATTCCCAAAAAATACTACGGGTCCATTTGTGGTATAAGTTCTCTGCTAGTGTGTTAAAGCGTGCAGACTGTATGCTGAGTATTTTTGACGTGTCAAGTGCATCGAGAGATTACAAGTTTTTTCGACGTTTATAAAGCCCACGGATGGTGTGAGAGGCCATCCTGAACCGCTTACAAGCCCTACAAGTGTAAGCAACCCCACCGGAACGCTTTCGGTGAGTTTTTTCCAATAAAACTTTAAAAGTGACAGTGACATTAAATTTTAAAAACTATTTCCGCTACTTCCGGCATCCCGCCGGAAATTCTTCCGGTAACATAACCTAAAAATAGTACTACATAACCTAAAAACAATTTAAGACATTGGTACCAACCTAAATATTTTTCAAAAACCAAATTCCCCAGAGAAACAAAAGATAAAACAAAATATACCAACTCAAACTTAAACGAGCCACCATGAACACTACCCTGGCTACATCTGGCAGGGAAACTGTCCACCAAGAGTTATATGGTTTTTTCCAAAGATGGCCATCCCTGCCATCCATCCCATTACCAACAAAGGGGTATTTTCGTTTAGTTGTTTCCCGTATCAATAATCAAAATTATTAAGTGCTCTTGCCTACGAACGTTTTTATAGAATTGTGTTTATTTTTATATTAATTTTAGGTCCATGTGGACACATTATAATTTTAACCTAGTCTTTAAGCCTGCCTACAGAAGACAGGAGCTACTTTTCTATTTTTCTCCAAGCCAAACCGGACCTACCCCGTCCAGCCTCACACTCGCCACGGCGGTGTTCACCGTGGTTGTCTGGCTGGCCCCGGGCTACGAAAAACATTGAATAAAATATTAATGTTGTGCAGACTATAAATTTAACACTCAAGTTCTTAGGTCAAAATCCCACCGAACGCAAGACTTTTTTTCTGATTTAATACGAAAAAAATATTTCAACTTAATAAATATAATTAAATGAGATCGTTCATATTGTTTAGTGCTCTTTTCGACTTCAAAGATTCACCGGGTGGGGAGGTTCCAGCCGCTTCCAGTAGCTGCCGATTTTTTTATCATGAACTCGTTGTCTATAATTTTCCTACGGGACTCACTATGTGTGAACGGAGCTTCGCTTGAGAGACATTTTTTCCTATAGATGATTATATGTAGTTATCCCTTATATTACTTAATAACGCATTTTTGAAAGTAGTCGCGCGCAAGCGTCTGCCAAATTTTCGTCTGTAGCACAACACCGTTATCATTTGCAACGCGTCGCGACGCTTCACTGGAAGCACCTTCCGCGATTTTGCGAACTTGTTGAGCGCGTCTCCCTTGATTCACTCTCGGTGTGCATCGAATACGTCGGATACAATTTATTTATATTAAAGTGACCTAATTAAATTATGAATCAATTGTATTATTAACTGGTTCAATTGTGTGGTTGTGGTGACTAGTAGGAGGTATGTTTTTATTTATTAAGAGAGGGTAATAAGTTTGTGATAGTTTACATAAATTTGGCGGGTCTTCTGTAAACGTTTAATTGTAATTTAAATCGAGCTAAACTGATTAATAAAAACTTATGAAATTTTTTATGGAAATGATAAAATAGTCTATTTCTCACAGTAGTTCTTTTCATTTAATGTTCATGCATTTAATACATAGTTTACTTTGTTAAAAAAAAAACAACAAATTGTATTCCGATTTATTATTATTCATTACATTAATTTTAAAACTTTTACTTTTAAAATATTACCAAAATTACATTTTCTGCTTGAACACAAAGGTAACAATAAACACAAAAGTAAAATAAAAATGGGAGATGTAAAGGAAAAAATAGATTATCAATGAAACGATGTTTTTTTTACTTAATCTTTCAGGAATCGACGAATTTACCTCAGGATGGAAGCAAAAATTTTTTTTAGAGAAGAGAAAACTATGGCGGTAATGCGTTTTTTGCGAAAAAGGAATAGAATATAGCTTTTTCAATAGAGAATTTCATGGTATATTCAATTTAAAAAAACATATTAAATAGAAAAATAATTGTTTTACTCATGTCATAAACAATTATATTTAAACAAAGAAAATGGGCAAAATATTCATTGCGATGTAATAAATTGTTTTTTATAAATATAATCTAAGTTGAAAAACAGTCAAAATTGTACAATTTTCGCAGAGAAATTGTTTTTATTGAGATTTTTGAAAAATGCAATAAGTATATCAACTTGAACTGTAAAATTGTAGCTACTCTAGCCCGTAAGGATTTTTTCCAACCCATTTCTGGTAAATATGTATTAAAAATTAACCTACTACTACTACCTACATTTTCGGGAAGAAAATGCAAATATTTTTATTGAGATATTATCTCGTAAAATACTAATATTAGAAAAAAATGTCAAAGAGATAAATTAAAGTTTATTTCTAGTCTGTTTCTTTTCATTTTTAAAATACAATGGATGTAGTGCAAATTAGATTTTTAAAATTGTATTAAAATTTTACATATTTCATATCAAAAAGTTGCTAACGTTCAGCGCCAAAAAATTAATTTATGAGAAGTTGGGTGGAAGATATAGTCTTAAAGCTAAGAAAATTTGAAAAGGAAAAGTATATATTAGTTTTCTATCATTTACCCATAATTTAAATTCTTTGTGGTTTAAAGATAATTTCCTGGCTAAAAATTTTAGCGGACTTTAAAAGTCTCTAATTTCCAACTCACTGATCGTACAAAAATAAAAAATATCAAACAAATAGTATATTGTGTATTTAGGTGTGAAAGTAATACATTCTCGGACGACGATGCAAATTGTTGGCCGAGGCACTAGCCGAGGCCAACAAGCATCGAAGTCAGGGAATGTGCTTTCACATCGAAGTACATATACTATTTTTTTCTGAAATCACAATCAATATTATTATAAATTAAGGAATATGTATTAATTCATAACATTTCTTCATTACAATCTAACTTCTTACTAATAAATACAATTTTAATGTGAGTTGGTTTGCCTGTGGGTATTTATTTACCGTCTAAAATATACATAAAAACTGTACGGGAATGTTTATTTCCCGGCCTAGGCTTGGCAACGGATCTTTTCCGGTCTGTTTTCTGATAGTTTCTTAGCAACGGACTAAAATACTGGAATTGTGCATTTTTCGATATGAAATCGCGTAAAAAATGTAGACATTGCCGATTGATGTCAGAAAAAGGAAATTTTATTAAATTTCATTCATCTCTGCACCTACTCCATTTCTCTTTTGCTCTACAGTCACTATTTTACAAAACATTCGCAATTGCTATAATGATTTGTCGCCTTTACTTGAAAATTGTAAAACATATTAAATACTTATTTCTCAGAGTGCACATGAACCTTTCAGGCTCGTACAGCTGAAATATTGTAGTTCATGTTAATATATTGCATTATTCAGAAAATTTCACATCTACATTTTACATCTAATAGGAGGCTGTAATCTCTTATTGTTTCCATGGCAACTAAAAAAAATTCCGGAAATGATTCGTATAAGGTGCCTACATATCTAGTTACACATATTTATAGCGATCTTAGCTGCTGATACATTGTTCAGTCAGTCAACAGGATACATTTTTATTTTAAATTCTATTCATCAACTGTACAAATGATTCTCCATCATTAAGAAGTAATAAATGATAAATCATTTACTAATTTATGGTTTTCATTAACAATAATTAAACAACAAATATTTTATTTATTTCTTGCAAAATAAAGTTTTTGGTACCAACTCTTTACGCTGCTGAAATTCTCTTATGTTTAATAAAGTAAGTGTATTAGACTTTCCAGTGATTTTGTAAAATTTTTCTTTAGAAATATTAGAAAACTTTGTAGAAAACTTTAACAGACTATCTTTATTTGCCTTGAATAACATTTTCCCTTTGACAAATTTATTAGTCTTGAATCAAATCAGGTTAATTTAATGTGATATTTTTTAATATTCTTACATAACCATACATTTATAATCTATATTATAATATTAAAGATGAGGCATATCAAAAATGACACGACTCTAGAGAAAGTCATGGCCCTTTATTTATCTAATTTAATTGTTAGCACCATGTTGGAGTGTAGGTATTAATATTTCAATAATAATTTGCTACAAATAGATAATCCACTACATGTAGTAACTTGATGTTAGTACAAATAATGGAATAATAAATAATTATAAGGTATTTATATTTTTGTGTTAAGGTTGTTGGGGATATTCTTGGAAACATTTGATAGTGTAATTAGTAATTTAATTTCAAGTTAATTCCAAATTTATAAAATGTTAACATAGAACGTAAAAACTTGATTTTCTCTAAGTGTTGAAAAATAATTATAACTTCTTAATACTGTTATCTAGAAATTGGTCAATTTTTATCCAGCATGGACGTGACAAGTCGAGAAATAACGGAAACATAACTTTTAATGCCTTGGCATTATTTGCCAAATTGCTAAATTTTTCAGATATTTGCCGTCTCCGATCCTGAAGTAGACTCATCAGTTTCTAAAAGAAATGATCATTTTTTATGTAAGGCATTGATTCCTTTATATTGCAAAATACCCAGCTGCTTCCTTAACTTGACCGCTTTAACTTTTTTTTGGACTGTATCTTGCAAACTAGACGTATGATCGAGTTGGTCCTATAGTTATGTCGGACAAAATTCAGAAAGTTTTGAAAATTGGTGGAAATGTTAAGGATAGCGTAAGAATTAATAAACCGAAAAGTTCCCACCCTCAAATTAGTGTGCTTCGTCCCCTAGGAGGTCTTTTCCACCCCCATTTTGAGGTTTTCTAGATTATCTCGGGAACGGTGCACTTTTTGATATACCTATATACAAAATTATTTCTTATAAAATTCTCTATCAAAAACGTATCTACACTATTTCTTTCCTAAAATTAATAGTACCGTGGGAAATAAGGGGCACACATTAAGAGTTGGTTCCAGTTAACACAATGAATTATGATCTTTACTATAATCTACTTTAAAGTTCAATGCTTAACGCAAAAGCAGTAGCTACTAAACTCCACTTAAAATTATAATAAACGTGGCGCTTCCACCCTCTCACCCATAAAAAATATCGCAATTTTTAAAGAAGTGAGAATGTTGTATATTGTACTTGTTGCTACGCCACCACAGAGGTAAAGTAATTGGCGCGGTTTTTTTATGTGTATACCTAATCCACTAATCGTCAGGTTACCTTCGTCGTCTTCCATAGATTCGACATTCAAGCATGCTTGTCCCTGGCAATGGTAACACATTGTGGAGCAACGTAAGCGTGCTCTTTTGCAACTGCACCTGTTTTCGCACCCTAATTTGCATGAACAAGAAATTAATTTCAAAACAGATTCGGGAGCTTGTTGTTTAGTTGTATTTGGGGTTAATATACCGCCGACTTTTTCTATTCCCAATCAGTAGCTTCTAGCGTAACGTTTTCCCATGTTTGAAATTGGTAAAGAACGCGATATGAGTGTTGCCGAGCAGCAACAAAAGTTGATGGTAGTTTTCATAACATTACAGTATTGTTCGCTTTACCAACAAGTTTGTTAAAAGACATAAATCTGTATACATCTGGACTTTTTTCTGCGGCGGTAGAGTTGTATAAAGCTAGAACAAATCGCTCTCCTACGTCTATAATTTCTTCATGACTAGCTTTTTCATTATTAAAAGTTTGTACTTGTAAGTCATCTCTTTTATTAAGCACATTGATTGCATTAACCTTTCCTTTGGAAAAAAAAAACACTGAGGTTGTATCGCAACTGCTAATAGCGTGTGCAATTAATATTGTTTTTTTACAGTTTTTTAAAAAAGTTCAATATTGTAAATCTCGTGAACTGTAAATCCTATTGCTGGCATTGCCTTGTTTTTCTTTTAAAAACGTAATGCCTTTATCGAAAGGAGAAAGAGCAATAAAAAGAACTAGCACTACGACAACCGCTGTTTCGCACTTACAACATTTTCGACAGCAGTTTATACGATTAATAAATCGGTATCATCCGCAGCAACGAACACCTCGATTCCTTCATTACTAAATTTACCAGTCCTGCAATCAAACGTTCTTTGTTGAACTAATTACTAAGGAACTTCTGCTGAGTTTCTGAAACAACAGCGTTTTCATATAATTTCAGGACAGGTTTTTGCAGTACCTGCCTTTGTTGTTTTAGGCTCTTCGTGCTGTTTGCATTATGCAAATAACCATCGAAAACGACTCTATTACCATAATGTTTTATTGTGTAATTAACGTAAGCGTTGTAAACGTTATTAAATTCTTCTTTTTTTTTTTGGCCATATTACGTGGCGAAGCATGTATCATCCATCAATCACATACCTACTCACTAATTTCGAAAATATGGTCTCGTTCTGAAAGAGTATTAATAATCTGGTATAAAGTTCCCTTATTAATTTTTCTCATTAGGCCTTTGTCATCGAAAAAGGAAAGAGGTACCGAAGCCAGTTCAAATTTAAAGCACGTTCTTAACCCCAGACTCGAATGAATTGTGCAAATAATTCTTTAAAAGCTGCGATATTTTTTAGGTGTGAGAGGATGGAAGCGCTACATTTATCATAAATTTAAGTGAAGTTTAGTAGCTACTGATTTTGCGTTAAACATTAAACTTTAAAGTAGATTATAGTAAAGATTACAATTTATTGTGTTAACTGGAACCAACCCTTATCTGTGCGGCTTATTTCCCACGGTACTATTAATTTTAGGAAAAAAAGTGTAGATACGTTTTTGATAGAGATAGATAAGGAATATTTTTTTTATATAGGTATTTTTATCAAAAAGTGCACCGTTCCCGGGAAAATCTAGAAAACCTCAAAATGAGGGTGGAAACGACCTCCTAGGGGACGAAGCATACTATTTAGGGTTGGGAACTTTTCGGTTTAATAATTCTTATGCTATCCTTTCCACCAATTTTCAAATCTTTCTGAATTTTGTCCGATATATTACACTATTAACTGTTATTTTACTGAGCTACTATGAGAGCTTTTCACCAAAGTGTTGAAATCTACATTGAATTTAACCAGTTTGTCCAAAATTAAATTTTCATAAGAGAATAGCAGGGTCCTTGGAACAGTAATTTATGCAACAAGTGCATAAAGTGGTACTGTTTTCACGAACGGGCAATCCCATAAGTAAAAAAAGCACTCTATGCTTGAAAAATAGTTATTTTTATACCAAGGCCTCGAAATTCCTTTTCACGTACCGAGAGAAAAATGATCGCCGAGGCCGCTTGCGGCCGAGGCAAGATAATCTCGAGGGCGCAAAAAAATTTCGCGGCCATGGTATAAACACTATTTTTTGTGCTACCGTAAATTATAGTTAGTATAGATGGTGAATATAACACCATCGTGTATGCTATATTTTGCTAAATAAACGCGGTGGCCGTAACGTCAAAGCGTTTCTATGGAAACGGTATATTCTGAAAATATATTCTTGACAATTCTCGATTAATCGTAAAAATGTCTGAGAGCGATAATGAGATTTCAATTTCTTGTAATACCTCAGAGTTAAAAAGTATTATAAATTCGGCGCTTGCTGATGTAATGCCAGAAAAATCCAAACTGATATACGAAAAATGTTACAGCGAGTTAAAATATAACAGTTTGTGCTTGTCATATTTTAGAAATGTCAATTTTGAAGTTACTTAAATGTCAATTATTATGAAAGTGACTTTTAGTTTTTCGGCCGTTACTAAAGGTAACTTACTACGAACCTTACATGCTAATGGTGCATCTTTTTTTTTTATTTGTTTATATATTCATATTGGACGAGGTATTGAAATTGAATTTCACGGACTGTTTTGAGAACGTGAAATACTCATTTCACGTACGGCTGCACAAAAAAGCGCTTATGTATGACTTTCATATAGTATTTTTTCTACGATGAGCTTACAAACGTCAAAACACAAATTTATAATTTGACGTTTCTAAAGCTAAGATCATGAGACAACTTCAATTATTTTAAATGCACTCATCGATCTGATTATACATAAGAATGAAATAATGTTACTTATTTCCTCAAACGTCACAAAAACATCACATTTCTTAACTTATTTCATGACACTATAATATATTATACAACGATGCTATAATGAATACTGTTGTTCCCGAGTATGATTACAAGTACGAGCGAGCGAAGCGAGCGAGTGTTGTAATCATCCTAAGGAATACAATATTCGTTATAGGGAGTTGTATACTATACTTTATTTATGACTAATTTTTATAAATAAAAAATGATACAAATTTTTTACTTTGCAGCAAAATGTATATTAATGTTGCTACAATTGATGATGGAATGTTAATGGGTAGGCCGTTATGTGCCAAAAGAAAGGCTTGTCAAATTAAATTTAAA
Source organism: Rutpela maculata (assembly GCA_936432065.2). Classification (NCBI taxonomy): domain Eukaryota; kingdom Metazoa; phylum Arthropoda; class Insecta; order Coleoptera; family Cerambycidae; genus Rutpela; species Rutpela maculata. The sequence goes on from OW386287.2 coordinate 154,661,225, forward strand.
CGTCAATGTTATTTACAATAATTTTACATATTACTCAAAAAGAATAATATACTTAATTCATCAATTAATTTCTTCAGTAAACAATTTAATCAAAAATATTTAATAGTCGTGGATAAAGTATAGTATTCTACTTGCATATAACGGCTACTATTCAAAGATATTATGATTTAAGTACTGTTTTTTGGTTGTTCTACGAAAGGGAATAATGATCCATTATTCACTCATCATTAATCCCTGCGGGAATAATATATGGCATTATATAGCAAAAAACCGCTGCCCAAGGAATCACTACTTCCACATCCAGATTTTTTATCTAAGTCACTCACGACGAAAAAATTTCGTATGTGGAAATAATTGTTTATGGAACTTTAATAATATAATATTTGAAATCCTCTACCCCAAAAACCCATAAAACGATACCCCACATCGATAGCGGGGTGGGGGTGGTGATAGGAGTTGGTAGTGGGGGTGGATGAAGTAAAAAACATTTTGAGGTTTCTGGTTCTTGTACACACCCTAAATCACTATTTTTTTTTCATCCCCTTTAATAATGAGGTGGGGGTGATAATGGGGGTGGCTAATGCTAAAATTTTTTTGAGACCTTAGCTTCTCTTGTATATACTAAATACCAATTTTATGGACTCTTACTTGCTTGATTTACCTATTTTTCCCAAATTTACCCCAATTTACCCCCCAACCCTTCGACGGAACAAGATGAAAATATAATATAGTTCTAGATCTCGTTAAAGTACATATGTGTACCAAATTTCAAGTCAATATCTCAAACGGTTCCAGAGTAAACGTGCGCACAAAAAGTTACAGACAGACCGACAGACAGACAGACAGACAGACAGACAGACAGACAGACCGACAGACAGAAATTTTTTTTTTGCTCAAACTTAAAATCTCGACGTTTCGTGACATTCTAACCCCATTTGAACAATAAAAATTTTAAAAAAATTTTTTGTCGTTACTATACTTCCACTGGATGTGGAAGTAATTGACACATATAAAACATATATTATATATTAGTCGTAGATAGAAGTTTGACTTTTTAGACGACTGTGCGATGCCATTAACAACGGAAGTAAAAGTACTTTTTCTGACGCTGTCAGTGGCAGAAAAGGCAATATCCATAGCAAAGTGTATTTTATTTAACACGCTGCCCCACAGTGCTCCCAAATTGAGTTTTTTGATTAAAAAATGGTTGGAGAACGCAAATCTTATCAGAAATTAACGTTTTTTTTTAAAATTAAAGCTTACAACAAATTCCAACAAATCCTTTGAGCCCGAATTTTATTATATTAAGTTAAAAATCTTTTTTTTGGCCTTTAACTTAATATAATAAAAGCCATTCAAATTTTCAAGTCGTTATAATTTTTTTTCTTATCAAAATTTGATTCTCTTTCAGCTCCAGTGTTTTTTTTTAGTCGCCACCCCCTGAAAAAAGGGTGGCATTGTAGAAGAACTCACTACCGAGCGTCAATTTGACGCGACACCAATTTATTTTTAGAAGGGCGCCAGCCGCGTTCTGCCCCGTTCTTCTACTCCCTAGCAGGTAGTAAGATATAACTCGATAGGCAAGTAATAGGTCAAGGCAGTACTACCTCAAATCATTAACGATGCTCTCTCAGGATGTGATTTCATTTATAAGGGATTTTACGACTAGGAAGTTTTGAAATTTTTGCATAAAAAAAATCCCCATCGAAGATTTCTCTCCTACGGGATTAAAATTTGACATGGTTTGTATCTATTTATACAGTGATAATGGCTTTAACGCCTTAGGATTTTTGCGATTTTTGCACAAAAAAGCCCTATGGAAGATTTCTCTCTGACGCACATAAGGCCAAATAGCTAAATTACGATGACAAAAATAGATAAAAGTAGTTTTTTCAAACTAGTCACAAGTACCTTCAAAACGTTCTCTACAAACCAGTCCACAATGAACCGTAAGAATTAATTTTTTTAACGCAACACAATAGCCTACGCGTAATTGGGTTATCTTTCGTACGGCCAATACCGGTTAGTTGCGCATGAATTGTTTACGGATTAACTACGCTCGTCCTATTTTCCCAAATTTATAATCACAATTTTTTCAACATGGATATTGAAGCACCGGGTATGTACTTTAATCTGCAATTTTTATAAGTATAACAGTTGTACGTAGTATAGATATAATGTGTTTCATGAAACACTATTTTTGTTTAAAAAAAAAAAAATTGAAATTCTTGCTTTAGATAGAGTTATATAAAAAGTTCCGAAAAGTACACAGACTTTTTTTTACTAGTTCGAAAAAATACCTTATAACTAATATAAAAAAGTAAAATGCAAGTCCCCTTGTTTCCCCTTTTGTTAAATCGAGCGTGTTCTTTTCAGGTAGTCGTGGCGATCCCTCCCTAAGGGAAGTGAAGATTAAGAGAAAGGAACTATTTTTAGTGATATATTTAACTGGATACTAGTATCCTCGGACCCGCAAATAAGCGAAAAAAACCTAAAAAAAAATAAAATGCGATTCAGTGAAGTTGTATTAAGCATGCTAAGACCGCCTACTTTCTGTGGCGATGATGATGAAGGTGAACAGGAGTCTGATGATGATAAGGGCGATGAGGATGTAGATGTATAATAAAATTTTAATCAAATTGGTACATTATGTACAAATTGTACTAATTCAAAATATAAAAATAATTTAATATGAAATTGTTTTTTTTTTAATTAAAATATTATGAGCACCTTACCTCAACTAACCCTAATTAGGTATTTTTCTGAAAGATAATTATTAAGTAGCCTCCTCATAAGCATTTCTGATCAAAATATCAAATAAAATCATATTTTATATTTTTGTCGTCGTAAATTGTTAAATTGGCCTTATGTGCGACGGGATTAAGATTTGACGTGATTATTATTAGTTTACCTACTAATAACGGATTATGCACTTAGGCCAGTTGTACGAACTAAGTTGAGTCAAGTTCAGCTTGAACCAAGATCAAAAGCCAACTTTACGATTGTTGCAATAATCGTTACCATGGATTTTGATCATGGATCATGCTGAACTTGGCTCAACTTAGTTCGTACAACTGGCCCTTAATGATTTCTGAAAAATTCGCATAGAAAAATTCCTATCAAGCTCCCGTAAGGCGACCATGACACCGAGTATCAAACATGCGGAATCATGAGATTCCGATTAATTCAGTTGCTTCGGTCTTCCAAACGAAAACTACATGGATTAAGACTAGCAACAAGTCCTGACATCAATAAAATGCAATTAGTTCAAAGAATACCATTTATTTAACAGGTTTAAAACAATACAGTTAGATTCTGCAAAATGATATGTGAAAGAATAACGCCTCCCTAACTAAGGCAAATTAATTTTTACCTTACATATTAATTTTTTATTTAAAAATAATTCATAAATTTTGTAATTATGGCAATTATGGCTGACTGAAAATAATATAAAAATATTTTACTAAAAAATTTTGGATAGCTTATGATCAGTTTAAAAGTTCTATTTAACGTATTTATCATTCACAGAACGGACTTCGACTAATACATGAATTTACTAACTTTCGGCCAATATTACGGCGTACTAGTCCTAATGCAGGTTCAATATAGGAAAAATGACACTGACTCGCTTCCGAGCGACTTTTTGGCAAAACGGATTTTTGAGTCATTTATGCACAAGGCGGTTTTCTCTATTAACTTTATTATTTGGAAAACCCTGCAATTGGCTTTCCTACCATCGCATTGTATTGACCATTTAACGCACTCGTCCATATTATGAGTCGCTGGATGAATCCAAACTTGTTTGATGCGAGAAATCAGCCTTGTCCATTTTCACTAATTTTTTGCCAATATTTGCCTATAGACGCTACGCGCCTTCGCCATATTTGTAGATTTCACTCTTTTTGATATTAGTCCCTAGCTGTATGTGCACCCCCCTGCCGATCCTTGGGGACAATGTTTTTCATAAAGATTAAAGCCTAAGGAACAATTTAAGACATGTTTAAAAAAAACTGGCTGTACTTTCAAAATGGCGGCCATATGTTAAAAAAAAACTGTTGTCAATGTTGTTTTTGTCATTTAACACATAAATTAAAAAGGTTGGACAAAAACTTTTTTCACAAAAAACAACGTACATAAAATTTTCTACAATTTTGTTCCTATACAATATTTTGATTATTTCACTCATTAACGCTATAGCCTATGAGAGCCCGTTTTTTCAAAACATTGCACCAATCAAACGTCATTATTAGTGGTAATTCAAGCTAGATCGGCTTTTGACAGGACCAACATGCAAAATTTATCGCTCTAATTTTTTAGGTCGCTGCAGCGGCAAATATGCGAAAATTTTTTGACGTTTTTTGTCGAGCTTTTAAGTTTTATCTATAAATATCTTCTCTAGCTTATTACTAAGTAATTGTTAACGTACTTACCTTGTAAATTGTAATATTATATTATGTAGTAGCAAACAAAAACACACCTCAATTCCAAAGCGAATCTTGTCTGAAATATATATATAGGCTGTAACTTTTGCCTATCTGTAACTATGTCAGTTTTCCTAGTGTTCAATCAGGTAACAATTACCCACAAAGATTGTACTTAATATAGCTCATAATACAGGAACAAGTCAAGCACAGCTTTCAATAGCTCAATAACGTAGTTACAAAGGTAAGCAAATCATTTATTATAAATGTCAAGTACACATTCGCTCTGGAACAAACTAAAAATGTATAGTACTTACATATCGTAATCTACCAAAAAGTAACTCGTTGAATCAAAGCTGTGCATCAAACATTATAATTTGTTGTATTTAAAATTCTCTTTGCTCAACAAAGCAAACCTCAACATAATTCATAAACTTCGTAAGTTAGAAGTAAGGATTAAATACGTAAATATGAGTCGATGAACATTTATTTATTATGGAATATAACTTGTAGCGCTAGATGGCACTCTCTATGTCAATCTCGGAACCATGGGTGTATATTTTATTTGTGAGAGACATCGGTACTAAAGTAGTGCTCTCTCTATCGTTCCTCGTCGTATTGCACCTCAGAAACGTCTGAAAGGTGTTAAGCCAGTCTATATATTATAATATCTAAGGTTTCAACTCGTTTTATTTACTAGTTGCCATGGAAATGTCACTAGATTATTTTAAAATATAGGGAATCTTCGTTGTTTCTACTGCGTTTGTTTCAGATTTGCTGTTTTGACAATATGAGTCGGTTTGGAAATATTTCTGTATATCAAATTAATGATGAAATTGAAAATAAAGGTCAGTAAACTCCAAAAAGTGACAAGAAAACGTCTGAAGGCAGTTAATGAGAAAACATAATATTGAAGATGTACTTAATGAATTATTTATTCGTGAAATATTCTCCACAAATACCACTCGTGCTTTAAATTTTATCTAAAAATATTTTCTCAAGCTAAGTCGCCCCTAGTTAATATAACTCGTGCAAATTGGCAGTTTATTATCAAAGATTAAATCCCTCCCGCTAAAGCGGTCGGGATTTAATCAGATAATAAACTGCCAATTTGCACTCTTTATATTACCAGGCAACACGCTTTCAAAAAAATTTTCGATAAAATTTTAAGCACTAGTGATATTACATACGATAAATGAGTCCGAAATTAAGAAAACATGGAAATTCATATATCGGTAAATCACTTACAGGAAATAAATGTGACAATTATTGTAAGGCGTAAAATATAACTTTATATTATTAACATAATAAAAAATAAAATAAACTGAAAAATAATAATGATAATAATAATAATATCATAATTTGCAGAAAACGGTAACAATGTTATCTGGAAAATGGTAACTCCTATCCAAATATTGTATAGGAACAAAATTGTAGAAAATTTTATACACTTTGTCTTTTGGGTAGAAAGTTTTTCTTCATCTTTTTTAGTTTTTGTGTTAAATGACAAAAACAAAATTTGCAATTTTTTTTTAACGGACGCCATTTTGAAAGTACAACCAGTTTTTCTTTTTGGGGGCATGTCTTAAATTGTTCCTTAGGCTTTAATCTTTATGAAAAACATTGTCCCCAAGGATCGGGGGGTGCACGGACAGTTAGAGTGGGCTCCCGTAGTATTACGTTTTATATTGAATTTTATATTTTATTTTAAGAGCTGAATCATTTATCTGGAAAATGGTAATTCCTATCCAAATATTGTATAGGAACAAAATTGTAGAAAATTTTATGCACTTTGTTTTTTGTGCAGAAAGTTTTTTTCCATCTCTTTTATTTTTTGTGTTAAATGACAAAAACAATATTTGCAATTTTCTTTTTTTTTAACGGACGCCATTTTAAAAGTACAGCCAATTTTTTTTTTGGGACATGTCTAGAATTGTTCATTAGGCTTCAATCTTTATGAAAAACAATGTCCCCAAAGATCGGGGGGGGGGGGTGCACGGACGCTTAGGGTGGGCTCCCGTAGGATATGCAACATAGTTAAAATTTTATATATAATGACTGGATAATATAATCGAGCATGACATAAATAAGTCATTTATTAATTTCATCAATCGTATTACCTGGCATCTGGATGTCTCTTGTCCTTTAAAATTATATAACACAAATAATAATAGAAGAAGTAATCGTAAAAGCTGGCTTACCGATGATATTATTCAAGAGGGAATTGAACTAAAAAACCTTTATTGGGTAATTAATAATGTAGACTGTCATAATGCTAAAGTACTATATAAAAACAAAAAACGAATATATAATAAAAATATTAAAGATGCAAAAATTAATTATTATCAAAACAAAATAGACCAGTCAACTAATAAAACTAGGGAAACGTGGAATATAGTAAATCATAAGTTAGGTAGAAATAATCACAGGAAAAATGATATAAAATTATATTCGGAAAATACAAACATTACTGATCCAAATGAACTCACAAATACTTTTGGCTCACATTTTTCTCTGGCAGTTCATATAAAATTACGTACCCATTTTGGACAAAATCTATCCTTGCCATGTACACTTCCTGATATTAATCCGCACACTTTCTTTTTTAGTCCGGTCTCTGAATTACAGTTACTAAACACATTTAATAATCTCAAAAACAAAACTTCTTCTGGTAATGATGGTTTTAGCTTCCAAGTGCTAAAAAGAATTAAAGATTTTATCATATTACCACTAAGGCATTTGATAAATAACTCAATTGAGAGTGGTTCTTTTCCAAATATTTTAAAAATTTCGCACGTAGTTCCGTTATTAAAATCGGGTGATCCCTTAGATATAGATAATTATAGATTCATAACTTTAGTTAGTTTTCTGTCTAAAATAATGGAAAAGGTAATTTACGATCAGTTATCGGTATTTATTGAAAAATACCATATTCTTACGTCATATCAACATGGCTTCAGGAGTGGTAAATCAGTAGAGACTGCTAGCTTCCAGTTACTAGATACGATTTATAATAATTTAGATAAAGGTAAATATGTGATAATGTTACAATTCGACTTATCCAAGGTGTTTGATACCTTGGATGTGGATTTTATTACATCTAAACTCTTTAACCTTGGCATACGGGGAGATACTCTGGAGTGGATTCATTCATACTTAGTAGACCGTAAAATAATTGTGAGGATTGGTAACCACTTCTCAGAAGAATTTAATGTATCCCGAGGAGTCCCCCAGGGGTCAGTACTAGGGCCCTTACTTTTTATATTATATGTCAACGATCTACCACATCATATAAAAAGTGGGTCAGTGACTATGTTTGCTGACGATAGCACTGTGGCAGACTCAAATATTGATATCCTCCATAAAAAAGTTAACAATGTCTAGATGAATTTTCTGCTTGGTGTGACCGTAATAAACTTATACTAAATTCGTCCAAAACAACTTTCATGAATTTTTACAATAGGAAACCCTGTATTATACAGAATTTTACATTTTGCTGCAAGAGTAAATTCTTAGGCGTTGTTATGGACGCAGATCTATCCTGGAAATCCCAAATTGATATAGTATGCAAGAAATTAAACCAGGCTTATTTTGCAGTTATACAACTAAAAAATATATTTGATCTTAAGGCAGTACTAAATACTTATTATTCACTTGCATACTCGCATATAAGTTTTAGTATATTATGTTGGGGTTTGGCCACTGAAAGAGACAGAGTTTTTATTTGCCAAAAAAAAACTCATACGTTTAATATTTAACTTAAAACCAGGGGAAAGCTGCAAACACAGTTTCAAATCAAATAAATTACTTACAACTCCATCAATTTTTATTTATAAATGCTTATGTTTCGTAAAAAAAAACTTACACCTTTTTGATAAAGTTTCATCTCGTCATAATTATATCACGAGAAGCAGTGACCTCCTAATACCAACGCATAATTCTACATTATTTGAAAAATCACCATTCTACTGGTGTATTAAATTGTATAATTCTTTACCTCTTGATTTAAAAATTATTAACAATTTTAATACATACAAACTTAAAGTTAAAAATATGTTAACAGACGGTGCATTTTATAGCGTTGATGCCTTCCTTAATAGATAAATTTATGTTTATTGGTGTTATTCTTTATATTTTGTGTACTTGACTTGTGTAGACTATTTACAATGCGTGTAGGTATATTTATACTTTTATCTATTTATTCATTTTTTTTCCTCAATGTATTATTGGTACTTACGTTATTGACGTATTAAATACATATTTTTGTGGAATTGACTTATCCTATATCATGTATAATGATCTAAAGGATTAATAAAGTATTATTATAGTATTATTATTATTACTGTACCTCCATGGTCATTGTCTTTGGTGGAGGAATAAATAAGTTAAAAAAATGCCGTAAAAGTATATAGTTTATTTTTCCTTGATCAAAAATTATACTTTTATTTTTGGTTCATTTTTCCCATGACCACCATATACTTTCACTCTCAGTACCTGGACCAAATCATATTTTTCTAAGTAAAAATTCGGTGTTTTCTCGAATTTTCACCTGGTCGTGCCTAATGTCTTAATGAACTTTTGGGTTAGTTTGTGGCTCTGGAGCCTTTAAACGAATTTTTTACCTGAGTCGAAATTTTATTTTGGCTTCGACCTAGGTCAATTCTGGGAGGTTCTACAACAGCAATCACCCCCTGTATATTAGCAGGCCCCCGCACAATATAGTATCTAATTCATATGACATTATTCCAAAGTTAAAACGTCTACCTAATTACTGTATTAAATGGTGAGCAAAAATGTACAAAACGTAGTTGCAGTTTTTCCTATACATTTAATGTTCAGTCAAAGTGGATAGGGTATATTTTTTATTTTAAATCCTGTTCATCAACTGTACAAATGGTTCTCCATTTCGCCTCTGTGTCTTTGAAATATTTGAAGAGAGTAGGCACTGAACTCTTCTTTGATTCCTGAGGCAAAATTAATTTAAATTCGCGTAATCTCACATTGATGAAATACTTAAATCTATGGTTTTATAAAATAAATTATGGAAGTTGCAACGACAGAGTATAAATAAATTATATAACATTATACATATTTTTGGCAGCTTAAATTTTAAAGTTTTGAGAAGATGATATTTTAATATTAATAATGTGTTAATATTCTCTCCGGAAAACGTTTCCCATTTTTTTAAAACTATTTCAAGATTATATTATGGAAGTTCAAGTAGAATACAATATATGTTTATACTCCGGTCTAATAGGAAAAACTTGAGGGAAAAAACTGATAAAGTTTTGAAAGATATTCGTTAAAGTGTGCTATTAAACATATTAATGGTCCTGAACTTAATCTGTTGTGCTCGAGCTGCCATCATGAAAAAATGGTGCTCCGATTTAGTTTCCTGTTTATATCTCGCTGACTATTAGCAATATCGAAATATTGTCTACAAAAATATTATATGTATTTTTCCCGTATCTATTATTATAATCTTCGGAAATTCTAAAATTGCATTTCTAAAACTGCACACTCAAACAAATTTTTTTGGAGCAAGGAAAATTTATTAATACCAACAAAAAAAATTCTTTGCATATACGCAACAAAATTTTAATTTGCATAAAGAGAATTTAAGTCTTGACATCTCTAATGGATTTAAATGAATTTTAGTTGCATTAAAAAAATATAAATTTTAAATTGTTATTTGTCTAAAATTGCTTAACGTTTGAAAGATTAACATATTTTCTCACTTAGATCAAAATATTCATTGTATTAAAACCTCTTGAAATAATAAAAAGTTTTCTTCGATCAAAAATAATATTATTTAGTATAGAGCCTTCATTTTTAATGCAAGCATAATTTCGTTTGATACTAATTATTAATATTTCTTAATCCAACGACAGTATATAATTTATAATAACTTCAACAAAAATTTTTATTTTCCGAAAGTAAATAATTTCTTTCATTCAAATATAAAAGGAATTTGTTCTTGGATAGGAGTTTTAAATAAAATAAATATTATTGTAAACCAGGTAGGTAAAAGTGACATTGTATTAGGTAGGTTTATTATATCACTAGATAAACACTGAAAACAGAAAGTCAACATTTGATACATTAACGTACAATTCTCCACTGGAACATTTACTGCTAAAACTTAAATTTAAAGTTAGTACTAAATCATACTCACTAAGGACCGGTTTATCAGTGCGCGGTTAAATGTTCCTGTTACATAGCTACCAGTCAACTCTAGCTGGCTGTTAAAGTCTCTGTTAAAGTGTTTATCCTGCCCTCGATCAACCGGCAGTTAGAAAACCGTCAGCTACATAAAATGTAAATTTGGCAGCAGAGTTCCAGTCAGATGGGATGTATGCAATGTTGCCGGACATACTAATTTGTAGCATGTTTAAAGAATATGTACCTGTTTATATTTTGTGTTTCATGTATTGTTTAAAGGAAATTGTTTAAAAAGGTTAAAAACAATACTTACAGAAAGTTATTTTGCGAGTAGAAATATGTTTTCCAATTCAGTAACTAAAGAAAGATGAAAATGTAGACGTGATAAACCACCGAAGGAAATAGATATTTGTAAATAAGCAACAATGTAAATTCATAATTTCTAACCCAAGATTTTCGATTATTTTTCATCCTAATTTGGTTGGTACTTTTTATTCTTGTGTCTGTAATATAAATGATAACTGTATCTGGGTACTCCGTTTGTGATAATGAAAAATAGGAATAAAAAACTAAAAAGGTCTGTAAATTTTAGTTTAACCAAAAGTTACCAAGAATAGTCCTTGACCGTAATTTTTTATTAAACAAAATATTTGCAGAATACCAGTCTTTGTCAAATATATCTTAAAATATTTTTTTCTTTCAAAAGGTAATTGCGCCATTCGAAATTACGGGAAATTTCACATCAAAAATGTACATGTAGTTTTTTTGTACGATCAAAAATGTAGGCTCCAGATTTTTTTGTTTAACGCACGAAAATGGAACGCGGAGACACGTATGGCGCGCGAACCGCGCGCGGCCTCGAACCCGCTACACTAAATTTGTTGTAAATTTTGAACTAATTAATGAAATTTACCTCACAAAAGCTTAAATGAAAGAAGAAACATGCAGTTATTGGATTATTATATTTTCAAATATAATTATGAATGTATGTAGGAATAGTGCATATATGAACTAGGAACATAAAGAGATTTGCGATGAAATAGGTTAAAGCTCTGCCATTTCTAAAAATATGATTAAAAACTTGGGTCTTTCACATTTTACTCTTGAAGTAATAAAAAGATCCAATGAGTGAAAAAATCTCAAAAACTTATTTTTGAAAATTTCAAAATTTTGATATGATTATTTCACTCATTAACGCTATAGCCAATGAGAGCCCGTTTTTTCAAAACATTGCACCAATCAAACGTCATTATTAGTGGTAATTCAAGCTAGATCGGCTTTTGACAGGACCAACATGCAAAATTTATCGCTCTAATTTTTTAGGTCGCTGCAGCGGCAAATATGCGAAAATTTTTTGACGTTTTTTGTCGAGCTTTTAAGTTTTATCTATAAATATCTTCTCTAGCTTATTACTAAGTAATTGTTAACGTACTTACCTTGTAAATTGTAATATTGTATTATGTAGTAGCAAACAAAAACACACCTCAATTCCAAAGCGAATCTTGTCTGAAATATATAGGCTGTAACTTTTGCCTATCTGTAACTATGTCAGTTTTCCTAGTGTTCAATCAGGTAACAATTACACACAAAGATTGTACTTAATATAGCTCATAATACAGGAACAAGTCAAGCACAGCTTTCAATAGCTCGATAACGTAGTTACAAAGGTAAGCAAATCATTTATTATAAATGTCAAGTACACATTCACTCTGGAACAAACTAAAAATGTATAGTACTTACATATGATAATCTACCAAAAAGTAACTCGTTGAATCAAAGCTGTGCATCAAACATTATAATTTGTTGTATTTAAAATTCTCTTTGCTTAACAAAGCAAACCTCAACATAATTCATAAATTTCGTAAGTTAAAAGTAAGGATTAAATACGTAAATATGAGTCGATGAACATTTATTTATTATGGAATATAACTTGTAGCGCTAGATGGCGCTCTCTATGTCAATCTCGGAACCATGGGTGTACATTTTATTTGGGCGAGACATCGGTACTAAAGTAGTGCTCTCTCTATCGTTCCTCGTCGTATTGCACCTCAGAAACGTCTGAAAGGTGTTAAGCCAGTCTATATATTATAATATCTAAGGTTTCAACTCGTTTTATTTACTAGTTGCCATGGAAACGTCACTAGATTATTTTAAAATATAGTGAATCTCCGTTGTTTCTACTGCGTTTGTTTCAGATTTGCTGTTTTGACAATATGAGTCGGTTTGGAAATATTTCTGTATATCAAATTAGTGATGAAATTGAAAATAAAGGTCAGTAAACTCCAAAAAGTGACAAGAAAACGTCTGAAGGCAGTTAATGAGAAAACATAATATTGAAGATGTACTTAATGAATTATTTATTCGTGAAATATTCTCCTCAAATACCACTCGTGCTTTAAATTTTATCTAAAAATTTTTTCTCAAGCTAAGTCGCCCCTAGTTAATATAACTCGTGCAAATTGGCAGTTTATTATCAAAGATTAAATCCCTCCCGCTAAAGCGGTCGGGATTTAATCAGATAATAAACTGCCAATTTGCACTCTTTATATTACCAGGCAACACGCTTTCGAAAAAATGTTCGATAAAATTTTAAGCACTAGTGATATTACATACGATAAAATTTTGTATATATAACTAACTTTAACCACCTATTTCTCTGGTTTAAATCGCGTTATTAAATCTTTGTAGGTGCAATTTTTAAAGCTTTAAATGTGTAATTTAAGATGCTTCAAGGGGATTTACCTTAAAAATTAAATTAACCCCCTTTTTTTACGAAAATAAAAAACAATTTTTTTTGCTGTAAATTTCGTGAAATTATGGGTAAAATAAACGTTAATAATTCTTATAAAAAAATTTATTTAGCCTATTTGTGTAGCATATGTTTATAGTAGGACCTCAAAATAAGTAAATCTGATGATGAAAAAATTTTGGAATATATATAAACCCATACTTTTCACGAAATATTGAAAAACTCGACTTTTTTCGGTAAATCGACTTAATGTTGTTTCTACAATTTTTATCCTGTTTAAAACATCAACAACATATTAAAAATATTCATGTAGTATAGGGCTGAGTCAAATTATAATGCTTGAATAATAGAAAGAGATTGAAAGTAAAACAGCATCTTCGCGGTAAGCGGTACGTATCACCTACCGCCCACGCTGCTCTGTGTGTGTGTGCCCGCAGAGCAATTTAAAAGTATTTTGGTCACTTTTTCATAGATCATTTAGTAATACTATGTACAATATCACTTTTCTCAGCTTCTTTTTAAGTTTTTATGTGAAAATTTAACTTGTGTTTGAATTGAATAGTGTATTGAATTATTTTATTGCTTGATAGTCGGGTATTTATATTGGATCAGCCAATTTGAATTACGATTTTTTGACATCATAATCTGTTTCAGCGACCTCGACAACCCCCTTATATGTCAATTTGAATTAAATTCTTCTAAAAATTTTCAACTTATAATAATTTTGTTAAAAAAAAAGTTTCTTTTCGTTTAAATAATTAATAAACAATTTTCTCACGATTATATGTTTATAACTTTTTACTTTAAGCTATGTAAAAGTGATATCAAAAGGTTTTAAGAAAATCGAAGCTTCCCGTAATTGTTCCAAAATAATGCATATTTTCAGCCTCTATTGACTCCATTATTAACTGTATAAGGTCTTCTCTCATAATCAAAAAAAGTCCTCATCTTCCTCACTAACGTCGATTTCTTCAAAATACATTTGACTTTTATATTTTCTTGACACAAACACGAACAAGCGGTTTATAACCTTACTTTATACATGTAAACAACACTGTAACCTCCAGCTATCTCCATAACAGGCAAAAAAAGCGTCTGTTAAAGTAGCCGCGACTTTGCCTTACGGTTTGGGTTAACTGAAACACTAATAAACAGTTTGACGTTAATATGACCGACAGCTAATGCTTGACCAACGGCTAAAGTACATAACCGTGCACTGATAAACCGGCCCTAAATCAGTCATTAACCTATACCACTTATGAAAAAATACACGTAGAATAGGTATAGGTAACCCACTGATTTAAAACGGAAAATGACGAAATAGGAAACAAACCATACCTATACTTACTTTGCATTTGACACAGAATTAGGCTATCCATATCTAACTAAATACAATGTAAGTATGTTACTATTAACCTACCAAAATAGAAAGGCCATCAGGATAATGGTAGGTCTTCTAACTGGACATTGTAGGCTTAATAGACATATGAGCCTAATGGGGCTCTGTCAAGAGGAAGAAGAAACCTCAGTACATGTGCTGTGCTATTGTAAAGGCCTAGCCAGACTGAGGTTCCAACTACTTGGCGAAGACAAACCAAGGGCAGATAGATACACCAAGGAGCCCTTATCAAGGCTATGGAGTTTAATACAAAAAACAAAGCTGGATAATGAGCTCTAAGTAAAATTAGACAAGAAGTGCCACAATAGATCCACAGGGGTCGCGGTTGTCAAGGAAAATCAGCCAGTACCTTTTTCAAATCTAATCAAATCTAATCTACTATTAACCTATGTTACACAAAGAAATCTCTTAACTTTCATAAATTATAATCCTACCAGATAGATTGTATTTACATATCTACTTACCAATAAATGTTGTAAGATACTGCTCAAATCCGCAATTTTGTAAAATCGTTTTCATTATCAATAAGACACAGTAAAATATATTTCACACAAGATGCGCGCCTCTTGTCGTACCGCGCTGGTTGCATTACACAGACACATGAAACAAAAATAGTTTTGCACTTCCCAACAGACTACTATACGTATTTTGGGGCACTGAAACCGAATTCGAAGTAATCCAAGTGTTTGAAACATGTACCTTCTTTATCCAATGCTTTTACAAATTATTTCACAATAGCAAGTTTGATATGAAAAGGCAGAAGAAGGATTTTCGAAGACTTAACTAGAGGTTCATTTATGATATTCTTGGTATCATGAAACAATCTGTAAAAGCATTGGATGAAGAAGGTACATGTTTCAAATACTTGGAGAGAATTTTCCCCAACTATCTAATGTGAAAATAAAAGAGAGAATATTCGAAAAAAATTCGAAAACTCTTAAGAGAGTGAGAACACAATTGATGGCCTTCAGAGAGCAGCATGGGTGTAAGTTTTAGAAACGTTATTGAAGGATTTCTTGGAGACTCTAAGAATCCAGACTATAGAAACAAACAGCTTCTTAACAATTTAGGGAACCTGGGTTGCCTAATGAATCTAAAATTGCACTTCTTGCACCCCCCACATAAATTTATTTCCTGAAAATCTAGGGGATTATAGTTAAGAGCAAGGGGAACGGTTTCACCAAGATATTCGCGAAATGCAGCGTCGATATCAAGGAAGATGGAACGAGAATATGATGGCAGACTACTATTGGGGGGATATACCACAAAATACAAAGAAACAAAGAATAATGCCAATGCACAGTAATTTCGATAGTAAGAATTAAGCTACGATAGAACATCGTAACGCAATATATAAAAATTTCTTTTAGGTTATGTAAAAATTCTAACGTGATGACCTCGAATTCTGTTTTAGCGCCCCAAAATACATATAGGTAGGTGCTTAGCTCATTTAGGCTTTCAGTTTACTTTTAACTTCAGTTTTGACTGGTTCTTGCCTGCTTTTTGATGTTATGTCAAAATCCTGACAGGTAATAATCAAATCTAGGGAAATTTATCTCTATGACGTCAAAATCAGGATTGGCTCTAGGTTAGTGCGGAAATATTTTTATGCAAGTATGACAGAATATATCTTAACTTGTACTTTTTTTAGGGAGTTCCGTAATATCCAAAGTCAATATGGGCACTCACTCGATGAGGAGGTATTTGCTAGATATGTTTTTGCAAGAACCATTACTGTTCTTAGGTTAAATGTATTACCAAAAATACATTGTAGCTGGCAATGATGAATATTTCACCATTTAGTCGTTTTTCTGAATGTTGGAATAAGTGTTTGCAATATAATATTATGTCTATATGAGAGTCGAGCTCTGATAATAATTACATAAATAATGAAAAATGAAAATTTAAAAATAAATTAAAAAAAATTTGGCTTATAGAAGAAACGGTAGTATTCTTCATATAGGTATGTTTGGTTATATAGGTGCCAAATGACTTTGTTCAGAGTCGGCATCGATGTATCTAACCTCCTGGATATTAAACATGATAACTTCTGATAGACTTGACATTTTTATTTAAAACTTGGAACATATGTAAAATAGCCATACATTTTAGAGCAAAATATTGTTCAGTCTATTTTTATTTGGGTTAATTAAGTTAACAGCAATACTTCCACTTTAGTAGTAGCACTTTTTAATAGCAGAAAAATCAGTGAGTCTATGGATAATGTAATATGTTTTGACACTAGCATTAATAAATTGTTTAAAAACACTAGAATCTTTAGTCAAAAAGAATAATACCGCATTTACAAAGCATAATTAAGCACATGAAAACTCGAAGATTTACTAGATATTGAAATTGCAACATCTAATATGTCTCTCAGATTTGAACGAACTTTGCGTAGATTTGATGATATATAAATTTTACTTTAAAATGTTTATGTTTTTTTAGACTAGTGCGAAACGAGAATTACAGTCGGACGTTGTTAAATACCTATTTTTAAAAATAAGATAATACTGAACTTATATTTTACTAGCATTACGTAAAAGGGCAATATTTTAATCAAATAAACATTCGCAGTCGGCCACGCCTGACTGCAACTTCTTTTTGTTTAATTTTGTCTTCTCAACTGCATGGTTCAGATGTCATAATCATTCCTGAAACTACATTATATA
Organism: Rutpela maculata; assembly: GCA_936432065.2. NCBI lineage: Eukaryota > Metazoa > Arthropoda > Insecta > Coleoptera > Cerambycidae > Rutpela > Rutpela maculata. Next base: position 154,678,628 of record OW386287.2, read on the forward strand.
ATGAAGAAACAGTTGGAAAGAAATCGTTGCCATGAATACAACCCAAGACATGAATTTGGGTAATGACATGTCAGATTTTCTAGATATTAATCAAGGTGTACCCAAGTGCTCTGTCGTGGGGCCACTGTTATTTCCGATCTATATTAATGAATTTTCACAATTTATGTTGCCCAGCAAATCAACATTGTTTGCTGATGATACCACTCTCCTGTGCTCTGACCGCAACATTGCCAATCTGATCCAACTAAGCTCCGACATAGTACTCAAAAAACTAATTCATCTTAAATAAGCTAACATTCACTCAAGAAAAAACTCAGAGAATTATAATATCAAATAACAAAAATGTATCCAAAGGTGAGCACGTTAAACTCCTAGGTATATATCTAGATGATAACCTTAGCTGGGGAAACTATATTGAACTAAATAGAAGGCGCTCAAGCACGATTTTCCTCTTCAGGAGATTAAAAGGCATTCTCGAATTCGACATCTTAAAAAACACTTATTTTTCCCTTTTCCACTCTAGACTTTCCTACGCAGTGGTCTTATGGGGTAACTCCTCCGACACATTAAAAGTTTTCCGACAATAAAAAAAGGTTATAAGAATACTCGATAGTGCTAAGTTTACCGAACACTTCATTAAACTGGGCAGTAGGCCCCTCCTTTCACTGTTTATTTATTATAGTCTTGTAGAGATTCACAGGAGTGCGTCCAGTCTCTCTATCCAGTCTGATTACCATCAGGAGAACACACATACCGCTGGACTTCTTACAGTACTTCGCTACAGGTTAACTCTAAGCGCTAAAAATTCCCCCAACCTAAATTTGTATAATCATTTACCATGTCATATAAAGCAATTAAACTTACTGTCCTTTAAAATGAGTGTACAAATTTTCATTCTAATGTACTGTTTTTACTCGGTCGACGGATTTTTTAGGACACCCTATGGTGCCAATCCACACTCATATTTACAGAATTGCTCTGATACTCTACATATTTTTGCATTTCATACTTATTTATATCTTTGCATATCAATGTGAAAAGTTATATACATCTATATGTTTTTTGTGTTTTATAAATTTATTGTTTTTATTGAAATGTTACTAATTATATGTCTTTGTGTTTTATAAACTTTGTACATTATAATTTGCCGTTTACAGCTCTTTCCCTGACTTGCTGCAAATGTTCATTTATGTACATATAGTGGTGAAATAAAGACTATATATCTATCTATAAAATGGCTCCTAGGATAATTAATTGGTTTTTTCATTCTTACGTCAGAAAAATATCTCTCTGTTAAAAATGATCAATAATACAAAAATTTGTTCAACAATGTAAACTATAAAAACTGTAATTTTTTACAATTTTTTCTGCCTCTATTTTAAATGTTAACTTCTCATAAGAAACAATTGTTATGAGAAAAGGTTCTACTTTTACGTTTTGAGCAGTTCTCGAGTAACAATACATGAAAATATGTACCTTTCTTATGTGTTCCCGTCTGAGTTCGTTTTTGGAAAACTAGGAGCTCTCTTTACGTTCAAATACACACTAAAATGCAAAAAATAGTGGTTCGAAAAATTTCCCATTTTATGACTATTTCTTCCGCCTGAGAACTGGACTACATTCAGTTTCTAAATGTGGATATTTAAAATTATAGACCCAAGAACACGAATCTTCGTGAATTCAAAGTAACTGTGAATTTTTTGTTATTAATTATGTATGTATATTTTTGCTATCCATAGTTATTTGTCCAACATCGATGACAATCTAGTGAAATTAAAATGTCGTTTTCTTACTATCCATGGGTATACCAAGGTGACCGGTAGGTCGCCGTGTTGGGAGAAATACGACGAACTGGGCATGTAATTATAGTAAATGATACGAAGTCGCCCGCTTTTGATTTTACATTTGCTCTATTTTCTACAAGCGATAGAATTTATTTTATAAATTTATAAATTGGTAGCAGTAAAAAAAAGTTAATAAAAAAAATATACCTTTCCTGAACCCGTACTTTGTAACAAATATTTGAGAACAATCAAGTTTACTTTAAAATAATAATTATTTGATTGTAATTTTTAATTGAAAATGTATATCAATTTTACTTATCATATATTTTAAAGGTTGTAATTTTTATTCCACTCTCACTTGATTATTATTAACAATTCGTTGAATAGACAACAACTGTCTGGCTATTTGCACTATTTTACTTTTTTACCCCCTTTAATAATGAGGTGGCATATAGTGGCTTATATCAAAAACAAATCTTGAGAACTTTGGTCCTTACACGCACACTAAATCATAATTTAATTTTTTCATCCTTCTAATAATGAGGTGAGGGTAATACTAGGGGTGACCGAGGGGCAAACCGCGAAGGAAATCTGGTGTACATCCGGAAGGAAATCCGAAGAAATCTGGTGTACAAAATTTTGGGGACGGTTGACCCCGGGGGTGACAGTGACAGATGCAAAAAAAATGAGTCCTTGGTTTCTCGGACATACACTAAATCCCAATTGCTTTACCTATTTATTCCTATTTAACCCCCCTCCCCCCCATTACAAGAATGTATAGAGACTTATTTAACAAGCAGTAAAACGGACAATTTTTTTTTGTTCAGAAAAGATAGGCTTATAGTTGATTTGAATGTAATAGATAATATTAATCTGTTCACTGAATGAAAATCTGTGTCCATTTTTATTTTCATATATAGATTAATCAATGTCACTCGAATAGCTCCTTGGACTTAGCTGGAATCTTAGCCAATGTTTTGGGGTATCGTTTTAGATTATTCATCTTCTAATCTGAACGTGAAGGTTGTTTTAGTAACACTTCAACGAAATAGTATCAAAATATAATCTAGGTCCAGATCTCGTTAGAATACATAGATGTTCCAAATTTCAAGTGAATACCAGAAAACCATTCCAGACTAATCGCGCGCGCAAAAGAAAGTTACATACAGACAGCCAATCAGGCAGATAGAAATTTTTTTAGCTCAAACTTAAAATCTTGACGTTTCATGATGGAATGACATTTGCACAAAAAGAAATTTCATATATTTTTTTACGATTGCTATACCTCAGCGATGTGAAACTAGGTAATTTCTTATCAGTACGAAAAGTTCGCTTGGGTAATGCCCAAATAATGTATGGATTTAACAAGCAGTAAAATGAGAAAAATATTAGGTCTATTTTTATTTTCAGAAGTAGATTAATCAATGCAACTCTTACAGCTCCTTGAAGATTTACAAAAGAATGAGAAATCTTTGCCAATGATTTGGGGTTTCGTTTCTAACCTGAGCGTGAAAGTTGTTTTAGTAAGTCTTAAAATTTTGCTTAAACTGTTTAGAAATAGAATGTCAATATAAACTACAAAACTGATTTCTTATCAGTATGGAAGTGCCGCTTATGTACTACCTAAATAATGTATAGGTATAACGGTATGTACACTTAGTAACGTAAAATAAAAATTAATATCCCCATAAAAACATTAAAAACATAAAATTGTTACGGTCGATTTTCACATTTAATAATGGCCGTCTCTCGCGAATTAATAGAGTATAACTGGTTGCATAATAGCAGTACCTAATGGCTTAGTCATTTAATATACTTTGATACAGGTAGTATGGGTGAGTGCGTTCGGATATTCATTAAGAGAGTGCATTGCAAAAACGCCCTTGTAAAGCTTCTACAATGGCCAGTATTGTTGATTAAACCTTCTTTGGTGGGTAGATTTATGAGGGGACGGCTTTCAGAGTATATCATGATAATATTTGTGGATATAAACGAAGTTAGGAAAATCTATTCTAGTTGTGGGGTGCGCCGTGGAGTACAAATTCTGAACGTACCGAGACGGAAGACAAGAACTTGACATTTTGATAGAGGACATTTTCTTCTTGGTCATTTTTCCTTTTGCTGCTTGAAGATTGAGTCGTCTGAATACGAGTTTTAGCAATATTGTAAGTTTTGCTCCATTTATGGGATTAAGTATTCATCACGACAAGATTAGTTGTATTTTCATTTGGTTTGGAGTATCGTTTTGGGAAATGCAGCTACGGATTTTCCGGATAAAGTCAATTTTCAAAGCACGTGACATCGTCTGAATGCAAGATTTTGGAGTGCCATTTTGACGGCAAAGGACCTCTTTCAGCCCACATCACATCTCAGGTACGTCTCTGAAAACCCACTTAAGGTTGAAATAGATTTGTAATTTAGGTTATTTATTTTATTGCAGGGCTGTTTGTTTGTTTATCTGTTGATTTGTTCGTTCGTTAGTTGTTCATTGTTGAGTATATTACAAGTATTGGGATCTATTTGTTGGTTTATGGCTATTTGGATGGATACCTTATGATTTTACTTGGACCTGTTACTGGTATTCCACTTGAGCTTTTATGTCACATCCTACACTTTACGAGGGACTTCCAGCCTGACCTTAGTTTCAACCTCTAGTCCAGATTTTGGTGTCTAGATGGTGGATGATTGACTGACATGTTGTGTATGTATGGTACTGGGGATCTCGGCATGTTACCTTAGACTCTACGTAGATGGTCTACCACCTGCGGCTGTTATCACCCTGAATTACGCTACCCTGGTAGGACGGGAAAAGATATTCAGACACTACCAAAGGTAAGCGGAATCATATTCTCTATAATGAGGGATCCGATACATCTACTCAACGTCCACGTCCATTTTCAAGGAATATTGATAATATTTTGCTTGTAACGTAAATCTCAGTAACACATTAGATTTCAGTAATATTTGGTACATTTTGTGTATCGTCACTTCACTCACTTAATAGCATTGCCTTATTTCACAAATAGATGTCAATAATTTTAAGTAATTTTATGTTTTAACGTACCTTGGGTCAAATGTAGTTTTGTCACGCTTCTGGCATATGACCTTTTGTACATTTTTAAAGGATTTATTAATTGTAAGATATTTTGTGTATATTAGGTTAAGCGCGTGGGCCCCACTTATTAGAATATATTGTGACACTTGTACTGCGTACCTCGTTATCGGTGATAATTGTGAAAGATTTTGTACTACGTACCCTGATATTGTATTAAATGTTAAATTAGAACGACGTTGTCTTTTATATCTGACCACCTACACCACCCCAATTATCGAAGCCACCCCCAAGGACCTGAGTAGTCGGCCGTGTGAGACTTCCTCCTCACTAGCTTATTGCAGAGGGGGTACTGCACGTAAAATATTAAAATTTTGTTCAGGGCACAGGGTGACCACCCTACCCTGCGTTCGAGGTTTAGCAGCCTTTGCGGCCCCCTTTTAAAGTGGGCCCAGGCCCCTGCAACAATGGCGCCCATTCGTTCTTGATGGTATTTGGGGTTGACTTCTGATAGTGTAGGAACTGGCGGTACAGAGGTACGAAGTCACGGTTGATCATACTTAGTCACGTAGTCATTTTAGTTACTGATTTTTTCATTTATTATATTAGTACTTATTTACTTAGCTGGTACTTATTACTTGATCATTTAGTTAATATTTATTACAGACTTTGCTATATATGATAGTAGTGCTTACTTACTTGAATACTTAGTCAATATCATTGCAGGTTCGGTTATATTTTTTTTGTAGGTACTATTTTACGTATAGAGTTTTATGTTATATTTTTTTTTTCGTGTATATATACACTCTCTTCTTGGAGGGGGGAGATTATTGATTAGTAAGTGCCAGATATTGATTATTTTTTTTATTTTTTTTCTGCTGCTATATTGACTGGTTATTTGTATGCTAACAGCCTCGTTCTAGGCTATAAATATTCGGGATATCGGGATTAGAACTTTTTTCTTTTGTGCTTTTATATAACATTATCCTTCACAATGGAAATTAATCGTTTATTGGGAGACGAGTTGTCGTATGAGCTTTCTATGAGAGGTTTATCTTCAGAAGGTACAGTAGCGGAGAAGCGGAGTACTTTAAGGGGGTTAATGCGGTGTGAACGGTTAGGATTTTCAACAAATTGTCCAGATGTTGAATTAGACATTGAGGGGGAATTAGATATCTGTGATAGGAAAATACAACAACTCGGTACCGATGTAGAGAACTTTGATATGTCCAATAAAGTCAATGAGCATTCACGCATTCATACACGATTGCTTCATGTTAATGGTCGACTCTCGAGGTTAACAGATTTATCGGAAAATCAAAACCGGGATAAAGTAAATTTAATGGCGCGTTGTATGCAGCTGATTGACAATGTCGGGAATTTGATGGAATCACAGCCGAATTCACAATCGCAGGAACCTTCACAGGATACCAGAGATACTAGCGTCAACAGGACAAACGCAGAATATTCTTTGCTTGATACCGACAATCCATTACTTCCGGAAGTCATGCATGACTCGGCTCATGGGGGTTCTTCTTCAGTCTTACCTACCGAGAACAGTCCACAGGATCTTATCGGAATTGCGAATTCTGGGGATTTGATTGAGTTGCAAACAGATAGGCCTCGGGTAACTTTCAGGAGTGTACCACAGATTGTATCTAGTTCTCCAAGTTCAGCGTTAACGGCTAATACAAGTCTTAAGGGTAACGTTACTCAATCAGAAGGATTATTAGGGACGTCTAGGAATGTAAATGTATCGCGACCAACGAATAGGGGAAATTTTTTACGAATCGACTTATTCTGGTAAACCAATTGCGGTTAGTAAATGGAATCTGAGGTTTGATGGGAAAGGTAGTATTTTCAATTTCTTAGAGAGAGTAGAGGAACTACGTGTATCGCGCGGGGCGACTAAAGAACAGTTATATTTAGCTGCCTCAGAACTTTTTACAGGGAATGCATTAATTTGGTATCGGTCGTTTGCTAAGGATAAAGTAGGATCTTGGGATGAACTTGTGGTTAAACTTAAATCGGCGTTCTTACCTTATCATCATGAAAGGGATATTTGGGAAGAGCTTAAAAAGCGAACCCAAGGCAATCCTGAACCTGTCATGGTATATATCGCCGCGATGGAGAATTATTTCAACCGGTTGTCTAAACAGCCGGAAGAGCGCAAACGAGTTCAGATTATTCGAGAACGACTCCTTCCTTATCTACAAATGCACTTAGCTTCACAATGGGCGGACAGACCGATACTAACAATTGATGATTTACTGGAGTCATGTCGTAACCTTGAAGAAATACACCTTCACACACAACAGGTAACTCCTCCGTCCACTAATTATCGAGCCATGTTAGAGCCTACTCTTGCCTTTAATTATTCGCGATTTTCACACGGGGTCGCATCTATGGATGTTGGTCCTAGGGACACTGCAGGGGATTCTACAGGGATACTAAATCCGGTTCGTGCGTCTACAGTACAGCCGTCACGCAGACTTGCAAGTCTGTGTTGGAATTGTCGTGGTTCTGGACATTTGCACCGCGAGTGCAACCAACCGCGTCAGCGTTATTGCTATCGCTGCGGTCACGCAAATGTTACTATTGCTACCTGCCCAAAATGTTCGGGAAACGACACTCCGGGTCACAGACGGGCCGAAATGTGAACTCGGATAGATTTGCCTCGGTCCAACAACATCGCAGACTAGATGTGATTGCGCATACAAAGCCAGTGCTAGACTTTATTTTGGGGCATATGGACTCTGATCAGCGTCCATATTTAGACGTCAAAATTTTAGGCCGTGAGTTCAAGGGTCTTCTTGATTCGGAAGCTTCTAAGACGGTTGTCGGACAACCTGGATGGACGTTGCTACGTACGTTAGGTTTACCGATGATGGACACCTCTAGTACTAGTCAAGTTACTGTCGCGAACAATCAATCATGTAAGATTGTGGGACGCTATCATGTGCCTATGCAATTGCTAGATAAAGTTAAGGTCATTGAGGTCTTGGTGGTACCAGATTTACCGCATACTCTTATTCTCGGGATAGATTTTTGGGTTGAAATGGGTATCATTCCAAACTTAAGAAACGGTTGCTGGACATTCGATAGTGATGCGCCCTCCATTCAAGTCAATTCGGTTTGCGCCGAAGACACGCTGCTGAAAGAGCAGAGGTTGGAACTCGAAGAAGTGGTCACCGCTTATTTTGACCGAGTAGGTAATAAACTGGGATGCACAACTTTGCTAGAACATAAAATTGTAACGGACTCTGAGCCAATCAAGCAACGGTATTATCCGGTATCTCCTGTGGTGGAAAAGCACATAGACGAGGAAGTGCAACGCATGCTCGAGGAAGGTATCATTGAGAGATCTCAATCGGCATGGTCGAGTCCTATCCTCTTGGTACCTAAGAAAGATAACACATTTCGCCTTTGTATTGACTACCGTCGCCTGAATAAGGTTACCAAAAAGGATGCGTATCCTATCCCGTTTGTCTCAGCAATTTTGAACAAGTTAGGTAACGCCCGTTATCTTAGTTCCTTGGACATCAAATCTGCGTATCATCAGGTTCCTGTCGCTGAGGATTCTAGAGAATATACGGCATTTACGGTTCCCGGTCGTGGGTTGTTTCAATTCAAGTGTATGCCGTTCGGTTTATCTAATGCTCCGGCTACTTGGATGCGTTTGATTGACAGAGTTCTCGATCCAGAGCTTGAACCTTATGTCTTCGTATACCTCGATGACATAATTGTCGTCACACCGACTTTCGAAACGCATGTGCAAACCTTGAAAGAAATCTTTAATCGTCTTCTCAAGGCAGGGTTGACGTTATCGAGGGATAAATGCAAGTTTTGTTTGGGGGAGCTTAAATATCTAGGCTACCGCGTGGATAGTCAAGGGTTACATGTGGATCCTGACAAAGTTAGTGCGATTCTGAATTTGCCTTCGTCTCGCAACGTTACGGAAGTACGTCAAATTATAGGGACTGCCGCTTGGTATTCCAGGTTTATACCAAATTTCTCGGAGGTTATCGCGCCCATGACAAATTTATTGCGTAAGTAGAGTCGTTGGGATTGGATCGATGAGTGTGAACACTCGTTTCAGTCAATTAAAAATTCGTTAGTGACTGCACATCCTCAGTTGTCCAGACTTCACGCTGCCATTTCAGGTTCAGACTGATGCGTCCTCACATGCCGTCGGGGCCGTACTCTCACAGCAGTACCCCGATGGTGAGCGAGTTATCTGCTATTTGAGTAGGTCACTCAGTAGAAACGAACGCAACTACTCCGTGACAGAACGTGAATGTTTAGCGGTTTTGTGGGCCGTGGAAAAGCTGCGCCCGTACCTAGAAATGTCTAAATTCACCGTCGTGACGGACCATGCGAGTCTCCTTTGGTTGAATAATTTGAAAGAGCCTACAGGTCGTTTAGCACGTTGGGCGGTTCGCCTGCAACAATTTGACTATGATCTTGTCCATCGTAAAGGCAAGGAGCATGTTGTACCGGATATGTTGTCTCGTTCCGTCCCTCAGGACGAATCGGACCCAAAGGTTGACTTGGTGCAACAGCATATCGCCCAAGATAGGTGGTATTCTAAAATATTGCGTTCTGTGCAGGAACACCCGTTACGTTATCGACAATGGCGCGTTCGCGATACGCAGCTACTTAAACATATCCCTGTGGCCTATCCAGATTTGGCAGGCGCAACCGAAGCTTGGAAAGTGGTCGTTCCAAAAAACAAACGCGTGGAGATTATTCGGGAGAATCACGATGCAGAAACATCAGGTCATGCAGGCATATATAAGACGTACGAAAGAGTAAAGGCAAGGTATTATTGGCCGCAGATGCGTGCTGATGTAGCTAGGTATGTGCGGAACTGTACTGTGTGTATTGCTTGTAAACCTCTGAGACAAGCGCCAGCTGGTCTTATGGGGCGACGACCACCCATTACTAGGCCATTTCAGGTTCTAAGTTGTGACTTGGTGGGACCACTACCTCGGTCTTCTGGAGGATACACGCATATTCTCACGGTTTCGGATTACTTTACGAAATTCGTCTTTTTGTTCCCATTACGCAAGGCTACGGCGGCAAGCATTAAGAGGCATATTGAGGAAAGCGTATTTCTTGTGTTCGGCGTCCCTGAGTATCTGATTTGCGACAACGTAGCTCAATTTACTAGCAAAGTGCTCGCGAAGATGTGCGAAGCTTATAAGTGTAAGATCTCATTCAATTCTGTATATCATCCGCAATCCAATCCAATTGAACGGACGCACGCCGTTTTGAAAACGATGCTGAGGTCATATGTCTCAGATAACCAGAGGCAATGGTGCAAACTCTTACCCAAGGTTGGATGTGCGATACGTACTCAGAAACATGAGGCCACAGGTCACACTCCTTTCTTCATAAACTTCGGTCGAGAACATATTATAAGTGGAGACCAACACAATCATCCTCTTCGAGACGACCAACCGTCTGCTCTAAATCGCTCGGAAGCTTTCGAACCTCTGTTCAGAGATGTCCAAAAACGTCTGGATCTCGCATATCAATGTTCTAAGCGACGCTATGACTTGCGTAGGGGACCGGTAGAATTAGCCGTAGGTGATTATGTTTGGCTACGAAATTACGTTCTTTCGAACGCAGCCAATTATTTTACAGCGAAACTTGCGCCTAAGTTTATAGGTCCCTTCCAGGTTTCAAAGAAACTATCGTCCATTCGGTATGAGCTGAAAGATTCAAACGGGGACTCTAGAGGGGAATGGCACATAAAGGATTTAAAGTTAGATCCACGAGATGACGACGAAGAATAGCAATCTTGAGCTGTTAGCTATTCGGTGTTTAGATCGGTATTAGATAGTTATTAGGGTAATTTTAGCGTACATTTTGTTATCGGGGGTTACTTATCAGTTACATTTTTTGTTATTTCTGTTCCTTATGTTTTCCGGCTGAATGAAGGTCTCTTTATCCAAGGGTTGTAGGGTGGGCCACGTTTTGCCGGTTGCATTCGTCTTGGGCGTCTGCAATTAGGCATTTGATGCCAACCAAGTGGGTGAAGTTCGCCAGGTTGTTGTCTGGGTGAATAGGATACCTGTCGGCTACCGAAGTGTTATTATTTCGTGTGGAGTATTTGGCAAAGGACTCATTATCGTGCCTTACCGGGATTTTGTAGTTCAGTGGGGTCTGCTGTCGAAATACGGTTTCGTCTCTTATGATCTAAAGAACATCTTGGGTGAATTTTCATGCACTTGGCAGACATCAACAAATATGACATAACAACGTCATTCTTATTTGTGATTGTCTTTTTTTCTCTCTCTGTTTTCTAATTCTCTATATTTCTCTGATTCTTATCTCGAGTTTATTCCTTTTGCCTAGCAAATAAGTATAGTACTAGAAAACTTTCTATTTGTCGATTTTTATTGTGTTTATGACCTGTTATTTACCAGTTTTGCCAAAAGGCATTCTCGTGGTTTGATAAATACATGGTTTGTTTGTGGTTTAATTCCACGTGATTGACTGGGGGAAAATTGTTCGGAGGGAAATGTTTTCCTGGATGGCAATTTGGTCTCTAATTAGACAGGCTGTCGCTGTCGTCTAGTACAACGTACTTAGTAATGTTGTAGAGAGTTTTCCTTTCGTCATTCATTAAGACTTTATTTTGCTGCTTATTGTTTTATGGCTAGGTAATTGGCGAATATACTTACACTAGAAAACCTACGTTATCTTATCTTTGTCTATGTAGTGTTCTGCTAAATACCGATCTAGTCTGTCGTATCTAATTTTGTGTCATCACTAAAGTAATAGTTACCGTTTGGCAATTTTGTTACCGAATATCGTCTGTCTTTTCTTTATGTCTAAGGTTTAGTGAGTAAGTATGGTATCGTTGTCCTGTGTAGTAGGGTATTTTTTTTGTAACCATTAGGGAACTTGCTTCCGGGATGGGGATGAGCTGGTTTCGATTGGACTGTTTTCAATGACATATCGTCAAGGAGGGTCGAACGGACACATCGGTAAAGGGGCTTGTTCGTCAGTATGGGCTTAGGTCGTCTGACAGTCTTTTTAGAGGCAGGTCTTCCTCCCCGTTTCACCTCAGCCCTTGACCTATCGTCCGATCGAAAGATTGCTCATCGCGCCTGACGCAGGAGTATTCCCAAATGATGGATCTTTTTGTCACCTAGAAGTACATAACGTATTCTAGTTTCAGCCTTTTGGAGCTATATCCAATATTTTTTTTTTGTTAACTTAACAGTCTGGATACTTTCTCCCACTGTTAAGTATAGGCAGTTAGTTAGTTAGCTTTCTGTATCGTGGTTTAGGTATTATGCCTTCTCCAATTTCAGTACTGGCAACCACTATAAAGTTGCTCAGGCGTTCCACCACAGCGTCTGTGGAGACTGATTTTTGAGTCCTCTCCTGAAACATTTTATCTTTTCTTTCCTTATACTGTCTTTTCCGTTTTACACTGGGTGAAGCATAATTTCTTCCGAGTGGGGTTTTCATAAGTTTGTGTGTGCTGCCTGGCAACATTCATTACCGAGGCTTTTCCTGCTCCTTGATCAAGCGCAGAATGAATGTGAGTCAAATCATCTTTAATCCTTTTCGTATTTTCTTGACTACACGTGGACTTTTGATGACTGACCTCGGGGGTGGTGATGACTTTGTCGAGTGCTAAGGCGACTTTTCCGGTGGTTTCTTGTATATGTAAATACTATACAAGTTTTATTGTCTTACTTTTCCGACTCTTCTCGAACTGCTCTTGTGAGCGTTAAGCTTTTAGGCCCAAATTGTATTGAGAGAATTACAGGTAATCCTCTTTAAGTTGGGGGGGTGTTACGGTCGATTTTCACATTTAATAATGGCCAGAAATTTATGTACTAATTTTCGTTATTTTCCCAAATTTTATTGTACATTTGAGCCTATTGATACCGTCTCTCGCGAATTAATAGAGTATAACTGGTTGCATAATAGCAGTACCTAATGGCTTAGTCATTTAATATACTTTGATACAGGTAGTATGGGTGAGTGCGTTCGGATATTCATTAAGAGAGTGCATTGCAAAAACGCCCTTGTAAAGCTTCTACAATGGCCAGTATTGTTGATTAAACCTTCTTTGGTGGGTAGATTTATGAGGGGACGGCTTTCAGAGTATATCATGATAATATTTGTGGATATAAACGAAGTTAGGAAAATCTATTCTAGTTGTGGGGTGCGCCGTGGAGTACAAATTCTGAACGTACCGAGACGGAAGACAAGAACTTGACATTTTGATAGAGGACATTTTCTTCTTGGTCATTTTTCCTTTTGCTGCTTGAAGATTGAGTCGTCTGAATACGAGTTTTAGCAATATTGTAAGTTTTGCTCCATTTATGGGATTAAGTATTCATCACGACAAGATTAGTTGTATTTTCATTTGGTTTGGAGTATCGTTTTGGGAAATGCAGCTACGGATTTTCCGGATAAAGTCAATTTTCAAAGCACGTGACATCGTCTGAATGCAAGATTTTGGAGTGCCATTTTGACGGCAAAGGACCTCTTTCAGCCCACATCACATCTCAGGTACGTCTCTGAAAACCCACTTAAGGTTGAAATAGATTTGTAATTTAGGTTATTTATTTTATTGCAGGGCTGTTTGTTTGTTTATCTGTTGATTTGTTCGTTCGTTAGTTGTTCATTGTTGAGTATATTACAAGTATTGGGATCTATTTGTTGGTTTATGGCTATTTGGATGGATACCTTATGATTTTACTTGGACCTGTTACTGGTATTCCACTTGAGCTTTTATGTCACATCCTACACTTTACGAGGGACTTCCAGCCTGACCTTAGTTTCAACCTCTAGTCCAGATTTTGGTGTCTAGATGGTGGATGATTGACTGACATGTTGTGTATGTATGGTACTGGGGATCTCGGCATGTTACCTTAGACTCTACGTAGATGGTCTACCACCTGCGGCTGTTATCACCCTGAATTACGCTACCCTGGTAGGACGGGAAAAGATATTCAGACACTACCAAAGGTAAGCGGAATCATATTCTCTATAATGAGGGATCCGATACATCTACTCAACGTCCACGTCCATTTTCAAGGAATATTGATAATATTTTGCTTGTAACGTAAATCTCAGTAACACATTAGATTTCAGTAATATTTGGTACATTTTGTGTATCGTCACTTCACTCACTTAATAGCATTGCCTTATTTCACAAATAGATGTCAATAATTTTAAGTAATTTTATGTTTTAACGTACCTTGGGTCAAATGTAGTTTTGTCACGCTTCTGGCATATGACCTTTTGTACATTTTTAAAGGATTTATTAATTGTAAGATATTTTGTGTATATTAGGTTAAGCGCGTGGGCCCCACTTATTAGAATATATTGTGACACTTGTACTGCGTACCTCGTTATCGGTGATAATTGTGAAAGATTTTGTACTACGTACCCTGATATTGTATTAAATGTTAAATTAGAACGACGTTGTCTTTTATATCTGACCACCTACACCACCCCAATTATCGAAGCCACCCCCAAGGACCTGAGTAGTCGGCCGTGTGAGACTTCCTCCTCACTAGCTTATTGCAGAGGGGGTACTGCACGTAAAATATTAAAATTTTGTTCAGGGCACAGGGTGACCACCCTACCCTGCGTTCGAGGTTTAGCAGCCTTTGGGGCCCCCTTTTAAAGTGGGCCCAGGTCCCTGCAACAAAATTTTGATATTGAAAGAGTATATACTGTACACTTACTGCTCTAAAACAAAAAGAACTGATATTTTCTAAAAATATGTTTCTTGGATGTATTACTTCTAGCTGAATGAAAAAGATGTTTCATAATCTGATTACTTCTATTTATAGCTGTTAGTGAAATTACTGATAATAATCACTGAAAATTCATTGAAGTTTGTTCTCAAACCATTGTGGAATATTATTATATATGGTCGTTATCCATTTAGTACATCCAAGTTTGTTCTCAAACCATTGTGGAATATTATTATATATGGTCATTATCCATTTAGTACAATCTGCATCATTTATATCAGCGCTATATACGATATATCAATCGACGCAGAATTTTATGCTAGGTCTAATGTATAATCAGATTTGGAGCTTTTTAAACATACCAAAATATGTGACGTAAGAAACCTTTTTTATTTAACTGCGTTAACAAATATATCAAAACACAAATTAATAACGGATTCTATCTCACATATACATAATACAAGACACAAAACAAAAAAATCTATTATTACCCAAAAAAAGTAAGACCATTGGACAGAGAGTGTACCACTACATTGGCATAAAAGTGTACAATCTTGTACCACCCGAATAAAAGCAAATAATATATAAAAAGTCCTCAAAAATAAAACTTCGCCAGTGGTTAATTGAAAATAAACCTACGCTTTTATGAAAGCTCATTATTATATCCGCTTTTCTTCTTTTTACATTTTTTCTTCTATGGTGTAAATATACATTTGACAGAATCGTTGTTATTTTTTATATATATTTGCATTCCTTATGTTTATGTTTATATATTTTGCCTCTTCCCTTTTCATAAGACATGTGTACGTATAATGTATATACGTTTACGTATTGTAATATACTTAAGTATCACTTTATCACTATTATTATTTGATTTTCTTATTGTTATTTTAGTATTTTATTACATTTAATATAGCAATAGTGTTGAAAAAATATATTACTCCCTAGGAATTCGAGACCTACAGTCAAGTTTTTTCGAAAACTTAAGGAAGTCTCGGACACCTACTTTTAGTAACTATTATAGTCTGCCACTATTTTCAATATTTATTTACACTGTTATCTAATTAATATATACGTATGTACTATATAAATTAATGTAAATAAATATTATTATTATTATTATTTGAGTACTCTATTACCTTTTGAAGGTAGGTGTTTTTATATATATATAATTATATAATAATAACAGCCCCACAAAAAAAAGTGGTATTTGGACCCGCTGAAACCGAATCCGAAGTCAGAATTGTCGGATTGGCTCGTTTTTCACATCTAACACCAAAAAACACCCCCCCCCCCCCTAAAAAAATGCTCTGTCCAGCGCACCAAACCAGAATATTCTTATGTATTTGATCCTGCTGAAACCGGATCCGAATTCAGAATTGTCAGATTGGCTCGTTTTTCACCCCCAACCCCAAAATTCACCCCCCAAAACAAAAACAAAGTGGTTTGTCGGGCGGACGATACCAGTGTATCTCTATGTATTTTGACCTGCTGAATCCGGATTCGAAGTTAGAACTGACAGATTGGCTCGTTTTTCACCCCCAATCCCGAAAAATACACCCCCCCCAAAAATGGCATGTACGACGGATCAAACCAGTATATTCTTATGTATTTGGACCTTCTGAAACCGCTTTCGAAATCAGAATTGTAAGATTAGCTCGTTTTTCACCCCCAACGCCAAAAAACACCTCCAAAACAAGAACAAAGTGGTCTGTCCGGCGGACGATACCAGTGTATCCTTACCAAATACATAAGGATACACTGGTGTGGTCCGCCGGGCAGACCATTTTGTGTGGGGGGAGGTGTATTTTGGGGGTTAGATGTGAACACGAGCCAATCTGACAATTCTAACTTCGGATTAGGTTTCAACGGACCAAATATATAAGGATACACTGGTACGGTCCGCCGGACAGTCCACTTTTTTGTTTTGGGAATGTTTTTTAGGATTAGGTGTGAAATACGAGCAAATCTGACAATACTGGCTTCGAATTCGGATTCAATAGGTCAAATTACATAAGGATCCGCTGGTATAGTCCGCCCTCCGATTACAGAACTTATATATAGATACATAATGGCATGAATTTTATGATCCCGAAAGACTCCCAATCTAAGGCACTTCGTCCCATAAGTTGCTGATTGGCCCATCGGCGTATTCGCTGCCGCTCGTACACGGTCGGCTTCAGTTCGATTATCATAATCTCAATTTGACAGTTTTGACAGTATCAGTCATTAATGTCAATAAGTGTTTTTCGTGTTTTTCGATCAAAATGTGGTGAAGAAGTCTTTTTATTTTAAGTTGTGATTTGCCTAATACCTAAATAATATTCTCTGTTCATATTTAGACAGTTTAGTGACAAATTAGTGCAACATGCAACAGTGTTGTGCCATTTGCAGAAATCGATCATTTCATAAGTAAGTAGGTCATAGTCGTAACATGATGAGGTTCAGTTTATAGTTTTAATAATAATATTATAAATAATATCCTTCCAATGCATATGTCCCTTGAATAAAACATCTTTACCTATTGTATTTTTTCAATCTGCGTTAATATTCCTAGAAGTTAACCAATAATTATCACATAAAATAGGTACAATATTTTACATTTTCCCTTCTACACATACCCGCCTCTGTTGCCTATGGGATGTGATGTTCATCTATCCATTTTAATGGACATATAATGTGACTATGTTAGGAGCAAATAAGGTATATGAAGAAAAGGCAGCCATTATGTATCTAGATATAAGTTCTTTAATCGGAGAGTCCGCCGGACAGACCATTTTCTTTTTGTTTTGGGGTCGTTTTTTGGGTTGGGAGTGAAAAACGAGCCAATCTGACAATTATGACTTCGGATTCGGTTTTAGCGGATGTAAATAAATGAGGATACACTGGTCCGGTCTGTCGGACAAACCATTTTTTGGGGGGTGTGCTTTTCGTGGTTAGGGGTGAAAAATGAACCAATCTGTCAATCCTAACTTCGAATCCGGATTCAGCAGGTCAAAATACATAAGGATACACTGGTATAGTCCGCCGGACAGACCACTTTGTTTTTGTTTTGGGGGTGTTTTTTCGGGTTGGGGGTGAAAAGGGAGCCAATCTGACGATTCTTACTTCGGATTCGGTTTCAGTAGGCCCAAATACATAAGATACTCTGGTCTGGTCCGTCGGACAAACCATTTTTTGGGGGGTGTGTTTTTCGGGGTTGGGGGTGAAAAACGAGCCAATCTGTTAATTTTAACTTCGAATCCGGATTCAGCAGGTCAAAATACATAAGGATATACTGGTATAGTCCGCCGGACAGACCACTTTGTTTTTGCTTTGGGGGTGTTTTTTGGGGTTGGGGGTGAAAAACGAGCCAATCTGACGATTCTTACTTCGGATTCGGTTTCAGCAGGTCCAAATACGGATAGACTATTTTTTTGGGGGCGTGTTTTTTGGGGTTGGAGGTGAAAAACGAGCCAATCTGACAATTCTGACTTCGAATTCGATTTCAGCGGGTCCAAATACATACGCATACACTGGCCTGGTCCACCGAACAGACCACTTTTTTTGTGGGCCTGTGTAATCATATAAGTAATTAAATATTATATAAATAGAGAATATTATTTAGGTATTATGCAAATCAATACCTAAATAATATTCTCTAATCATGATAAAAGCAAATAAATAAAAAATAATTAATTATAAAAAATTATATAAATATTTTGAATAATGTGTATATTTTCTAATTATATACCTAACTTAAAAAAATAAATATCATGCTTCTGAGTAAGTTTTACAATGTTGATTTTCGAACGACACTAGAAGTGAAGAAAGTGTTGTAATCGTCAAAAAATTCGATTTCAAGTTTTTGACGAATTTCTATTCTCTGTCACTCCCAGATGCTGGAAAAAGACGTTCATTAGAAATGTCTGTATGTGTGTATGTGTCTCAGTGCCTGCCGCTTAGCCTAGCGCCGAAACCAACTGACTGATCTCGTTTAAATTCGGTATCTAGGGTCCACTTATAAATATTTCCAAATTAAAAAAAATAAATTCTAAATTTAGGGTAGTTTATTTGGTATTTTGCCACTACAAAAATATTTAAAAATTTTAATGTTATTTCATCTGCGCCAAGAGGATCAGACAAAGGTTGGTTTTTAATACTTCTATTACAAAATGTCTCACATCTAAAAATATATAGAGGTATAAACCTCTGCGCCAAGAGTTCACTTTATCATTAAACTTAGAAAAGGTGTCGTCTCGCCGAACTCTCTTTTTTAGTTGACTACAAATCAGCCCTATTGGATTAAAAAAACAATAATAAGGGAAAACCTTACAATCGCACGTCCCAGTTTTTTCTGCTATTACGCAGTTACGAGCTTTTTCGAAATCCTTTAATTCTAATAGTTCTTGTAATTATTGTTCTCTTGTATGCTGTTCCTCAATATACTTATAAATCTAAAAATACGGTTCTTTATCAAAATCAACAAATAATTATTTATTACTGTATTAACATAAGAGACTAATCCTACCTAAACTATTAATCTAAAAATATCTGTTTTGCCAACTAATGAAACTTAACGTGCTATTCATTAAGACAAAATATTTATTTCGTGGTATTGAAATGTGTTATTCACGATTTCATCTCTATTTATCTACCCCAGGCACTAATTATTAAATCATTTACTATAAAGTAGACCCACTTTCTGCACTTTGTTTACATTACCAACTTCTAGTATATATATTTTTTGAGAGCCCAATTGACTTTGGTTATACTTGGCGTTTGAATTTGCACTTAGCAACTTAGGTAATATTAATAATGTTAGCGCCGAACTTACCTTCTAACGTGATTAAAAAAAATTTATTCATCAGCAAAATACTTACGTGAACTTTCAAAGAAATACCAATAACGGTATATTAATAATCAGGTATGTAATGTACTATTAACATAAAAGAAATAAGGAAAATAATTAGAGCCGTTTTTGAGAAAATGGAGACTTTCATTTTTTTTGCACGAGTAAACTACCCTAATATTGTTTATAATTCATTATTTGTAGGATATTCATAATTTCTTATGTTTCTTGGGTATTTTGCCGCTGTTAAAATATTTAAAAATGTTGATGAAATGAACCTCTGCTACAAGAGGATCAGACAGAGGCTGGTTTTTAATCTATTACAAAATGTCTCACCTAAAAATTGTAACCTGAAACAAAAATGATAAATTATCCTTTTGGCGCAGAAGTTTGTACCTCTGCGCCAAAAGGATCATTTATCTGACAAAATTTTAACAAGAATATCTAATGCTAATAACATCGGATGAAAATATTAATGCATTTATCTATATATTAAAATATGAAATTTGCTAATGTACCTAAATACTCCCCTGACTTTACACCGTATCGGCATGTCTTTGTGGTGCATTAGTTATTGTTTTAATTTATATAAGGTCAAATATCGTCTGCATTTTTTAATATACATTCGACCATTAATTTAGTCAGAAGTCATATATTTCTTTTTACTAACAAAAATTAATATTCTCTTTTCTATTTGCAGGTAAGGATTCCATTCCATCCCATCAGAACTAACATTGGTAAAGTATAGAGCTTCATTAAAGTTATTTTAACAGGCACTCAAAATACCGTGCAAAATACCGTGCGTATAATTGCGGATTAGTCATGTACATCTACGTAGCGCGAGGGATAATGGCAACTCAACAACAGCTAAACCCGCCTGTTGGCACTCGACTACTGAAGTATCCCAGCTCTGTTATTTCATTTTAATCAACTGGCATACGCGATGTTGCAATTCTTACTTTCTATGTCTAACTTTCTAACTTGCCATTACACGTACGGTATGTCGGCGCCTTTGATCCATCAAACACACCGCACGCAAAGCCAAAGATGCCGACATTTTTTGAGTGCCTGTTAAATCTGCGGTTTACTTTATAACAGTTTTTAATAATGTTATACACAAACGTACATAAAATATAGCATATATCGGTGGATAACCATCAAGCTCAAGTATAATCATATTATCCATCGTGATACTATTAACATCATAGTGGATGATTGAAAAATTTATCTGATAAATTTTGTTCATCGAGATTGTTCGAGATGAAGTAGTTGGTCATGAAGGACATTTTTCCGGCGAGAGACCTAGTCAAGTTGTTTAAGTTTGTTAAAGCAAATAAAAAATATTTATTGTTTTACACCCAACGATTTTTTTTCACATACTTTTGGTCAAATTTCGATTGAAAATATTAGTTAAAAATTAGTTAAAAATTCTCAAATTTGTATATTTCAGCCCTTCAAAAGTAATTCTAAAAATGGAATATTTTATGATACACAATTTTCTTTTTCTAACAACTTCTTCAAGAGCAATTTGAAAATTTTTCGCTTTTAATTATTTATTCTTAAAAGGTTAAAATATAAATAAATACATACAAACGCTGTAATTCTAACAGGAATTTGCTAGCAGTACTAACTGACCACTAACGACAAAGAAAATAGAATACACTAGAATATTAAGGTGGTAATTTTTGTGTTCAATTATAAAGAAAATTTTATTAGGCTACGTTGAAAAATTCTTGTTGTATAACTATCTTCTTTTAATTTCTTCCTGATATTTTCTAATGCAAGTATTTGTGGAGAGGCAAAACGTTTTTTAATTTTTTACTTTCCAATTCATTATTCTACAGCCTACATGTATTGGAAGTAAAAATAGCAAATTCTTAGTAACTTCGTCATGCTAAATAACAATATAAAAAGCAAAAGTTCAAGTTGGCTCTGGTTTTCTCAATATAGGTAATAAAGTGTAACGCAAGTATAGGGGTCTACAGACGATCCAGCTGCTGGGACCCGACATTGTCGGTACGCTTTGAAGATAATTGGAATTCCAGCGGACCAGTTCACTTTTACGAATGAGTTCAAAGCATGCCGACAAGGCTGGCTCCCTGCCGCTGGATCCTGCCCATAAACCCTAGTTTATGGGCGGTCCTATACAAATAACAGGTAAAATTAGACTTCTAGGAAAAATAGACATACTGCTTTATTTGTCACTAAAACTAATATTCATTCTTAGGTAGTCGTATTTGTACCTTGTGCATGATAAGCGTCCATTTTCGAAAGTAAATAGTGCTATTTTGAAAATATGCCACGAGATCGTGTAAATACATCTAACAACTTTTGTTATATTTGTGGTGAAGTGCATCAAAAACGTAATTTTACTCCCAAAATTAAGAAGGCGTACCAGTTGTATTTTGGTTGTACAATTGGAGATGAAGACAAAAAATGGGCACCTCATATATGTGACAGCAATTGGGCCAACAATCTTTGCAGTTTGTTAAGTGGAAGAGGACGTTCAATGGCTTTTGCTGTGCCCATGATCTGGCGAGAACCTACAGATCATGTTACTGATTGTCATTTTTGCGTGATACCTCCTATTAGACAGGGTATTAACAAGAAAAAAAAGGATGGTAATACAATACCCCAATTTACCATCTGCCATTTGCCCGGTTCTCCATAGTGATGAACTACCTATTCCTAATCCACCTCAAGAATACAGCCTTGATTCTGACGAAGAATCGGATGATAATATAGATGACGACTTAGTCCAGCCATCAACATCACAAGATCCCGATTTCTCTGCCGAAGTGTCCGGTGGTGAACCACACAAAATTAATCAACGCGAATTAAGTGATCTTATAAGAGACCTTGATCTGTCCAAGGCAAAAGCGGAGCTTTTGGCATCTCGATTACAACAATGGAATTTACTGCAAGAAAATGTTAAAGTTTCCATGTATCAAAGTCGTCAAAAAGATCTTATACCTTTTTTTCAAAATGGAAAATGACTTGGTTGCCTGCAAGGACATTGATGGTTTAATGAGTGCTTTACACATTCCCCATGATCCTAGTGACTGGAGACTTTTTATTGACGCTTCGAAACTTAGTCTAAAAGCTGTGTTACTCCACAATGGAAATAAATTGCCATCAATTCCAATCTCCCATGCTGTCCACATGAAGGAAAATTACAGTAACATGAATGTATTGCTACAAACTATAGAATATAACAAGTATAAGTGGCAGATTTGTGCAAACTTAAAAGTGATAGCTATCTTACTTGGTATGCAGCAAGGGTATACCAAATATTGCTGTTTTCTTTGTGAGTGGGACAGTCGAGCGAAATTAGAACATTACAAAAGAAAAATTTGGCCGCCAAAACTGGGTTTTGAACCAGGAGAAAAAAATGTTGCTAACATTCCATTAGTTGATTCACAAAAGGTAATACTGCCACCGCTCCACATAAAACTGGGGCTTATGAAAAACTTGATAAAAACTATGGACAAAGAAGGGCGTGCTTTCAGTTATTTAAAACAAAAATTTCCCAGACTTAGTAATGCGAAAATTAAAGAGGGAATTTTTGTGGGTCCTCAAATCAAGAACCTTTTCAAAGATGCTGAATTTGACAACATTCTAGAAGGTAATGAAAAGGCTGCTTGGAATTCCTTTAAAATGGTAGCAACACACTTTCTAACAAAACAAAAGAGCAGAAAACTATAGAGACCTTGTTGGGAATCTTCTTTCTTGCTACCAGAAATTAGGATGCAATATGTCATTAAAAGTCCACTTTCTACATTCACATCTAGATTACCTCCCAGAAAACTGTGGTGCAGTAAGTGATGAGCATGGACAGAGATATTCAAAATATAGAAAAAAGATAATCAGGGCAAATGGACTTCTGCGATGTTGGCAGACTACTGTTGGACATGTATAAGAGATGCTCCAGAAGTAACTTATACGAGACGGGCTAAGAAGCGCAAGAATAATTAATTTTCTGATTAAAGGGCATATATTCTAATTAAATATATAGTATATAACATGTATTTGAAATATATATCAAAATGGCAAATTTTTTTCGCATGATGTAATTAATTGCTTTTTTTATTAAAATTATACCATAATATGTGAGTTAGGTCCATTATTACAATTCTTAGAGCCAACAAATTTTTTTATGACTATGTTAGACGTAGCTGGGACCAAAACAATGCAAATAAGTGGTTTTGGTTAACGATACAAAATAAAAGTTAAAATTTGTGGGTGTGTGATTAGTGAAGTTAAACAATGGCAGAAACGACCAACTTAAAGCCATTGCAATGTTCCCAGTTAATATGTTATTTCATATATGTAGTTGTGTCAGCTTTCAACGAAAGTTAATATAAGCCAAAAAATTTCCAAGAAATTAAAGGACGGCAAAATTTATTTTTTAAAGGATGAATAACAGCTAAAAACACATTTTCCACAAACTTTTTATATCGGTTTAGGAATATGTTATACAACACAAATACAGAAATGGTATACAACATACCGAGATAGAAAGTGCCTCGTTACCGTCGAAGGCTAAAATAGACTAACGAAGCTCAGAATCGAGGTCGATTATACGAGGCTGGGATGAACTTTCCTCCGAGATACATATACTATTTCGTTCAGTCATTTAATTTTAACAACAGTTAATACATTACATATAAATTATTTAGTTTTACATCCGGTAAAATTATTTTGACTAAATCAATGAGGTATCTTTATTAGAGTGAACACCATACTCTTATTACTCTTTGTCCGTTTATTGATCTTTTTATATAATTGTTGCATATTCAATAGGATACTCTTCGCAGTTTTTTTGTAAATAATGCTAGTTTTAAGCATTTTTAATTTTATAATAGGAACTTAGCTGATGAAACACTCGACAGTATAGAAAAGGTAAAAAAAAAGAATTACATCCAAATGTATAAGTTTTGAATCCGGGTCGAATACGTAAGCACTACACCACCGTTTGGCACCAAGAAATCTAAATGTCTACATTTTAAGCGACGCGCGACGAATTGAAAACCATATTTTCACGGTTGGATATATTACGAAATGTATATTAATAAAATGTATAAATAAACTAGAAAGAGTACCATAGAGATGAGCATTATACTCTTCGCAGGCAGCAGTTTATTGCACCTTTTATATAATTGTTGCATATTCTATACGATACTCTTCGCAATTTTTTAAAAGTAATCCTATTTTTGTCTTGTAAATTAAGGTCCTTTCCTGTAATACCTTCCTATTGACTTTAAATCGATAACTTCTGCAATTAGAGATGGTATATGGAAGCGTGGAGCAGGCGTTGTAGACTGCATATTTGATTTCTATAAATCTAAATATTTTCACTAGAAACTAGTAGTCCTTGCAATCTTATAACAATATTTTTTCTGTATTCTTTGGATATTACTGAATTATTCAAATATTATTTACTATATTTTCGGAAATTACATAAGAAAAAATAAAAAAAGTCAACATTAAACTTGTCTTGTCTTATCTGGAGAGCTGGAAGATAGTTTTGCTTAATCTCTTCCTTTTGTGTTTAAACTCTTTTGCACAATGAACATTTATTTATTTACTTATTTTATGAATCGTCTTGAAATGCCCTTTAATTATTTTTTTATTAATTTTGCCTCAAAAATAACGAAGGTTATAAGCGAAACAATGAGTGTTTTGTTAATTTTTTAAAGAAAAAGAGGGTCTTCCCGCTGCCATTGCCAGTAGAATATAAATTTAAAAAATTCGTATTGGTTTCTCTTAACATTACTTTAAAAAATTTACTTTAAAAAATATTATACCTGCAATTAAAGAAATTCGCGATTTTATTAAGAAAATTCCTTGTTTTGGAAATAACTTGAAAGCTATTCGTTAAACGAAAAAATGACATAATATAAAAATAAAAGTTATGAAGCGAGAAATAATTTATTTTCTTTTTAAATTTTATACGATTAATAGTCTGGGAAATATAACAGTTCAAATGTGACGCTTGAACTTTTGGTAGCCATGTTACGTGTTAAATTCCCTCAACATAAGAATTGCTAATTTATTGGTAGCAATCAACTAATTCACTTAAAATACGACCTCTTAATCGTGACATTAATTGGTTGCCTACCTAGTCGCCCCATATGGATAGATTTATATAGCTCACTATTTGAACTAAATTGCGGTATTGTAAGAAATTTAGCAAAAACAGCCCCTTTCCTCTACCGAAATGTAGTCCCGAAATAAATAGAAAAATATTTGCAAATTGGATGATATGAGATACATTTTATGATTATGTTGTATTTGTGTGTTAGGTTTACTTTAGTATTAAGGTCCTTTTACCGCGTCTATATTAATTTGTTGGTGATAACGTTTTTTGTGTGTCCTTCTATTGAGATTTTCATTCGCATTCTGGAGTTCTGTTTCATCTGAGGTGCTAAACAGTTAGGATTGTCAACTTTTGAGCTGTTTTACTCTAGTGAAAATCGTGTGTGTCCATTTAGTTGGGAGTTATTTCACTAAGTAATTAACCCTTTCACTGCGGGAGTGGATTTTGCATTCCGTGCCAGTGTGCGGCATTGGGCAGCCTATGCGTGTTTGTCCGCTTCCCGCAGTTGAACGATAAACACGTTTCGCGGATATGTACGCTTCCCGCAGTTGCAACATGTGAATAAAAATTATTGGATGGCTAACGCACCACTAGTGTGCGCCTAGGATTGCTTTTGACAATAAAAAAGAAACTCATTAAAAAAATAGTATATTATATTACTAGAAGTAGAACGCACTCTTTTTTTGTGTTGAGCCCAGGATTTGCGGTTGAGGCGAAGCCGAAGCCGCAAACTGGGCGCAACACAAAAAAAGGCGTTCTACTCCGTGTAATATATACTATTTTTTCTTCAAGCGTATTAAAATGTAAAAATTCATTTATTTATCATAAATGTACAAATATTCAAACTACAGTCTTACATGTTGACACAATATGACAAGTGGCTAGTGGATAGCGCGCCACCGGTGGCTTTCGGTATTAACATTATGTTACTAGTAAAACAATACCCACTGCGGTGCGCTTTCGGAACTAACATTATGTTACTAGTAAAACAATGTCCACTACGGTGGAGTTCGGTACTAACATTTTGTTACTAGTAAAACAATGTCCTACTTCTACTTCTGTTTTTGGTGACATAATTTAAACATTTTAATACGCTTGAAAAAAAAAATAATCTTTTTTATTCATTACAAACTAACACAACGAACTGAACGTGTAAAATAAACGTAAACAACTCCGTAAAAAGAGCACGCAGTCCCACGTATTTGGAGGAGATGGAAAGCAAAGGAGTGGGGACCACCGGCGATTACACGAAAGTTAACGTATGTACAAAGCAGTGTTGCCAATTGCCGGAGAATTCTCCGCTTTTCGGAGAATTTGACTGCCTGCGGAGAATCTGGCGAAGAATGCCTTTTTGACGGAGAATTGGCGGAGAATATAGGGTGACAGAATTTATAATTATTTCTTTATTAAAACAAATAACAAAATAATGTACCAGTTTTCAGTTTTTTTGCAGTTTAGGAGTTATAACGTTCGTTATTTTCTTAAGAGCAAATTATAAATCTTTAAAAAGATGTCAAATAGCAAAGCCCGGCTATCTTTAAAAAACTATATTTTTATGGCTGTTGAAATAAAACATATCTAATTAACAATAACAAATTTATTATGAAGCGAAAAGACATGGTAGAGCAATTGACAAATCAGGGGTGAGCAAATAAAATTTGTGCTTGGAGTATGATCACAAAAATCAAACAGAGCCAAAAAATTGTACAGAGAGACAGACATTTATAAGATAGGTACTCACAATAAATCACAGATACGGTACCATAAAAAGAAACTCTTTTGTCGGCAAAAGGCCACAATACACAAAATAATATTGCAAAATATATAGATAACTAAATTATTAATATATATGCATAGTTGGCCAACGATTTGTCCTTAAGTAGAAAGGTAAAATGACATCATACTAATAAACAAATTGTAATTTTTATAGGAATCAAAACAAATCTCTATATGTAACTAAAGTTAAATAACATAACAAATGAAATGTAGCATTTCATGCTACAAGGCACATATAAAAACAAAAGGTACGAAACATAGAAAATGTTTTATAACTATTAAATGAGAAATTTCATTATCAGTCTTTTTAAACGGGACTAGGCACTCGCGATCTCGAAATGCCGCACTTAGCACTTAAGAGTTAGTTTTTGCGATGATTGCCTTTGAAATATAGAATAGTTTGATTACTTACATTGAAGTTGACTGTCAAATGGAATACACTTTCTTCTAAATACAGCACACCTCCAGAATTGAGCACTACAGTGTAAGTAGACTCAGAACAGCATTAAAACACTATTTTTACGTACAATTGTACACACAAAAGAATGTTTTTAGATTACACTCTTAAAAAAACAAACATAACCATTTAATAAACTCCCATTGACGAGAAATGGTTAATTGTACTAAACAAATCATAAATATAGGTAATAAAATCAAGGTTTATAAAGACTCAACCCTCTAACACTAGGACGATTATTCATCTTACGAATTTCACGTCCAAAAACAATATGTCTCCCGCTTGGTTCGGTATTTATCTCTTCCCCCACTAGTAGTCGAAATACCTCACTCCTTAAACCCGCGAATTTAAACTATGGTTTCTCATTGGAAGAAAGGCATTATTTTCAAATATTTACCAGTAGAGCCGAGAACTAGGCGACGGTTACGTTACCTTCTAGAATCTTACAGTAGCGGCGATAATTTATTTTTTAAGAGGTAACAAAATAGGTAATTTATGTACGGAAAATACGAAATAATGTAATTTAAGGGCTTTTATGCCTATGAATAAAAATGACCGTTACACTCTCCCTCTCCTTACTAGCGGGATCCTTCCCAAAAGGATGGAGACCGGAATAACTGAGGTATAGGAAAATAATAGGGAATATCTCTTTAGCATTTTCAAACATACTTCATTCGTGTCACATACATCAAAACATACTTAGCTAAAGAGAGGGATTAACTCAATCAATACCGAACGTTCGGATTTCACACATACTTCAAACAAAAGGAATAAGGAAATAGTTAGGGAAGTATAGTAAAAGGTAAAGTAATAAGAAGGAGAATGCAATTAACGTTATTCAAAAATAAAGCTGAACAAAAGTGAACCAAACCAAAATGGAAACGAACCAATGGACAAAGTTGAACCCACGAGTAAATATAAAATTTTTGACTTTAAAATTTATAGATAAGGTCTACTAAATTACTGAGAAGGGTTAAAATTTATAATACTCTAAACAAATTGCTCAGCTTGCCAAGCTCCAAATGTTCATAATATATAGAAGATAAGTCTGTCTATATAAACCATGTCTTATTAACTAATACCTAAACTAATATCATACAGATATTCAAAGGAAAAGGGAAGATAGAAAAGGGAAGGGAAAAGAAACAAAATGAAGGGAAGGGATTTTTATATAAGGCCCCCAACGAACCCAATGTCCAGAATATACGGACCCTGTTACTAAGGAATGGAGGTACGCACACTACGCCGGGGTCAAGGGTGGTATGTAGGAAAGAGAAAAAACAGAGACTGCCCACCTTTCAAACTCCCTTGGCACCGCCGTCAGAATGGACCAACCACCAGTGCATCGCGTATAAATTTTTTTTTTCTGGACATTATGTCACGTAGTAAAAATCAAAAATGTATGTGTTAGCTATTCGCTAGCACATACTAGTCTGGGCCTAGTTGAAACTAGTCCAGACTACACAAAAAACTAAACTTGAAACATATAAAAATATTAGACTTGGCTAATTAACAAAGTATCCTCAACTAGATATTCCTAGTCAAGTTGACGCAAAATATTAGCATTAAGCTAATAACCTAAACAAAAAATATCCCACTAGACTTAGCTAGACGGGAAAAACGAAAAGAAACCTTACTAATACGTCTATTAGCAAGGAAAACGAAACATAAACTAGTATGAAACTAGCTATACCTAGCTTGCAACTAACTCTTTAGGTCAGCCAAGACTTACATGGTACTCTGCACTCAACTCTTTGAGCCAGGAAAAGGTAAAAGTAAAACAAACATTCCTAGGCTATTTATTATCTCAGCCAGGAAAAGATAAAGGTAAACGTAAATATGATGCACGAAAAGAAATCGTATGACAATGGTAATTGTCCACAACAAATGCACAACAAGGTAACCCGCACTAAGCAAAACTTAGACGGCAAAAGGTAAGGTAATGAAACATATCACCATAAAATTCGTACAAAAGGTAATTCTGGACTAATATCTTAATTACGCAAAAATGTAATGTAGAATAGTAGAACTCCGTACTGGCACAGCGAATCGGAAAGGTAAAGTAACAAACATGTTTAAAGACTTAAGGAAAGAGAACATTTAAATAATACTAAGACAATGAACTCATAAAATCAATTTTAATTTTGAAGGGCGCCAGGTATTTTGAGGAGAAATACCAACCAGAAGGGAACGAAACAGACTCAAGACATAATTTCTTTAAAATGGGACTACTAAAAAGAGAAAGTGAATTTCACTTAGAAAATGAATAAAGAAAGGGACTAATTAAGACAAAAATTTAAGAGGATTCCTCTTCGAAATCACATTGATTTGGTTTCAAGTCTTTAATATGCCAACGACCAAGGGGTTTACCATACATATCTACCAATTCGTAGACCAAGGGGGAAATAACTTGAGTAACCATACAAGGGACATATTTAGGTGCCAATTTCTTAGTGAAATTTTTAGAGGCATCAGATAAATAATGTGTACGTTTCCAAACTGTATCACCTAATTCAAAACGTAAAGGACGTTTACGCAAATTGTAATATTTGGCATTTTTTTCATATGCCTTATGCAAACGTTCTTTAACCTCCGTATACAGTTCAGGCAACATAGACATTTCTTTTGCCCAAAATAAATTGTTTTGAACTTCAAAATCATTTGAAGTCGCGGAAGACGAGTAGAAATCACCGGAAACTGGGACATGTCTGCCAAAGACAAGATAGGCAGGGGAGATGTCGGTAGTGTCATGTTTGGCCAAACGCAATGCTTGTGCTATTTCAGGAAGTTTTTCGTCCCAAACATTTTGATTGTCGGTAATGTAAGAAGAAATTGCCGTTTTTAAGACTCTATTGACTCGTTCTGTTGGGTTTACTTGGGGATGGTACCTAGCATTAAACCAAATTTTAGGGATAGAAAAAGACTTCAAAAATTTCTCAAATTCTTTAGAGGTAAATTGTGATCCATTATCAAAAATAACAATTTCAGGAACACCAAATATAAGAAAAACTTGTTCTCGAAGGAATTTGATTATGGGGGCCGTAGTGGCTTTACGCAGAGGTTGAACTAGGACAAATTTGGTAAAATAGTCGGTAACGACAAAGACATACTGGTTTCCTTTTTTACTTTTTGGAAACGGGCCCATTAAATCCATAGAGATAGCCTGGAAAGGAAAACTAATATTCTTTTCAGAACCCATTAAACCAGGACGAGCAACATTTTCACTTTTTTGTGACGCGCAAATTTGACAGTTTTTAACATATCTACTTACTGATTGTCTTAGCCTCGGCCAGTAGTAAAATTCTACTATTCTGGACATAGTTTTGGATATACCTAAATGGGCAGCAGTAGGAGAATCGTGCATTTGCTGTAAAATTTGTAGACGATTATCGGTAGGGACAATTAATTTCCAATCAGGCACATTAGAATTGTTAGGTAAAATCGAAGGTAAGTGTTTATACAGGCAGTTATTAACAACCTTAAAATCGGGATATTTATCAGGAAAATTATTAACCTTAGCGATCATAGTTAAATACCAAGCATCAGGTTTTAAAGAAGTCATATCAAGGGAACTCACATTGCGGGACAAAGCATCAGGAATTACATTTTGAGTACCTGGCCTATGTTGGACATCAAAATCGAATTGAGATAGACGTAAACACCAACGAGATAATCGTCCAGTTGGCTCTCTGAGGCGATGTAACCAAGTCAAGGCAGAACAATCTGTAATTACAGTAAACTTAGTACCTTCGACAAATCCACGAAATTTCTCAATAGCATGTATGATTCCAATTAATTCACGCTCGGTGGCTGAATATTTACGTTCGGCAGATGTTAAGGCTCGACTAGCAAAAGCTATAGGATGCTCTGCACCATTAATTTTCTGAAAAATTACCGAGCCTACACCCACATCGGATGCATCTGTCTGAATGAAGAAAGGTTGAGTGAAATCTGGAGACGCAAGAACGGGAGCCGTAGTCATCCTATGTTTAATTTCAGTGAAGGCGACTTCTGCCTCATCAGTCCAAACAATAGCCTGACCTTTCTTTCGTCCTTTCAAAAGAGAAGTAATTGGCGCAGCCACTGTCGAAAAATCTTTAATAAATCTTCGGTAATATGAAACTAAACCAATCAAACGTTTTATTTCCGTTGTATTAGTAGGAGTCTTAAAATTCAGGATGGCGGAAACCTTATCCGGATCAGTTCGAAGTCCATTTTCATCAATTATGAAACCAAGGAAAGAGAGAGACGATCTACAAAACTCACATTTATCTAGATTGATGCGGAAGCCAGCCGCAGCAAGGCGTTCACTAAGAAGTTTTAACGAAGCGATATGACTCTCAAAAGTCGAAGAAGCAATTATTACATCGTCTAGATAAACGAAGGCAGAACCATTTAATAAATCAGGACCTAAAACCCGTTCCATAGTTCGTTGCAACATTTGTGGACTATTAGAAAGGCCAAAAGGCATGACCACAAATTCAAACAGACCCATACCAGGTACGCAAAACGCTGTCTTTTCACGAGACGATTTCTCTAAGGGAATTTGCCAAAATGCTTTACGCAGATCTATGGAAGTTAAGTAACGAGAATCACGCAAACGATTTAAAATAGAATCTATTTGCGGAAGCGGATACGCATCCTTAACGGTAACAGAATTTAATTTACGACCATCAAAACAGGCACGTAATTCACCATTTTTCTTTTTAACCAATAAAATGGGAGACGACCAAGGAGAATTTGAAGGTTGTATTACACCTAAACGTAACATATCATTTACTTCTTTATGTAAATGCTTTTGCATTGCCGGAGATAACATATACTGTCTTTGCTTAAATGGTCGAGCATCACTAGTATCAATAAAATGCTCCACTAATGTAGTCCTACCTAGAGTATCAGAAGACAAATTTTTAAATTGTTGAATGGTTTCATTCAATATACTCTGTTGCTCAGGAGACAAAGATTCACGAGGTTGAATAGCATTTATTGAATGAATATTACCTTCTGGAACAAAAGACCATGTATTTTGTGAAAAATTTAAACAAATATTGAAAGCAGCTCCGAAATCAACTCCCAAAGTAAATGCATTCTTAATGGCAGGAACAACCAAACATTTAATAGCTTTAGTCACATTTTCCAAACTAAACGACAAAGTGGTTTCACCCAATACATCTTGGATGACTCCATCGGCAGTAGTAACAGCAAAGGGTAAATTATTGATTTTATAAGGAATTTTATTTTTATCTAAAAATTCAAGCCCATCCCAACCAATGACTGTGTCAGAAGCACCACTATCCAATAAGCAAGTAGCCGGAACTGAATTTATATAGACCTCGAGATAAGGACGGGAATCACCGGGCATAGTATTACAAATCGGAGATAATACAGACTTTAAATAAAAATTACGTACTGTAGTCAACCAATCATTCCATTCCTCAGCAGTAGGCATATATGAATCATTTAATTTTGGGCGATCTTTTATCGAGGAAGAAGAAGAAGTAGATATATTACTTAAAACTTGCTTTTTAAAATGACACACTACTAAGGTAATATCCAAATCAGAAAAACACAAAAATAATAAAGATTTAACGTAAGACCAAGACAAACCATCCAACCCACAACCTAAAGCTGGAATGGCTAAAAATTTTACATCATTATTTATAATGTGCTCCTTAAGCTGACAAAACGATAAATATAAAGTCTCATAAGTAGGCTTATCAAAAAAATTCTCTTTGGTAACCAGATAATAAATAAAACGATTAGCATCAACCAAGTACGCCAAACCACCAGGGCCTTGTTGTTGTGCTAAAAGTAAATCTCTAGATTGAAACGTATCACGAAATCGTACTGCTATACCTTGACCCATACGAAAATCAGCGGAAACGCAATGAGCCAATGAAAAGAAATCAGGTAATGAGAATAAATCAGCATCAATTTCAGCAAACTGCAACTGAGAACCTTCTGGTAATGAGGGATAGAAAATAAAGGGAAAAAGAGAATCCTCTTGATCAGGAATGATAATTTTACTCTCATTAAATTTTACTTTTTGTTGCCTGATGGGCTTGTCACTCTGGGAACATTTTCTTTTGGCTTGTAAGGTACTAATGTAACTATTTTTAGGGAAGAAATCTGTAGAAATACAGTACTCTTTGCTGCCCGATTCTGTTTCATATTTAGTTTCGGAAGACTGCTCGAAATTACAAGTATCATACTCATTAAACATAACGGGATCGGATGCTAGTTCGAAACTGTAAGATTCGGCACGACGCTTCTTTGCGCGTTTTGAAGTAAAATTTACTAATTTAGACGAATCAACAAACTTAGAAATAGAAGAGAAATTTTCTTCTGAAAAACACGCTAAATCGGGTTCTAAAAGATTTTGCTTTTTAGATGGAGGCGGGCGATATCGCTCATTTCTAATTTTAAGCTCTTGTATTTTTCGACATTTTTCTTTTAAATCACTTAACGAATTTGTTTCCCAAAGTACTAGTTTTTCCGAAAAATAGGGATGTAAATTACGACGTATTTGTTTAATGATCTCTTGTTCTGTACGAGGTATAGTAAGCCGATTAAATAAAGCTTCCATGGCAATTATAAAAAAGATAACATTTTCAGAAGGACCCTGAGTTCTAGCTCTTATTTCGGATAATAAATCTTCCTCATAATCTACCGGTAAAAAATCACGTTTTAGACAGGTTATTAACTCAGCCCACGTATGAACATATTTTTTAATATTCCTATACCATAATAAAGCCGAACCTGTGAATAAGTCAATCGCCGAAGTAAACAAAGCCTCTTTACTAACATGTCTAGCTTCACAAAGCCCTTGTACTTTCTCTAAAAATGACATAACACTTTCTTTGGATGAAAGTCCAGAAAATTTAACTCCCCATTTATTAATAGCTATAGGTTTAGCAACTACAGTATAGGTAGATGTGTCTAAGACATTTGACGCTCCCATTGTGGAGGACGCCACTGGAGTAGGTAAACTATTTTCTTTTAATTCTAGAAAAAGGCCTATTATTATTAATAACGAATCCTCAATTTTATTTAATTCACTTTTCTCAGCCTCACTAATTGGATGTAAAAATGTGCAACGCCTCTGCACCTGAGCTAATCGTGAATCAATCCGGCGAATTTCTAAGTCGGACAATATTTGATCTTTACGCGTTACCAAAGTGGTTAATTTTGTCAACGTATCATTTATTTCCAAAATTTCATTATCAAATTCGAAATTATTTATTACAGGATACTTAAAACTCTCTTTTTCTTTTGCTAGCGCACCCCTTAA
Source organism: Rutpela maculata (assembly GCA_936432065.2). Lineage (NCBI taxonomy): Eukaryota > Metazoa > Arthropoda > Insecta > Coleoptera > Cerambycidae > Rutpela > Rutpela maculata. The sequence continues at coordinate 154,713,659 of OW386287.2, forward strand.
TTGTGCCCTACGTAAAATCTGTGTTTCCTCAGGTTTAATACCACGAGAAAGTAACTCAAAATTTATTTCTGGAGTTAGCAAATCATTAGGCTCCATTTTTGTATTTTCTATATTTTACTATAAACAATATTTATCTATACCGAAATTTAAAACCGAATACTCCAGCCCAAAAGACAAAATTTTTCACGACACGATTATGTTTGCTTTTTTAACTTTGAGCAATACAATTCCTTTACACAAAAACAGAACATAACCTTTAAATACATATACACAAAAATCACAAATAGGTAACCTAAATAAAAAATTATTTTTCGAAAGCACAAATTTTATTCTCCAATTAAAATTTTTAATTAGAACGTAGCCCCACGTTGGCAAAGCCAGTTTATAACGTTCGTTATTTTCTTAAGAGCAAATTATAAATCTTTAAAAAGATGTCAAATAGCAAAGCCCGGCTATCTTTAAAAAACTATATTTTTATGGCTGTTGAAATAAAACATATCTAATTAACAATAACAAATTTATTATGAAGCGAAAAGACATGGTAGAGCAATTGACAAATCAGGGGTGAGCAAATAAAATTTGTGCTTGGAGTATGATCACAAAAATCAAACAGAGCCAAAAAATTGTACAGAGAGACAGACATTTATAAGATAGGTACTCACAATAAATCACAGATACGGTACCATAAAAAGAAACTCTTTTGTCGGCAAAAGGCCACAATACACAAAATAATATTGCAAAATATATAGATAACTAAATTATTAATATATATGCATAGTTGGCCAACGATTTGTCCTTAAGTAGAAAGGTAAAATGACATCATACTAATAAACAAATTGTAATTTTTATAGGAATCAAAACAAATCTCTATATGTAACTAAAGTTAAATAACATAACAAATGAAATGTAGCATTTCATGCTACAAGGCACATATAAAAACAAAAGGTACGAAACATAGAAAATGTTTTATAACTATTAAATGAGAAATTTCATTATCAGTCTTTTTAAACGGGACTAGGCACTCGCGATCTCGAAATGCCGCACTTAGCACTTAAGAGTTAGTTTTTGCGATGATTGCCTTTGAAATATAGAATAGTTTGATTACTTACATTGAAGTTGACTGTCAAATGGAATACACTTTCTTCTAAATACAGCACACCTCCAGAATTGAGCACTACAGTGTAAGTAGACTCAGAACAGCATTAAAACACTATTTTTACGTACAATTGTACACACAAAAGAATGTTTTTAGATTACACTCTTAAAAAAACAAACATAACCATTTAATAAACTCCCATTGACGAGAAATGGTTAATTGTACTAAACAAATCATAAATATAGGTAATAAAATCAAGGTTTATAAAGACTCAACCCTCTAACACTAGGACGATTATTCATCTTACGAATTTCACGTCCAAAAACAATATGTCTCCCGCTTGGTTCGGTATTTATCTCTTCCCCCACTAGTAGTCGAAATACCTCACTCCTTAAACCCGCGAATTTAAACTATGGTTTCTCATTGGAAGAAAGGCATTATTTTCAAATATTTACCAGTAGAGCCGAGAACTAGGCGACGGTTACGTTACCTTCTAGAATCTTACAGTAGCGGCGATAATTTATTTTTTAAGAGGTAACAAAATAGGTAATTTATGTACGGAAAATACGAAATAATGTAATTTAAGGGCTTTTATGCCTATGAATAAAAATGACCGTTACAGAGTTTATGTAAATGATAACAGATGGCGATATGTGCGTATTTAGTTTCATTAAGGGTCAACAGAGGCCGGTTGTCGACCAATGATCTCAAGTAGTGAACTCAATACTACTACTCTCCTTTCCTTTGCATTCGAAGTGTAGCACTGAACTACACTGAATTATCCAAAATCGTTTCTTTGCAAAGAGATGGTGTTATATACTACGCTTTACCATTCCTTTGCCCAGTGTAAGGTCCACTGGTCAGCACTGGTGTAGCTTATCTCCACCTGGTCGAAGGCAGGTGTGAATTGCACTGGACATGAGCAATAGAAATATTTGAATTAATAGGGTAGTTTCATCTGGACTTTTAGGTGAATTATTTTTTGTGTATTGGTGTAGGAAAATTGAAGAAATTCAGTTCAAAATTTCAGGTTGGAGGACGACCCACAAGTAATTAATCTTCTAAGAAATGGTAACTATAAAAAATACCGTATAGGAATGTATTATTTACCTAATCTAACAATTTTTCTTAGATGATCAATTCACTGAGGAATTCTTCCAGAAAGCTTTCGAAAAAAATAAATTAGTAAAATTTCAATTTCAATTACACTTGTCCAATCCATTGCTTTTATCACACTCACGTACACTGAATTTTCAGCTGATTTTGAGTGTAGTGTAAAACACACTACACTCAAAAACAAAGGAAGGAGTGAGGACCGATAGGCTGGAGCTGGAAGAAGCTTTAGAGAGAGAAAGCCATATTTGAAGGTTACCTATCTCAGTTTCCTGAATAATTAGTTTACAAGTCAGAGGGAGCCAGAGTGCCTCCAAATTTAGCTTATTTCTAAAGTTTCTTTGAAAGAGAACAATAGGTTCCTAATTGTTCATACTCATTCCAGTATGTATATAGAGTTCACTAGTCTCAAGCGTGCTCTATACCTGGTTATGCTGATTCATCACAACCAGGTTTTATTAATTCATTACTGATGAATTAAAATATCAATTTGTGCAAATTAGTAATAGACCAAATGGATTACATATTGAGAAGTAAATAAAGATATTTTTGTTGTATAGAAAATTTTGATATTTTATTTTTGGCGGAGAATTTCTTCGATTTGCGGAGAATTTTAAGGCAGTAGGCGGCGAATTTTAGAAAGCTCTGTTGGCAACACTAGTACAAAGCATATTCAACAGCGTAATCGTCCGATTGCCGCAGTTCAGGACCTGAAACCAGCCAGTGAAAAAATACGCCACCCGCACCACAGGATCACAAATAATTTGCGGGATTTTACGTCACCCGCAGCGACAGGGTTAAATATTGTGGAGAATATTTTGTGTTGAGAATTGTGTATTTTGTGTTCCCTCAATTATCGTTTATACGGATTATTGTTCAGCTCATGGTAAGTTTTCTTTCCAACATCTTAATTAGAAGATTCCTACGAAGTTCTTTTACTTTCTTTCAGAACTATATCTCGAAACCAACCCTCACACAAGTCCATGTAATCAAAGAAGCCTTCTACGGAGCGTAGAAGTGAGTAACAGCTTTTGACCGTTGTTCTTATGTAACGATGTCCATTTTTTATATTTCAGGGCTGTTTTTGTGTTAGATTATTTATTTTCCGTTCTTCTCCCTGGTGTTGTGTTATTTTTCCCTCTTAGATTGACCAATCTACGTGCCGATTTTATGTGAAATTTATTGTCCCTGGAGTTATGTAATAAGATTATTTTTCAAGACCGCCCAGGCAGGATTGTTACATCATAGCTTTTAGCCTATTGTTTTGCTGTCGCCGTCCTACGTGATATTTTTGGGATCGCCGACGAAGCGGGGAAACCTACCCTCTACGCCGTAGGAATACAGCTAAGTATTCAAACAATTAAACAATTACCACCCTCTTACTCACTCCCCCGCCAACTAGTTGGCCGGAGTGCGTGGCTTCAATCGCCACTCACTAAAAACTAAATGTATTTTATTACTGGTAGCCTGTTGCTAGATGGAAAGATATAAGTGTCTTTTAGAAAATTTTATTTGGTATCCATAACGATAAGTATATTATTTTTCTATTATTTTTAGTTAGGGCTTTTCTATTAATGTAGTCATAGCGCCGGTAATAGCCAGAAAACGTATTTAAATCTTAAATATCTCGAATACCACTCCCTCGCGTAAAAAGCACTCGTAACATAAATTAAACCTCTTAAAATTCTCTTTGAACTGTATTTTATTTAGTCACTGTAGCTTTAAAAAACATTCGAGTTATGACCGAAATAAGATTTTTGTCAATTTGTAAAAATTTACATCATATGCAGGGTCTGACTTACTACAACATGCGAAAAATAAAATAGTGTACTGATCTTCTATATGGGAAAGTTCCTGCAAAATTTTAGAGTGATGATGGGTAATTTTGTAAGTTTTGTTGCATTAAAACTTGCGCTTATACGCTAATGTTATTTGTCTGAGGTAAGTAATAGGGCAGTGAACTTGCTCGGGAGAGAACATATCGGAGATGTTTACATTTCCTTAATTGGCATAAAAAGTTAAGCTGGCACGTGCGGTCAAACTGCCGCGTTTTTTGCTTTCGTCGAACAAAGGACACCGCGCAGGTACAAAAGTACCGCGGAAGTTTGATGTTTTTGTGTTATCGACGGGCTTAAGTAAATATCTTTTATATCTACTTCTTGTTGTAGAGTTTACTGGCATTGGCTCAATGTCTTTCCGACTTCTTTTGCCATTTGTGTAGTATGATTAAAACCAAAACGTCACTTCCACCCTCTCCAGCTTTGCTGTCAGTCCCAAGTCTGATAAAGGGGGAGGGGAAGAGATATGGTTGGACCGCGTTACGTCAGATTGGTTAAAGTTATTCGCATTCCTACAAAAGAATAAAGCAAATTTTTTTGTCATATTTTTTTTAATTTTTCATTTTTTTAACTCCTTTCGGTGGGGACAACCTGCTGATAAATTTTCCGCATGTTGTGGTAAATCACCCTGTGTAGTGAATCTGCCATATTATTTGTTATAAATTCGCAATCAGCGTTCCCAAAAACAAGTGATTTTTACTTAAGCAATCTCAGCGACTAATTCTGAATAATTTAACTATTAATAACACAGCCACACAAATAAACAGTGGTCTGGCCTGCAGACCAGACCAATGTATCCTTATGCATTTGGACCCGCTGAAATTGTCAGATTCGCTCGTTTTTTCACCTTTAACCCCAAAAAAGTGGTCTGGCCTGCGGACCATACCAGTGTATCCTTATGTATTTTGACCCTCTGAAACCGAATCCGAAGTCAAAATTGTCAGATTCGCTCGTTTTTTACTCCCCAATCCCAAAAATCACCCCCCCACCCAAAAAAAAGTGGTCTGGCCTGCGGACCAGATCAGTATATCCTTATGCATTTGAACCCGCTGAAACCGAATCGGAAATCAGAATTGTCAGATTGGTTCATTTTTTACCCTTAACCCCCCAAAAAACACCCACCCCAAAAACGGTCTGTCCGGAGGACCATACCAGTGGCAACGTATTCTTATGTATTTGGTAAAGATACACTGGTCTGGTCTTTTTTTGTTCTGGGGGGTTTTTTGGGGTGTATGGGTGAAAAACGAGCGAATCTGACTATTCTGACTGGAGTCGGTTTCAGCGGGTCCAAGGCCAGACCACTTTTTTTGTGTGTGGCTGTGTAATTTAGGGGAGGTTTAAACCTCTTAGGGGCAAAAATAGGCATTATTTGCTTTTTGACATTATTCTACATAGACTCTTTAAAAGATATTACAGAAACTGTCAGGTCGATTGATTCACAGGACGAGAATTTGCTGTTTTTATGACTAAATACTAAAGTGTTTACATGCTCCGAAATTTTGTAGGATTCCAGTCCTTATGGGCTAAATGCGAAAGAGAACACTACATTTTCTCTTGGCAAATATGGTTCACCGTGGCTTAATAGGCCGTTACAAGCGCAATTTTGTATTTTTTCTTCAGTAAAAAAATGTTTTTTATTATCTTCAAGTACAATGATTGCCAATAAATGGCAAAAATTGGACGTTATGTACCATAAAGTATCTGTCTGCTTTTCATTTCTCATATTTTGAATTCAATTATCTATGAAGAGATCAAATAATTTCACGTTTTTTTGATAAAAAATATTTTTTGTTTTCAATTTGTGGAGAAATAACAGCAAAAAATTGCAAATTCTGAGCCATTCTGAAAATACCTGAGAATATATTTTTTGAAATAGTAAATTGAGAACCGACAGAATACGGGATAAATTTTAGGGATAAATAACGGCAAAAGCATTTTCCGCTAAATTTTGTGTCTATTTAGCAATACATTATGGAGCGGCAAAATATTTTACCTCCCATAAACTATTAATTAGTAGTCAAGTATACCTCTCCTCATAGAGCGGAATGTAGATGTTCTTTGACCCACTTATTCACTTGATAGCTTATAACAATATATTTCATTCATCTCTTATTAAAGCATCATAACTGATTTACATAAATAATATCAAGATACAGCGCTGACAGAAACGAATGGTTCTTCGTATCAATTTTCAAATGCACCTGATGCTCAGGAAAACTTTAATCATCTTCGTTATATATAATATAACCGTAAATTGGCCTTAAATTAGAATGTAAATTAGTTTGTTGTTTTGTTCGGATATTAAACCCAAAATAATCCGTTTTCATATTTAAATTATATACCTTGGACTTTTCACCCCATACATGGCTATAAGCCTTCAATTTGTATATTAAATCACTTAATAAAAATTTAAATTAAAAATTTAAAAACAGTATATAATATGTCCCTTCAACATAATTTATCTCTCAGTCCCAATAAATGTGTGGTTTTAATGTTCAGTGGTAGAGATGATGTAGGTATAATAAGTCAAATGCAAATAAAAATAAATTAAGAAATTCTTTCCAAAGTTAAATCACCAAAAAGTTGGGGCGTAATATTTGACAACTCATTAAAATTTAATTCACAAGTAAACAAAGTAATGCAGAAAGCCTACATAAATTTAAAACTTTTATACTCCAACAGACATATTAAATTTCAACATGCGTAAAAATCTCTGCGAAGTGTTGTAGTTATCACACTTAAATTATTGTAGTTTCATATATGAACCCTGTTTGGACAAAATAGATAAAAGCAGATTACAGAAGATACAAAAATCATGTTGTAGACTTATATATGGGCTCCGTAAATATGACCAGGGAATATCTCCTAGAATTAAAATATTACGTTGGTTAAATATAAGTAACATGACAAAACTACGCATCCTATCCTTTGCCTATTTCATAATTCATTCTGGTGTGCCACCCTAAGAAAAATTTACAAGAAGGCATCAACAACACACGGTAAATATACGGTCACATGAAATCTTCAATATACCACGAATTAGAACATACTTGTTTAAAAAACACAGCCCCACAAAAAAAAAATAAATCTTTAGAGCAGCGAACCACACCCATGTATCCCTAGGTATTTTCGGTCGCTGCATCCGAATCTGAGGTCAAAAAAATCGTATAACCCCAAAATCATTAGCTAGAGCCAAAAAACACCCCTGGAATGGGGTAAAAAGAAATTTAAGCTACGAGAATAGTTGTTACAATACATCTTAATCAATCGAATTATACAAATTAAGGTTAAACAGCAGCGTACATATAATAGATATAAAACACCCCCAGGGAGGGGCAAAAACTAACCCCCATATATAAAAAAATCGATCCAAAGCAGCAATGACTGTCAGTTGAAAAAGCTCGAAATGTCTAAGTTTTGTTAAAGTAATAAGAAACTGCATCAGGTCCGACGTAATCTTCATAAACTGCTCCTATAGGGTTGAGAACAACCACCAACCACCAACCACCAACCACCAACCAAAAACGTAAAATCCTACAGGATTTCTATTTTCATGGATGCTATGAGATTGCGTAGTACTCTAAAATAGAACTAAAAACTTACGTACCATCAACATCTTACAGTGTCAACTCTCAGAGGGTGTGAAAACTACCCCCTATGTAAGATTTAACTATAAAAAGTTACAGTGACTTCTATAAAAATTCAAAACACCTGCGTTGTGTGGAAGTGAGAAGAAACTAGACTATGTGCTTAAAAAAAACCACTACGGGGTTGCGAGATGCCACCATCCGTAGGATGCTGGAAAAACAGAGAGAAACTAACCGGATTTACATTTTTATGGATGCTATGACGTTTCGAGTTTTTTCAGAAGTCACTGTAACTTTTTATAGCTGTTCTTTACATAGGGGGTAGTTTTCACCCCCTAGGGGAGTGCAATTGAATATGAATGAATATATCGGGAGCTATGCTGTTTTGAATATAACTATTTAGTAGTTCGTCTTTACAGCAGCCCCCGCATGCGTATAAGAAAGCAAATCTCGAGAACATAAAGAAAATGTAAGTTGGATTTAAATAAATCATAAGAGTTCGTATATGGAATCAAAATTATTTCATAATTTGTAAAGTTATTTTTTTTATATTAGTTATTTATTCAATATTTTTGTGTCGGGGGTTTTTTAAATTTGTAATTTTATTTTATTTTGTACTTTTTAAACTAAACATATACATACAACATAGCGTATTATTATATCACGAGTCCCACACAGAACTTTTTAACCTTTAAGCAGACACGGCCCAATTTTGTATTCTACTAGTCGCACACGGTCTACAAGACCGGTTCTATTATAAATATATTTATATGTTATATTTAATTTTAATAAAAACTGCATCAAAATCAGATCTCCCGTTGAAGAGATATAAAGCCACAGACAGACAGACAGACAGACAGACAGACAAACATACAAACATACGAGTCAAACTTATGTTGTTGGGTCGGGGGTTAAAAAATTGAAAATTTTTAAAAACCCCCGATCAACGTATCTAATCGTACCAGTTTCATATGACCGAATCAAAATGAGGCCGAAATCATATTCGACTACCATAATTGTCTGCATATTTTCAATTTTACTTCAATCAGTGACGGAGAGTGAATATGTTATGGTGGAAAATTTGAAAAATTTTTTTTGGATTTTTTTTTTTGGAAAAACTATGCATTTGCGCCGAAAACTGACTTCAGATTCGTGTTCTACGACCCCAAATTAGTGTATCCTGAAAAAATTTCGCAAAAATTCCGATGTTACGCTAAAATGCAGAATTACCTTTATCTAAAAATGGAAATTAATGACAGAAGGAGTTTAACTAAACAGCAAAATGGTAGATTGACTGCCGCAGCTGATACAGCCAAGGCTGTCGATCTATTTTGCTGCTGAGCTGAACATATAATTTTTTCGACGGTTGTTTAAATTATGTTTTAAAATATTTAAATTTTTACAATTAGCATAATCTCTTTATTTTTGTTGTGATAAATTCATTAAAAATCGCAGTTGTATATTGGTTACTATGGAAATTTTATATGTCAATAGTCACCGTAATAATCAAAGTTTGACAAGTTACAAAATTCTTGCGAGTTTCGAAAACTTATCAGTAAATTATACCAATTTTAGTGTTAATATCAAAAATAACTAAAAATGCGTTGCTAATTTTTGTTGGAAACTTTCTGTAATTATGTTTCTTAATAAAGAGATTACTTGCCAAAAAGTGTCAATCATTTAGCTGCTATGACAATCAATCATTTTGCTGCCTAGGCAGGAAAAGTGACACTTTGCTGATTGACATTAGTCAGCAAAATTAGTATTTTGCTGTCTATCGTCGAAAAAATATTGTAACTGTTGCATAAAGTGCCTTTTTTTCACTGATTGCATTAACGAAATTAAAAACGTCTTCGAGAAAATCGATAATTTCGAATTCCCATCGTCAGTAAACTACCGTTATGTAAACTTTTCGGGGGAAACCACTAATGGCGTATTGTTAAGTTTATAATGTACCATTAACATAAGTGAAATTGTTGGAGCTCTTTTTGAGAAAATCGATACTTTCGATTTCCTCGCATCAGTAAACTACCCTTATCTGAATGTTCCCGGGACAACCACTGATGGCATATTATTATACTCTTCGCAAAAAATGAAGAGTATATTGCATTTGATCGGCACATTTCTAAAACCATAAATATCGCTCGTAGAGAAAAGATTTTCATATCATTGAATTAGTGAACGAATTCTGAAGAACTTTAAATATGTGTCCGTCTGTCCATCCGTCACGTTTCTTGTTAGCACGATAACTTAAGAAAGAAAAGTCCGATTGTATTGAAAGTAAGTTAGTATTAGCTAGAGGAAGAACCCTATTGTTTTTGAAGAAAGTCAATCAGTAAATAAGAAAGTTGTTATTAATCATTTAATTAAAAAAAGATATTTTCTTCATTTTTGTTGCTTGTATCTAAATAAAAATCTTGCGAAATGTTATCTCTATAATATATTTTTTTTTTATATATTTTACTAATATACAGGGTGATTTTTTTTGGGCGTCTATTAGAAGTATATCGAGAAAGAAAAATGATATCGATCTGAAAATTTGGCTATAGGCCTAACGGGGTAGGATCTATTTAACGAAAATATTTTCAAAATATAAGGCATTTCCGGTTATACCGGAAGTTGACCCCAACTTTGTTATTTTAAATGGAATGCCCCCATTTTAAATTTTTTTTTAGATTCTGCAGTTAATTTAAAGAACATTTTGTTAAAGGTTTCCTATAGCTAAAATTAATATTTCCGGAGATATTAATTGTTTTCCTAAAATTTTGACAGAAAAGTTGTATAACATAAAAATTAATATCTCAGTAACAATAATTGATAACATGTTGATTTTTCTATGACGGTAAGACAAGGTATTGGAGTTACTCATCATGTAAGAAAATTATCGAAATATCCACTAAAAAGTTTCTAAAATTGTTGACATATGTCGACCACACAAAAACAGCAAAAACTCATTTTTTTTAAATGGCACCATACCTAACTAAATACACAATTCGATAGAGAAAAAAATGCGCATCTAACGATGTATCATATTCCTATACCCAAAATGTATGGTTCTTTAGATATTTGCGATTTTCGGTGTTATTAATGAAAATTGAAGAGTATCTCAAAGAGTGCCGTCTTCTAAAGAGTAGGCTGTGAGTGTTGACAAAACAAAATACAACAAAATGTGACAGATAGGTAATTTATGTTATTGTATTTCATTACACGTAGTTTCTGTTGTACTTATTTACTGTGGGGAAAATGGCAAACAATTACTCACACTCGGATATTTTGAATTTATTTAACATTCATGGACAGTGTGACAAAATAATTAGCAAAACATGCAGACAATTTAATGAAACGTATCCTGATTTACCATCAATGAATCCACAAAAGTTTAGAAGATTGCAAAGCAATTTTGTTAGATTTGGCAGTCGACACGCAGAAAGAACACTAGCCAGACCTATAACATCAAATGAAAATAATGAAATTAACGTCTTGGCCTATTTCTATGCAAATCCCAATCATTCGATTCGTTCAGCGGCAGCGGATTTGGACATTTCCTACACTGCCGTCCTAAGCCAAAAAGACGTATCTCAAGTTTTGGTCGAAATGCATATTTCTATACCTTAGGATAGGTGGAGCTATTTTCTATATATTTCCATAGCGAAATAAACGTATTTCAATCGTTAAGTATTTTTAAAGTGGTAACAAAGTTTGACGTATCTAAAAAAATATGAGGAAACCGAAGCGATTTAGCCAATTAGACGTATCCCATTGTAAAAAAAAACTAGTAACCTAATTAATATAAATTCATAACTACACCAATATTAACCTCTACATTAGTACAACTACAAAAAAAAAATATTAGTAAATATTTGAAAATATTGACGCGATTTCGAAGATTCAAAACATGCCTTATATCTCAAAACAGTGAAACCTTGAGATACGTCTTTTTGGCTTAGGAGGGCAGTACAGTTCCATTCGGAAGATTTTAGTGAATCATAAATTCCATAATTTTAAATTTACTACTGTGCAAGAACTTTATCCTGAAGATCCACAGCGAAGAACAGAATTTTGCGAAATGATATTAATCCGAACACAAGAAGACCCTCAATTTTTAGAAAAAATTATTTGGACTGATGAGGCAAAATTTTCAAAAGAAGGTATTTTCAATCGCAGAAATTCGCATTTTTGGGGCAATCAAAATCCTCATGTTATGCGACCGAGGAATTTTCAGTATAAATTTAGTTTTAATGTGTTTTGTTTGTTAATGGGCAATAAATTGTGTTACCACATTTACGACGAAAATTTGAATGGACCAAGATATTTAGAAATTTTAAGAATTGTCGTAACGAACTTTTTAGACAATTTACCTGTTAATCAATACTTTTCATGCTGGTACCAACTCGATGGAGCTCCAAGTCATTGTACCAGACCAGTTAGTAACGAATTGGATCAGATGTTCGATGACAGGTGGATAAGGCGTTTGGGTCCATGGATTTGGCCTGCCAGGTCTCCTGACTTGACCCCAATGGATTTTTACCTATGGGGCCGTATAAAGAGTGAGGTCTATCGAACCCCGGTAACTAACCGAGAGGAACTATTGGATAGAGTTCAAAGAGCATTTGAAGGTTTGGACCCAAATGAAATTCGGAGTGCTACTACACACTCAGTAAATAATAGGATTCTAAAATGTTTAGAGGTTAATGGAGAACATATTGAACAGTACAATTAATGTTTCGTTATAAAATTTTTATTATTAGTAAATTATACAATTTTCATTTTTTCATTTCATTGATAAAATTAGAAAATCGCAAATATCTAAAAAACCCTACATTTTGGGTATAGGAACATGATACATGGTTAGATGCGCTTTTTTTTCTCTATCGAATGGTGCATTTAGTTAGGTATGGTGCCATTTAAAAAAAATGAGTTTTTGCTGTTTTTGTGTGGTCAACATATGTCAATAATTTTAGAAACTTTTTAGTGGATATTTCGATAATTTTCTTACATGATGAGTAACTCTAATACCTTGTCTTACCCTCATTGAAAAATCAACATGTTATCAATTATTGTTACTGAGATATTAATTTTTATGTTATACAACTTTTCTGTCAAAATTTTAGGAAAAAAATTAATATCTCCGGAAATATTAATTTTAGCTATAGGAAACCTTTAACGAAATGTTCTTTAAATTAACTGCAGAATGTAAAAAAAATTGAAAATGGGGGCATTCCATTTAAATGCCCCCATTTTCAACTTCCGGTATAACCGGAAATGCCACCATTTTGAAAGTATTTTCGTTAAATAGATCCTACCCCGTTAGGCCTATAGCCAAATTTTCAGATCGATATCATTTTTCTTTCTCGATATACTTCTAATAGACGCCCAAAAAAAATCACCCTGTATATTTCATAATAATATATTTAATGCGTTGAAATGTGATTCTCGTAAGATATATATTACAGACATTCAATTTTCGTAGTAATCTGTGGTAGTCCAGCGGCTAAGTTTTTGGCTTGCAATCCCGAACAAGGACGCCAAACTCGCCGGCAACTGTCGACCGATCTCGTTGCTGTCGGCGGTCTCCAAGTTGGTGGAGAAGGTCGTCCTAGTCAGACTAGACGCTGCCCAGGATGAACTCCACATCGACGATGAATGTCAATTAGGTTTCAGGAAAGGCAGGGGCACTGTGCACCAGGTCGTCAGGATCGTGAATGACGTCAAAGTGCAGTGCAACCGCGAAAAAAGCACCGTCATGGTGCTGCTCGATATTGAGAAAGCTTTCGATACAGTATGGATCCCGGGCTTACTCCACAAACTCAACTCATTGAACTTCCCTACGCATATCACAAAACTAATTCACTCTTTCCTGACAGACAGATCACTGCAGGTCAGAGTGAATAACAAACTTTCAACTCGGCGGGACATTCGCGCGGGTGTCCCCCAGGGCTCGTGCTTGTCACCCAAGTTATACAACTTATACGTCTCCGACTTTCCGAAGTTTCCGAATACGAACCTTGCCAAGTACGCCGACGACACGGCCATGTACGCGCATTCGCACAATGCACAAGCGGCGAACATGCTGTTAAAGGCGCACATGGCTCATGCCATAGCGCATTACGACAGGAAGATTCGGATCAACGCCGAAAAGTCGGAGGCCATACTCTTCACGCGCCGGTTCACAGATAACCGCATTTTAACACCAATTTCGATCGGGGGTCGCCAAATTCCAATCAAAAGGTGCGTGAAATATTTGGGGGTGAACTTGGACAGAAGACTGACATTCAACACTCACGTTAACGAGACTATACGAAAGGTCTACTCCATGTCCAGGAGTCTGTATCCGCTCCTGGCGCGGGGTAGTGGACTAAACAGGACTAATAAAAAATTGTTGTATACGATGGTGATCAGGCCGGCCTTCACATACGCGGCGCCGGTGTGGTGCAGCATCCCGGTCACGACAATGCGGAAACTTGGAGTTTCAGAACATAAATTTATGCGTCTCATTTCAGACTCCGGTAGGTACACCTCCCTCAGAGATCTCTACGCACGTTGCCACGACATAACCCCATTAGCGGATTTCGTCCAGAATATATCGCAAAAATTCTATCAATTCAAACTGGGCGATAGTCCGCTAACCCGCGACATTACACGAATCAGACAGCATAATGCCATACTTTTCAACTTGAAACACCCATTACCATACCAGGCGTTGTCTTTCGACAACTTCCTTAGCCCCACTTTCCTAAACCACAATTTCCCTTTCACCACCTGTTACTTTTCACCACCTTTGACCTTCAAACCCCTTTCTATTCTCTCTATTCGTCTCATTTTTGTTAATTATGTTAATTTTTGTTCTTTTGTCCTTTTTGTCTCTTTTCTAAATCGCCACTCGACCAATAACTTCTTGCAAACCAAAACCGTTTAAATTATAACTTCCCTTCCACCCTACCTTTCCGAAGGCAGACAGACCATCGGATGAATGTCGTCATTGGTTCGAACGGGTTTTTTCGTTGAATTTTTCCCCTTACCAGCAACCCGATCTTTAAAAAAAAAAAACAGTGCGCGTGTGCGCACCCTAATAAGAACTCAGTTTTAACTTTAAGTAGTCTTAAGTATTTTAAAACTTTTTCATGGTTATATTTACAAATTGCTACGTGGTTGTGCGGTCGGCTCTGAACCGAGATCTGACCCAGGCGCATTATTGTAATCCCTAATACTAATAAATTTGTTTTGATTGATTGATTGGCTTGCAATCCAAAGATCATGTGTTCGAATCCACACAGGTTGGAGGTTTTTTTTTTCAATTTTTTTTTTCATATATTTTTTTTCACAACAAAGTTGGTATCACAAAATTTAGGTTGTACAAAAACTAACATTATTTACAAGAAAACTGCGAAGAGTATCCTATAGAATGTGTAACAATTATACAAAAAGCTCAATGAATTGGCGAAGAGTACCTACGATTTTAGCTTGTTAGGTTTGTAATTAATTATCTTACAAAATTTGACCAAGGTCGTTAGAGCCATCTTTGATAATATTGAGATTTTTTATTTTTTGGCACCAGTAAACTACCCTTAATTTTAAGGTTAGGCGAGAATTAAAAAAAAGTGCTGGAGATACTTATAAATTGACTTTAGATATCAAATTTAAACGGAATTGATCAATTAGTTTCGGCGCTTGTCATACACACAAAGACGTTTTCTTTAAACCACTTTTTTAGTATCCGGGAGTAATATAGAATCAAAATTTGTCAAAAACCTGAAAAGTCGAATTTTTGAACGATTATGATACTTTATTCATTCCTAGTGTTGCTAGAAAGAAGAAAATCAAATAAGTAGATTATTACATTATTGATCATATTATGCTGAAAAAGAGTTAATGTATGTACCTTTTGTAGCAACATTTTTGCCCTACTATTTAGGTACTTCTTACGATATACGTTGACTGCACACTTGTTGGGCGTGTAAAAAATGTCGGCGTCTTTGGCGGTGCGATGCGGCGTGTTTAATGGTCAAAGACGCCGACATTTTTTGAGTGCTTCGTAGACCTGAAGACAACTATAAGAACAGTTTATATACAGTAAATTGATTATTAATATAAATACAGCAGTACAGTAACTAGAGGTTTTAACTTCGGAATAATGTCATATTGAATGGATTTCGTTAATTTTTGGCAGTATAATAGTAAATGCTTCACAGAAAAGTTTCTATATTGTGCAGAGGCTTACTAATTTTTAGGAGGTGGATGCCCCCTTTCAGGGGGTGGCACTTAAAAAATATATATATTTAGTGGAGATGAAATAGAATCAAATTTTAAGAAGATAAGGTTCTATGCGATTTTTCACATAAATTTATAGTTTTTAAATTATAACGACTTCAAAATTGCGATTTTAGCTTAAAAAAAGGTATTTCCAAACGGCTTTCGTGAAGTATCTCGAAAAGTATTACTTTATCAAAAAAATGTTACAAACCAATTACAGAAAGTACAAACTGGAAATTCATTATATTTTTTGTTTATTGAGGTAGGATAAATAATTTCGGAGATACTTAAGTTTATATTTGGTATCCAAGTGTTTCGAAATTACCTTTAAAGTTTAAAATGCATTTTTAACGAAAAACTGTATTTGAGATAATTTTTTTAAATTACTTGCTAATTAGAGTAACAAAATGGAGACCTTTTTTATAAAAAAATTTAAATACGCGTATTTTTCCGTCATAACTTTTTTATTTCTTATGCTATAGGAACGAGTAAAAAATAATTTGAACGCGCAATTGTCTTTAATTTCATTTCTTAGCATTCGTGACGTAGGTGTCACAATTTCTGAGATATTTAAATATTTAAACTGCATTTTTCATCTTATAAACGTTCGGACGCCATTTGTAAACTTTCATATCTCCGAAACTATTAAATCTATGTAAATAAATAAACAAGCGAAATTCATTATCAGTTTATGAGCTTTATTTTTGGACCCTACCTATTTTTCAATAAAACTAATATTTATTGAGATATTTTGGAAAGGAAAAAAAATTACGTTTTACCGAAAATACCTTTATAGTTTAAACTGTATTTTTTTCTAAAGCAAGTGCTGTATACAAACCAAAAAATTTGAACATCTACGTCATGCTATACCGGGTGTAAACGAATAGTGCGCCACCCCTGTAACTTCCTTGTTTTTAAAGATATGGGGATGAAATTTTGTATGGTGAAATTAGATAAGATTTTCAACTTTTTCAGACCTATCCGCCATATTTATCACTTTCGGTTTCACCGGAAATGGCCCCAACAGTATTTTCTAAATGGTCCACCCTGTATGTTTTTACATTTTTGAAATAAAGATCACATTTTGGATACATTTATACTATTTTAAACAATTTATACAGTGTTGCAAGAAAAATAATTCGAATTTCAGTTGTCAATCTAGATGGCTGCGAATATGTTAAAATTATTTTTGTTCCAATGTAATTCATATAAAGAATACGAAAACGTCAATATGTCCAATAATACACCATACAGGGTGCTGTAAATTCATTAAAATCACATTTTTCAAAATGACTCATTTGTTTTAAACATTATGATACGGGCCACCCGGATATTCAGAAAGCTCTACTTAGTAGGGGTTAAACGGTACCAAAAGTTCCGTAATGTGTAATCGTTACCAGCAGGAATGACAATTTTTCTTAAGAAATTTATGATTTATAGCTAACTTCAATTAAATTTTGATCAACCCTGTATATTTGTGTTAATATTTTATGATATGCAACAAGAATGAGCCAGAGGCCCATTCTTTCTCCTGCGGAGGGTGGCATATTATAAAATATTATAAAATATTAACAAAAATATACAGGGATGATCAAAAATTAATTAAAGTTAGATATAAATCATAAAATTGTCATTTCTGCCGGTAACGATTACACATTACGGAACTTTTGGTACCGTTTAACCCCTGCTAAATAGAGCTTTCTGAATATCTGGGTGGCCCATATCATAATATTTAAAACAAATGAGTCATTTTGAAAAATGTGATTTTAATGAGTTTACAGCACCCTGTATGGTGTATTATTGGACATATTGACGTTTTCGTATTTTTTATATGAATTACATTGGAACAAAAATAATTTTAATATATTCGCGGCCATTTAGATTGACAACTAAAATTCGAATTATTTTTCGTGCAACACTGTATAAATTGTTCAAAGTAGTATAAATGTATCCAAAATGTGATCTTTATTTCAAAAATGTAAAAACATACAGGGTGGTCCATTTAGAAAAGACTATTGGGGCCATTTCCGGTGAAACCGGAAGTGATAAATATGGCGAATAGGTCTCAAAAAGTTGAAAATTTTACCTAATTTCACCATACAAAATTTCATCCCGATATCTTTAAAAACAACGAAGTTACAGGGATGGCCCACTATTCGTTTACACCCGGTATATTAATGAGAAACAGTGTTTGAAATTCCTTTTTTTAATTACTAGCTAATTACAGTAACAAAATGGCGACGTTGTTATTAAATAAATGTGTAAACGCACATTGCTTCGGTCACAACTTCTTTGTTTTTTATGATACAGAAACAAATAAAAAATAGTTGAAAGCTTAATTAATAACCTGTTATTCTACCTATTAGCATCCTTGAAGTAGGTGTCACAGTTTCTGAGATATTTAACTCCCACTCTAAATAATTATCTTATTAACACTTGGATGCCAAATGTAAACTTAAACATCTCCGAAATTATTAATCTTACATCAATAAACAAAAAATATAATTAATTTCCAGTTTGTACTTTCTGTAATTGGTTTGTAACATTTTTCCGATAAAGCAATACAATTTATGTGAAAAATTGCATAGAACTTTATCTTCTTAAATTTTGATTCCACTTCATCTCCAATAAATATATATATTTTTTAAGTGCCACCCCCTGAGAGGCTTGTGGCATCCACCCCCTATAAATTAGCAAGCCCCCGCACAATATAGAAACTTTTCTGTGAAGCATTTACTATTATAGGGCCAAAACGAATGAAATCCATTCAATATGACATAATTTCGAAGTTTTGCATATTTTTTACCTCTAGGTACTGTACCACAGCATGGCACTTTGAAAACCTGATATCCTGATCAGCATTAAAACATTGTAAAATAATATTGCAGTCGATTCTGTATTATTTATTTACTGTACATTCTTAAGATTGTGTAAATTGAAGCAAATAAAACTAAAACAACGGTGGAAAACGATTATTTAAAAGAAGAAATAGTATTATTATTATTATTATTGATTTTTGAATTGTGGAAGTTAGAATTAGCATCATTTCCTAGAATAAATGTTCTGATTCATGGCGAAATTCAATTTTGCTCATTATTGACTTATGGCAGAATTTGATTGGGCGTCGCTACTGTGGCTGCCAACTACGACTTGTTGCTGTTGCAGTACTCATTAATATATAAATTATTATTTGTATTATCTAACTATTATCAGAAATAAACCGATTATATGATGCTACCAACTGCTATATTACACTGATACAGATGTACGGCTACGTTGTTCTATTATTTATAACTATTAAATTTTCGTAGATAACACAGACGCAGAACTTTTATAAATACATATACAGAGAAATTACTCTCATCTGTTTAGCAACTGGTTCTACATGCAAAAAAAAGTTCCTGTAAACAGATGGAAGAAGATAACTTCTTAGGGAGCTGCGGCACTTCGAGATTAGCGACAATGTAATTGATTTTTGTTAAGCCGGCCAGAAATTAGCACTTTCCAGTTTATTTTTAGGTCAAAAAATCGCAGTTTATCAGACTGAGCCAGAAAATGATTGTGAAAGTCCGGTAAAAGCCTTTATTGACAATCATACAGAAATAATCAAATTGTCTTACATGTCAAAAGTTGGAAAGTATGACATTTCTACTTCATTTGACAACTGAACTGAAATATGACATTCCAGGTTGGAACGCGACATTTCCGGTTGGAAGGTACCCACTTCCTTGCCAGTTTTCAGGTTGGAAAGTGAGCATTTGCCAACCTGTGTTTTCTACTGGTTTTCTTTTAGTTTTAGGAAATATGAATTATATGAAAGACATAGAGACTATGTTTATTTATTTTAAATGCCTTTTCATATCCATTTTTATTTTTTTTCAATCAATAAATTTTCTGTTGCTCGCTCGGCAACTTCCCTGAGTTCAGGCGGAGTACATCCCATTCCACTATCGGTATTATTACCCTGAATTTTCTATAAATAGAGGCAAGGAACAAACACAAACTATGCGTTGCTACTTTGATATTTGTCGTCTGGCATAAGAATTTTTTGTTCATTGCCTGCTTAATAAAAACATAAAATGCTATTTAAAAATCTAGTAAACAATATTTTTGGCTTTTTGTTTAAGGGAGATGACTGTGAATAAATCAGTATACAAACATTGGTGGAAAGTTTCATTGCTGTCTCGAGAATTAGTTAGCCTCGCCGCTTCGCGCCTCGGTCAACTATCTCATCACTCGACAACAATGAAACACTCTCCACCTCGGTATGTAATATACTATTACCGGACCCATTTATTGGTATTCATAGTGATCGAGTTATGTATTCTTTAAAAATATAAAGTAACTTGACATATTTTGACGTTTAGTTGAAAACGCGGCAATTGTTACGTAAATAGCTATTACCGACAATTCACTTCATAAACTAACAATTAATGAAATGGTTCATTTCCACCTTACCCAATGACACTAATCGGACGCCTGTAACTTTTCAGCGCAAATTTTTAATTTGTATTGAAATAAAAAAATATGTTTTAAAATTTTGTCACCACATCTTATGTGACTTATATATATCTTATATCATATACAGTGCAATAAAATTGATAAAATAGTTTGACGGTTTTCTAGGTAAAACGATAATTAATATTATTATTAATTGCCATTTGCCGCAGCTGAGACTCGAACTCAGGAGAGGAGAGCGACTAGACAGCGTTGTCTCTCACATAACCGCAGTCTAGCCCACTGCTGCCATCTCGGCAACACGTGAAAAACGCCACTACACATCCATACCCTAGCCAGGATTCGAACCCGGGACCCCGTGATCGCAAGCCTAACATTACCATTAACCATTACAAATCTCTTTATTTGTTTTAAATATGTATATGTCAGTTGAGTATTTTATTTATCTCATGTATAGTATAAAATAAACATATAAACACAAACGTAACAGAAGCCCGGGGGGACGTGATGCGTCCATGTTTGGCCTGGTGGTGAGCCTGAGATCTCAAACAACTTTAATATTTATTATGTAGGCGTTTTTGCCTATATGGATTAAACGCGTTTAATTCAATATTGCCGGGGCTTAAAGCGAGGAAAATATACATTTGAGGAGGTAAGATGTTCAAGCTATATGCAGGAAAATTAAGTATAAAAAACCTGCTTTAAATAATTCGTAGTCAACTGATAAAACCGTGATGATTTGTGAGTGATAAGGAATTGTACGGAATGTCAATTTATGAGATAATGATTTACCTGTATATACTTCTGTGATCTTACTACAGGATTCCTCAAGGGGGGAAGATTTTTGTGTAGGATGGTGTGGGGAATGGAAGTTTTCTGGAATTTGATTTATTTATCTACGCATTTCATAGATAGGCAATTTTTGGTGTATTAATTTGTGAGTATGTGGGACATTATCCTGAATTAGTAAATATCGAATATTGGAGGTTAATGCCGAGACGTCAGTTTTAAATGTGAAAAATTTCTGGGCGGTCTCCCGGACAAGGTCCTTCACCATAGGCATGTTGGTGATCCTATGGAGCTCCTCGATTGTTATGTGACGGTGTGAGTTCGTGAGCAGGCGGAGAAATTTATTTTGCGTCACTTGTACTCTATGTAACTGCGTGTCCGAATCGGCGTTCCAGGCCACGCAGCCATAGAGTAAAATTGGTCTAAATATGACCTAACATCTTAAGCACTGCGCCACCAAGCCGGTGGCGCAGTGCTGATTTTTTTTTTAAGTAAAATTATAAAACGAGCCTCAATATCACTTTTATCGATGAAATTAAAAAATATGTGGAGATTAAAGTATCTTTTAATACAGTAAAAAAAAAGAAAAATATATTTCGATCATGTTTCTCATCTTTTATAGAGAAAGTAGTACGTACTAGAAGCTCAAAGACTATAGAAGCACTGACTGACATTTTGCATTTTAACTCAAGAAATATGAACTGAAACATTTTATAAAGTGATAAAGATAACAGAAAAATCAGTTCTGAAGCTTTAACTTATGAGAATCCCACATATAGTAAATATAAACATAATTAAGAAACTGCTGAAGATCCACAAGAACTATTTTTTCAAATAGCCTCATAAACTTCCATGGCGTGGTGAAGCTGCCGATGCCAAATGTCTACTAGCTTTTTTGAAGAAGAAATCAATAACGCAGGTAAAAATAAACCACAGTTCAATTTTCACGAAATTATGCCATGGAGATAGCAAAAAAGCTTCGAAGCTTCGAAGATAAATTTTTAATTCCGTACTTTGAAAATTTAGATAGTATGTTCTGTACATTTATATCATAAAACTGAGGGAAAAACGACAACATTGCTTCTGGCCGATTATATTATTTAACTATAAATAGTTTTTGGAAAAATGTTGGCTTCAAGAGGTACAAAAATTCTCCAAGAAGTCGCTGCAAGATTTCTACAATACACTGCCGTTTTTATTAATGTATGACACGACTGCCTCCAAAATGCGTAATTCACCTTACTAAATGAAGCTCAAATCGCTTATTTTCGAAAACGGTTTGTACTACGACTAATTGTCAAGAGGGCCACTTTTGTGCAATATGACATAGCAATTAGCGAGTCATAATTAATTCTTAAACTACTGAAAATGTAAACGAGAAAAACAAGTAGAAGCAGAGGTTCCTCAAACCGTAGTTCCCTTGGGAAGAATTTCCATCCACCTGGTTAAAGAAAGTTTTCTTGCTATTTTCGCTTATAATCGTCTTATAAACGAACAAGAGTTATTTAAAGCATGCAAAGAAAGGCAAATAAACATTACTTGTATATCTATTTGGTTTTACATGATGTAGTAAACTGGTTTCTACGCAAACATTTAATTTCTACGACTATTTTAGACAAATTTACCCTGCTACAGGTGTATGTTTAACCTCGTAGAATTATAAAATAGTAATAATTATAATAATAATGAATCGTCTCTATTGGGGGCATAACATTCATTATTTTCATAATATAAAGAAAGAAGTTTAGTCTTAAACTATTGTACCACTCATGCCCTTGAAAACATACCTATTTATGTATAACTTTTATAGCAAATAATAAAAGCTGCAGTGAAAATAGTTCTCAAGTGTTATTTGAGGATACAAAACATAATACAAAAATATACAAAATTCACATAAATTACTATTATGTAATATTATTTCTAGAGAAAAATACGTACAGTTTTGGTTCAATAACATTAATTTAATTCTCCAAAAAGAAATTTTAGGTATATTTCAGGTAGATTATACCGCATTATAGATAAGATAAGAATAGAAATATAGTACCAAAAATTCAGCAGTTGGTTAGAAAATCTAATTCCCAGTCCAGAAAGTTTTCATGTGAGCTAGTCATTAATATGTAAGAAATAATATAAAAATTATCCAAATAATTCAAACACAATTGGCGGTGGAAAGAAATAATACTTTTATAATTATGAAAATTATGAAATACATTGAATTTTGTATTAGAATGTTGGAAAAATGCTTTTGGATATTGTCTTTAATTGTTTATTTGTGGTATGTTCATAATTCATAATTGATTATTTTCCAATTCTGCAAACATAATTAAAAATTTAATGAAAGAATTCTCTGTGGTTAATGGATTGAACAGGGGTTAGTTTCTCAACAGTTCCTATTACTACAAAATTCTCACACTTAAAAATATACAACTCAAAACAAATTTGTTATATAATTAGGTATTCTCTAACATTTCGGAATAATTTCTTCTATTTCCATATTCAATGTTTTGAACATTGAAATAAAAGATAATTTTTGTCTACGTCACGATTTTATTCACTACAGCCTCTGTACTTTCTTACCTGATCTAAATACGGTGAAAATATTAATTATTTGAAGAAGTAAAACATACGGGTTGATTTATTTCTCACCATTTTTCATCCAATGTATTTACCTAAATATCATGTAAACACCCATTTGTATGAATTTGGTTGCAGGTCGTTTTGAGGACGTCATCATTAATTTATTTGTCGGTTGCGCTCCGGAGTGACACCATATAAATTACACGCCTATAGGAGGTTTCTGATCAAATAAATCTGATCCCACCTCGTCATTTAAACGGTCCCGAAATTACCTGTGCTTATGCGTGGGGACAAAGGTATGGCGTCATATTTTTGTAGCCCTAGTGAAATCAGTCATCAAAAATGTTTTACAATTCATTAATAAACAAGTTGTATTTGCCGGTAAGTGAACATTGTTACACCATTTTTATTTTCATAAATTGTTCAGAATAATAAAAATATTTGACATAGATCTCTAATGAAAACATTACCACAAGTTCAACGAGAAGAATTTTTACGTCGAATCTATATAAGTGAAAGGAAAAACAGCCATAGTTTAGGTTTATTACATCTGAATGACAACAAGAAAAATTGCATAACTGCATTGCATAAAATTGCATATTTTTAGATCTCTCCAAGGCCGTTGACACAGTACTTATAATATACTGATTGGCAGGCTCAAAAAATTGTAATTAGAACCCTTGTGTTAGAGATTATTAAAAATTACCTACTTTAATAGGAAATCTGTTAAAGTTAACAGTACTCTTATTGAACTATCATCATTTATGTGTACCACAAAGCACAGTACTATGCCTAATTTTATTGTTAATAATTTATCAGTATCAGTATCTTATGCAGACAACAATGTATATGTGTGTGCATATGTATGTAGACTTATTCTTGTAAACACGATAACTTGTGTTCGACATAAAATGTTTTTTCTGCAACCATTCCGAGAACATCCACTTTCGGCATTTTTCCAAACTAGTTCGGAAAGTAATTACTTTTCCTGAAATCGATCGGCAATGTCTACATTTTCGGCGCGATTTATGATAAAAAAATGCACAATTCCAGTATTTTGGTCCGTTGCTAAGAAACTATCAGAAAACAGACAGGAAAAGATCCTTTGCCAAGCAACGATCAAAAAAATCCTACGGGAATGTTACTTTCCCGTCCTAGGCCGGGAAAGTAACATTCCCGTACGGTTTTTATGTATATTTAAGACAGTAAGTAAATACATGCAGACAAACCAACTCACATTAAAATTGCATTTATTAGTAAGCAGTTAGATTATAATGAAATGTTATGCATTAATACAAATTCCTTAATTTATAATAATATCGATTGTGATTTCAGAAAAAATAGTATGTGTACTTCGGTGTGAAAGCACATTCCCGGACTTCGATGCCAACAATTTGCGTAGTCGTCCGGAAATGTATTGCTTTCACACCTAAATACCCAATATACTATTCCGAAAAGCGACAAATTTTTTTTGACAACTATAACTGACATGTCAGAATTAATCGAATAATAAAAAAAATTGTATACGCAGAGAAACTTATATTTGAAGGCTACCATTCTTAAGACCAGCATGCCTAATATTTTAATTGTTCATAATAATTGTTTAGATTTAAAAAATAAAAAGAGAACATGTTAACAACCATAATTTTTTTAAGAATGTCAATATTTCTATGGGTTTTCAATATATAACAATTTTTGCGATTCAATTTATTTAATATCAATCAGCAATCCAATACAAAAAGAACAAAAAAGATACATGCCATATTCCAACTATTATTTGGTCCAATCCAAAACAACCATAGCAGCTAAGTAACAACGCTTAGTTCTGTCATCATTTATTTTAAGATTTCCAAATGGAAGGGGTTTTAATCCAAAATTTTAGAAAATAGCAATGAAAACTATATGGAAAACATGCAAGATGAAGTTTTTGAAGCTGCAATTCGGGCTATCATGCCATTATTTCCTGACAAATCAAATGAAAATGTCTACCATTTGTTCCAAATTTGGAAGGGTCAAGACAATTCATCATATCTAAAAATCGACTTTAGTCCATCAATAAAGAAGACGTAGACGGCGCTGCAGCAACTTCTAATGACGACAAGATGATTTGTGTCGTTGGTTCTGCTCAGTCTAGGAATATACGTCTATGAAATCAACCGTAACCTCACAAATTCAATAAATTCTGTCATTCGTGTTTGCATATTTATTTCGTATGTTATTTTAAGGAATATGCCGTATAATTGTTGTGTGCCCCAATGGTCATCTGTTGCTAACAAAGACCTGGTGTTTCATAAATTCAATCAATTTAAGCATCAATTTATAGCAAATCACCACTCAATATAATGTAGAACAAGCTAAAATGGAGATAACATTTCGCAAGATTTCTATTTAAGTGCAAGCGACAAAAATTATGAGAATATTTTTTTTTCTTATTAAATAATTAATAACTTTTTTATTTACTGGTCGATTTTCTTCAATAGGGTTCTTCCTCTATCTAACACTAACTAACTTGCCAAATTTCAATACAATCGGACTTTTCTTTCTTAAGTTATCGTGCTTACAAGAAACGTGACCGACGGAAGGACAGACAGACATTTTGAAAGTTGTTCAGAATTCGTTCACTAGCACAATGATATGAAATTTTTTTCTCTACGAGCGATATTTACGATTTTAGAAATGTGCCGATCAAATACAATATACTCTTCGTTTTTGCGAAGAGTATAATAAGGATAGCAATACCTAACATTGGCTCAGCACCTCTGTCGGATTTTAATGGTACTGAGTTATCAGCTCTATTCTCGGCTCAGTTCATACATGATGTGAATACAATAATTCGACAATTGGCAGCTATCAACAGGCTGTCAAACAAGGGCGGATCTAGAAATTTCAATAATTTTTTTCTCGTCTGTGGCGCATGGGACCCATACGAAATATGGGAAATAACATCTAGAGAAGCACTCCTCTAACGGCCCCTAAAAAGTTTTGAAAAAGCAGTTTGCGAAAAATTTTTTCAAAATTCGAGTGACCCCCCGAGCCAAGGGACTCCCGTTTAAAATTATTCTTTTTTGTCGTATACATTTTACTTTTCATCAAAATCCAACAATAGGTTTTGGAGTTGAAAATATTTTTATTACTAACTGAGATACAACGAATTGAAATTTTGTAATTTGTTAAATTGTAAATTACAAAATTTCAGTTCATTGTATTTCAGTTGATAATGAAAATACTTTGATAAACTCCAAAACCTATTGTTGGATTTTGAGGACAAGTAAAAAGTATATGACAAAAAAGAATAATTTTAAACGGGAGTCCCTTGGCTCGGGGGGGGGGGGGGCACTCGAATTTTGAAAGAATTTTTCGCAAACTGCTTTTTCAAAACTTTTTAGGGGCCGTTAGAGAAGTGCTTCTCTATATGTTATTTCCCATATTTCGTATGGGTCCCATGCGCCACAGACGAGAAAAAAATTATTGAATTTCTAGATCCGCCCCTGCTGTCAAATAGCAGTTATAAAACAAAATTCTTCAGTTTTTGCTATAACTTTATGTTTTTTAGGTCGCTGAATTTAAATATGATGTTAGTTTTGCGAAATTGAAAGTTGGCAGCTGTCAACTAGCTGTCAAATAACGATCGAAAAATAAAAAAATTAAATTAATGTTATAACTTAATGTTTTTAGGTCACTGAATTTAAATATGATGTTAGAACTGAGTTACCTAAAAAGCATTGTCATAACAAAAAAATAAGATTTGCACTTTGTTATTGCACTTTGACAGCTAGCTGACAGCCTGTTGACAGCTGCCAATTGTCGAATTATTGTATTCACATCATACATGAACTGAGTTACCTAAACAGCAAAAACTCATAACATAAAAATAAGATTTGCACTTTGTTAAGGCACTTTGACAGCTAATTGACAGCTGTCAAGTGTCAATTTGGACAATTTGACATCGGATTTGAATTCAGCAACCTCAAAAACATAAACCTAGACATTAAAATCGAAAAAATAAGTTATTTAAAAATCTATAAAGACTGCACGAATAAATAAATCTGTGGTGGAGCTTTGGAGCTTTCAAGCTCCGTAGCAGCCAAAGTATTGATTTTAGAACTTTGTGCCCATTGAGACTTTTGCTTGGGATGACGAAACCTAAAACATATCCAAAATTCAGACGATTTGACCGAAACCCAATTTCCATAAGATTTTTGCGGGGTCCTTTTTTGTTTTCATTTTAGCACACCTAAATAATAATAGAAGCTTGTTAAAAAAAAATGTTAAAATGTTAAATTCTTAGTTACGTTTTAATTAATTTTATATTCATTGTGTTATCCTTAATTTAAAGCAGACCCTCGCCATTTCTTAGAAAACAAAGTCTGAGTGAATACACCATACAATCCAATTACAGTGTTAAAACTAAAAAAACACACTTTTTAGTACCATATTATTGTATTGTCACCAACTACACGTGTATGCAAGATTTCAGCTTCAACTGGACGTCGTTAAGTGTTTCAAAATTGACTTGGAAGAATCCTCCTAACATGCTAACTCACTAACATACAAAGTAAGTTAGATAAAAGCTTATAATTATTATAACGTAGACATTGCTGAATTTCCTAAAGTAATAGCTTCCCTAAATAAGAAAATTGTTGGATATGATGGTATGAAACCTACCGTTTTGACCAGAGTCCAATTTGACAATTTTTTTATGGAAGTACAAGATACAAACCTAATGACAAAAGTAAGGGCTATAAAAAAGATTTTAAATTTCCAGTAGTTTTGTTTATATTCCTAGATTGCTTGGACGTAGGGTTAACAGGCGTCCGGCTTTAGCCGGACAAGTTTGGCTTTTTACGGTTTCGTTCGGACGAAAATTAACATGTCCGGCCTGTCCGGCTTTTGTATGGCTTTTTGTCTAAGGCTCTAAAAATCATTTTAAAATAAGAATTTGTTAAAATACGTGATTTTTTTTTTTCGTTTTTAGTCGCTTTTCTATAGATACATTTTATTATTTTGCAATGACTTTTTCTGTTCCTATGTAACATATATTTATTTTTAAAGTAATCAAGTTTAATAAAACTATTAAAATACTGATTTTGTGTTTTAGTTATTTTTTTTATGGCGAACGAATGCTGTTCGGGTTTTTGTACCAAATGTCTGGCCAAATTTATAAGTAAAGTCAGGCTTTTCGAATTTTTAAATTTTCAGTTTGTAGAAAGTGACAAGTGATAATTTGGCAATAATAAATTATCTAACGCGGATATTATAATTTATTTCTCTATCTGCAAGGTTCGTCATTTGGGAGATGTTCTTTTTTACATGAAGAATAGACGCTAATTTTAGGCTTGGCTTGGGCGGCATAGAGAAGGTTATCTTTCGCTTTTCAAACTACCCGACTGTATAACTCATATTCTAAGATCGTTTGAAATAATAGTTAAAACAAAACGCCCAATTTTAACAAAATATACCATATGGCTCACCTTAAAAGTGGAAATATTGTAAAATCTAGTGTTGCCCGACGTGCCTTTAATGCCAACCATAAAAATATATATCAACAACGCAAAGTTAATTAACAGAGCTTGGGAATTTTATTTGTGACGTTAAAATCAGGGTTGGCTCTAGGTCAGCGCGGAAAGATTTTTATGCAAGTATGACACAATATATCTTACCTTCTACTTTTTTAAGGGAATTCTGTAATATCCTAAGTTAATATGATCACTTTATTATAAACGCGTACTGTCACGTAGAGCCGCTAGCACTCATATGCTTTTGTGAGGAAATATGTCTATTAAAATTTGTTTTGTTGCACCTACTACAATAAAGACCTGTTCCGTCAAATTTCAGTTCTGGAAAATCGCGAATTCACGAAGTATACTACAGCCTGAGAAGCACGAGACATTTTTGTATACCATTGACTTTCTATAATTTCAGGCTAGGTTTGCAGATATATACATACATATAATATTTTTAATGCGGATTGTGAAACTACGATCGCGGATGTTCTACCTTTTCTCTTTATTAAACGTTGACGTACATGCGCAAAATTGCCACAGTGTAGGTCTAGTAAAAGGGATTTTGTCAAAGCAATGTTTCACAATTTCGGTGGCGTCGCGTCGCCTAATTAAAGGAGATAATAAAACCGTATTAGTAAAAGACATAAAAGTATCGCCGTACATTAGAATCTAATGTTGAAACTCGGTCAGGATCAAATGCCTTCAACACTGCAATTGTAAAAGAATCAATTACGTCTTTAGGTAACTGTCAGTATGTTTCACGAATGTAGTAGATTTCCGATAAAGGTAGTTACGTATTAACATTTTAAAATGAAATATAATTCACTTTATCAAGTTGTGTACATTTGTGATGCACACGGTACATGGCAGTTTTATGACATGAATCCTTAACTTTGTTTGTCATGTATGATTTAATAATAAAAATGGTTTATTTTATTGGAAAAAATATGTTTTATGTTGCCAGCAGCTTATTGGGTTTTTATATTTAATTATTATGAAAATAATCATACCACACATATTAAACAGAATAGGAAGTATGTTATTCAAAATTAGTTTTTATTTGTATCACATGTTTTTGTAAGAACCATTACCGTTCTTAGATTAAGTTTATTATCAAAAATATATTGTAGCTGGCAATGATGAATATTTCACCATTTCATCGTTTTTCTGAATGTTAAATGTCTATATGAGAGTCGTCTCTGCCGCCGAGATAAAATTCCCGGGCCCTGTTAGAAATGTAACAATAACAGACAGCTAGATACTTTTGAAAGCTTGGGGATTGCAAAATGCAAAAATAGTATAAATAGTGCTTTATTGGTTATTAGGTCACGATTCCTTGAGCTGTGGCAGAGTTAAGTAGGTATGACAGAATGGTTGAGTGCGTTCAACCATTACATACGTTACATTATTTTAGTATAAATACAGGAAACTTTTTAGTCATACTTTAATGTTAGGCGCCTACAGATGATGCCAACATCGAAACATGCGTCGATTAATAGTATACAAGTATTTTGATGTTTGTGGAAGCTATTTCATAGGCATTTGTGATAAGAAACTAACAAACATTTTTCCAAAGAACATTAAAAATTACTCATTTTATTAGTGTAAATTAATATAAAAAATTAATTAAACAAATAATGCCTTATTAAAATATTAAACGTCAGTTTATAAATCTTATGAGATTACATCAATCTAAATTAAACTTGCCTGGGGACGGCAGGCAGAATAGATCCGCACCGTGCTCCAAAATTCTAAGAACCAAAGTTGAAGAGAAGTGCCATTAGTACAAACTTTTTTAACAAATATTACAGAAGTCTTTAAGCACATTTTTCCCCTTGAATGAAAGGTTAATGATTTATTTTAGAACAAGTGTTCTGCATTTTCACATTTTTTCGTTCATGCGAAATTTCCCTAATAATTTACCTGTTCACTTGATCACAAAAAAATATACCCCATTTGAAGCAGGACGTAATTTTAAATTAATTTACTAAATAATATACGGATTGGCAGGATTTTTTTATATTGTAGAAACCTTATTTTCTTTATTGCGACTGATTTGAGATACAATAATAAGAAAACCAACCTGAATAACCACTACTACAGAATCACAGACATATGTTATACAGGGTAGTCCATCGAAAACGAAACAGCCATGTTTTCATTTTATCGAAAAACGCTTAGACCTGTCGATTTTATTATCAAAGGGGCCACTCTTATCGGATGCTGCTGATAGTGCTACTTCAACTCTTAAACAGTGGTAGTACCCATACCTAAAATTTTAAATAGCAAGGGAAGTCAAGTAGGATATCGTTTTAAATCCTGTTAAATTACACAGGTGTACAAAAAAAAAGAAAAAGGTCTTGTCCTAAGGTTCTCATCTAACTTTTTTGAAGTACTTTGACGCGCTGAAGCCAATTTTGGACAAAAAAATTGTATCGTGTAGGTTTTTAAGGGGAAAACTGAGACGATACATTTTTTTTTTGTCCAAAATTGACTTCAGTGTTAGTTATGACAGAAAAATATTATAAACAAAAACTAATATTTATTCCTATCTAAAGGCTGAAGCACTTGCGCTGTTTATAGAAATGTGTTTATATAAGCTTGTTTATAGTCAAATTATAAATCACCTAACACACGAAGATATTAAGCACATATTAGGTAGGTTAAATATAAATCAGTCTTATAGACAACTGCATAGAGAAAAGACGCACTTTCCGGTATATTAGAATCATAATCTTCTCTAATAAAAGATTTCTGTTACACAATCAAAATTACATTTCATTTACATAACCTTATCTCTAACATTCAGCGCGTCAAAATACTTCAAAAAAGTTAAATCAGAACCTTAGGACAAGCAAGACCTGTTTTTTACCTTTTTTGGAGGGATGAATGGGGGCAGTAAAGGGAAACTGACACGCTAGAAAACAAATATTTTTCTTCAAAATTGGCTCCGTCGCGTCAAAATACTTCAGAAGACTTTTTTTGTAGACCTTTGTTACCTTTACAACGGTCTTACTTTTTGAATTTGAATTATTAATTTTCGAGAAATAATGTATAGTTGTTAACGTATAGCCAACGAAT
Organism: Rutpela maculata; assembly: GCA_936432065.2. Taxonomy (NCBI): domain Eukaryota; kingdom Metazoa; phylum Arthropoda; class Insecta; order Coleoptera; family Cerambycidae; genus Rutpela; species Rutpela maculata. The sequence continues at coordinate 154,745,952 of OW386287.2, forward strand.
ACCGTCAAAGCACTCCACAAATGCTGCAGAATGTGCAACAGCGTTTTGAGGAAAGTCTTTACTACTGTATAATAATAATAATAATATCTTTATTTTCATACGGGATGTTTTACATGCATGGTATACATTACAATGTAACATTAAGAGTATATAACACAAAAACAATATTTCCTATATAAACAGTAAGTCAATTTGTCAAAAATTACAATACAATACAATTACAATAATATGGTTAACAAACAAACGAACTATGGCATTAACATCACAACACGAAAAATGTAGTAAATATAACTTCGTTATATTTTAATATGAGAATTAAAGTACTCGTCAGATGTGTTTTCTAAGAGATACTTTTTTACAACTTTTTTAAAATTATTGGTGTTGTTTGTTTGCTTTATGCTGTTCGGCAAATTATTGTATATTTTCAATTTGTAGAAAGTGACAAGTGATAATTTGGCAATAATGAATTATCTAACGCGGATATTATAATTTATTTCTCTATCTGCAAGGTTCGTCATTTGGGAGATGTTCTTTTTTACATGAAGAATACACGCCAATACGTACAGTCAAGAAACTGTTAAGACTTCTCAATCAATAAACAACTGTCTGCAGGAATGATTCATACTTTTAAATAACATTGTGCTTAAGTTTCTCTATTTCTTAAGAGTAATGAACCGTGCCCTAGAGAGTGGAGATTTCCCGAGCATATGGAGGAAGGCCAGAGTCGTCCTGATCCGGAAAGGGAACAAGCCGCCGGGGGACCCGTCATCCCACCGACCGCTATGTTTACTTGACGCGATGGGCAAACTCCTTGAGTATCTGATACTGGGGAGATTAGAGAAGGAGATAGCCGAGGAGGGTGGCTTATCTGAAAGCTAGTTCGGTTTTCGGAAAGGACGATCAACGGTAGGAGCCATTAGACTACTAAAGGAGACTGCAGAGGAAGCCCTAGCCACGAAACAGATATGTGTTGTCATGACCTTGATGTCAAAAACGCGTTTAGCCCAGCGGGATGGAAGATGATTGTCAGGAAGATACAGAGCTTGGGGGGTAGCTCCGTACCTCGTCAGGGTGATGATGAGCTACTTCCAAGACAGGATGATCGGATTCAAGTCAGAGGGAGAGATAACCTGGAAAAGCATCACGTGTGGGGTTCCACAAGGGTCGGTGCGTGGTCTGACCTTGTGGAATGTGATGTTTGACGATGTCTTTCGATTACCTTTGGAGGAGGGTGTAAAGGTCATCGGATATGCCGACGACTTGGCCATAATGGTGGCTGGAAGGTGGACTGTCCAAATAATGGAAGCAGCCAACGAGGCAATCAGAAATATTGAGAGATGGCTAGAAAGAATGCAGCTTGAGCTAGCTGTCGGGAAAACGGAGCTCCTGGTTATAACGAGGAAAAGAAATCTTCCACCCATGAAAGTTAGGGGGGGCCAAGTGGAGATACCCTCAGGGAACCACCTGAAATGCCTACGGGTTTGGCTGGACTTCAAGCTGAACTTCGGTGTCCATGCCACACAGACGGTCGAGAAGGCGGGAAAAGCAGCCACAGCCATTGGGAGGCTTATGGCCAATACGCACGGATCGAGAGCGAGCAAGAGGAGACTGCTGTGCAGTGTCGTGCACTCTATACTCTTGTATGCAGCTCCGGTCTGGGAAAGTGCGATGAAGGTGGATAGGACGAGAGGGAGGATGGCTAGGATCCAGCGATGTACCGCACTAAAGGTATGCAGTGCATATAAAACGATTTCGTACGAGGCGGCATTGGTAGTGGATCTGATGGCCAAAGAAAGGCTGAAAATCTTTGAAGGAGCCGGGAGGGCAGAGGCCAGGGATAGGCTGTTTGAAAGATGGCAGAGGCGGTGGGACACTGTAGACAAGGGAAGGTGGACGAGACGCCTCATTCCGAACATCAGAGCGTGGATGGAACGGAGGCATAGTGAGGTAGGCGATTACCTCATCCTACTTATATGATATTGGCAAAACTGACAGCAGAGAGTGTGCATACTGTGGAGAGGTCGATGACGTGGAGCACACCGTGTTTGCATGCAACAGATGGAGAGAAGAGAGACGAGACGGTGGGGCGTCGTTATTGTCTCCGGAAGATATGGTAGGGAGGATGCTAGAAAGGGAAAAGAACTGGAGAAGGGCGGAGGAGGCAACAACTCACATTATCAAAAAGAAGGAAGAGGGGGAAAGAGATGGAGAAACGCCAATTAACACCGACAATCTTAAATGACCTGTGGATCCGATGAAAAGCGAAAGCAGTCCCAGGCCAACAGAAAACACTGAAGAGAGGGAGGGGTTTTAGCTGGTTGGAGTCCAGCACTACCCATTCGCGATAGACTCTAAGCGACAGGTGTTCATGATGATTTCCCCTCCCACAAAAAAAAAGTTTCTCTATTTGTGATGTGAATAAATCACTTACCCTGCTTGAATTACCCCAAGATATGTAGTAATTCAAATGTGAGTTCACGTGCCCAAAATAAAACATTTTGACTAGGTATAAACTTAGTTGCGTAATTGCCAAATGACGTAACATATTGTTTCTATTTTGTTATTCAAGTATTCAACATGAGTGTACCATTTTAACTGGCTGTCTACTTGTCCTAGGAATTATATCTCTCTAGTTTCATTAATTGATCCATTATTTAGTTTTTTAAGGAGGTTATAATTGAGCTATTTGGCGGAGAATCAACTTTACTCGTATTTAACGTTATTAGCACTCATTTGCTGAACAAGACTGGTACATATGTTGACTTTATCTACCAATAATTCTATTTAATCTGCCGCAATGGTGACACCATAATAGCCAGCAAAAAGGGAGCCTAATGAATTGTCAATTACGTTACTGACGTCAATGTCGTTAATAAATATTAGAAATAGTATTGGTTCGAGAGTACTACCCCATGGAATCCCAGTTGGCACTACCCTGTCTTTAGACAAATGATTTGACTTACGTAATTTAGCAAGACTTGTTGCTGACGCTCGTCAAGAAAACGGAACATCCAATTGAGGGGAGCTCCTCTTATTCCATAGCTTTACTCAGCAGTAATTTATGACTTACTGTTTCGAACATACGAGTGAGATCAAAATAAATACAGGAAACTTTCATTATATTTTCTAAATTATTTATAATAAAGTTATGCGTGGTTAATATGGTATGGAAACTGGTGGTCACAATTTTGATCATTTACTCAATTGATACCTAAGTAACTACTTCATTAAATTCCCAACCTTTTGCAAATATCTAAGAAACCTTGTTTTTTAATAGTTTATAACTGGCTTTTATCGCTATATAGAAATTTCATTCGTTTATCTTATGATGTAAATTTGGGACAAAAATGGGTGTATATATATTTAGAAACCACGAGGTACCTTCCGGGCTAGGAGACGTTTTATAGAGCTCCTATTTTTGCCACAAGATGATTTCATTCATGTATCCTATGAGGTAGGGATTTATGCAGTCGCCGCGCTGCCCAGACTATTAGATAGATAGATAAATTGTATTCTGCAGAAGCTACTCATTTTTCTGCAAATGCAGCATATTTACAAATTGTCTACATAGTTGAAACAATTATTTTAAATGATTTTAAAAATATAAGAAAAAAATTCTTGTACTAACTGAATAGTGCCCACATAAACTTTTCCATATATCAATAAAACTATGGACATTTGGTAATATCACCACACCGTTAACGTGACGGTTACAAATTCTTCCTAATACCTCTCAATCTAAGGATTCTCAGTGGCAGAAATCTCTTTGGTATCAGTCCGTCTTGGTTCGTCTGTCTAGACATGGCTTAGGCAGTTAAGAAAAGTCTAAATATATATAGATGTACAAATGTAACCGAAGTGAACGAATTATGCAGAGGCGGAAGAACTGAGAATACGATTTATAAATTAAAGCAAAGGCCGTAAATAACGTAATCTTGTTTTTCTGCTGGGACAAATGGAGAATTCATTATTGCCTTTTTATGGGGGATGCTTTCATTTGTAAAATGTGAGATGTAGTTCTAACATTCAAGTTAAATAAAATGCTATTGCCACCTAAAAACAAAGTTGTAAAAACAACATTAAATTAGACAACGCTAAAAAAATATTTCATAGATAAGCTGCTATGACACAATAAAGACGATAGTTGGTTTGAAGTGAGATAAATCCATGTATTAGAATCGGGATGCTTACTCAAAGCTTTATGTGATGTGTGTAAAGGATTTACATTCAGAGAGATAGCAAGTAACTTTGAAGTTACTTACGGAAGTGTAATGAAGGTCCTTATACTAACCACCGATGAATGTCCCAAAGAGCGTACTTAAAATAGGCTTTAAATGCTAATTTCACACTTGTCTTGACTAGTAAATTATTGTATGTAGTATCACTGGTACTTAGAATTTTTCTCGGTAAGAATTTTCCAAAAGGGTGGTTGCCTAGTAATTGTATATTGACAGTTTATTATCTGATTATCCCTTGCATTTAACATGATGGATTTAATCTTTGATAATAATAATAATAATAATAATAATGTTTATTTGCTCAGCAGTTTTACAATATACAATTGGCACATGTATAATTATTACTCTTTATTTACAAATAAACGAAGACCACAAAGCCACATCCACAGTAATACACTGTCTAATTTATATAAATCGTAATACTTTTCGCAATATAGGCGGAAAACATTTATAAATAAAATTAATAAGCACCAGTGATATTTGTAGAAAATATTTCACAAATAAATTAATTAAATACATTATTAGCTTATAAAGATTTTCTAACAGACAATAACATTTAAAATAAATTACAAAGTATAGTCGAAGCAGTCTTAACAGTGTGCGGGGTTTTGGCGTTATGAGGGGCGAGAGGAATGAATAGTTCGGCAAATAGATCTCCCGTCTTTACTCCACTCTTACATTAAGTGAGAGAGAAGATACCGGCGATTCCATGCTATCTATATTCCATTTGGCGTGTGGGCGTAAACTTGTGAGTGTATTGTTTAATCCAGGACCGCAATTAGAGACAACGCAGTCGAGCTTATACTGTAGGGATGAAGATAAAATTCCATAATTACTTTATATTTTTTTATTTGGTAATGTGTTTTTGAACATAATTTTAGTAAGTTTTGTTACCAATTCATAGCAGTGCTTTGGGGGATATTGTAAGTGTAATATTATAAAAAGTAAATGAGATAATATAGTTAAATCCGGCTCTGCGTTCTGCACCTCTTGCCTCTCAACAACACCGCCTAGATAAGCGGTACGTCTATCACTATTGCGATTGCGGCAACTATACCTACGCAGAATTTACGATATTTTAAATGTAATGTATGTAGTAAGTGATGGTTTCTGTGACAACTAAATAACACATGAATATATTACAATATGGAGTGTTTCAATAGTCATGCAGATATCATAAACCAGTAAGAGGGCTATATATATTAGCCTATTTACAGAATATACGACAGTGAAAACGATATAATAAATTGTTTTTAGACTAAAATTCATCCACTATATCCTCATTTCCAATTTGCGATGTTTCAAATTGTTTAGTTAGGCAGACCGTACACTCTGAAAGGTTGAAATATATATTGTACAGTGCATTTTCTTGATTTTCCAAATTAATAACCAGTTGTGACTCATTATTTACTCATTTAATTTTACTTCCACATCCAGTGGAAGTATAGTAACGAAAAAAATTTTTTTAAATTTTTTATTGTTCAAATAGGCTTAGAATGTCATGAAACGTCGAGATTTTAAGTTTGAGCGAAAAAAAATTTTCTGTCTGTCTGTCGGTCTGTCTGTAACTTTTTTTGTGCGCACGTTTACTCTGGAACCGTTTAATATATTGACTTGAAATTTGGTATACATATGTACTTTAACGAGATCTGGAACCAGATTATATTTTCATCTTGTTCCGTCCAAGGGTTGGGGGGTAAATTGGAGTCAATTTGGGGTAAATAGCTAAATAAAGCAGGTAAGAGTTCAGAAAATTGTTGTTCATTATGTACAAGAGAAGCTAAGGTCTCAAAAAAATTTTTGGCATTAGACACCTATTACCACCCCCACCCCATTATTAAAGAAGATGGGAAAAAATGTGATTTAGTGTGTGTACAAGAACCAGAAACCTCAAAATATTCTTTTACTTCATCCTCCCCCACTACCAACCCCCCTCACCCCACTACCGATGTGGGGTATCGTTTTATAGGTTTTTACACACACTTTTGGGGTAGAGGATTTAAAATATTATATTATTAAAGCTCCATAAGCAATTATTTTCACATACAAAATTTTTTCGTTGTGAGTGACTTGGATAGAAAATCTGGATGTGGAAGTAGTGATTCCTTGGGCAGCGGTTTATTTCTAATTTGAGAAGTTTAAAATAGCTATTTATGTAACCAGTTACGAAAGACTTTATTTTGTGTAAAGAGTGGATGTTTGCGGGACGAGCGAAGCGAAATCCCGCAAAATAACACGAGTTACACAAAATTGTCTTTCGAAACGTGTTACATACAAGAGTTTTTCTAATTTTAAAAATCTAAAACCTTTTAAACATAAATGAAATTGTATTTAAAGATGTCAAAAATTAAGTAGTCAATTATAAAAAATCGCTGCCCAAGGAATCACTACTTCCACATCCAGATTTTCTATCCAAGTCTCTCACAACGAAAAAATTTTGTATGTGGAAATAATTGTTTATGAAACTTTAATGATATAATATTTGAAATCCTTTAAAACCCATAAAACGATACCCACATCGGTAGTGGGGTGGGGGGGGGGGTGGATGAAGTAAAAAAATATTTTTTTGAGGTTTTTGGTTCTTGTACACAGTACACACACTAAATCACAATCTTTTCTCATCGCCTTTAATAATGAGGTGGGGGTGGTAATGAGGGTGGCTAATGCCAAAACATTTTTTGAGACCTTAGCTCTCTTGTATATACTAAATACCAATTTTATTGACTCTTACCTGCTTCATTTACCTATTTACCCCCATTTACCCCAATTTACCCCCCAACCCTTCAACGGAACAAGATGAAAATATAATCTAGTTCCAGATCCCATTAAAATACATACGTGTACTAAATTTCAAGTCAGTATCTTAAACGGTTCCAGAGTAAACATGCGCACAAAAAAGTTACAGACAGACAAAAAAATTTTTTCACTCAAACTTAAAATCTCGACGTTTTATGACATTCTAAGCCCATTTGAACAATAAAAATTTTTAAAATTTAGTTAGGTACACAGTTGTATAGTGACCCCCCCTTTGTTTCTGTTATTTCTGAAAGTAGTGTAAATCTGCAAGTATCACTGGCGCAGCTCTAGAACACCAAAAGAAAATACACATACAGGTGCAAATATGGCTGGGTATCGATTTGGTATCAAATTATTGGGGCTGAAAACTGCCAAATGTTTCCAAACTCCAATGAATAAACAACAAGCGCCTGAAAATTTATTAAAAATAATATTTTACAAATGACAAGTTGCGGTCAAAGTTGCGAATGCAGAAAAACCGGGCTGCAGCTCAGCCTGCACGGGGTGCATCGGGGAGGCACCTACTGGCCTAATTGATGAAGACGATGAACATGATTTTGATGAAAATATAATTATAATAGATATGTCATATGCACAAAAGAATCAAATATTTTAAAAGTTAAATTATTTTGTACTTAATTCATTTTTTTTTACTTTTTATGAATTTTATCTTTAAAATTTTCAGTTACCACTAATTTTTTTTTTAATTTTGTTATTTTTCTAATAAATATTGTAGTTTTTGAAGTCACAAAAATCCACCACTTTACTTTAGGTATATGTTTAAAAAGTCAGGTTCTTCGCATTTAATTTTCTGTTTCAATTTCATGGATTTTTTCGAATTTTCTGGGAAATAGCGGCAATTTTTTAATTGGTTTTAGTATTCAATAAGTACTAGATGACGTAAGCTTTTTTACGATCGTCGCCCTGCCTATTAATACGCATTTTGCACATTTAAATGTAACTTTGTATCGGATCGGATGTATTATGATATTATATGTATTATACAGAACTGTGTATATCGTATTTTATATCGACGTATCGAATATCATCATATAGTATTATATAATTATATATTGATTGTTGAGTTGAATATCACGTCAAATTATTATTATTGTTATTGTTACGTGTAAAATTATGATTTTTTGCGATGCCATCGATATTCTAACTGTGACATCTTTGGGCATTTTTAAATTGAAGTTATTCATTTCGCTTACTCGTTCTTGTTGCATTCTTTGATTGTGCTAACAAATTTCATAAATCCTTACTTGATATCCTGAACTTTAAAACTTTTTAAACTATTGAAACTTTTGTAACGTAAAACTTTTAATAGCGGCAATAGTTACCTAATTTATATCTACTTCTTTGTCCAGTAAGGTAGCTCACTAGCGGATTACATCAAAATTACATAACAAAAATTCTACCAATTTAAACTTGGTGATAGTCCGCTTACAAACAACATTACTCAAATCTTTCGGCAACCTATTTAGCACATCCTCTTTTCTCTATAGTCTATATAGACTGGCGGTACATGACCAGTCAGGTGCAACGTTTCTAAAATGCATGCCAATCATATATATGAATGAAATTACCATGAATATGCCAGAAACGCAAATTTTAGGCAGTCGTCGCGTGCAGAAGGCTGTGCAAATCGATTTTTTTTGTTTTATTTTTTGTTTTTTTTTTTTTTTAAATGGATGCCAATAGTGCCAAACGAAAAGCCTTGAAAAAAAATCCAAAATCAAATCATCCAAAATCAAGAACACCAAAAAAATTTACGTTTTAATGTGCGCATCAAAGGTTGTTTTGCGCGCGGAAACTGCATGCCAATGAATTTCCGCTGGATTCTTTTTCAAGGCTTTTCGTTTGGCACTATTGGCATCCATTTTAAAATGAAAAAAAAAACAAAAAAATCGATTTGCTCGCGACGACTGCCTAAAATTTGCGTTTCTGGCATATTCATGGTAATTTCATTCATATATATATACATGATTGGCTTACATTTTTAAAACGTTGCACCTGACTGGTCATGTATCGCCAGTCTAATACTATAAAATCTATTACACACAATTTCCAATATATCTCTTTTATCTTCTTCTTCTTCGTTTCTGTTTGTTACTTTTTGTTCGTTTCCTAAATTTTTCCCTACCTAATTATATTTTTTGTAAATATCAAAATCTTCTGAAACTTTAAATGTTTTAAATCATAAATTGTGCGGTCTGGCATAGACGCTCGCTCTTATAATTACTTGAAACGAGTTTTTTGGTCGTTAATTTTCCCGAGTGGTCATCATGTTTATCTCTGATATTTAATTATACACGTACCTTTTGCCCTTTTATTTCAATTATTTTAAGTTATCTTTTTATATGTTTAACTTTAATTAATATTCATGTTGAACCTTGTGACCAGGAGATATTTTATTATTTTTCAGTTCTTAGCTTTACCTGGCCTCACTTCGTCCAGTCCTTCAATTTCCACGGCTTCGTGGATGCCTGACTGGCTCCGAAGCGAATGTCCAGGGAGGGCCAAATGTTATATTATTTTAATTTTAAACAAACTAGTTTTTGATCTGGATTTGCGTATTGAGTAGCGAATATGCTAATTAACTGTCTATCGCGTTCTGCGTTCGAGCCCCAGCCCCGGTACTGAGAATGTTGTAGAACTCTCCAAAATCGTCCTAAGTTGAAGACAGAATCAAAATTCGACTTAGGCAAAAATTTCATTTAAGGATATTTTTAAGAGTCTGCAGAGGCACAGATCAGTCCATAAGGACCGTTTTGAGTTCTATAAGGCGCTAGAAATGACCAGGTGAAAATTTGAAGAAACACCGAATTTTCACTTAGGTAAATATGTTTTTGGTTCAAGATATGAGAGCAAAAGTATATAATGACAAAGATTTATGAATAATATACTTTTTCAAAGGTACCACAAATTGGACAAACACACAAATAATATTTTTAAAAAGTGTGTCGAAATTTGGCTTGAAAATTAATTTATCAAAAGTACGCCGAAATTTCACTTGCAGATAATTTTTCAAAACTGCGTCGAAATTTGACCTGAAAATTAATTTTTCAAAAGTACCCCAAAGCCAGTTTAAAAAGTACCACGAAAATATACTTTGAAATATTTTTCATTTTTATTCCTCCACCAAAGACATTGACCTTTGAGGTACGGTCATTGAATGCCCCGTTCTAAAGTATGAGCATAAAATTTTAGCGATGCATTGCATCTAAAAGGCAAAATAGAAGATTTTGACAAAGCCGGCGTAGTGCCGATAAGCAAAAATTGATAAAAATCAATGCACATGCACAAGGCCGGTTTCTCGCATAGAAAGAGTTTGGATTAACTCAGCGGCTCGCAATTTGGTCGAGCGCGTTGAGTGGTCCTTACAAAGCGATAGTAGGAAAGCCAATAGCGGGGCTTTCCAAATGACAAAATTATAGAGAAAAACGCCTTGTGCATAAAAAATTCAATTTTGCCTAAAAGTCGCTCGAAGGTGGGTTGCTGCCATATCGATAATATGGAACAACTGCATAGGGGCAAGTAAATTGTGGACTGATTGAACGCCATCAAACTTATGCAGTCATAAGTCCTCACGAATGTGTTTGAGTACGTGAACCACCACGATACAAGAACTTTAAAGCTAAGTAGTCTCTAGCGAAACTAAATTCATTTAGTAAAACTTTATAAGTTAAAATCAGTCAGTCGTAATTATGAAATTACAAATAGTCTCAGACTTCTCTAAAAAGCTTGCATTTTTATTCTGAGAAGGTATGCATGAATTTTTTCTGCCTAATCGATCGTTAGCGTAAGCGCTCTCGCTTATATGGTCTGAAAGCCATTGCCTTGATTGGGGAAGGCACGATTCTTATCTTGAGAATTTTGTGTAACCATTTCTGTTAAATAAACGGAATCTTTGAACTATTGTTTCTTAATTGATCTTGAGGCCTGTTGATGGTCTATAATCCCTGGAACTTTCGTATCGAAAACCGGATGTGTCGAGTTAACTCACATTAACACTTGACCTTCTGATTGCCTTACGGACGTTCGATAAGGATTCTTTTTATGCGTTTTTTGAGAAATTTCTAAGGTGTAGAGTCCATTATTAACAGATAAAAACGTGGATACCACGTACAAAATTAATTCCTCCGCAGAGAAATTCTTCGGTTGAGATTTTTTTATGTAAAAATCCAGAATTTCAAAAGGTACCTAAACCCCTAACGAGGGAATCCATGTCCAGAGAGACCGTCGTTACCGATCTGTGGTAGTGCAGCCTTGGTCCATTATTCGGTTATCGAAGTGCATCGTATCTCGAACCCGCCTGGGAGGTAGAAGAACGGGGTAGCACGCGACTGGCGCCCCCTGAGAAATAAATTGGTGTCGCGTCATTTTGACGCTCGGTAGTGCGTTCTTCTACAACAACACCGGTGGGAATAGATGTATGCCTGCGTTTTTCCAAATGTGTAACCCCCTTCCGTACAGCCTTACGGCTTTCGATTAGGAGGTTGTCTACTATATGCGGTGTGTGTTTATGTGTAGCAAAGAAAAAAATTGCAGTAACAAATGTATCTATAACAGAAAATCTCATTGATTGTAATGTTAAAATAATAGCATTTAAATCGCGATATTTTGTTGTAATCTACTGTCTATTAGAGCAATTATTACAGTTGTATTATCTACGAATCAATATATTATCATTCGATCATAACTGTCACTTTCATGCATATTGCATATTATATAAATGCGCATGATAGTAAGTTACATTTATCTTTTGTTTTATAAATTACGCTAAATGATAATATTGATAATCTTTGAATTAAGATCATAACATCATACGTAATATAAAATTTAAGTTTAAATAAATGAGTGCGTTATGAAAATGCTTGTTTAAATTAATGAAATGTATGAGTAAGCCGTTATAAATTCAGTATTTGCATGTTCTTTAGCATGGCGTCTTTTATAAAAGCTGCTTCCTCAGGAAAAATTGATTGGACTGAATTGAAGAATATACAGTATTATTTTACTGGTGTGTGATATTAATGACAGCAATCTATAGTTGTCACAGACATCTCTTACTCCCTTCTTATGGAGTGACATGAAGATTGAGGTTTTCCAGTCATCGGGACATATTATTGTCTTCCATATTGTTTAAAAAGTATCTCGTTGCATTGCATATATGTATTATGACGCAACAACATCTTCTTATGAGATATATTTTTAAGAGCATTACCGATATTTTTCGCGCAAAACATTAAAAATATATAGAAATATACAATACGAAGAAAAGAATTAGATGTAAATAGTAGACTCCTCGCGGGTTATTGAATTTTCCATATAGTTGTTGAATATTCTCTAGTCTAATTTTCGCAATGTTTTGAAAATAAGTAACTTTTTTGGATGTAATTGCTATATTTGCAATTTTAATTATCTCCCTTGATTGGTCAAGCACTTGTCAGTATATTATGCAGTACTTTTGTCTTTCTAGAATTTTATCAAGTTGCAGTACTCTTTATGTGAATATACACTTTTTCAAATGTTTCGTATTTACTGATCGATTTTTTTTAACTAATAAGTTCTTCCCCTAAAAAACATTAACTTACTTACCCAATTTCAATACAGTTGGACTTTTCTTTCTTAAGTTATCGTGCTTATAAGAAACGAAACGAACGGACAGGCAGGCAGACGAACGGACAGATGGGCGTTTTGAAAATTGTTCAGAATTCAGTACACTTACACAATAGTATGACATTTATTCTCTACGAGCGATGTCTATGGCATTGGAAAAATGCTGATCAAATGCAATAAATATACTCTTTATTTTCGTATTTGCGAATATTCCAGAAATAATATATGGTTTCATCTCATAAAATACTGAAATCAGTTGTATTATATTATATTATGTGCCACTGTATTTCAAAATGGACGTTCAGTTTTCGAAACCGCAACTCATACGAAAAACAGGCGAAAAGTTTTTTGTCTAAAATTTATATTTTACTTTTGCCTTTTACACATTTTTCGTATGAGGAAAGAGTATTTGTAAAATACCAACCTACTTTCTTAAATAAAATCTAACTGCTTTGCTTTTGTACATTACATTTTCTCATATGAGACAAGACTATCTTTAAAATATCTAGAGGGTGCCATTTTTCAAATATGGTGGCACTCCGATATACCAAGAATTTTAAACCCTAGGCGTATACCAACGCCAAGTCAACAGTAGTGAATTTGGTGCAAGTATATGCACCTACAACTGTTGCTGAAAAAGAGGATTTAAAAACGTTGTACGAAGATCTAGAAACGGAAAGTGATTTCAACGTTTCTGTTCCGTACTGGAAGATGATCACCTACGAGCTGATGTTAGCAAATTTGGCATAGGAGAACAAACCGAAAGGAGAGAAAGTCTAATTCAATTTTTGCCTAGACAATAGTTATACAATAGTGAATACTGCATTCCAACAACATCCACGGCGCCTTTACACTTGGCTATCACTTGGCGGTAGATTTCGGAACCAGATTGATTATATTATGATAGGAAATTGGTGGACATCTTCAATAAAGCTCCGTAAAACTTTACCTTTCGCTGACTGTGGCTAAGATCAACAGCTGCTCATGTGCACCGTTTGCATCTCATAACTGATGGTCCAGCTTTTCGAAATAAATTAGAGGAATATATAAGCGAAATCAACCTTAAATACGAATATCCAAGAATTCTCTAAAACATCACACAAACAGTAATGAAAACGAGACACGTAGAAATGTGAAACAACCTTGGATAACTGCCGAAACTGTAATTGAAGTAAAATCCAGGAAAAATTTGAAGGCTCAAGGTGACAACACTGTTAGAATCGGAAGAGTATAACAGACTGATGGGAAGAATTCAGGCTCTCTATCGAAGAGATAAGAATTCTTATTTGAAAAACGTCTGTAAAGGACTGGAGTTACATGCTGACCATAATAATATCAAAGATCTTTTCGAACAGCAAGAGTGATTTTACATAAATTTGAAACTAAAATGTTGTAAATTAAGGACCCCACTAGTACCCTAAAACTGATAGGGAACAGATCATTGAGGTACGGCACCAATACTGCGAAAAACTTTTTGAAAGAATAGAATAGAATATAATATTTATTTACCAATTTCTTAATACATATTTATGCATATTTGGCAAGTCAGGTATACATTAGAGTACATATATCATGAAGTATATAAGTTGACATACATATCAGGTAAAGATAACAATAACGTGGTGGATGAAGTAAAAAAATATTTTGAGGTTTTTGGTTCTTTTACACACACTAGATCACAATTTTTTTCATCCCCTTAAATAATAGGGTGGGGGTGGTAATGGGGGTAGCTAATGCCAAAACATTTCTTGAGACCTTAGCTTCCCTTGTATATACTAAATGCCAATTTTATGGACCCTTACCTGCTTGATTTACCTATTTACCCCCATTTAAAAATTTACCCTCCAACCATTCGGCGGAATAAGATGAAAATATAATCTAGTTCCAGATCCCGTTATAGTACATATGTGTACCAAATTTCAAGCCAATATCTTCAACGGTTTCAGAGTAATTGTGCGCACAAAACAGTTACAGACAGACCGACAGACCGACAGACCGACAGACCGACAGACAGACAGACAGACAGAAATTTTTTTCGTTCAAACTTAAAATCTCGACGTTTCGTGACATTCTAAGCCTATTTGAACAATACAAATTTTTGTGGTTACTATACTTCCACTGGATATGGAAGTAAATCATATATATATCTAATTGATTTATTTGAAAAATAAAAATTTTCAAACTTTTTTTTTTGTGGTTACTATACTTCCACTAGACTGTTAACCAAGGTTTTGCTCATATAAATGCCCTTACAACTTTCTCTGCTCTTTAGATTAAAAATGAGTCTTAATAATCTTTTCTGGGAGACAAAGCCTCGCTGCAGATGAGTCGATCTCCCCCAGGCTAATATGTTCAATGACAGATGTTAATATTCCAAAGCATAATATACACTTATGCGACCAGTCTCGGCAATTGTGTCTATTAACTTTAAGATTGCAAATTAAGCTTTATTAAGCAATTTACATATATAGTCAATGTGCGATTCCCCTGTCAAACTATTGTCAATTAACGTGCCTAAGAACTTGGTTGTTTTGGAGAAGGCTAGGTTATCACAGGTTAATAGTATCTGTATTTAAAATTTATAAAAATGGTTTTCTCGTAATTTAAAATTAGCTTGTTTCTCTGGAATTAAGAGTGTACATCATTAAGTGTCAATGGTTAAGTGAAAGAAATCGTCCTGAGGTAGATGGTGACTGGCAAGAGGGCTAGGGTACGAACCTTCAATACTTAAATCAGAAATAGAGACAGTTATATAAAAACTAAATACTGGCAAAGCAGCTGGAGTCGCTATCAAGGCCGAGACACTCAAGTTAGTTGGTAAAGATAAAATGAGAATCCTTCATAGACTATGCCGAGAAATATGGGAAACAGGAGTCTGGTCCGATGATTGGAGAACCTCAATCTTGCAACTACATAAAAAGGAAACGACAGTTGTCTGTGATGACAAATTGCTGGCACTAATATCGTACGCTAGTAAAATAATGCTGTATACTATTCAGTTCAGATTTCAGAATTATCTGTCGTGGCAAATAACTCTTGAGCAAGCAGACTTTCATAAGAGTCGCGATATGAGAGAACAAATACTCAATTTGCGACAACTTATCGAGGCAATAGAATATTACGTGTTTCGTAGACTATCGTAAGGCTTTTGATAATGTGGAATGTGGCAAACTGTGGATCGTGTTATTGGAGATGGGGACACCCAAACATCTATTTATTATCCGCCGTCTATATGAAGAAACCTCTGCTATGTTGAAAGTAGACAACACTAACTCCGATAGATGTGAAGTCGGCAAGGGCGCCAGGCAGGCCTGTGTTCTGTCGCCAGTCCTCTTTAACATTTATAGCGAACTTGTGATGCGGTATATGCTGAAGACTGGCATGGTGAAGTAGCTATAGGCGGAATCAAGATTTCTAACTTATGATTTGCAGATGATACCACCTTACCCAGGTAGCAAGTTATAATGACGTCAAAATTTGGTGATTCTGATCAAAAAGACGTCAGGGCACTAAAAATCGACTACAGAATGACGTCTTATAAATGACATTAAAATGACGTGCTACACATCACGTCATATTGTCGTCTTTTTTCGGTGTTAAATTTATTTATATTTTATCGGATTACAAACTTTAAAACTCGCTAATGGCATTTTGTTATCGTAAGCAGAGTGTAAAGTTTAAAAAAAAATAAAACGTGTCGTGAGGGATAAGTATTGACGTTTTTATTCGAGGATATAATGTTTTTAACATTATCCAAAATAATTTATATTCGAAAGAGTTTGCAAAGATTTGGCAGTTTCTTTGTTTAAATTATATTTCTATCTATTCTTTTAATAATAAGATTAGGTTAAAATGCATTAAAAAGCAAAATCTATCCGTTGCGTGTTCCAAAACTATAAAGTTTTTAGGTAAGTAGCCTCAGAAAGGTTGGTGGCCGAGTGATTAAAGCGTCGTCTTCCAAGTCATGAGGTCGGCGGTCCGGCCCCTGCTCATTCCGTTTTTTTTTTATTGCGAAAAAATTTTAGTTGTTTTTTTTTAAGGTAATAATTGCTTATTGGTTTTTTCAATTTTAGGTCTGTTTTAGACCATTAAATATTCTATTTATGTTGTAGATGACGATATTACACCTTTACCGTTTTTTCTCCAACACGCTTCCCAGGTTTGTATAAGTACCTCAACTTAAAACTTTAATTCTTAAAATAGTTGACTCCTGACTTCCCCTCCACCGCTCATCAAATTTGAGATAAGGAAAATTTTTTTTTCGGATTTCTCCCTTTCTGCTCTTCAATTTCGAGATCTGGGGAAAATATATTTTTTTTAACGAACCGCCACTAATACTAATTAATGTAATAATTACATTGTTCAGCAACTACTCGTACTTCTCAGGTGACACTGGTGACAGTTTAATTAAATTAAATAAGTTCTTCTTAATAATTATAAATAAATAAAAATACTAGTAACTCGAAGCGAGAACCTGAAAGATTTTCATATATTTTAAATAAGGCAAGATATTCAATTTCACATAATAAAGACTGCATTCACCACCATAAATACTGCTTTTAGCATCCGAAATAGCAGTCGCCAAGCTAGCTCAGTTGGTTGAAGCGTCAGTACTGTAATACGGACAACGGGCCACATGTAGGTTCGAACCCTACGGACCGCAATTGGTAAAGGTAAGTAAAAATGAATTTAATAACTTAATAAACATTATAATTTGCAGGCAACCCTTGTGAGAAAAAGTTGGAGTGATGGTAAACAATATTAGATATGTTAATGTAAATAAAATTACGGATGGCTAACAAACAAATTCATTAGGACAAAACTTATTTATGCATTAATTATTTTATTTTTATCAAGTAGGTTACTAACTAGTATGTAGTTTTATATATATATATATATATATATATATATATATATATATATATATATATATATATATATATATATGTTCCTATTACTAAAAACCTGTGGGGGTTTACCAAATATTACCTGAAAAAGACGTCATTCGTCTGAGACATTAGGAAGTCATTTTCACGTGCCTTTGCTACCTGGGTGGTGACTGCAAATATGAGATTCGGCGAAGAATACAGATGGCAAGGTCGGCAACTTGCCAGTTGAACAAAGTTTAACGTGACGTAAATATCACGAGAAGCACAAATATCAGACTTGCTAAAGCACTAGTTTTCGTCATCTTTTTCTACACCTCTGAAACATAGACCATTAGGAAAGCAGACAAACGGACATTTGTTACGAATTCCTTGGACAGGATATCGCACTAATACCTCGATTCTCCAAAAAATATGTCCCCAAAACCGATTCATCTCATTCTTTGGCCACATCAATCGAAGAGAGAGAGGACAATATAGAATTTTTGATAGTTCAGGGAAAACCAGATGACAAGAGGTGAAAAGCACGCCCTCCAAAACGTTGGGCTGTTGTCACCACAGAGCTGATGGCGTGGTGCCACCAGACGTGCTATGCAATAAGCGGAGGCCGACTTATAATTTTCATAAACCACAAAACGTTTGGCAAGACGCTGTGAATAAAAAGAGAGTATATCAATTTTAAGTTTTCTAGATTTTTTCAGAAACAGATCGTCTCTAGATTGAATTAAGAATGCTATGAAGTATTATTATAATTCAAACGTACCATATTTTAGAGTGTTTAGAATGTTGTCGAATCTCTTTTCCTGAAATTATTTTTTTGTCAAGAATCTATTCTCACTTGGCGCTATGCGGAAAAGCTGAGAAAGTGGTGCAGTTATCTTACTGTTACGTATTTCAATAAACAAGAACTATAGTTTATCAAATTATTTTATAAAGAAAAGCTAACAAACACATTCTTAATTTACTAGTCTACTGGGTAGATTGGAATTTTTAAACGACACTTATATAACATGGTTATTTAAGAGAAAAAAACGTGTAATATCGGCTAGAATAGAAATCTATTAGTTAACAAAAAATGAAGTGAATCAATAACTGCCAGAAAAGCTTTTACACTAACGTGCAATGGCATTATAGCGTTAATAGAAAATCCTACTTTTTATTAAACTCTATTCGTTTATTCTTTTTGTAGTAAGAAACCGCTCTCAAGAATCTTTTATTTTTGTAAGCCAGCAATATTCTGCCTTCAAGAAGCTTTTGATAATAGTTTAATATTTTCTCTCCGCAAGTGTTCTGGAAAAAAATCCTGCCTTTTCTTTGTAATCTGTTTAATTAGATAAACTAGCTCGAAAACGCGAGGTATTTTATTCTTAAACTGCCACATCATAAATTCTTTTTCATTGACATTAATTTTGTATTTTTTTATTTTTATTATCTGACTTTTAGTCAAGCACTTTCAATAATGATGGACATGTAACTGAATTTAAGACGATACCAGATACTGAGTCAGTTATAAGAAATAAAAAGTCCAACATTCCGCCTCTCGTAGGCTGGCTGCTTAAATGATCGAGTTCTAGCACCAATATTTCTTTGAGATCTAGTGTTATTTGGTGGTTGTGGTTTCAAGCATAAAGAACAAAGATCTTTGAATTTTTGAAATGACATATCGACACTTACGTGATCATCATATAAATATGTTTGAGGTTTCTATTATCCAAATGAAATATAACTATTAAATTAGCGTTGTCGCGAATTAACCTCTTTTCAATAGATGAATAGGTCTGACATAGATAAAGACAATCTGTATTCTTATGACGTTCAAAACAAAAGTAATCTCGCATAATATTTTGATTACAGAAGCCACATAATCGAAGATAATAATAGAATTGGGTTTAATCTCTTGAACTGGTAAAACATCTTCTCCATCATTAAACTCAAAATAACATATTTCTTTCATTGGTTTTAAGAACTTTCTCAAATATTCATATTTTGGTTGGTACAAGGACTTTGAATATAGGTAAACATTCTCAAATCGGAGTCCCTTGTGATGTAAAAGTAAAACTAGTGGAAGCATTATACTCTTCGTCGATTTACTGAGCTTTTTATAAAATGGTTACACATTCTATGGGATACTCTTCGCAGTTATATTGTAAATAATGTTAGTTTTTTTCACATTCTAGATTCTGTGATACCAATTTTGTTGTGAAAAAAAAATATATATGAAAAAAAAAATGAAAAAAAAATACCCTGTCAAGGATTCGAACACAAGACCTTTGGATTCCCAACAACAACAACAAGAACAACAATATTTTATTTAAAGTTTAAGTACAATATAAAAACTTTAGCCATTGGACCACCACATATCACTACAAAAATTGTATGTCTGTAGTATATATCATCCGAGTATTATATTTCAAAGAATTAGATATATTATTATAAAATATATATATTAGTAAAATGTATAAACAAAAAAAATATATAGAGAATAATATTTCGCAAGATTTCTATCTAAGGACAAGTGACAAAAATTAAGAAAATATATATTTTTTAATTTAAATAATTAATAATTTTTTTATTTACTGATTGATTTTTTTCAAAAACAATAGCTGATGCCAACTTACTTTCCAAATTTCAATACAATCGGACTTTTCTTTCTTAAATGGGCCTTTCCCGCTATTTTTTTTTATTGTGTTATTGGAAAGATCCTATCAAAATGTTACTAAAAATTAATTTTAATTTTTTTTCTGAACGCATAAAATACTACAGAAAATATTCAAATATTACCTAAATCAACATCAGATTTAAACGATAGCATTCGGGCGGCAATGTGACGTCATCATAACCATACCAATCAAATATGATTTTAAACCGCTGCCAGAATTAACTATAAAGGTGCATTCTCAAACCCAGTTCCCAAACAATCTCACTTGCGTTCTGTTTTCCATATCTTGCAATTTTATTGGTGCCTGAAGTACATTTATGAGGAACCACCAATAGAATCTCGTAAAGTAAAGTGCTAACGTTTAATTGAGAACGTCCGTTTATAATCCCGATTGACATTGCGTAAACGTAAATGTTGTGATTTCAATCTAAAGAGACAAATAAAGTATAAAATCAAGCCCACTAAAAGGAAGTTAGTAACAATATACACATACGTTAAAATGATCTTCACAACAGAAAAATCCAACAACACCAGGAACTTTTGCAACTTTCCACCACAATTTTCGAATTTTCAAATTTGTTGGGACGCGCAAAAATAACTTGGTAGTATTTTCACTAGTGATTGGACACACTAGTACAAAACAAACACTTGTAAGCGGCATTTTCTAATTATAAAATAAAATTACGTAAATATCGTATCAAACATAAACAATAGAAAGTGAGGTTATCGAATATGATTTGAGCATTTCAGTACAGCGTTGCCAGATGATACTGATATTATACCATATGTAAACCAAAACGATCAAAACTAGAGAATATAAACATGATATATGGATTTTAGACTCAGACAGTAAAAGGTTGACAGAATTTTGCTTTTATTTAGCATCAGGTTAACGAAGAGTACGTTGTAATGAAAAAAAAATGTACTATTCAAGGTAGACAGTTGATATCGGAAATATGATGTTCACATAAAAAGACATACACCTGGCAATAGACAACTCCCTTTAAAAATACGACTTTTTATTGGTCTAATCAGACTGACGTTGCAAGCTCGCGCCTTAGAACTCATGTTTCAAATTAAGTGAAATAAAACTGATTTTGTAAAGTAAATATTTGGTAGAACATACAAAATTGCAAGAAACTAAATTAATATAAAATTATATTACAGTTTATTATATGGTTTGGTCGTGGTGAAATAGTAAAATTCAGTCATGCGGGAAAGGCCCATTATCGTGCTTGCAAGAAACGCGACGAACGGACAGACGGACAGACGGATATTTTGAAAGTTGTTCAGAATTCGTTCACTAACATAATGATATGAAATGTTGTTCTCTACGAGCGATATTTACTGATTTAGAAACATGCCGATCAAATGCAATATACCTACTCTTCGTTTTTGCGAAAAGTATAATAAGAGAAAATAGACCAGGGCATATACTTTTCGCCAAGATATCGTTGGAACTACAGATACTTTGTTGGTTATTGAAAAATATCAAGAAGCGGAACAATTATTTACCACCTTGTTGAACTTCTTCTCATTCACAACGTTTTGCCGGATGTTTTGTAATTTATGCACTGTTCTCGTTAGCATCCGTTCGCTCCTATCAGCTTTTTTAACCATCGCATCAGCGTTTTGGAGGGCGTCTTCTTCACCTCCTGCCATCTGGTCTTTCCTGAAATATTAACCCATCTACATTCTTCTCTCTCAATTTTATGTGGCCAAAACATTGGAAAATTCGGGAGAATATGATGCTGAAGGAAAATCGATTTTTAGTGTAATGGTCTGTTCAGAGAATTCGTGGCAAACGTTTCCAGACCTGCCTCTCGAAAGCATCAATACGCCGTCTATTTGCCTCCCTATTGGTCCAAGTTTCAGAGGCATAGAGAAAACTGAGGAAAACTAGGGCGTTGGCATGTCTGATATTTGTGAATTTCGTGAAATATCTGTCAAGCTGTGTTCTGTTCAACTGGAAAATTACTATTCTTGCCATTTGTGTTCATCGCTGAGTCTCTTATTCACGTTTTCCAGAATTAGCCACAAAAAGTCCAAGGTATACCATCTTATTTACCACATCACAGTAACCTATCATTATCGCGTCTGGATGGTTATCACTTGCTTCTTTTACAATAAAAATTTTAGTTTTGTAATTTACACATAAACTATAATGAGTACTTATTGCCTGAAGCATGTCCAGCAGTTGTATGAGCTCATCCTTGCTTGCTACAACTAAGGAGTTTTCATCTGTAAACCTCAAGCACATTTGCCTTTATAGCAGGCGAATATTTTTCTGTTTATAAATAGATCCTAATTTGTTTTATACTTGAGTAAAATTTGATTCAAATCGGAAGCAAAATAAAAAAGTTATAAGGGTGTCTTCATTTTAAGTGAGTCACACTATAAATTTAAGGAAATGTATAGATTTCGACAAAATATTACGTTAGTAAATACGTCGAGTGTTGTAAATTAAATAAGAATTTGTGACTGTGATTTATTAGGAGACCACGGTAAACCGCTTTGATAGAAATATTCAAGGTACCTTTTATGTATTAATTATTTATTTTGGCTGGCGAATATCTCGTAAACTATAACACATAGGAAGAAAATGAATATAGACATTCTTGTTATGTTCAATTTTGTGCAGATTACCTTTTGCCGTACGACGCATCGTTTCCAAGTTATAAGTGAAGAATCGAAAAAAGGAACCTTTCCACCCCCTCCCCCCCTGAAGCGACGGGGACTTTTAGTATGTGTACTTCCTGACTACCCCCAACACATTCCTGAAGAAAGAAATTCTCCCCTCCTCCATGTTATCTACAACTCTTTCGTTGACTGAACTAGTACTAATTTAGAAACTCATTGATAGCGACGCAAAAAAAAAAAAACAGAAAAACGTCATTTGAATTTCACATTATATTTAAAGTCAGAATCAATTGACGTTCATAGCTTAAAGGAAAAAATATATTTTTTAAAATGTTATGTAGCAGTACTCAATTAAGAAAAGATTCAGAAATATTTAATTCACCTACCTACAGCTAATCGTGAAATGCTTTTTGTGGTCTCATGTTCTTTGGTTATGAAGTTATATGGTAATAAAGAAACTAACTGCACTGAAAAATTAAATGATTTTCGATTCGATTTTTTTAAAAATATGGAAAATATAGAATTGAGTGCTTTACGTCCCACCGAGGCAGCCACTCGTGAACATGCTTTCCTTACATACTATCAAGTTCAACAGAGGTTAGGTAACAATTTAGATCCACTTTATTGGAGATGGAGAAAATGTGACAACATTTTGGAACCAATATTGACGAAAAGTAATTTGATCCCAGATATTTTAATGAAACAATTTAATTGTACTTGTAAGACAGAGTGTGGTTGTCGAAAGTTGGGACTAAAATGTAATAATTTTTGTAAAATGTGTAAGGGTACAGACTACACAAACAGTGGGATTGATGTAATTTTCGATTCAGACATCGTTGGTGTTATAAGTGAAAATGACGCATCAGCTAATTCTTTAACATTATATGATACTGATGAAGAAACCGGAGTAATTGATGAATGTCCTATTGCTTCGCCTCCAAAAAAAGGACTAAATTACATTAAATTATATATTAAGATATACATGAAACGCGTGTACACTGTAATATGCATAAAATAAATAGTCTGTTTGTGAAATAGTATATTGTGTATTTAGGTGTGAAAGCAGTACATTCCCGGACGACGATGCAATTATTGTGTGCTTTCACACCGAAGTACACATACTATTTTTTATGAAATCACAATCAATATTCTTATAAATTAAGGAATTTGTATTAATGCATAACATTTCCTCATTACACTGCTTACTAATAAATGCAATTTTAATGTGAATTGGTTTGTCTGCGTGTATTTATTTACTGTCTAAAATATATATAAAAAACCGTACGGGAATGTTACTTTCCCGGCTTAGGCCGGGAAATAACACTCCCGTACGATTTTGTTGATCGTTGCTTGACAATGGATCTTTTCCGGTCTGTTTTCTGATAGTTTCTTAGCAACTTAGAAAATACTGGAATTGTGCATTTTTCGATCTGAAATCGCGCCGAAAATGTGGACATTGTCGATCGATTTCAGAAAAATGTATATTTGTTTATTTATTTTCCCATCATTTTAATACCTCAGTACTTGAACAGTTTTACTATTTTTTTCTGCTTAACATGTAAATTATATATAGTTCTGTAAATATATTTTATTTCAACTGTAAATTGGACATTTAAACATAATTTACATTATACCGATAATATATCGTGTTAATATTTATTATATTCACTTTCTTTAAATAAAAGTCAAAAAATAGAAAAGTAGCATTGTTATTTCGTCTGTAGCTGTACTTCTCTTCCGCATCTAACTGCCGTTATTATGTCACTTCTGTTTTCGCGGCACATTCAAATAATCGAAGTTTAAAATTTTTTAAAATATGTTGCGCTTAGAATTTACCTTCTAAATTAAACATATAACTAAATACCAATATCGATCAATGCTGATACTTGTAATTGTAAAGTAGTTTCTACAAATATGCAGTTGTAGTTTATCTTTTTCCCAATGAAGGGAACACTGGTCTAAAACTGATTTATGGTGATCTGGAAGCAACCATGCATTTGAATTATAGTTTCAAAAATATAAGATACGCTGTCAGATAGAAACGTGATTTAAATCGGAACGAAATTTAAAAATTATACAGCAGTGAGGACCATGGAAATATTTCAGATTATGCTAGAAAATTATGCATTTTTAGATTCCTCATAACCGGGACAAAATAGGTATATATTACAATATTGATTTTATTTATGATAATGGTATTGCTTATATACTATAACGTTAATTTATTTATCGTTATTGAATAGGGATAGTATTGACTAATAGTCCAGTTATGAATTTTTTATATACCGATGATGAGAAAAAACTTTAAAATAGTAATCAGAGTTTGCCTTCAGATTATATCCTTTTGTATTTTCCGGAAAGGAAAAACGAACGCTATGGCAGTTCTCAGAAAACAACTATATTTGAGAAAGAAGTTGGTATTTTTCGGCAGATTTTTGTCTTGTCTGTATGAGTTGAAACTGGGAATAAAAGGATATCACTAAAGATATCTGCTGCACAACAAGAGAATTGCGAAACAAACAAAGATTTCTATTTAGATAGTTTACCACCAACCGAAGATGCCTTTTACCAACATATTTTGAGGTAAATAAACATCTCCAAACGCGTATAGTGCATATATACTCAATATTTTGAGATATAGCTCGTTATCTAGGTGCCTGATTTCCGACATTTTTTCAAGATGGTGACTTACGCGCACGCAAGATAAAGTGGGAATTTGTGGATGCGATAGAGTTTTCCTTCGATGTATAGATAAATCTCAGTTATCACAAACTTTGAGCACTTTTCTTCATTTGCCTGCTTTATACATTTCTAGGCTATAAACCAAGAAAATTATAATGTGTGAAAAATTAATTTACCCACACGTTCACGAATCATTATGAATTTATTGAACATTGAATTGAAAGATAATCAAAATGCGATACAAAATAATTAAGATTACGTTTGCCAATTTTATAAGAGCTGATATAATTATTCACCGTTAATATATGAATCCCCTACATCCTGTTCTAAACTTGCTTCGCTTTTGCGACAAAACTTTCACTTCCTGATAAATTCTGTTCAATATTCATCACTCTAACACACATTCTTTTATTCTAAATTTAGGCCGCTTGTAGACATCTCACAGCGGATAAGGCAAAAAGTAATTTAAGTTTGCTGGAATCCCGCAGTATAACTTGTGTACAGAAACTACTTAATTGAAATAATCCTTAGATTTTGATCACTGAGGGGAAGTTTTCAGTAGGTCATTAGGTTTCACAATGTAAACACGTAGATTAGTGTTGCTCTTATATATAGAGATTCAGATATTTAATTAAAGTAATATACTAAATTAGTTGTACGGTTGGCTCGCTGTGAAACATGAATCAGTATTTTAAATGTATAGAAGAGGTGAAAAAGGCCAACAAAATAAGGAAAGAAAATATATAGAAAATTTTCTCTTAAGTGATTGAAAAATATTCTATTAAAACTATGCTATAAGCATTGGTGTGCAAATTAGGAGCTTCACAAATTACTTTACCCAATAGGTAACGTCTCAGAGTTCCATAAAACATCGCTTCAATTTTAATTCGCTAATCAGTAAAAAAATTATTTTTTTTTTAAATCGAACCGAACCGCTTTCAAAAAATGTTAAAAAAGTCTCCAAAAAGTAAGAAATAAAATTTCACTCAGTTTTACAAATATCTGTCTTTCTACCCATTAGTGGAAAGTAGCAAGAAGCTGTACCTTATTATCTAATATCAATTTGAAATCGGTGCAAAACGTATTTTTGAAATTAGATGATTCTGCATCGATTTCAAATTGTATCTTATCTATGTTAAGACCAATAAAGATGATATATTAGAACTGCTTAGAATATTTGAGATTCAAGTCATCGTTGAGAAACAGTCAAAGTAAAAAATAATAAAAAGTTTTGACTTTACCAAATTTCAAATATAACAATCAAGATAAGACAGTACCGTAAATCATCAGTGAGACTTCGTAGCCTACACATCTGCCGCATCGCATTCATCATGTTGGAAATTTTATTAATACAAGCAAGACAATTTACATTTGACCTGTCAACTGAGAAGTCAAAGTTACATCTCCGAGGACATTAATTTGCCTGCTTCACTAGAGTGGTTAACAGTATTGGTTCGAAATTTAACAGAAGTATTATTCAGTATACGTACAAGTGCTTTTAGTATATTGTATTTATTCCACTTATTATCGTGTACTTACATTATAGGCCTGTTTCAGGTATTTCAACGAGGAAAAGAATATACCGAGTGTCAATGAGATCACTTTCCGGCAGCCATTTATTTGTTTTTTAACGGATCGATGTATCACAACACATTTTGGAGAGTCAATTTCTATTGGGCACACTAGATTGAAAATTAAAATTGGCTGCAAACAATTTAAAATGGAGTAGTCATAAAATTAGTAGTCATGTAAAAAATTGTTTTTCTATGATATAATTAGTGTTATGTTCTTTACTTTCTTGTTTGATGTTCTTTTATACAATTTGATTAGTCATTACCTAGTTTTATATTGTAATAAATATCTATTTAATTGTTTATTTTATATTATACTACAAAACTAACTTGCCAAATGTACATTTATGTATATCAGTGGTGAATAAAATTATTATTATTATTATTATTATAAATTATTTCGAGGCATCTGCCTACCAAGCACGGCAAGGACAGACGTCTCCCTCAACCACGTGCAGTGGTGAATAACAATATCAACCGACTACATAAAAAATTACAATTTCTTAAAAGTTTGTGTTATAACTATTTGACTTGAAACTGAAGGAAACCATATATTCACTTAAAGAACCGCGCACAAAACAAATGGAAAGTGGGTCACAGTTGATTTGTCCTAATATTCAGTATGTTACAGTTCTCGATTTTCTGAACAAAAGTTCTTATGGGCCCAACTCGATCCTATGTCTAGCTCCCGAGATACAGCTCAAGAAATGTACAAGTATATCTTGTACAATTAAAAGAATTTCGAATTCTTAATTTTTTTCATACATTTTATATTGTGATACGTTCTAATAGCCTTTTATAATATTTTGTACTAAAAACATTTGTTGTTTTAATAAATATAGCGTAGAAAAAAGTTAAAAAGTTTGAAAAATGTTGACGAAGGAGCCGGGAAATTTATATAAAAATAACAAGTGAAAAAAATATTGGGTCAAATAGGCTAAAACATTTTTTACATAAAGTATGTGTCTTCCTGATCAAAAAACTTTAATTGAAAAACTTTCCGAAATTGATCCATTGACCTCTGATAGAAGAATTAGAAGAATTTATAGTTGTATCTTGGAAACTAGACATAGGATCGAGTTGGGCACGTGAGAACTTTTGTTCAGAAAGTCGAGAACTATAACATAGGTACTGAATTTTCAGACAAATCGACTGAGACCCAATTACCATTTGTTTTGTGCGGCGTTCTTTTGGTTTGCTTGTGGCTAACTTTAAAAGTTCCTAACAGTGATTTTATCATTCAGAGAACTAGGAATTTGATGACTGTTTTTACAACTTTATGTGAGTTGTATGAGGCTTTCCCACCTTTTTTCGAAAAAGTACTCAATAATGGCAAAGTACCAGCTACCACTATGTAAATATCCTTTTAAGGATTTTCATGTGCTAAGCGACTTTTTCTAACATTTTCCCCAATATTCCAAATGCACATTCCAGCATGGGAGTATATATTTCTAATAGCCACCCGGTGCGGTGCTCCTGTCCCATGGTCAAGCTGCCGAATGGACTTAATTTATTTTTATGGTAAAACCGTCCTTGACAATTTTTGACTTTTTTGTTTAAAAATTCGTTTTGGGGGTTACGCTCCTTTTGCACTTTCCTCGATTAAATACTTTGTACTTAACTTAGTCGAAAGTCGTCGCACTTTCGCCTTTTTTTACTTTTAGTGGCATGCGTCGTCGGATATGTTAAAAAATATTTTATGTCAGTGTTATGCGTAGTTCCCAAAAAAATCTGACATGTTACAAGGTGAGGAATTTTTATAAGTTAATTTATTGTCTGTCAACTTTGATTGATGGTTCTATAACACTTCTATAACACGGTAAAAATTTGATACCTCTTTTGAGTTAGAGCAAGTTAAACCAAAACAAAATCATTTTATTTATCCAATAGAAACCGAGAACGAAATGATTCGCGAATAATTTCTTCTTCGACTATTGAATAATTCATTAATTATCGATTATCGCTTATCGAAGTTTTTGAGCAAGTAATGGGGCTCACTACTCACGGTCGTAGGTAATAATTCATTACTCAATGGGCTAGGGCCAATCACAAGAGTTCATATTCAGTACTCAAAAGTTTATGTGAAGCAATCACATAAGGCGATTTAAAGTTCAAAACATTGCGTATGTCATAACTCAATTCAAACGGTCATGCACGTATATATTTCTTTAAATTATAAAATTACTATTAGGTTTTTTACTAATATGCAACAATTTGTTTGATATGAAAAATGCAACTAGTTTTATTGATAATAAGTAGGTCATCGATTTCGCCGAAAATAAAAAAAATCACTTTTCGTATACTCCTGTTGGCTCGAATTTTCAATTTCGCCGGTGCCATTTACGATGTGCTTCAAATTCAATTCTCCCTCTTTCCATAATGACGTCGTATGGCACTCATGTATTAAAAAATATCTGAACGTTTAAAAATTCCGTGTTTCGCCTTCTTTGCGGTTTGCGAAACCGGGCACCTTAACACATTTTTTTTGTCGAACATCTGGAAAAATATCACTCCTAGCACAAAAATAAAAAATCTCAAAGGAAAAGCTCATAACCTGAGGAACAATTTGCTTTTAAAATATCCTTATTTTTTGTTTCCGGAGACATGAAGATTTAAGAATGGCGCTGAATGTAGGTCAATCAGCAGTTTCCCGTCGCAGCCAGCGACATCTCTCTTCGACCCTTATTGCTCATATATCCGTTTATAAACCGGTTCAACTGCCTGGAACACCCGAATGTACAAAATGCATGTAAACACCTTGTAATGTGCGTAGCAGGTTATAGGTAAGTAGTTCCTTGGATTGAATAAATCTCCGTTCTTGGGGATCAGCGCTTCAACCACCCAAGTAGGAATTTGCTGCTCCCCATTTAGCCAGGCATTAAATATTCTGGCCAAATAGTGGTGGGGACTCGATAACTTTTTCCACCAAAAGTTATTTATCCCATCGGGACCTGGAGCAGCAAAGTTCTTAGAGCCATCGAGAGCTCTTCGAACTTCTTCTGGGGTTATTGGTTGGCACACTTCCTGTGGTTGCTGAAACCTTTGACAAAAGGTTTCAAAGTGTGCAAAGGCTGGAGAATCTCGGTTAAGTGGAAGCTTCTCCTTGCAAAACGTTTTCCCGAAATTTTTCATCTGATTTGCAGTCGGCGGATTCTCTGCAACACGTGGTGGCGGTTCGAAAAGGCGCAAGGGCTTTTGGCGGAAGAATTTATTTTCCGCCAGCTCCCTAGCCCGCCTTACTAGTAATTTTTTACAGCGATGATAAAATTACCGATATGAAAAATGCAATTAGTTTTATTGATAATAAGTAGGTCATCGATTTCGCCGAAAATAAAAAAAATTTCACTTTTCGTACGCTCCTGTTGGCTCAAATTTTCGACTTCGCCGGTGCGATTCACGATGTGCATCAAATTCAATTCTCTCTCTTTCCATAATGACGTGACATGGTCCTTCAACCCATGTATTAAGAAATATCTGAATGTTTAAAGATTTCGTGTTTCGCCTTCTTTGCGGTTTGCGAAAATGAGCACCTCAACACAGTTTTTGTCGAATACCTCGAAAAGTATCACTCTTACCACAAAAATAAAAAATCTCAAAGAAAAAGCTCATAAACCGAGAAACAAATTGGTATTTTTAAAATATCCGTATTTTTTTGTTTTCGGAGATATGGAGGTTTAAGAATGGCGCCGAATGCACGTAAGTCACAACACTACTTTAAAAGTTAAATATCTCAGAAACTATGGCACTTGCGCCAACATTTTTAAGAAACCAAATTAAAGAATATGAATTAAGCTAAAAGTCTTTTTTTTAAGTCGTTGGTGGTTGGGGGTGTTGGCGTATTGTATAGTAGTAGGGGGAGCTTAGGGTGCAGTTTGTTCAAAGGAAATATTATTTTCAATTTCGGAAACATCTAAACGTGTGTAAACTAGTTCTTTAATAACACAGCCACACAAAAAAAGTGGTCTGGCCTGCGGACCAGACCAGTCTATTCTTATGTATTTGGACCCGGTGAAACCGAATCCAAAGTCAAAATTGTCAGATTGCTTCTTTTTTTTACCTCTAACCCCAAAAAATACCCGCCCCCCCCCCCCAAAAAAAAAGTTTTCTGGCCTGCGGACCATACTAGTGTATCCTTATGTATTTTCGCCCTCTGAAATCGAAGTCGAATTGTCAGATTCGCTCGTTTTTCACTCCTAACCCCAAAAAACCGAATCCGAAGTCGGAATTGTCAGATTGGTTCGTTTTTCACTCCTAACCCCCCAAAGAACACCCACTTCAAAAATGGTCTGTCCGAAGAACCATACCAGTGGCAGTGTATCCTTATGCATTTGATAATGATACACTGGTCTGGTCCACTTTTTTTTGTCTTGTGGGGTTGGGGGTGAAAAACGAGCGAATCTGACAATTCTGACTTCGGATTCGGTTTCAGAGGATCCAAATACATATGGATACACTGGTCTAGTCCGCAGGCCAGTCCACTTTTATTTTGTGTGGCTGTGTAATTTAAGGGGGATACATGGAGGAAGGGGGAGATTGGGGAAGTTCCGTTTGTGGTGGAATGGATTAAATATTGCATAATATATGATAAAAAAAATTGTTTCGAAATTTTTTGACCAAAAATAAAAAGGGGGCCGAAAACCGGCCTTATAGGCCCTCCTCCTTTTATATATAGTTAAATGCCATGCTTTAATAATGGAATTAGGAACTATTTTTATTGACAAACTACGATATTTAAGTACAACAGAAATTTACAATAAAAAAAAAAATATATATATATATATATATATATATATATATATATATATATATATATATATATATATATATATATATATATATATATATATATATATATATATACTGTCGCAATATTCTCTCCAAACAATATAATAAATTGGAACATTTCACTTCAAACAATAAAATTAGTAATCTATATCAAATAAAACACAGAAACGCCACTGATGGTGATTACTTTATGCACGAGTGTTTGTGAGATGCAGAGGCACTCCAATCACATACTGAAGGCAGGTTTGTGTCGTTAAAATAAAGCACTGCAGTTGAATTTAGTAGTAAGTGTTTGAATTGTAAATAAATTTATTATTATATCTTGCAGTAAGAAAATAGTGCATACCTGTACATTGGAAGACTTTATTTGCAATTAACACCAAAACAAGATGTCGATAAGGTACAACGATGCTTAAATAAACTTTTGCACAAAGCCAAATGGTGGCAAACCAACAGGAACTCTTGACACACATGAGAGGGTGGTTTGAACCTAAAAATAATAAAAATTTATCAATAAATAAAAAGTGTAATCATAAATTTAACAATAAACAATTAAAATGGTGACAATTTGTAAGCTTAAACAAGCACAAACTTATAACAAAAGGACTACATAAGCAGGGTAGAAAATAACAAAAAGTTTAAACGGCAGGTTACGCTTGAAACCAAACTTCACAAGTATTTCATAAAAAGACTTATCGTAATAGGATAAAATGTGTCAAAACAGAAACAATATGGTTTATACTTACTCTACGACGTAAGTTTCCTTAAATTAAACTTCAAATGGGGCCCACAGTGAGAAAATCACATGGCTGTCAGATGAACTTTCCTTAAAATTGTGTAGAATAGTTATAAAAAGGCTTTTTCTTAGAGTATTTCACTTTGTTGTTATAGAGTTTTGCTAGGTCCATAGATTTAGTGTAGTTTTGTCCAACACATCATGTAGTATTTTGTAGGGGGTGACAAGTTTCTCCTCAAACGACATGCTAAAATGCATAGTTCAGTATTAGTAAAAATAATAGAGTAAGGTGCTGAAATTGTGTTTATAAATGTTAAATGTACTTTAAACTATAAGCACGAATATGGTTTGGTAGCTAAAATTAAGTATTAAGGGTAGAATTTGTTAAAATATGTCCGAGTTCACATAACCATGAAAAATTGCAAATGAGGCATAAATCAATATGTATTGCATATCAGAATACTCAGAAAAGCATGAGAAATAAAACTCAAGTAGTAAAATAAACATTTAATAAAACACAAAGCTAGAAAAAGTAAATTCATAAATTAATTTTTTTTTCCATTTAAAATCAAGTCGTAAAATTCTGTCAAATACATCATTTTGGCCCAATGGAAAGCCAGAATTTATAATTCAGTCATTATTCAAGAACGAAACTAACCGCACGCAAAATTTTAGCGGAAGATATAACCTAAAAATAATTAAAAGAAAAAAATTGAAATATTGAAGTCAAGTTAATGTATTAAGTTTCAAATCAAAGTAAGAATATTGTAATGACTCAAATATAGTTTCCTTGGTTATATGAAAACGAGAATTAAGAAAATAAATCTCAAATTTAGTAAAATTGTAAATTGTAAACAAGGGCAGTTTCCCTATATGTAAAAGTGTCATCGAAAAGATATTTTGGTACTCACCTCGGCACAAATTTAAGTGCAACGAAATAGTGCATCGTTTTAGTAATAATCCAGTATCCAGAGAAGTTTTGTTATCATCCATATCACGGTCAGTAAACTATACGGTTGCATCATCCAGCAGCTTTTAGACGAAGGAGCGCGCGGGAGGGGTAACCGAAAATGACGTAGCCTCTAGACCCAGCCAGGGCCGGCACTAGACATTTTGCTACTCACTCAATTAATAAACACTGATATAAACGAATAGTATACACTGGGACGACAGCAAACTAGTTTATTACACCAGACAGTTACAGTGCGATGTGAGATAAACAATATAAAAATAAACACACTGTCGTTGTAGTATGCCAGACAAATTGAAAACACGACACGCGGCAACTAGTGCCGGCTCTGGATTTACCTAGACTTTGACCTTGATCTGAATAATTAAACAAATAAAGCGTGCAAGAGAGACATATATCCGATTCCAATGCAAAAGATAGAGACAAAGAGATCGGTGGCTACATGACGTAGGCGCTAGACCGAAGTTCCCCCCCTGCGCGCTCCTCCGTCCAGAAGCTACTGGATGAGGTAACCGTTATAGTTTAATAACCGTGCATCCATATCACCTCAGCTGTACTGTCGATTGTCAACACTACAGGCAAGTTAGCAACGACAACCAGAAGCGGATTTCTCTCCACATCTTGGTGTTTGCGGTCGCGCGGTAGCTACCGATCGGATGTAAGGTAAAAAGTTTCAATAGTAAATAAGAATAAAACCACATCAGAGTTTTCTTTTTCTTTTTGTAAATCAAATTCATATGAGATCTTTAAACAAATATATGTTTTATCGGCGCCCAACATTCATTTAAACTTAAGAATTTGTGTAATTTATCATTGTTAAATTTCTTAAAAAAACAACCATATTCCAGTCAATCAAATAAAACCAAATCGATTTATCAACTACAGTGTTTTATTGATCGTTTATTTCCTGATTTGTATTTGAACCTACTTCAACCCTGAGAGGAATGAGTTTGCGGACAGCAGACACTCATGCAAAACAAATAAAAAATTATTGATTTCCTCACTTTCGAGGGAAAACATAATAAATATATGTCAGCCTGAACGTGGGGCGAATATAAGATTACTGTTTTTTTAACAATCAGGAAAACGATCAATTTAAAATATTTTGCAAATTTTGAAAGTTCCAAATATTATATAAAAGGTTTAATAAGAAATTCATTAAAAAGCTTGATATTTCTGGCAATAGTTGTGAGAAATTCACATAAACACACATGAAATTAAGGTCAGGTAAGAAAGCCAATATGTCAGGTCAAGAGCAAGAAGCTGGTTCATCTACACAGCAAGAAGAACAAATTGGGGACACAGAACAAGTTGGGGCCACACAACAAGACCCTAACATGTTACAAAAATTAATGGACATGGTAGCAGGCATGAATGTACAAATGCAACAAAATTTGGGACAAATTAACGAACAAATGCAACAAAATAGAGAGGAGGTAGCACAGAATATGGGACAAATAAACGAACAAATGCAACAAAACAGAGAGCAAATGGTACAGAACATTGGGGAAAGAATTAACACGCTTGAGGAAAATTTAAACAAGAGAATGGATGAAAAATTAAGAAAAATAGAAGAGACCACGACAGAATTAAGAAGTCAAGTAGAAAGCTGGGAAAACAGATGGGAAAGAATTGGAGAAACTATTAGTTATGAGGTAAACGATAAGGTAAGCGAGGTAAGGTCAGAATTAAGGGCAGATATTTCAAGACAGGTAGAAAATAGGGTAGATGATTCGGTAGTTGAATTGGAAAATAAAATCAAAAAGCAAGGGGAAAATTTGGCGAATAAAATAAAAGAACAGGAGAGTTTAGTTTTACAGCATACGCGGCTATTAAGAGAGGGAACACAAACACAAACATAAACACATACACCCACATACACAAACATTTGCAATAAAACAACATTCTTTTTCTACGGGGATAATCGTATCCATCCCAAAGTATTTATTATAAGACTCAGACAACACATGAACACGTTACCAAGGGGAGCAAATTTAAAATCCAACATACAGACCATGTTAAAGGGAGAAAGCGAGTATTGGTATTCCATGATTGAAGGTAGATTTCAGAGTATAGATGAATTTGAAGAGCTATTAATGAAACAATATTGGAGTGATTTTACCCAGCAAAAGGTCAGGCAGAATTTGTTTAGTGGGAAGTATAATGAAAGACAAGGATTATCAAGGGAAAATTATGTTTTAAGAAAGATTTATAACGTGATCCATTTAGAACCGAAATTTACGGAGGGTGAAATTGTTAAATATATTGCGAGACATTTTTCTTCAATCATTCAAAATGTAATAATCACACAAAGAATTAACACTTTAGATAACTTAATTGAGTATTTGAGGGAAATAGACGATAATAATCAGAATGTCTACCAGAATCTAAGTACAAACAATAATCAAAATAATAGGTATGATAATGGGAACAGATATAACAGAGGGGGTGAAGCTTACCAAAGTAAAAGCTATAATGATCAAGGGGGAAATCAAAATAGGTATAATTTTAATAGTCAAGGGGCAAATCAAAATAGGTCAAATTTCAACAATCAAGGGGGGTATCAAAACAGGAATTATCAAGAGAGGTATAACGGCAATAATTATGGTAGATATGAGGGAAACACTAATAGATATGACAATAATCAAAGACGAGGTTATAATGAAAATCAAATTTACAGGGAACAAGGTAACAACGTAAATAGCAGGGAAAACAATAATCAACAAATGCCAAGGAGACAGGTACAGTGGGAAGATAGGAGACCAAATTATGATGAGTCAAAAGGGGGAAGTCGAACATATGCACAAGTGGCAAACACTAACATTCAAAGGGGGGGTACAATAGTTGAAAACGCGCAGAAAGATGTAAATAGAATAGAGACTGTTGCGCAAATTAATACCAGGTCACAGGACCAGGATTTTTAGATAGGAAGTTTTTAAACATGCATAATTATGAACACCCGCGAGAGTACATCGGAACTGATACCGAAAATGAAATAAAAAATATTAAGGTTAGTCAATTGCCTATAGTAAACATTAAAATAAATAATATCATGTTAAAAACGTTAGTTGACACAGGGTCTGAAATAAGTTTAATTGATGAAAAGGTATTTAATAAACATTTTAATAATAACATAAATAACTGTATAAACATAGCAAAAATCAAATTGGTAAGTTTAAATGGGAAAAAGTTCATGGAATCAAATAAAGTTTTGAGCACTACTTTCAAGTTTCAAAATCAAGAATTTAAGGGGGATTTTATTATTGTGACGAACATGAATTATGATATTGTTTTAGGAGAGGACGTTTTATCGGAGATCAGGGCTAAAATAGACTTGGGGGAGAAAATATTGTTAATAGAGGGTGAAAGAATACCCATCTTTAATATGAATGAATTAATGGGCAAAGATCCCAATGTAAATGCGGTAATGGGCATAGATCCCAAATTAAATGTGGTAATGGGCAAAGATCCCAAATTAAATGCGGTAATGGGCAATGATCCCGATTTAAATATAGGCGAAAAGGCAAATGAATTAATAAATAATTGCGGTAAGCATATAGTGGAAGGCACCACATATGTAGTTAATACGAGTTTTGTAAAGTCCGAAGAACTCCTGATAAACTGTCTCTCCAAATATGATAATATAGTACAAAAACTGTTACAAAAATATATTTCACTAATCAATTGTGAGCCAAGGGTAGCTCAAGGGTATGTACACAAGTTAGAAGTAGATGAAAATAAACCTTTTAAAAGTAAAACTTATCCCTTTCCATTTAAACATCGTAGTCAAGTACAAGATGAAATTTCAAATATGATAAAATCGAACATAATTGGAAGTGCTAGAACAAATTATATAAAATTACTAGATATTAATAAAGAAAAAGATAAATTGACTAAATCAAAAATATATACTAAAAAGGTAATATTTAAAAAATCACAAGATGAGGTATCAGAGAAGATCCACAATTTGATGTCCAAAGGGGAAGGAGACGAATCAGTTCCTGAAACAAAAAAGAAAATATTTTCAAAAGGGTATAGAATAAATGTTAAAGCCGTAATGGGAAATAAAATCATTATTATTAGTTTTGTAATAGTAGGTAAATTTAATATTGTTAGACTTTTAATTGAAAGAAAAAACACTGACACATTGCGAAATATTTATGACAATTCAATAAAGGGGAAATTCCACGTAGGATTGCTCTACCCATATGACCCTGGTTAAATGAGTCATATCAAGTACGTAAAAGCACGTGTGTCTGTTTGGTTCGAATATCGCAACTTTTGACAGAACTAATAAATTTTTCACACGTGTCAAAATTTATTATTTAAGGGGGAAATGTCGCAATATTCTCTCCAAACAATATAATAAATTGGAACATTTCACTTCAAACAATAAAATTAGTAATCTATATCAAATAAAACACAGAAACGCCACTGATGGTGATTACTTTATGCACGAGTGTTTGTGAGATGCAGAGGCACTCCAATCACATGCTGAAGGCAGGTTTGTGTCGTTAAAATAAAGCACTGCAGTTGAATTTAGTAGTAAGTGTTTGAATTGTAAATAAATTTTTATTATATCTAGCAGTAAGAAAATAGTGCATACCTGTACATTGGAAGACTTTATTTGCAATTAACACCAAAACAAGATATCGATAAGGTACAACGATGCTTAAATAAACTTTTGCACAAAGCCAAATGGTGGCAAACCAACAGGAACTCTTGACACACATGAGAGGGTGGTTTGAACCTAAAAATAATAAAAATTTATCAATAAATAAAAAGTGTAATCATAAATTTAACAATAAACAATTAAAATGGTGACAATTTGTAAGCTTAAACAAGCACAAACTTATAACAAAAGGACTACATAAGCAGGGTAGAAAATAACAAAAAGTTTAAACGGCAGGTTACGCTTGAAACCAAACTTCACAAGTATTTCATAAAAAGACTTATCGTAATAGGATAAAATGTGTCAAAACAGAAACAATATGGTTTATACTTACTCTACGACGTAAGTTTCCTTAAATTAAACTTCAAATGGGGCCCACAGTGAGAAAATCACATGGCTGTCAGATGAACTTTTCTTAAAATTGTGTAGAATAGTTATAAAAAGGCTTTTTCTTAGAGTATTTCACTTTGTTGTTATAGAGTTTTGCTAGGTCCATAGATTTAGTGTAGTTTTGTCCAACACATCATGTAGTATTTTGTAGGGGGTGACAAGTTTCTCCTCGAACGACATGCTAAAATGCATAGTTCAGTATTAGTAAAAATAATAGAGTAAGGTGTTGAAATTGTGTTTATAAATGTTAAATGTACTTTAAACTATAAGCACGAATATGGTTTGGTAGCTAAAATTAGGTATTAAGTTAAAATATGTCCGAGTTCACATAACCATGAAAAATTGCAAATGAGGCATAAATCAATATGTATTGCATATCAGAATACTCAGAAAAGCATGAGAAATAAAACTCAAGTAGTAAAATAAACATTTAATAAAACACAAAGCTAGAAAAAGTAAATTCATAAATTAATTTTTTTCCATTAAAAATCAAGTCGTAAAATTCTGTCAAATACATCATTTTGGCCCAATAGAAAGCCAGAATTTATAATTCAGTCATTATTCAAGAACGAAACTAACCGCACGCAAAATTTTAGCGGAAGACATAACCTAAAAATAATTAAAAGAAAAAAATTGAAATATTGAAGTCAAGTTAATGTATTAAGTTTCAAATCAAAGTAAGAATATTGTAATGACTCAAATATAGTTTCCTTGGTTATATGAAAACGAGAATTAAGAAAATAAATCTCAAATTTAGTAAAATTGTAAATTGTAAACAAGGGCAGTTTCCCTATATGTAAAAGTGTCATCGAAAAGATATTTTGGTACTCACCTCGGCACAAATTTAAGTGCAACGAAATAGTGCATCGTTTTAGTAATAATCCAGTATCCAGAGAAGTTTTGTTATCAACAAAACAAGAACGAAACAGAAGGATCATCCATATCACCTCAGCTGTACTGTCGATTGTCAACACTACAGGCAAGTTAGCAACGACAACCAGAAGCGGATTTCTCTCCACATCTTGGTGTTTGCAGTCGCGCGGTAGCTGCCGATCGGATGTAAGGTAAAAAGTTTCAATAGTAAATAAGAATAAAACCACATCAGAGTTTTCTTTTTCTTTTTGTAAATCAAATTCATATGAGATCTTTAAACAAATATATGTTTTATCGGCGCCCAACATTCATTTAAACTTAAGAATTTGTGTAATTTATCATTGTTAAATTTCTTAAAAAAACAACCATATTCCAGCCAATCAAATAAAACCAAATCGATTTATCAACTACAGTGTTTTATTGATCGTTTATTTGCTGATTTGTATTTGAACCTACTTCAACCCTGAGAGGAGTGAGTTTGCGGACAGCAGACACTCATGCAAAACAAATAAAAAATTATTGATTTCCTCACTTTCGAGGGAAAACATAATAATAATATATATATATATATATATATATATATATATATATATATATATATATATATATATATATATATATATGAAATGTTGGTGTGCTTCCGGGTATTTTCCTACGTAGTTGGTATGTTCCTGCTGGAGCCATTGTTGTCTAAACGACGTTTCGGCGGAATCCCATCTGCCATCTTCAGGTTCTTGCTGAAAGCTGCCTACTACTGCTCCTCGTTGCTCGAACTGGTCTATATATACATACATATATAGTTGCATTCGTTGGAGCAATACCAAGTATCTAAAATTGTTTTAAAGATTATACCATGTTTGGTTTTTTAAATAGTTATGATACACCGAAAATGAATGCATTTCCCTCTCACTCCGCAAAATCCTATCCTTAATAAAAGTCTATCAATCAATTTAAAAATGATACAATTTTCAGAGTAGAATCTTCTCTTCTCATAAAGCTGTAATTAAAGTAGATTCCTTGTAGAAATAACCAATTATAAATAACCTTTATCAGTGAAACTGATGAATGTCAAAGTTGCTAGGGCAAAAATGAGACTTTACTTCTTTCATGTCCATTTTCTCATTATAATTCGATTTGTGTGTGTGTCGAACAAGTAAAGTTCCATAAAACTGAACTTATTATAGCCTTTTTTTTCTTAAACAAACTGAGAACTAGCAGAACTTTATATATCTAATACTTTTGAATATACCGAGCTCTGTGGCTTAACCATTTCATTTTTAGTCATGTAATATTTTATTTAGTTCATAAATGTCTTTTAATTAACATCTCCGATTTCTGTGTTATTTTTTTACACTTTTTTTAGTACAGAGAAGATCCCATTCTGTTTATATTCATGATTCTTTGTACTATTATTTTTTGCATATATGTTAGTACAGTGGAGATTCCGTTGTGTTTATATTCATGATTTTCTGTGCTATTTTTGTTTGCTTTATTTTAGCAGAATGGAGACCCCGTCGCGCTTATGTTATGAATTTACAAGTTTTGTCTACATAAAAGCGTCGTGAATATGATTTTACTCTCTGCCCCAAAAATAGAGACATGGGAGATGGAGGCAGCTAATTACCACATTTCCTCATTTCCGTAAACACAACGTGACGCCACCCTTGAATTATACATCTACGAACCAGATTTATTACATCAGGGTTAGTTGGTAGCTAAATAACACTCAATAATTCTCGTATATCAACCGTAAGATAGAGCAATTTAAACGTATGAAACTGGAAAATAGTGTATAAGGGATGTTTCTAAATTGCTATCGAGAAATTCTCCACCTACTAATTTTACATGAAAAAAATAAGACAAAATTTCATGCAATCATATGTGGAAGCTTTGACCCCACGAAAAGGAGGAAGAAAATATAGTTTTTATTCGTTATCTCCAGAGAAATAAGATTTAATTCACTTTCCTTAATTGCCAATTTTTTTTTATTAACTATTGCACAACCCGTATTACGTGAAATGTAGACCGAGATGCGCCCAGCGTGCTAAAACCAAGGCGCCTCGGTAAAACTAGCTTTCCTGCTTATATTTTGTAAGGAAGACGTATTAAACATATTTTATCATAATGAATCCATCTATTAACAAAATGAAAATTGGCAATTTACATCTTTGTTGACCTCACAAAGGCTTTCGATGCAGTTAGCCACATCCAGCTCCTGAATTATTGGATAATATCGGCCGTACAAATTAATGCAAAGTTATTTGACTAATAGATAAAAATATACATGTATAGCAAACACATTAAGCGATATAAAAATCGTAGAATATGGAGTACCACAAGGTACCGTTTTAGGACATAATATTGTTTATTATATATTTAAATTATTTGTTAATGCTAGAAACAGAGGGAGGTTTAATTAATTTTGCGGATGGTCCAGTCATATTTTACAATGATAATGATTGGATAACATTAAAATAAAAATTGAACGCGACTTACCTTTGATATTTGAGTGGCTTAACACCAGACTATTGGCCATCCATTATAGCAAGACTTATTATATGCCTTTTACGTCATATGCAAAATATCTACAATAATTTAGAATTAAAAAAAAAACAATGAGAGACCAAAACTTTGTAATATACTTCCCATATTATTAAAAGAAATAAATTCTATAAAACACTATAAAAAGAACCTCAAAACATGGATATGTAACCAGCCTCGTCTAAAAATCCATTAATTTATAGACAATAAATTATAAATCATTTCCCAAGTTAAAAATTTTTAGTAAGTCATGGAAAGAAATAGTAGTTTGGGATACCTTTTTACAATGTTTTAACCATGCTTATGAGTGTTAATATAGTATAATAAAATATTATTTATGCTTAGTACTACTTAACTTACCTTTTTCCTTCTTATTGTATATTTTGTGTATATTAATTTTATAACGCTATGCATGTTTAAAATTTTGCATAGCGCAAGTGTTTTAATGCAAATCTTTGACTTATTTATGATATTGTGTTGGATAAAATTGAACATACAAAATTACAAATGACATATATTTTTCTGTGTAATACACCACTTAAATGTCCATATTTTAAAATGATTTATGCCTCCCAACAACCACCCGTCTTCTAGGATCTACGTATTTATTTTCAAATAATTTATTATTACCTATTGTATACATTTTTGTAAATTGTTTACAAAGAAAATAAATATTATTATGATTATTACTATTATTTGATGTATTCAACTGGATAAACTAGAACTGAAGAAAGTAATTTAAAAAAATTGTGTATATTTATGTATGTAAGTTAAGTGTATGTATGTCTGTGTATAGTCCGATTTTTGTAAATACGATGACTGAAAATTTTTATTTTCAAAGAACATAATTAGCGTGTTGAAATATACCCTATTGAAATTGGGTCATATTCGTCATACAGTGTGATCACCAAAGACGTTTAATCTACCATAATGTCTATAAACTTTGTTTTACTTATAATTTTAGAGGAATATGTTACTAAGGCTTGTAATTAAACATAAAAGTATTAAGATCTACAACATATTAAAATCAATACAATATGTCTCTCAGACATCAGATTCCAATGAACATAGTTTAGGTGATATGTATATACATTTGACTTTACAGTGTTATTAAGATAACTTCTGTTAGACTTACATTTTTTTATTTCAAAGGACGAGGGTAGGTAAGGACCTCTTTTCG
This sequence comes from Rutpela maculata, assembly GCA_936432065.2. NCBI lineage: Eukaryota > Metazoa > Arthropoda > Insecta > Coleoptera > Cerambycidae > Rutpela > Rutpela maculata. Next base: position 154,789,193 of record OW386287.2, read on the forward strand.
CCCATCGGCCATGTCATATGTCATTATATTTTCCGAGTAGTATATGTCTTGACGAGTAATAAAAAGTTTTTTTGGAATAGTAGATTATTCAGAGAGCGTATAATGAGGGTTATTACTAGCGAAGTTGATGTTTACGTCACGAGCTGAACTACCAAAAGGGTAAATGTACAAAACCAGTGGTCGGAATCGACAAAATTGGTAATCAACCAAAAGTAATTGCTGAATTTTTAAAATTACCCAATGCGGATTTACATACGGGACATTGATTTCGTCGTTCGGGAGCCACTATCCTTGCAGATGTAGGAGGCGACACCTTAACAATAAAAAGATTCGGGGGCTGGAAATCAACCGCAGTAATGGAAACCTACATTGAACACTCCTTAAGTAAAAAGAAATGAATTGCCACTACCATTGCACGGTTGATAATATTGACTCAGAATTAATTCCATCAACATCAAAAGCAAATATCCAGCCGAACATATATACTATCATCAACATCTACTTATAAAGAAAATAATTATAGAGAATTAGAAAAACAAAGAAAGCATTACTTATAAAAATTGTACATTTAATAACTGTCCATTTGTTATAAAAAATAGTAAGTAATAATGAATAAGGAAAACCTAAACTGAGAAATTAAGATTGAGTTAATTAAGTTTATATTATATTAATATCTAATAATTTTTTTTTAAATTTTGTAATTTTTTCTTAAGTTGGTCGTAGAAAAAGTATACTGTACAACTCGAGTGGATTATCCATATCGTACTCAAAAGATTTGAGATATGGATATGGATATGGGTATCATATCCACTCTTGTTGCACAAACTACTATTCTTGTGGAAGCTGGGTCATATTTTTCTTACTGTAATCTGTGATTTTTTGTAGAAAATAAATTTTCTGTACAACATATCAATATTGCAACATGGTGTCTCTCATATTCGAATTAAAGGTACATAGTTTAGGTGATAATATATCAATTTTGCATTAATATATTATATAGGTATGTTTGCAAATATCCCTTAGAATAACAAAAATAGAAATATATTGACTTTGTACTTAATGCCAGTGGCACCACTTGAAAGTAAATTGTACCATATTCGAGAAAAATATTAGGCAAATATGTATTCGTAGTATTGTATTGTAGTCGTATTCGTAATGATGTATTCGTAGTCAACTTCGTCCGAATGCAACTTCTACTCGCAATATCTCACACACGTAAAAATAGAAATATAAGCTTTTAAATTGGACAGTTCAAAGGCAGATAGCATCGTATTTGACATTGAATGATGATCCTCTGAATAATTGTTATGATGGATTTCTCGTATATAAGGCAGAAACGGTGCATAAGTGTTCTTCTTCACTTTTAATATAACTTTCTATACCGGGTGCGGCATGTAAGCTGGCAAACGCGAATAACTTGAAAATAAAGCATTTTCAGTAAAAATGTTTCACACAAAAGTCTCATAATTTCAAATGTGGAATCTAATGGTTAAAATTATTTTTAGTGTGATGAAGGACTTCACGGTCATTTGATCAAATTTTTGTTTTAAATGGAAACCCCTACTTTTTTATAGGTTCGTATTGTGCATGAAAAGATAAAGAACTTCTGTTTCAACCATTCCTTTGGTTGGCCCCCTAGCTTTCAAGTGATTAAGCATTGGCTGCAGTAGTAGTATATCACTGTAACTAGAATACAAGACATTTACTGAGAAATTTCTACATAATGTGCTCTCCAACCATTTAGGTGGAGCCAGATGTTCATCCTTCCTTGTAATGGTAAATCTTCAAGAAATTATGCAATGAATACACGTGCAATATAGAATCGGAATTATTTAAGTCGGATTGGATGCAGTCGTCTATTAAACTGGTCCCCACGATCACCTGACTTGACACTGCCAGATTTTTTCTTGGGGATATCTTAGAAAAAAGGTTTGCAAATAAAACTTGTTGATTTTTTCACGCAGAATACGAATCTGTAACAGATAGTACAGGTTTCCATGTAATGTTGACCTTAAAATGACCGTGAATTCCTCCATTAAACTAAAAAAATTATAGTGATTAATTAAATCCAAATTTTGAAATGACCACATTTTTTTCTGAAATAATTTTCACAAACAAGTTTTATTTTCAATTTTTTCGGGTTTACCAACTTAAATGCCCCATCCGGTATAGTTTATAATGATTTATAAATTGTGTATTTGTAAAAATGCATAAAAGCTGCCATAAGATTATCTTTATGTTTAGTACTCTGTCGTAAATTTACGAGTATATGGATTGTAGTGGCTTTCATAATCCCTAATTCCTTTTATGGGGGCACAAATCAAAAAGAAAAGTAATAATTATTGAAGTAGATGACGAAGTTTGAAATAATTTCTCTTTCAACGCATTTTTGGAGTGGTTGAAATTTTTGTGTGACACTGATGATGAAGTAATTTTGATGATCATATGAGTACCAAAATGCTTAAACACTAACCGTAGAATACTATAAGCCACGCGCGTTTCGCCAATTGTGTTGGCATCATCTTTGTGTGTGTGTGTGTGTGTGAGTGTGTGTGTGTGTATGTGTGTGTGTTTCGTTAAATGGCACTGGTAATAAACCAAATAGCCAGACAGTTGTTATTTATTCAACGGATTGTTAAAAATAATCAAGAGAAAGTGGAATAAAAATTACACATTTTAAAATACGTAATAATTAAAATTAATATACATTTTCAAATAAAAATTGCAATCAAATGATAATAATTATTATCAGGTATAAACTAGACTGTTTTCAAATATTTCAGGAAAGGTATATTTTTTTTAATTAACTTTTTTTTATTATTATTTTTATTTATTTATTTTTTAAACCTATTGGTATGTTCTCTTTTTGTGATTTTTTTAATGTTCTTTATTCTTCTATTGTACTAATATATTTTCAGTTGCTTCTCTTGCTAACTTGTCAACATATTAATTTTGTGTAATGCCTGCGTGTCCTTTTATCCATGTTATTTCAAGGCTCTTGTCTTGTTGTATTAGTTGATTGTAATATTTTATAATATCAATTATTACATAGTTTGCGTCAGACCTTGGGTTACAATTCTGTGTTTTCAACACTACACTCTTACTGTCTGTGAATATAACAAATTTGTTGTTTTTCTCATATTTTGAGCAATATTTAATTGCCTCCTTTATTGCTACTAGTTCTGCTGTGTAAATAGATGTGTTGGTTGGTAAGAGGTACTTTTTAGACATATTTTCATTTTCATGGTAAATAGCAAAGCCGGTTTTGTTATTTTTAAGTGAGCCATCGGTGAAAATATTATCGTAGTTGGTCCAGTTAGTGCTTAGTTTTGATTTAAATATTAAGTTGTTTAACAATACGTTATCTTGAAGATCTGGGAATGATGTTATGGGTAATTTTTCATAATTTCAATATTCTGATGTGAAACAAGGAAGAATGTCCGACTGATGTATTTCTTCTTTAAATTAAGATATCCATGTGTAGCTTTCCCCTAATAACAGTAATTTTTTCTTTTCCCAGTATTTTGCTGTGTAACCCAGTATGGTTATTTTTTAACAACATCATTATTCCTGATGTAGACTTTTGGTAGTAGGTTATCGCTTAACTTTTGCCTTCTGAGGTATAAAGGAGGTTCAGCACATTCGGATTCTAGTATGTTCAAGGGAGTGCTTTGAAGAAATCCAACACACAGTCTGAGACTTTTGTTTTTAATTTGTTCAATTTTTTGAAGATGAACTTTTGCTGCTGATCCGTAAAAAAACATAAGCGTAATCGAAGATAGATCTTACTAGAGAACGATAGAAAGTGAGACATATATTGGGGACGGCTCCCCATTTTTGGCGACTAAATATTCGTTAAATATTAAGTGCATTTTCACTTCTTTGGCAGATATAATTTATATGTTCTTTCCAGTTCAGTTTCTTGTCTAAAGTGGCCCCTAGATACTTAACTGAAGTTTTGTATTTAATTTCGAGATTTGATATTCTGATAGTGTTAGGTGGTTGTAAATGTACATATTGATGATCTTTCTCCTGAGATTGGAGATCCATTTTGGTCGAACCATATTTCTACTTTTCTAATGGCATTTGCTAGATTTCTATTGCACTAGTTTATGTTATTGCCCTACGCTCTAATTGCATAATCATCGGCAAACTGATATACTTTGATGTTGGTTTCGGTAAATAAACATTTTTTTCTGCGAGTATATTAAGGTTAACTAGGAAAATTCAGTCCACGCTAGGATCCACAACAGAGGAGGTGTCCGTGATCAGAGATCGCCCGCAGGGGGTCTTATCTCCTCTCCTGTGGTGCCTGGTTGCGGACGAGCTCCTATCTCGACTGGAACAGCGAGAAATATATGCGCAAGATTACGCAGATGATATCGCCATCCTGGTAACAGAAAAACACGAGGGTGCTGCATCAGAAAAGATACAGCGAGCCCTCGTTATGGTAGACAGATGGTGTACCCAGGAAGGTCTTTCCGTGAATCCAAGGAAGATCACTGTGGTCGCCTTTACAAGAAAGAGGAAACTCAACCTGGGGAGATTATATCTCCGGGGAAACTAATTGCAGATGAGCAATGAAGTGAAATATTTGGGACTGATTCTAGATACCAAATTAAAATTCAATGCACATCTAGACAGAGTGACTACCAAAGCTACGCAGGTCTTATGAGCCAGCATAAGAATGGTAGGTAAAAACTGGGGACTACAACCAAGAATGGTGCACTGGCTGTACCAAAGAGTTGTAGTACCAATAATAACCTATGCCTCCCTGATCTGGTGGCATAAAGCCGGAAAAGGGGAGGCAATGAGAAAACTACGGAAAGTACAAAGACTGGCATGTCTAGGCATAACGGGAGCAATGTCAACAACGCCTACCGCAGCCATGGAAGCGCCACTTTACCTGCCCCCACTAAAATTAGTAGTGGAGAGTGAGTCACTGTTGGCAGCGTACAGGCTGAAAACAAACGAACATGGGACCATTCCAAGAATAGGAAAAAATCGACTATTAGATATGCAGTCAGATAGAATCAGCACAAGCCACAACTTCACAAAGACCTTCAGGAAGGAACAAGGCAATTGCGAAGACATCCAAAAGATACAGTATGGTATACTGACGGATCGAAAACGTCTAGAAGTACTGGAGCAGGTGTTACGGGGGACCAACCAGGGACAGACATCAGTCTGAACCTGGACAGTACCGCAACGGTGTTCCAAGCAGAAGTCACAACCATAGAAATCTGTGCCCAAGAAAGGATACGGAGGTCACATACTGATAAAAAAATCCGCATCATCACTGACGGTCAAGCAACTATCAAAGCTCTGAATGCAGTAGAGATACGTTCCAAAACAGCAAAAGACTGCCTTGAATCCCTGGCAAGACTTGCGGAACACAACAGTATACAACTGGAGTGAACGCGAGGACACCAGGGCAATGAAGGCAACGAAAAAGCAGATAAGCTGGCCAAAGAAGAGGCAAAAACAGCCTTGATGGGACCCGAGCCATCCTGCGGGATATCATACAATACCGCAAGAGGAATGGTAAAGGAACTATTGAGTCAGAAACATATCTTGTATTGGACTGGCGCGCCGGGGATGAGACAGTCATGCATGTTCATCACCAGCAGGCCATCCAAGACAAAGACTAACGAATTGCTAAAGCTGAGCAGAAAACAGCTGAGATATGCAGTGGAAATCCTAATAGGACACTGCACCCTGACCAGGTACCTAACTAACATGGGTGTGAAAGATAATCCAGAATGCAGGATGTGTGGTGAGGATGAAGAAACTCCTCACCACATACTATGTGAATGCCCAGCCTTGGTGGCAGGGGGACTAACCGTAACCCTGGAAGAAATAGCCAGAGCTTCCATTGACCGTATACTCTCTTTTTAAAGAGGAACGGGATTAATGGGATAACGAGACTATGGGGTACAACAAGCTTAAGCTTCATAAGGAAAAAAAAAAAGTTAACGATGTCATATGCTCCTGTGACATCTAAGAAAACCACACTGGTTGACTCGTTCTTTGTGAAGCCCAACTGAATATCCGAAATTAAACTGGCTAAATTTTCTTGGGTCGAACAGCCTTGCTGAATCCAAGCTGCGATTTTGGAAGTATATTCTTACTTTATAACCAATATTCTAAACGAATTTTTATTGATCTCTCGTATGTTTTTAATACGTAGGAAGCCAATGCAATTGGTCGGTATGAGTTAGAGCTGTCTTCCAGTTTATTATCTTTCAGGATAGATACAATAATGTATTCGTACCAGTCTTTTGGGATTTGAGCATCGTTCAAATATATGTCGTTGATTATATTTAGAAGAGTGATTTTAGCTGATCTAGGTAAATTCTAAATCATCGAATATTGAATGTTATTTTTACCAGGAGCCGTGTTGTTATTTTGTTTTAGAGCTCTGTCTAGCTCTTTAGGAGTGAATGGATTTGCTAAAAGGTTTGGTTGATCTATGCTGCCCAGAAGAGGTCGTTGTGAAGATACAGTTCGGGGTGCTAATTTACAGTGAAAGTTTTCCAACCATTCTGCTGAGAAATCTCTGAGTACGGTGTTTTTTTGAGGTAGATTTTTAAAAAGCCATATGTGTTTAATTGGGACATTCTTATTTACATTCGAACAATAAGAACGCCAGCTTTCTCTTATTATTCGTTTAGCGATAGCATCAGATTTTTTATAAGTAGTTATATTTGTTTTATTTGAGTTAATTTAATATTGTAAAAAGCAATATTTTTTATGTTTACCGGCATTTTCACATTTGTCATTCCACCACGGTTTTCCTTTATTTTTTTTTTTGTACTTTCTGTATTGTTATATCGAGGTATGGATTTCTCATCATGAACATGAACATCCCATCAAATTCGTTGGAGTTAGACAGCGACACATGTTCAAGTATACAATCCTACAATCAGTCTACCTTACTGTATCCTCAAGTAATCAGTTAGCCTCTGCCAGTAACTTGCAAAATGCCTCCAACTGTAGATTTAATATAAATAATATTAACAACGAACAGTATTAGATGATACATGTTCTTTTTATTAGAATAAATGTTCGTGCTATGTTATTTATTTTTTATTTTCATCACGCTCGTAGAAAAAATGTTGTTCTTAACATATGCAGGAACTGTCTTTCCGCTCTCGACTGTTTGACCGAACTCCGCTTCTCGTCGTTCGATAAACGTGTGCTTAAAAGTATCACTTTCCGCACTTGTTAGGACAATAACTGTTATATTTGCACCATTTGCAATATTTGCAATATTTTCTATATTTAACAGCATTTGACATTTGTCATTCCACCGCGGTTTTCCTTTATTATTTTTTTACTTTCTGTATTGGTATATCGAGGTATGGATTTCTCAGCAGACCGGTTGATAACATTTGTAAGATTTTCATAATTTACTATATCGTTTCTTATATTATCTAAACATCTAAACATTGAAGAGAGTAAGAGTCCCAATTCGCTTTTTTTAAATGCCACTTTTTTGATTTTTAACATCGGAAAAATAATTATATAAATATAAAATAAGTATTTTTCTGAGGGAGAGTGCGTAATCCATTTTGATTTTAGTCTAAATTACTTTTGCCTGTTTTTGTTAGACGTTTAATAATTTTATTTTTACTTTCAGAATTATTAAAACTTTCATCGTTACATACAATTTTTGACGCATGTACTATGCTCATGTTCTTGATAATTTGATATAAGTACGAAATATTCACTATACAGTTACTAAGCCTTTTCTGTATTATTGTACATGTGTACACTGTACATACAAAACTTTCTTATTTTGATAATAAATAAACAAATGTAACAGAAGATATTATATATTCTAATTTTGGTATGTTATTTATAAATCTTATTTCATGCAATAAGTAAATACAAAATAAATATGAAGAGGGTTTTGAAATAAAAAATCAATTGAAACCTTCTGTAAAGATATGATTTGAATATACTTCGTTCTATTCAATACTGTTATTTGCCATTTCCGATTTATAAGGATATGAAAATAAGAGGCCACGACTTCGGTGACTTATGGAAACTAAAAATAACACAAGTAGCATTCCCTTACGAAGTTATTGTTATTTTATGCCAGAAGACTTTCTTTTATTTTCGGTCTAAGCCGATTTTCTGGAAAGGAAGGGATTTTAGAAAGCGTTTACCACCGTTGAATGCTGTTTGAGTAGGTACCTATTGACTTTTGGATTTGATCACTAATTTATTGCATAAAATTTGTGAAGTTTTAAGAGGCTTTTAATTTAGCTGAGAGCTTCGGAAAATCTCATCTCGATATTTTTAAGGTTAGAAATTAAATCCAGGAAGTTTTAAATAATGAACTCTGTATTGTATATTCTATAAAAATATGGAATTTATATTTTTATCTTCACAATCATTAATTAATGTTTTTTCGTAACTTTTATTTAAATTTTTTTCTCCATTGTTAATATTTCATGATTTACAGTCGTCAGAATACCTAGTGAAAATATGTGCTTTGCTCCAGAATTTTGCAATTATCTCTGATCCAGTTGCTCCTACGTAGAATTTAGTTATCGATATTGTAGACTAAAAAATTTCCCAAAACCGTTTTCTTCCACGGCCAATCGCTTAAAAATTGGAAGTTTGAACATCGAAAAAATGTCTGCCCCGTTGTTATTTATTTATTAACTTTGCATAATCAATAAAACTGACCCAAATTTTTCGAGTTTTCACTGATCTGTCAACACAATAATATTTCTCTATTGTCAATTAGTACAGTACCTATAGGTAAGAAATATGCAAAACTTCGGAATAATGTCATATTGAAAGGATTTCGTTCATTTTTGACAGTATAATAGTAAATGCTTCACAGAAAAGTTTCTATATTGTGCAGGGTCTTGCTAATTTATAGGGGGTGGATGTCACCCCCTCTCAGGGGGTGGCACTTAAAAAAATATATATATTTATTGGAGCTGAAGTAGAATCAAATTTTAAGAAGAAAAGGTTCTATGCAATTCTTCACTTAAATTCATAGTTTTTAAGTTATAACGACTTCAAAATTGCGATTTTAGCTTTGAAAAAAAGGTATTCCCAAACGGCTTTCGTCAAGTATCACGAAAAGTATTACTTCATCGAAAAATGTTACAGACCAATTACAGAAAGTACAAATTGGGAATTAATTGTATTTTTTGTTTATTGATGTTGGATTAATAATTTCGGAGATATTTAAGTTTACATTTGGCATCCAAGTGTTCATAAGATAATTATTTAGAGTGAGAGTTAAATATCTCAGAAACTGTGACACCTACGTTAAGGGTGCTAATAAGTAGAATAATAGGTTATTAATTAAGCTTTCAACTGTTTTTTTACTTGTTTCTGTAGCATAAAAACAAAGAAGTTATGACCGAAGCAATGTGCGTCTACACATTTTTTTATAACAACGTCGCAATATAATTAGCCAGTAATTAAAAAAAATGAATTTAAAATACTGTTTCTCATTAATATATAGCATGACGTAGATGCTCTTTTTTGGTTTGTATACAGCACCTGCTTTAGAAAAAAATACAGTTTAAAATATAAAGGTATTTTCGATAAAACGTATTTTTTTTCCTTTTCCAAATATCTCAATAAATATTAGTTTCATTGACAAACGGGTAGAGACCAAAAATAAAGCTCATAAATTGATAATGAATTTCGCTTGTTTATTTATTTAGATGGATTTAATAATTTCGGAGATATGAAAGTTTACAAATGGCATCCGAACGTTTATAAGACGAAAAATGCAGTTTAAATGTTAAATATCTCAAAAATTGTGACACCTATGTCACGCATGCTAAGAAATGAAATGAAAGGCAATTAATTGCGCTTTCAAATTATTTTTACTCGTTCCTATAGCATAAGAAATAAAGAAGTTATGATGGAAAAATATGCGTATTTATATTTTCTTATATAAAAAGGTCGCCATTTTGTTACTTTAATCAGCCAGTAATTTAAAAAAATTATCTCAAGTATAGTTTTCCGTTAAGATGTAGCATTACCTAGATGCTTATTTAAAGCACTTGCTTTAGAACAAAATGCATTTTAAACCTTAAAGCTAATTTCGAAACACTTGGATACCAAATATGAACTTAGATATCTCCGAAATTATTAATCCTACATCAATAAACAAAAAATATAATTAATTCCCAGTTTGTACTTTCTGTAATTGGTCTGAAACATTATTTCGATAAAGTAATACTTTTCGAGATACTTGACGAAAGCCGTTTGGAAATACCTTTTTTTTTAAGCTAAAATCGCAATTTTGAAGTTGTTATAATTTAAAAACTATCAATTTATGTGAAAAATTGCATAGAACCTTTTCTTCTTAAAATTTTATTCTATTTCAGCCTCAATAAATATATATATTTTTTAAGTTCCACCCCCTCAGAGGGGGTGGCATCCACCCCCTATAAATTGGCAAACCCCCGCACAATATAGAAACGTGTCTGTGAAGCATTTACTATAATACTGCCAAAAATGAACGAAATTCGTTCAATATGACATTATTCCGAAGTTAAAACCTCTAAATACTTTACGATTTACACTTATAGGATACACTGAGTAGATTTAAGGGTTTATTGAATAAGACACTACCCATAGAATTTAATACAGCAGATTAATTAGATAATGTGGAAGGAAGGAATGACAATATTTTGCAGACGTTTTGTGATGTATGTATTCTAGATGCTGTGTAGCACGCCTGACGACATGTGTCATGGTTGCCTTTTAGGTGTAGGACCTCACTAAAGCTCACGTAATTATTTTTAAGTTATCAATTAAATTGAAAATATTTCAAAAAAAATAATTTTAAGGACTAATATAAACATAAACACACCACAGATAGTAGACAACCCCCAAATCCAAAGCCAAGGCTGTCCGGAAGGGGCTTACACATTCGGAAAAACGCAGACATACATCCATACCCACCGGTGTTGTCAATACCGGGGCTGGGGGTCGAACCAGAGCGCGGTAGCGAGTCGATCAGCGTATTCGCCACTCAATACGCCTTAACCGATTGAGCTACCGTGCCGCGCCGTATATATATATATATATATATATATATATGATAGCAAATTTGAAGGAATAAGGTAGTTCTACAAAATGGGAGGAATAATATACTGGTGAAAAAACGAAGTTTTAGATGTTTGAAGATTGGCAAATTGATGCCCCTATAATAAAATTCCCTGTACATAAAAATAAATTTTCGCTACTCTCAGATATTTCAACTAACTCTTATCTTTGCACTTACCAAATGTTTTCTCTTAACTATCATTAACAAAGTTTTTTTGATGTAATTTGTGACGCACTGTTTTTCCGAGAATTTTCACAATAATTTGGCAACACTGCAGCATTAAAAAAAAATAGTACTGTACGTAAAATTTTACGCTGAAATCAATGATGTAAAAATATATAGGGTATGTCATTTAAAAAATTCGAACTTTAAACAGTCCCACTTTAAAGAAACACCCTGTGTATTTCACAGTATTTTAGAAATAGAGAACAAAGCAAGCCTTCTAGTCTATTTTACTTAAAAATACTTATCAGAAATATTCATAACTTCTCGGCATAAACTTTAACTCAAATATTTCATTTTTCATCATTTTTTATTTCGCCACCTTGCACGTTAGTTTATGACAATTTCGATATCAGATTCGTAATCAGCGATCTCGAAAACACCAGAGCAACAAGATTTATGTAAATTGGATGAGAAAAAAGTTTTTTTTTGTAAATTTTATTAAGATTTAAATAAAAAATGGCCATTTTGGCTAAGCTCAATAATTTTGGACGGCATAATTAAAAAATCGGCTCTTACATTTTTTTGAAATTTAATGAGTATTTAAAAAATATATATCCCAATCAATTGCGAAACACCTGCTCTAGATAATTTTGAACGAAAAAATTACGATTCGTGACACTGTGCAACGGTCAGATTTAAACTATAACTTCTCGGTGCACTTGTAATCACATCTAAAACAAATTAAAATTTAAAACCAGTGCAGAATGACAATTACTCACCTTTTTATGCTTAGTTTGAGTCCACCAATAATGAAATTCGTCCCTCTCAGCCCAATGCACATTTTTTTAACAAAGAACATTAATTTAGTTTAACAATTATTATTAGGTACATATTCTATTTCGTATACTATTTCAGCATTAATTTATAATAGGTAATAAATAACAACTTGTGAGCAATATAAATATTAATTAAGTAGAGTACTACATGGTTTAGTACTGTAGTATAACCATAAAAATTGTATAATTAGTTTTATTTTTCACTTGACATTGAACTTACATGCGTTTATCAATATTGTGTATCAATAACAATGTGAGCTTTCAAACACAGAGAGAAAGTACGTTACGTAACAAATGATTTATCTATTTATTTTGTAAATATATTTATTGTTAGTTTTGATAAGTCAGAGCTTGTCAAAGAAGTAATAAATCACACTATATTTTCAGGAAAAGAAGTTCTATTTGTATGTAATCATGTGTTTCTGCTTAATTCTCGGGATTATAAATAAATAAATAAACACCTTTATTGCCGAGCAGATCACAGGGAATTCAATTACAGGACAAAATTAATAATCAGTACCTACCAAACTAAGCTAAACTAATCTAAGTTAAAGTTATTTGGAGTCTTCATATTAAGTTGTAATAAATAAAAAAATACATCAAATTACTTGAGATAAGTTAAGTATAAGAAGTATAAAAGGATCAATAATAACAGAAAGTATGGGGTAAAAACAAAAAGTAAAAACGTAAAGAAAAACTAACAAATAGAATTACAAAATGGATTAGATGGATTTAGTAATTTAGGTTACAAGACCGAAAAGAATGAACCCAAGCAGATAGACCTGCAAAACACTGTTTCTCGGTCATGTAACGTATAATATTTTTTTTTCGGCTACTCCGTCATTCAAAACAAATTCTCTATTATTTTTTTTTTAATAAATTTTCTAACAAATACAACGACAGACAATAATAACTAATTAATTAAATTAAATATTTTTACGACCGACACTATTATACAATTTCAATTTCTGCTTGTAGCGCTTCAAAATCTGAATCCATATTTTTATAACTTGTGAATTGACTTTTGAAAACTCATAAAAGTTAAGTGTATTTATCTATTTGACACTTATCTCAACAATTAACACAAGTTCGTTTCCATAGCAACAAGAAAGCAAAACCACCTATACCAGAAATTGGCAGCATTTTTTATCTGCATGGATCGGAAAAGAGAACAACAGGGGTCGGTAAAAGCTTTTGCCGATCTCTGATGCCTATTTTCCGATCTAGCCAGAAAAAACGTTAATTTCTGGCTGAAATTTTCTCCAGAAGGGGCGTATGTTCTGGTTGGTCGAAAAAAAGTTATATATACAAGATAATTAAACAAAACCAAGTAGTTAAATGTGATTGCCATGATTTCCAACTATTTTGGTCAGCTCTTTTAATTTGTTGTGATGTATATCTCAGATCATGAATAAGTCATTCGCACTATTGCACATTGTATATATAGGTGACCGTAACAATATAGGTATGGGTTCTGGCTATAGGTGAGTGAAAAGTAGTCGAAGCTCTTGTATGAAATCGCGGAACTCGAAATGAAATTTAATTGACAAGACTAATGCACTAAATTTTATTATGTAAGGGCTTGTAGATGAATCTTATTGAACATAACATCCTTCTCAGATATAGCGATTGAAAATTCAAGGAGTTTAACAATAGATGTTGATCGTGGCTTCTTACACATATACTATCTTCAACATTTTTACAACATGTTAAATGTTGAAATCATCAGCAAATAGCACTTTTTCACAATCAATAATCTGTGCCAGATCATTAATGAGAAGCAGGAATAGTAAGGGGCCATAATTTGATCCTTGGGGTCTTCGGAGGTAGCAATGAATTGTTTAGATCAAACCCGTTGTAAGATACATACTGAATTCTTTTGATTAAGTAGGACCTAATAAGTGTTATAAGAGGTCATCAAATCCAAAGTTATTCCTCGATAGATGCGATCGAGAGATTTGATAACGTCAATTCTGTCCATAATTATCAAGAATTTGTTGTAGTGGAGCGGTTCTCCATAAATCTATGTTGGTGCGGTGAGATTAGGTTTTTTACCGCAAGATGAATAAAATAGAGTGTAAAGAGTCATATCTCGAAAAGTTTTCCAAAATTATGCTCTTCTTATTTATACCCCTAGTGAGGTTAAGTAGCTCTACCCGGTTCTCGTGAATTTATTGAAGGCTGGGTCGTAGTTCGAAACTATTATTAGTAACAGCAGAAGATTACTCAGGGCGCCAATAGCCAAAATACAAGGTAACTATATAGTACTTGTCATTACTCGATGTACTGACCGTGGCTATTCAGTGTTCTCCACAATACATACGTTACCTTAAATTCACTGTCACAATCAAACAAAATATTCTACGATATAAAATATGTATTAGTGTAAATGACAAACAAGATAGTAAGTGTATAGTAAACTCTTTTACGTAATCGTAGCCAGACCTAACTGGTAATAGTTAAATATTGCATGAACACGTAGAAATTATAAAACAGCTATTTTCTTTACAGTAACTTACATTTGGTACATGTGCTGAAGGCACTCTATAAAATTCGTCGATTGTGAAAAGTGACTAGATGTAACAAGCTGAAGGCTAGAAAAAAATAGTAAAATGGTGCTGAAGGCTAAAATTAAACATACAAGTATTGGTGAAATATGAGTGTTGATATTACAATAATCACAGTGATGATATACTCGAGGATAATATACTCTCACCGTATCCGACAAACCAAACCACTTCCTCCCATTTCACTCGTCTCCCGTTTTCTTGACGCTACGTGACTACATGAAAGGATGTCAGCTGCTTCTCAGACGACTATTTTATGCTGGTTAATGACCTCCTGCGAGTGCTGCTAACAAACAAATCCCTCCAGGTTAAAGCTCTGGGGTAACTTCGGGGTTAAAACTCCATATTTAAACTTCACGAACCAAAATTCTGGGGTAACGATTCCAAGTAAAAAGTTCCAGGGGAAAAGTCCCACGGGAAAAACTTCACACCTATTTATCCGAGGATGAAGTTTAACAGGTCTTTTGCGGCAAGACAAAAGCAACAGGCATTGACGAAAGTTGACCAACGATCGAAACAAGTGCTGGTTTAACACAGTGCTGCCCTCTCTGGCAGTTTTGCACGCATTATTACCAACCGTTCAATCAAAACGGATAATTACCCAATAAACATGAATTTGGCTTAACATATAATCATTTAAACTCCCCGTAACCCTAATAACGTTGGTATTAGTCGAAAATATTGGGTCAATATTAATGACGTTGAAACTTGTTACATTGCCGGTTTCTACACGGCTTCACACACCTCGCGAAGTGAAACAACAGATGTCGCCCGGCGTATAATTTAATATTTTATGTATGCATATAATAGAAGAACTCTGATTGCAGGCTGTGACTGAGTGAATGGAAGAAGGTCGATGGAATCTGCAAATTGTAAACACAATTAAAGGTGGGTTTACCCACCTGATGGTTGAGTAAAAACATACTAAATGTGTTGTTACCACATAGTTAAACCGCGACCGATTCTCGGTGCGTAATTCAAGCAATTAATAACATTGGCGGCTTTAAGACCCTCTAAACTACACATAAATGGAGAATTTAAAGTCATGTAGTGTTCAGGTTAAAGTGAACGCTACACTTACAATGGGCCTATAATTAGTCATTTGAGACGGATCACCGGATTTAAGTACCTGACATACTCTCGCAATTTTTCACGTATCAGGAAAGACAGAAGTTTTAAGAATGAGATTGAAAATAAACTAGGGAATTGATCATGACCTGATGTTATTTTGTTTTTTAATTTATTGGCAGAATTCAATAAATCCCTTTCAGTAAATTCGCTTATATTAACTGCAGGTAAATAGTTAAACAATTGAGTTCGGTATCAGTATCTAGGCTAGTTGAAAATGAGTAGGCACTGCTAAAATAATTATTAAATCCATCAACGATGGATTCAGGAGCTTCAAAAACTACATCGCTGTTAACTACTTTATCTGGTATTCTGGTTTGTTGTTTTTTTGAGTGAATGTAGGTCCAAAAGTATTTGGAATCATTTTTTATGTTATTTTCAACATTTTCAAGGTTTAATTTCTAAGCTGATTTCTGATTTAATTGACAACCTCAACCTTTTAAATTGCTCTAAATACTTAGCTAATTTTGTTTATTTATGTTTTTATAGTAATAGCTTTTTAGTTTGATATTATTACTTATATCAGCGGTATACCAAGATGGATATTTACGCTTAAAGTTAATAGTTGGCACGTGCTTTTCAAGTATACTTGTTAGTTTGCTAGATTAACGTCAGTACATGAATTAAAAAAATTCCAGTCTGTTATTATCGGGGAAGTTAATGTCATTATCAGTAATTGAGGTGTTGATCCGTAGATCTTCATTGATAAGCGGAGCTGAGTCTCGATGAGCTTTACAACTTGAATTACTAATGACCAGATTCAATAACTTGCCACTACTGTTGCAAACATTATTTAACTCTTTTTAAGTTACTTAAATTAAGAAAATTCTGTATTTTGTAGCATTTAGCATCGTGCACTAGCGGGCTATTAAAGTTTGGAATATTGAAGCCTCCTAAAATAATACATATATTTTTATAAAATATTATGTTGGGTATTCAGCAGATAACTTTCAAAGAAATCATTCGTTCCTTTCATATATCATTGATCTAAACAAATAAGGAAAAGAAAATTATCTGTTTATTGGTACATGTTCATTAACTGCAAATTATGATAAAATGAAATGTAGAAAAGTAATAGACGATAGTACATAATGGAGGGGTGGTGAATCACTAATGAAATTTATTAACTCATTCAACTTTTCATGTCTACTCAATAATGTCGCGCTGTAATTATAATTTATGTGAAATTTATTTAGAACACCCAATATATCATATTATCCTTAAGCAGAAATAAAATATCGTTGGAACTGATAAACAACGTTGAGTCCAAACAAGTCAAGTTGCACTATAGAAATAAGGGAACTGCATGGTCGGCAGGAAATTATGGTGCAATGCTGAATTGGTAAAAGTTATCAACTGGGACAGTTTAGAAAAGTTGGTTGGGTTTTGGTATTTGGGATGGAGACATACGGTGGCTTTGTACGTGGCCCAACTCCCCTCCCCAGAGGGTAATTAATGTAAGTGCAAATTATTCTTACTTGTTTTGTTGTTTTAAATAAACTTGTACCTTGTTTTTTACCACTAGTTTTATTTTATTAAGTATTCATTTAATAATAAATTAAAATCCTCTCGCAAGCCAAGCAAGTAAGAAGGTTGCCAAATTGAGCGGTTTCAGAGATGGAGAGAGAAAACGATTTAGAAACACTTTATGTCAATACCAAGAATCAATAAGACTATCTGTCGAAGATTTATCGCTAGTTCCAGTTTTACAGAAGTATTCTGATGAAGACGTATAGTGGAAAAAGATGGAGTACCAACTAGAGCATTATTAAGTGATATTTAACGTCTTGACACATACAGTGTAACTATCTAAGAAAAAAGCAATTTTTTGAATTGCTTGAAAAATTCATGATAAGTAAGGCCAAAACTGAGGTCATATTCAATTTCAGGCAGTCGAAATAAATGGAAATATAATGGTTTAGTTCGCTGAGTATGACTTTTTTTCATTTGTAGGCCAGTGTAATTTATGCACTTAAACGGCTTCGCAAACTAATATCTTAGAAATAGCTCAATTTTGGGGATTACGGCTATTGACTTGTTTGTTTGCAAGACCAAGTGCAATAACTTCGTACACTTTACAAACTTGGGCGTATTGGGCCCAAAGTCCTATAAGACTTTGGCACCCTTTTTCAAAGCAACCCAAATACGTAACATATGCCCGGCGCCTCCACCATATGTTAAATACTTACCAAGTAAAGCCAACTTCCTACCGACCAAGCAATTCCTTTATTTTCGTGGTGCAACTTCACTTGTTTGGACTCAGCGTTGTTTATTAATTCCAACGATATTTTATTTCTGGTTAAGGATAAT
This sequence comes from Rutpela maculata, assembly GCA_936432065.2. NCBI lineage: Eukaryota > Metazoa > Arthropoda > Insecta > Coleoptera > Cerambycidae > Rutpela > Rutpela maculata. Next base: position 154,807,297 of record OW386287.2, read on the forward strand.
ATAATACACTGGGTGTTCCAAATAAATTTCACATAAATTATAATTACTGCGTGACAATAATAACTCGTTCTTACATAACTATAGTATGCGGTATTAACCTTTCATTCATATTGTGCTGTACACGTCGTGGTAATCGGCTAATATGACTCCTCTAAACATTAAAAAGCGAAAATATTTTCAAAGAAAAATATTTCAGTAAATAGTATATATCCACATCTACGTATTTTGAAAATAACTCAGCACACTATTATACGTTCTGTGAACTCTTTCAGTGCAATTCATTATATGAAGGTAAGAATTGTTTTGTTCTAATTTAGTTCTAAAATATAAACTGTTCTATATCCCTTTATTTAAACAAAGTTCCAATAATTAAATGCTTTATATCCGTTAAAATAAACGGAGGTTAAAATATTAAAATGTTCTATATTCAGCCATCTTCTTATATCCATGCGAGTCCAGAAAAAGACTTTCCGGTTGAGTTTCGTAATTTCGTACACTATTTTTTAAGCAAACGTTTCGAAATAAAATAGTTAGTTAAACCCTTTATTTCAAACTAATACTAATTAATTTTTACAAGTTTTAATATCAGTGGTACAGAGCTGCAACGAATCATTTGAAAAAAAAATTAAATACTTTACTTTTTATTCAAACGAAAAATAATGTTGTCTATAAAGAAGTATTTTAAATAATAAATCTTTTTCTGATTTAAATCTTTTATAATACTTAAAATAATTTTGCAAAATATTTGAATATTCTTTCATTATTTTGCTGATTTAAATCAATGGAGTTTGATATAAATGATATGAGAAAGATCTAAAGCACTGAAAATTATTTGAATCAGTTTTAAATTGGCTTTTTCTTTTTCGAGTATTTAAACATTTTTAAAATATTGAGAAACGGTGTAGGTACGAAAATGACACTATTAACATTTATAATATATAAAATTAAAACAGCAAACACACTATAGGTCAAAGCAATTGGACATTAGATTTATGATTGGTAAAGTGTTGGGAACTTTTACCAATACCTGAGAAGCGAATACAAAGTATTGTTTAACATTATATCATCTGTCCTGTATTGGTAAACTGATGGTCCTATGTGTTTATTTGACGTTTGTAATTGCGTATTTCGAATTATTTCACTGTCATCGGTAAGTTAAATATATAGAAGCATTCTTTTGTCAATACCAAGAAAGTTAATACAAAGTACTGTCTAACCATTGTAGCTCCCATGTTGCAATTGTAAATTAATGGTTCTATGTATTTAAGACGCCCTTTTATTATTGTGTATTTGGAAATATTTAACCATCTCTGGTATAAAATATATAAAAGAACTTTTTGCCAATACGTGAAAAGCTAATACAAATTACTTGTCTAGCCACACACAAAAAAAAATTGTTCTGATCTGGGAATCAGATTTTCATATCCTGTAGTACTTTGACCCGCTGAATTCAAATCTGCCATCAGATTTGAGCCAGCACGTCTCAGTTTTGCAAAAAATGCAAAAACCGTAAAAATAATTGTTGCAAGCCAAAGTATTTTGCATTTTCTGCAAAACTGAGATATGCTGGCTCAAATCTTATAGCAGATTTGGGTCAAAATACTGTAGGATATGAAAGTCTGATCCCCAGATCAGAACAAAATTTTTTATTGTGTGGATGTGTAATCATTATAGCTTCCTTCAGACTTTTAGGAAGGTAGAAGGCATCTTTGAAAAATAGATCTAGTAAAATTTATATTATTTTCTTAAATGCTTGTCCAAAGTCACATTTTAACTTGCTAAATCAATGTGTTAACTACTAATGATTACTGTTAATGACCCTGTCATCTTTAAATTTTGCAAATAATAAATATTCAGATTAAATTCTATTACCCATTCTTAAAATTTAGATATTTCACGAGGCCCTTTGCTTTCTGTGACTATTTTATATATGTTTATAGTAAAACTGGCCGTGCAAACATATTTCAAGTCTATGAAGATGCATAAATTATCTTGATACAATTTTCTAAAATAGTACATTACTGTATTATGTAGTGAATATATTCGTCTTTCTCTGCATCTATCCCACTCGAACTCTATCTGCAATTCCCGTATACCAGTATGCTACCATATATCAAGGCAATAGTAAAATAATTATACTTTTCGTTAACGGCACGTGAAAAATAAATTAATGCTAAAAATTCGGTATACCGCCATTATTATTGGCAAAGTGTGTGATGGCCGAGCGTTGATCGGTGTTGCACTTTATTTAGTAATTCAGCGCTCCTTGCAAGCACTTTATTAGTTTATCCAGAAAGATTTAGACTACTTTTTGCGTGATTTAAATAACTTTTGACGTATGTAAATATTAAGAAATCATTAAAAAAATTTAATCATTTTTGAAAAGATTTAAATTTTATTTTTATTAAAGAAAATTAAAGATACTTTGATTTAAGTTACAAATCAAAAATCATTACTAAAAAAAAATACTTAAACTCAAAAGATTTAAATCAAAAAAATGATTTAAATCTCTCATTATATTTCAGCTCGGTTTATGGTACTTATTGTTATCACTACTGCTTGATGGAATTTCAACAACCTGCATATTTATTGGTTCTCTCATTACTTTTGCATTCTGAATGGTTTGGGTAATGTTTATTCTTAGTTTTCAAAACTGCTTTCCGCTATACTTGTAGATTTAAGTTGGACATGTTTCCACCTCCTTCTACAAATAGGGTGACTGAAGTGGGGCGTAATCAATGGTCAATATAGGCGTTTGGATTTTTTTTGCAATTTTTAATGCTAATCTTCCAAAGGTATGAATAGCGACAGGTTGATCAGTGAATTTTTCGTTTTGTAAGAAATGAACAATCGTCTGTACTCTGTGTGGCGTTTGCGGTGGACGCAGCGGCAAATATGTAGGATATAACGACAAATTCCTTTTCCCCATTATTACAAATGATCTTACAATGTAAGTTTTACAGTTGGGGATTTTGGTAAGTAGAAGATTGCCTTTCTCTTCTATGTCACCCAGGCTCATTTTCGTAAATTATTTCCTCCTGCAAGCACCCGATATCCAATGCAACCTAAAAATGTACGCAAAATACCATTTTTTTAGTATTTTTATCATTCAGATATTTATAATCTTTTGCTTCCCTAAAAAAATGTCAGTTTGGGGCCTGCTTAAAACGTCAATATTCTTCTTCTTTAGGAAGGCTATTACTTTGGATGATTTGACTTTATCTGCGTTCTTCAAATGTAAGTTTCTCGCATACAATTTTTTTTAATTATTCGATTAATTCTAACATGTCAATTACTAGTTGTCAAGAAAACCTTCATCTCTCGGCCTAGTCCGGAAAAATATTGCTTTCGGAATAAAAAATTACCAAAAATGAATATTCTCGGGACCGTTGCCGAAAAAAGTATATTGACCACTTTTATTTAAATTGTTAATACCAACAATATCGTGAAAGCATAACTATCAGACTTAAAACTGACGTAGTGGTATGATTATTAGTTAAAATGGTTATCCAGTGAGAAATAGTTTCAATTTGGATAACAATAAACCCATACTTATGTCTCCATTCGTGATGGATGTAATGTTCAACAAAAGATGTGACAGACGTACAATTATTATTTTTAATTTCGTATCTTCGATGCAGCGAATAAGATTTCGCACAAGATATGTTTGCTCTACCGCGTATTGAGAGTGGTTAAAAGCAAATGATAAATTATATGATGCTAGGTATTCTTTGTAAGAAACGCGCCTCTCGAGAATATAGTTTTGTTATTTTAGAATGTGAAGGAGAAGCAATTTACAAGCAAAATTCGTTTATCCGCGAAAACTAACTGTGAGAGTTGATAAAAGGAATACATGTGAATTTTAACTTACAACTGTATATACAGGACTATATATTTCTTATAAGATAATATTGCAATGTTTTTCCAGTAGTATTATTATTATTTTCTACTGGTATTGTCATTAGAATGTTATGTGTGACAGATTAAGTTTTTCTATTCCCTTCATTTTAGTTTGGACCGTGTGGATCCCTGAATCTAAAGAAGAAATGCACATGTCTCTCTGTGTGTATGTAACTGTTTGTTATAAAAACAATTGTGACGTATACTTTCCGGTGAGGCCGGAAAGTGGTCACTTTTGGCACCTTAGCAACGGTTCGGTTACTCGGGCGCCACCTTTACAATTTTTACGTGGGGCAAAGGTCCCACACTAGCCTCTTAACACAGCCTGTTACAGTAGGGCTGGGATAGCTACAGTGGAGAAAACAGTAACTTCCAGTGGGTCAATTTGGGAAAATTGGACTGTTACACAAACAGCAGTAAAACACAGAATTCGGTAAAACAAAATATCTATTTATTTTCAATAAGTTACAGTGATAACGAAACTATTTACAGCTTAACTAGTTTAATATATACAGTACATTCATAACGCACAAAAGAGCAAACCCCAGGCTATGACGTGCTGATGATTACGGTAAGTGCTACCATGCGATACGGTGACGTTACTAAGGTAAGCAGGAGTGAAGCAGCGATATGGCGGTAAAAATGGCGGTGACGTACAGTTTGACAGACAATGACAGGTTAAAGGAGTGAATTGCCGAGTTAATCAGGTTACGGGTTGTCATTAAATACCAGAAAGAAACAAGCAGTTACCAAACAAAGCAGCAAAATTAATTAATTTAAGGGTCAAACTTGGCTAATACCAGAAATCTCAAAGCTGGAAGAGAGGTATGATTAGTCAAGCGGCATTCTGCAACTCCTGGCCTGTAACAAGGTATGATTAGAGTGGTATGTACACCAACGGTCTCTGGGAAGAGCGGCTAGACCCCAGAGTGGTTAGTGTGCTAATCCTATGCCCACGACGTACCTTCAGGGAAGCGGCTAGACCCTCGGGTACCCCGAGAATACAGGACTCTACCTAACAGAACTAAAGGAATCCTGGAAGTGGCAACCCAGTAGATGCTCTCGTCCTCTTGGCCTGAAATAAATGTATGATTAAGGTGGTACACACACCAACGGTCTCTGAAAAGAACGACTAGACCCCAGAGTCGTTAGTGTGTGGGTTCCATGCCCACGACGTACCTTCAAGGAAACGGCTAGACCCTCGGGCACCCCGAGAACACAGAACTTTACCAGTAACAGTGTTATAGGCAACAAAGGATTATTGAAGCGGCAAACGCACCAAGAGCCTCTGAAAAGAACGACTAGACCCCAGAGTCGTTGGTGCGCCCAACCTATGCCCACGACGTACCTTCAGGGAAACGGCTAGACCTTCTGGTACCCCGAGAACACAGATCTTACCAAAACAAAGAACAGAAAGATATGAATCCCTAATATCAGCCAAGTCGTTACCTCTACCTATTATTTATGAACCTACTCACTTTTCGTCCTGGCCCACGTCCGGTCTGGTAACGGTCTCGAGTCGCACTCCTCGTTCCGGTCTTCTCAGCGGTGACTATAACAGAAGATTCACGGTTAGAGTGGGGAACTCTATATTTGCTGCGTGCAGTAATGACGTAGTCGCGGTAGGAGCAATCTTTAAGGATCGGTACTTGCACAGTTGGCGGGGCTCCTGCTTACTGCTGGACGCGTCTAGAGTCGTGGAGCGGCCGACCACGACTGTTTGATATCACGAGTTTTAATAAATACTTTCCTCTTTCAACAAGCCGGTAGAGGGGGGAAATGTGCAGACACGGTGCGTAGCGGTAAATGAATACTTGTATTATTTTCAGGTGAAACGGTTAAATGAAAAATATTTTACAAGTCAGAAATCGCGGACTTTACCATTATTTTCTGTCTCCCGGTCTTAGAAAAATTCCACTTACTTACTTTACTCACTTTACTTACTTATTTCCGGAGCTGGCTGCAGTGGGCACGTCTGGTCGCTGTTGGAGCTCGTGAGGAACTTACTGTCTGCTCTCAGCGCATCGGGTATCTAGTCCACTATCCCCTCTATTCGCGGTAATGACGGGGGAACAGTGCGCGTGGATATTGATTGACGTAGGCGCAACTTAGTACAGTGTCGCGGAAATATAATTCAAATATTGTAACTTACGTCTGCTGGCGGGTTCCCTGGAGAAGGCACTTCTGCTCGCTGTTGTTCACTGGTAGCAACTTAATGCTTTCTGCGGAGATCACGGTTTAATATGCATTTTCAGTTTCGGTTGGGCCTGGTGGGGCCTATTAGTTTATGCGGTGATATAATTATTTTTACAGCCTGGTAACTTTTATTAAATAATCTAACAGAAACATATTTATTTTTGGGAAATATAAATGGTTTATTGGGGTTTAAAATGTGCTTCATTACACAATCCTATTCTTAAGCTTAAAATCTCTATTCAAATTTTGTATTCACCGTGTTTCACTGTACATGGAGCCCTCATATTTCACGAATCTGGGGCTTAATTCTCGAATCTCTATTAGTAAAAGTCGCATTCGACTTTGGGAAAATATTTACCGAAATTTGCACGACTCTAAAAAATATACATTATCGAATGTCACATTCTACAATTTTCAGCAGAATGTTCAACGAATGGGTAAAAAACTGTTGGGCCCTCAAAAAAAAGGAATGATAATAATAATAAGTCAATAAGTGGTGGATAAATAAGTATGAACAAGGTAAATCTAAAAAAAATACGAATGTTATTAAAAAAAAATTACAAGTAAAATTTAGGAAAAATGAATCGGCTATTTAAACCAAACATCAAAAACCCAAGGCACGTTACTACTACTCTAGTTTTTAAGGGGGTCAACAAAAATGTATAAACCTGGCTAACTCAGTTAAGGTTGGGGTGAGGTCGTGGTTTCAGTGGTAATGATCACCTGGAATTAAACTACACAAATATTTTAACAAGTGTATATTCAATGAGGTTAACGATTATTCAAAAATTATAGTAACGATTATCCAAGCAAGTTACGGTACACCTTACAAAAAAGATATTGTTTAGTTATAATGAGTGCCCAGTGGCCTAAATGTACCTGGTGGCCTCCCTCGAGGATAGTCGAGAGATATTAAATTGTGAGGTTATTTTAAAACAAACGGTACCTAGAGTCAAATGGCTCTCGAACTATACACTCCGTGGTAACGCAGAAAAGGCCTTTCTCTTGCTGTACAGGAGAAGAGTGTGTACAATTATATTATACAAAGCAGGCTAAATGTTTAAATGTGGACATCAATCATGATAACCATACTAATGTTTAAAATGGCACTCGCCTAACAGTACAAAATGCCAGTAATTATTTAAAGGAAATTCCGTATTAATATGACCTACTCTACTTACAAAGGTACTAAAATCATGGCCTCTAAGCCAACTTCTTTACTACTTTACATGTAGAAGATTGATACGAGTAAATATAACTTACCGTGGACAAATTAAAAATTCAAATAAAAAGTGGTCAGTAACTACCACGCGAACAAGATTAATAAACTAATAGACCAACGAGTCTTAATTACATAGGAACGAATAATAAAAAAAATCAACACACGCTAGGGGTGAGTGGTGGTTAGGCACTCGGCTTCAACTTCCAGCGGGGCAGCGAAAGTAAAAGATGTAAAAATTACTTACAATCGGGGCCCTCTCAGGCTTATGTAACACTCCAAGGGTTCCGTTTTTTTAGGTCACTTGAAGTGAGTCGCGCGATTGCAGGTCGCCGACAAAAGGGTAGCAGCGCCCCAACTCTGCCTCTACAGTGATGTCTCCCAAGACTACCTCTCGCCGTCTAGGTTCCCACATCCCATGGAACCATCACACATCATAACAAGGCCGAACGCACCAGACACAAGTCCTTACAGCTGTCGAGGGGAAGGCTTCCAGAGGGTAAGAACCGCCAAGGGTGAGACGTCTCCAGCGAAAATCCGCCAGGAAAAGAAAAGAAAGGAAAAGAAAAGAAAAGAACCCTGAAATATAACAGAAGCAGAAATTAGTTCCTTGTTAAAATAAAAAACCATTAAGTAGTACTCACGGACGTCTCCGGTTCTTTTCACCACAAATTAAAATAAGACAAAATGGCGGGGCCACGCCAGCTTCGTTTCCCAATAATTTGGTTTCGTTGAAGGTTTCCACATCAACACGATAATATCCAAAATCCACAAATAATATCACACAATAAACAATCAGGAAACCTTTCGAATTACAAATCCGTGATTTCCACGTCTTCAAATATTCATACAAACTTACACGCTTCCCCAGCTGACGTTCTACCTTGACCCCGGAAAAATGACCACTGTCGCCGTCTCGTACCCGCTAACCACACTTCCTTCAGCGATCGAAATCGAAATCGATGCCACCGTCATGCAACCAAATATACTCCTAGTCATCAGAACGGCAGAACGACCCACGCAGTACACAAGGTTGTTACCTTTGAGTAAGTTTACGCAGTAGATCAAGAAAAAGGCGTTCTAATAGAGCTTTGAGTTACAGCCACCAAGGAGGCTGTAACAAAACTTTTAGAGTCTTGCATATTTCGGAATATATTTCCCAAAGTCGAATGCGACTTATACTAATAGAAATTCGAGAATTGAGCCCCTGAAACCCAAATATTTTGAAATTTTAATTATATGTGTATATCTGTTTCTCAAACGACCCCACACAAAATGATAAAATTTTGAACCTCACTGAAAATATTTTAACTTTTTATATTGTCATTTTATGACTTCTTGATCAAAAGTCCTCATGGGTGCAAGACCGAGAAATGGACAGTTTTTGCAATACGCGTGATGGATGGTCACTAATCGCCTTTTCTGAGGCAACTAGATGTTTGTGTGATGGATTTCGATTTTCTTTAGACCGTTGAATAGCCCATTAAATTACCTTTCTTTTGAAGTATCCCAAAGGGTAGGTTGCTATATGAAAAAAAAGTCAGGGTGGTTGGGGATGGGGTGGTGTAAAACTAAAAATTACAAATAGTGCACAAAAGTTGCGTAATTGAAAATATTCAACTACGCAACTTTTGGTGCGTAACGTTTCGATAATTTGTCAGTTTGACCCATTTTTCGGTACCACTATCAACTATTTTTTACATTCATGCCAAACCGGTGACCATGTAGAAGACCACACAGCGTCTGAGTGACGCGACACCAATTTATTTATTAAGGGCGCTAGTCGCGTTCTCCCTTGTTCGTGTCTGGTCTTTTACTCTGGTCTTTCACTCTGGTCTTCCACTCTGGTCTTCCACTCTGGTCTTCCACTCCCAGGCCCAGTCCAATAAGATATATGCGATATTTGATAGCTAGATTACTAACGACGCTCCCTCCAAAACTTGGCTTTTCTCTCAATGCATTTTTTCTTATTTACCTGACGTTTCAATGGATTTTATGCTTGGAGATCCTTAAAAAAAAGTAGTATATACAAGAGAAGCTAAGGTCTCAAAAAAATTTTGGCATTAGTCACCCCCATTACCACCCCCACCCCATCATTAAAGGGGATGAAAAAAATTGTGATTTAGTGTGTGTACAAGAACCATAAACCTCAAAATATTTTTTTATTTTATCCACCCCCACTACCACCCCCTATCACCACCCCCACCCCACTACCGATGTGGGGTATCGTTTGATGGGTTCTTGGTATAGAGGATTTCAAATATTATATTATTAATGTTCCATAAACAATTATTTCCACATACAAAATTTTTCGTTGTGAGTGACTTGGATAAAAAATCTGGATGTGGAAGTAGTGATTCCTTGGGCGGTGGTTTTATTTAGTCTTCGATTTAGGTCGATTATGAGATGTTCTATAACAATCACATGACATGTGTTAAAATGTATTTTTTGGTTGTCGCAGAAACAAACCCCTAATAAAGTTTTTTTACAAATCTCAATAATTTTTTCATATATAGCCAATTTAATAGCGGACACTGTATACGTACAATTACTACTTGAATATACTTCTAACATATGGTCTCACTTATATTATAATTAAACTGAATAAATCGAAGCAGTACATTAAAAATTTTTAAGATCATATGCTTTTGAATTAGATCTTACTTTTGGTCACGGTTAAACGGACCATCAAATATTTAAAAATTATACACCGTTGTACCCTCAATCATCCTGTTTTTAAAAATTTTCGACATTTTCTATAAAAAAGTATATTTGTACTCTTTTTTGATTAATTATGCCTATATCAGCCTTAGAACACCTATAATTAGCTTAAACGTTAATTTTCGAGAGTGCAAAAGCTTTAAGCACTTGATATTGCGCGATTTAAGTGATTTACAAAAAAATTACGTGGCGGGTATGATGGTCTCGTTTCTGGTACAACATACCTTTTTTAGCAAATATGTAATCATACGGAAAAAGTTGCCTGAGAAAAACATAGTTCAAATAAAAAAGTTGCCCCCTTCCTTAATCTATATCTCTTCTCAATATTGTACGTGGTAACTATTTCGAACGACAAAAATATTTGCTATATTTACCCCTACAAATTATTACGTTTTATCATCATAGCCTTAGAGAAAACTCCTTATTTTCTACACTTATTAAAATTTGGCCTTCATGTTAACACATTTTTTTAACAAATATTTAGAGATAATACTGACATTGCCCTATTTTTGAGTTAGATCGAGTTAAAAGAAAAAATATTGATTTAATTATTCTCCAATATTTTTCTTGACCAACCAAGAGCATCCTAATGTCTTATTCTAACGAGCCTTAAGCCACAGAATACTTCCGTAAAGGTGACATTACTTTATACCTCAAAAAAATTATAGCAGCAAATTACGTCACTGACTGCAGAAAATCGAATTCTGCGTGTGAACGTGTCTTCTTTTCATAGTATCATGAATAAATACTGCTGTATCGTGTAATTGATTATCGCCACACGAAATTAGAAACACGAATAATTTATTCATTGGACATTCACGTTAAACTTGTTCCAACTGTTCATTGGTATATTGAGTAGTAGCAAAGCATTGTTCGTCACAACTCTCCTTATGTATTATTTACCTCACACATTTCACGTTCACTCGAAATGGCGAATCCTTTTAAAATTGCTGTATGCGACGTCTTTGTAGCTTTGCTACTTCTCGATACCACTCAAATTGCATTTAAGTACTCTACTTGAAGTTCAAACACCATTCACCGATTTTCAATGATTACTGTTTATTTAATACTTCGTCTCCAGATATATAACAGAACTCAGAAATCGATATTATCTTCTTTTTCTCTTGATAAAATAAAAGCAAATAAATAACTTTATATAAAACGCAATCAATAAAATCTTATAATATTATTATAAATATGAATTTAACGTTTTTGTCCATAGTTTCAGTTTGGTAGTTGAGATAAATATATAAATTGAAACAATTTATGTTTGAGCAACGAAATTCTCTGCTATTTTCATTATTATCTCCAGTTCTAGTAATTGCATCGCAAAAACAAAAATACCAAATTATTCGCAATAAAATTTCGAACAAAACTACCTAAGTTCATACTCTATAATATTTTGACCCGCTGAATTCAAATTTGCGATCAAATTTGAGCCAGCACGTCTCAGTCTCGTTGGCTAGATTATAAATAAGTAATGAAAGAAATGTGACAGAAGACAGTAATATTTGGAATTAATAGTTAACACAACTGTCAAGCAAGATTCTTGCTATGCTTATTACTGAAAAATGTAAAGGGTGGTCACCCTAAAAAATACTAAACTTATATATAAAGTGGCCATTCAACGAGAAAAATAATTAATAAATAAAACACACCAAATAGAAGGGAAAGTTTTGTGTAAATATTCTTATAATTTTTTTCAGTTTATATTGGCATCACTTCATATATTTCACCTATATGGCCGAAATTAAATTTCAAACGAGTTGGCAATCAAAAAAATAATTTGGTGCATTCATTTTAATACACAGCATTTGATAAAACCGGCAATTGTGCTAAGTAAATACAGCAATAAACAATGTATTTTAATGCAAATTTTTTGATATGTGTTTGTTAGTTTGTAAAGAATAAAAACCACTAAAAATTTTCTCTTTTGGATAAATTTAAGAAATATAATGTAATAATGCATCGACTTTAACGAAAGTGACTGTTATTGACTAAACCTTCCTGCCGAAAATTTGGCCCCAAATATTCATTTAAATGACTAAGGATAAAAGACAAATTTTCAAATTTCAATCGCTTTTTTTGGAATTTGTTTACAAGTTTCGAATTCGTGGTTATAAACAAATTCAAATAACTCTGAGGACTTTTTATCAAACCAAAAACGACAAACGAATTATAAAAATAGACAAAATATTCGACATTTTTTTGAAAAAAATAATAATATATTTGGAGCCAAGATACGTCAGTTTTTGAATTTCGGTTGTTTATAAATAAAAAAATTAATATTTTTTCTTAAAATTTGGACTGATTATTTTCCAAAGCTTATATTTGTGTCTGACCTAGTTGAGAACAATCCAGAAGCACAATCTTTAAAACATACTGTACATAGGCCCGAAAGATGGTTAAGTTAGAGATCCGAAAGTCGTCAAATACATCTAAATGCTATATTATGCTATTGCAGACCTGATGTTAGTCGACAGATAGCCCAGTATGTTAGATGATTAGCCTTCTTGGTCCAAGTTGCGGATGTCTACAGTTCAAATCCTAATCGCGGCGTATCCGCACAACGCATAAGTAGCAAATATGCTGCCGAAAGTGCACATGGCCCGTGCCACGGCGCGGCGTATTAAGTGGCGACAAGCGGAAGATTTGGATGAACGCCGAGAAGTCCAAGTCGATTATCTTCACACGCCGGTTCACAGAGAATGCCAATCTCGATTAGGAGTCAAGAAATTCCAATAAAACTGTGCGTGAAGTATCTGGGAGTTAACTTGGACAAACGACTGACATTCAACACCTACTTTAACGAGATGGCACGCAAGGTATACTCCATGTCCAGGAGTCTGTACCCGCTCATGGTCAGGGGTAGCATACTCAACAGGACAAATAAGAAACTGTTGTACACAATGGTGATTAGGCCGGCCATCACATACGCTGCGCTGATGTGGTGCAACATCCTTCTGATCTTCTGTCCTTTTTTTTTTAAATTCCGTTTGAATCAATAAATTATTTCGAACACCTTTTTATTTTTCACGATATTCTTCTGACGGCAGGAAGATCACCAGGGTGCAATTTCATTATTTTTAATTATCTTTAAGCATTTTTATATACCCCATTCCAAGAAAATATTAATGTTAAGTTTTTAGTTTCTAAGACAGAAGCACTTTTATCATCGTTAAAACCGAACCGGACCTGTCCTGCCCAGCCCCATATTCACCACGGTGCCGCGCGCCGAGGTTGTCTGCGTGGCTTCGGGACAGGTGCATATTTGTAAATCTCTAATTTTAATAAATATCTGTTGAGTTGAGTTGAGCCATTTTGGTCCAAGTTTCGGATGTCTAGAGTTCAAATCCTACTCGCGGCATATTTTTTTTATTGTATTAGTAATATAAAAGGTTTTACAAAGCTGGATGCTTAGATATAAAGATAGTTGTTCTGGTTAGGTTGGTTTTTCCTTTTCACGACAATAATTTAGAAAGTTCAAAATAAAAATTTATTTTCTCAAAGTAATTTTAAAAATTGTAATTTTGGAATATTTTCAAATAACAGCGACAAAATTATAGCCGTTAGAAAATAACAAGTCCAAATTTATAATATAAAAGGACTGGAAAATAGAAAATTTCAATGTTGAAACATAAATTGTTTAAATTTCATATGAAGTAATGAACAGATTTCATCAATAATTTCTCTATTACATTTATTGTCATACAAATAACAAATTAAAACTATAAAATTGTGGTGTACCGATATCAGTGGCGAGACATCTAGCTACACCGCCTTCTTCAAGCCAACTATGACACAATTTATGATCTTCAACTCTCTTCTACCCTTTTCTTTGTTTCCCTGTGTTATTTTTGTTTGTTCTGCATCTCTAAATTTTCTCTTTCCAATCACAATTTATTTTTGAATATCAAAATCTGTAGAAAACCAAATATTTTAAACCATAAATTGTGCGGTCTTCCATAGCCGTTCACTCTTAATGCATTGCTGGGACACTAGATTTTTTGTTAGTAATTTTCCCGTGCAGCCCAACCGTATATATTTGTTATATTTTATTTACACCAGCGTCTTTTGCATTATATATACCAATTATTTTAATTTCATTTTTTGCGCGTTTTACCTTATACTTTTTAATTCGCCTATCCTGCGAAAGGAAATTGTGTTTAGGTTTTCATTTTCTTTTTATTGCGATCCGGCCTTTCTCCGCCCAGTCCATAATTACTATGACTATTCGCACCACGGATATATGGCTGACTCTAGATGAGTACACGGGAAGGACAATATGTGTGTTTCATTTTAAAATAGATTTGTCCTTGACTTGACGAGACATCGATCGGCGAAGTTCAGACATGCCGATTGAGTCCTGTACTTGGATGGGTGACTGTATCTCATCTCGCCATCCTGGTTAAATGGTTGAGTAGCATTAGCTAAACTTCGCCAGGACGTTAGTATAGATAAGGCGACTAAAACAAAATAAAGATAAAATAAAAATACTATCAAGATACAATAAAGATAAAATAAAGATAAAACAGAGATAAACCAAATATAAAATAAAGATAAAACAAAGATAAAACAAAGATAAAACAAACATAAAATAAAATTGCTGCAGCAAAAACAATTCCATTCGAAATTTATTTTGACTTCACTATTAGGTTTACATTTTACCTTCTTCAATAAGATTTCGTACAGTCATGTTTCCTTATCTACTCTATCATCAACCAGTGGGAAATTTGTAATTCTACATTGGATCTCATTTTAAACACATGAAATTACAAGCAGAAAACTATATTAATAAAATATTATGGCAATATTGGGCTATATGAACAGGGGCGGACTGACAACAGTTTAGCGGCGCTGGATCTTAGAACTCGCAGGCCACTTATTACTCTATTAGCTGGTCATCTTGCCAAGCAGCCGGCGCCAGCGGCGCACTATTGGAGTGGGCCACCGGGATTCATCCCGGTGTCCCGGTGGGCCAGTCCATCCCTGTATATGAAATATATTGATATATTTATAATAACATTACAAATTATTACTTCTAATGAAAATATATATAAATTTGCCCATGGCAAATTAAGGTTTTTCTGATAACCAAAAACCAGAATCAATGGTCTATTTAAAATGAAATTTGGATCTAGTAGGATACAGACATAGAAGGACCGACTTTTTGAGGGATCGGTTAAGCCGTCGCGCCGGCCTTTTCAGCGAAATATCTAATAATATGTAAAAGAACGGATCGTTGTAGGCTGAGTACACAAACGTAAAGATTCGTTCGTTCGTATTTTGTGTGTGTCATGGAATATTTCTATTAGAGTAGAGAAAGTATGTCACGGAGTATTTTAAACAAGTCTGAACTACCAGATCTGTCTAAATTCACACAATTTAGCCATTAACTAAGAGCCCGTGTCCCAGAATGACCTGATAGTTGATAAAAATTAAAGACTGAGTATTTGCGTTTGTGGAAACCAAACACCTATTCGCCGATAAACCAAGTCAGCGGGACCGTTATTTCAGACCTGGTCGGCGTAAACGATCCCTCAAAAAGTCTATGTCTGTGGGTACCTAATGATTCACTTATCGTCGTTTATTTATCATCAATGTAAAAAGTTTAGGAGCAACAGAAATGATTTGTTGGAAGTCTGGTAAAAACGTCGAAGAAGGAAATCCTAAAGGTGTCCCAAAAAAACGTATTGACGCCCTGATACCGATCTTAGAAGCACTGAAATAGCCCGCGCTGGTAAAATGTGTAATATATTACTATTCACCTCAGGTGTTTCCTTATCACGATTAATTAGATAAGAAAATGAACAAAAGAGAAACTAGAGCAGCAAGCAGTTTAAATATAGTGCTCAATTATTTACGGAAAAGATCTTACAGAGGCGTGCACAAATATTTACAAAATTTATAAAACGTATTTATTATGATGCAGGGTATAAATGTGCTCTTGACCCAAATTGTTAAAGATTGTGAGCAAATCACTGGATCCATATTTTTATTTATTGCCGCCTAATGTTGTTACAAATGTCACTTAATATTTATATTTAAAAAATAGTTAAATTCTGAATCAAGAAAATAACATTTTGTACCATACCTCTTGGCCTAAAGCTAAGATGTAATGAATCAAGAACAAATAGAGTAATACAAAAAAGGTGGTGTATCGTACTTTCCAACATTTAATTACTTAAATACATAATAATCCAGAGACAGTCAGTCGTATTTGAACCCTCAAAGGCTTCACTTTTCGCACACGAACTTAGTGCGATTGTACTCTACTTTGTTAAATTTTTGTTAAATAAATACCTTATTCTGATTATACGCTTTTATTGGCTGCACATGCAACAACGAGAATTGTTATTTGTATGAGATCCAAAAGCGGAAGTAATAATAGTTTTATAGCAGCTAATATTCATCTGGATGCCTGTATTTCATTTGGTGTCAGCTAAAAGAAAGTTTAAGAAAGTTGCTGTCATTTGAGCTGAGGATCCCATAAACCCTAAAAATGAAAAGTTATTGAAGGATGAGATAAAATATAATTTAACTGTTACGGAAGATACGTTGGAACACAAAGCAAGTATACCCAAATCAAGAATATAATCGACATGCGACCTACGCATATAAGTTTATTTAACCACATTGGTGACACAAGAATAAAAGTGACAAGTGACACAGGAATAAAAACACAAAAATACATTTTCACATTTCACAGTTTACGGAAAAGATGCAGGAGATTAGGCGATGATATATGATTATCTTTAAAAATAAAATAGCATTTTAGGTAAACACTATTTTGAAATACATACACAAGAATAACAAATAACTAGTGGAAGCATTATACTCTTCGCCGATTTCCTGAGCTTTTTATATAATTGTTACACATTCTATAGGATACTCTTCGCATTTTTCTTGTAAATAATGTTAGTTTTTGGACATTCTAAATTTTGTGATACCAACTTTGTTGTGAAAAAAAAATATATGAAAAAAAAAAACCACGATGTGAGAAGGGATCGAACACGGGACCCTTGGATTGCCAATTTGCCAATTTACATTGTTTTTATTTTGTTTAAATGTGGTTTACAGGTCATTTTTTTTTTTCATTTCATTTATGTTCATTTTACAATCATTATAATTAACGATACGTAACAAGTACGCGTCTGAGCGCACGAGTGACGTAACGGCCGGCTGTTCTGGCTAACGACTTTTTGACTCTGTATTTTAAATATGTATTAAGCGGTCTCTGTCAAGTTAAACCGTAAGCTAATGAGATATATCTTTCGATTTCAAGATTGGATTTGGGTATTTATTTTCTATAGAAGTTAGAGTAATATTTTTATTGATACAGGGAAAAGAAAGAAAAAAACCTGTTTCTGCTGTCAATAGTAAAAAAAAAAATAATTATTTACTTCGTGTGAAGCAAATTGTTACATGGATTATAGAATTCAACGAGGGGTCAAGGGGGGGGGGGGGGGGGGTTAGGGAAAGGTCTTAGGTATGTTGGGTTTTAGGGGATGTGGTTTTTATATGGATGGTGAATATTAAAGGTTGGGATTACGTCAGTCAGCCAGTGGGGTATCGTAAATTGGAAGTCTTTCGTAAATGTATTTATGTGTGTGTTGTACGTTGTGGCTTCGTCTTATGTTTGTCATGTTTTGTGTAAGTTGAGAGTTGGATATTTTGTACATAAAGAATTGTTGGGCAGTTTCGTCAATGTATTATCTTACAATTTGCACCTCTGTTAGCCTATGCAGTTCCGCAATGGTTATGTACCTAGGTGAATTAGTTAATAGACGCAGCAATTTATTTTGCGTCATTTGCAGACGTAAGCACTGCGCATCTGAAATTATATTCCAAGATGCGCAGGCATATGTAAGAATAGGTCTGAATATGACCTTGAGACGAAACTCTTGCCGCTACACCACCATTTCTTATTGCTAAAATTCTTAATGAGTGTAATATATACTATTAGTAAATTTATTGTAATTATTAGGAAATACACATTAGTAAAATATATAAAAAAAAATGGAGATAGGAAATAACATTTCGCAAGATTTCTATTTATTACAAACCATAAAAAAATGTAAAAAATATTTTTTTAAATTTTAAATTACTAATAACTTTTTTATTTACCAATCTATTTTGTTAAAAAACAATAGGGCTCTTCCTCTAGCTAACACTAACTTATTCTCCAAATTTCAATACAATCGGATTTTTCTTTCTTGAGTTATCGTGCTTACAAGAAACGTGACGGACGGACGGACAGACAGACATTTTGAAAGTTGTTCAGAATTCATTCACTAACATAACGATATAAAAATTTTTTCTCTACGAGCGATATTTACTGATTTAGAAATGTGCCGATCGAATACAATATACCCTTCGTTTTTGCGAAGAGTATAATAATGATGTAAGTTCGTACGTAAGTACTACGTCGTTGTAAGTCATCTTAGTAATAAAAATAAAAAAACCGCTGCCCAAGGAATCACTACTTCCACATCCAGATTTTCTATCCAAGTCGTTCTATCTAGATTCGTAATCGGCGACCTCAAGAGAACCATCCATGATATGATTTTCAAGAAAAAATCATGCTTATTATCCGAGATATTGCATTTGTTAAGTGTTAATTTATTGTTTATTTAAAAAATGTCAAGGGTGCCAACCTTATATAAGGGTCAAAAATGATCTTTGAGGGTTCCCAAACAAAATGCAAAAAACCCTGTGTCGATCTGAGAGAAGGTTTCAATTTTATAAGTCAATATATCTATGGAGTGGACTATAAGATTCAATTGACTGGGCGACGCGACGCGACGGTACAATTTTAGTTTATAATTCTTGAGTGCAGTTAAATGTTTTGTTCAAAAATTGGATAATAATATGATGCAATGTAGACTAGTGTTAAAATTCTGGTTCCACATAGTTTAAGTTTCAGATGAAATTAGCATATTTTTTGAGCTTCAAAAAATGCTAATAAATATTAAATAAACAAAAAAAGTGTGAAAATCCCGTAGATAATGTTACAACGATTTATTTTATTTATTATTTTTTTTCTTTTACAAAAGTTGAACTCAAGATTTTTAATCTTCGTTAGGAAATGAAATAAAGTAAAACAGACCACGTATATTCACGTATACTAGGCAATCCCTAAACCTAGAAGCAGAGCTTCCGTGAAAAGTAGCTATGCTTAATAAAACATCTAACCATTCCTTACAATAATTGCCTTTTACCAAAGGTGTACGGTGTAATTGGAACTCAAGAGCACGATGAAACATAATGAATAGTGCTTGCCATATATACGCTTTATTGTCACTATACAGGGTGTAACTTAAGTTACAAAGATTGTTTAAATACACGATGTTTAAATAAAGGTTGCCATCTTTAACTCGGTGGTATAACAGTATTTATAAATTATTTCAGTATATACGGTATTATGAAAAAATATGTTAAATTGGAATATACTCGCTGCTTTTATGTTGCACGCGGGAAATTCATCTGTTAAATACAAAATGGAAAATTTCTGTGCCCATTGACCATGCATACTCAAATCATAGTGTGAATGATGCAAAGCATTGGTTTTGTAATTGGTTTTTGAACATACCCAAAAGGTATGGCGATATAACTCAAAAAATATTGTTGTGGTATTTATTATATTTTAAAAATACATTAATGGATGTAGTCATAGTGCAGGTAAAATAGATGATAATTCACCTCAGAAAAAAATAAAAAAGGTAGTCTGTTTTATTTGGGAACGTTCATAAACATACTTATCTTCGAAGAAATCGAGCTAGCTGCAGGTTGACAGAAATATAATTAAAGAAAGGTCATTAGGGCAATTACAGCTATCTTTTCTATCTTTCTTTTTAATGAAGAACACACGCTAAAACAAAGATATCAAGTTAGCCTTTCTTTTAGGTATACAAAATGCCCTTTAATTAATTTAATTTTTTGCTTTATAGTAAAAATTGACTGAGATACACCTATATATTTTTTTTATATTTTGGACGGAATTGTGATTTTATGGTATTTTACTGCAAGTTTAATTTCCTTTACTCCACTTCCCCTAAATCGAAAAAACCACTCCTATTTCCGATTTTTCGACACTAGGCTTGCAAGGGCTTGTCGGTTTGGGTTTTTCTTGGTCAATTTGAAGAAAATAAGTAAATATTGACCACAGGTGACCTAACTCACCCCCAGAGGTTGAAACTACCCCCACCCCCAATACCAAAATGCCACGAAAATATCGAACATCAATTGAAAACCGGTATACCCCCGTTTTTTAGGGCGAGAAATACGATGATGATAATTTTTCATGACCTACCCTTCACCCACTACCCCTAAACCCCCGATTTTCCGGTGTTAGGCTTGCGAGATCTTGTCGGGTCGGTATTTTTTTGGTCAATTTGAATAAAATAGATAAATATAGACCACAGGTGACCTATTCCACCTCGGCGGTTGAAACCACCCCCACTCTCAACAACGAAATGCCACGAAAACAACGGAAATCAGCTGTAAAGTGGTATACTCCCGTTTTCGAGAGCGGAGAATACGATGGTGACAATATTTCCCGATATACTACTCACTACCCCTAAACCTGAATCCGATTTTCCAGTGCCAGGCTTGCAAGGGCTTGTCGGATCACTTTTCTTTTATTAATTCGAATAAAATCAGTAAAGATTGACCACAGGTGACCTAATCCATCCCTGGGGATTGAAACTACCCCCACCCCCAATAACGAAATACCACGACAACAACGATAATATGCTCTTATATTTTATTAAAAACCGCTGCCCAAGGAATCGCTACTTTCACATCCAGATTTTCTATCCAAGTTTCCCACAACGAAAAAAATTTTGGTACTGTATTTGCACTCCACTATGTGGAAATAATTGTTTAGGAAACTTTAGTAATCTAATAGTTGATATCGTCGACCCCAACAACCAATAAAACGAAATGTCACATCGGTAGTGGGGGTTGGGGTGGAGGGTGGCAGGGGGGGTGAGAAGTGAAAAAATTGTTGAGGCCTTTGGTTCTTGTACACACTAAATCACAATTTTATTTTTTTCACCCTCTTTATCAATGGGTGGGGGTGGTAAGGGGGTTGTCTAATACAATTTTTGGAGATGTTAGCTTCCCTTATTTCTACTCAATATCTTAAACGGTTCCAGAGTTATCGTGTACACAAAAAAAAATAAGGGTAGTGAGTGTCGGCAAATATTGTCAACATCGTGTTCTTCGTCCTCGAAAACGGGAGCATACCGCTTTCAAGCTGATTTTCGTTGTTTTCGTGGCATTTTGTTATTGGGAGGTGGGGGTAGTTTCAACCTCTAGGGTGGGTTAGGTCACCTGTGGTCAATATTTACCTACTTTATTCAAATTGACAAAAAAATCCGATCGGGCAAGCCCTCGCAAGCCTAGCACCGGAAAATCGAAAAAGGAGGTAGTTTTCAGGTAGGTGAAGAGTGGGTCGGGAAATATTATCACCGTCGTATTCCTCGCCCTCGAAAACGGGGGTATACCGCGTTTCAGCTGATTTTCGTTGTTTCCGTGGTACTTAGTTATTGGGGGTGGGGGTAGTTGCAACCCCTGGGGGTGGGTTAGGTCACCCGTGGTCAATATTTACCTGTTTTATTGAAATTTACCAAAAAAAAAACCGATCCGACAAGCCCTCGCAAGCCTAGGGGTAGTTTTCAGGATTAGAGGTAGTGGGTGAAGTCGGAAAATATTGTCACCATCGTGTTCCCCGCCCTCGAAAATGGAAGGGATAATGTCTTGCGGTCCGGTTGCAGAACTTTTGGGCTTTTTGCCTTTTTCTGGTTAATCTCAAGGGACTAATAAGTGTAATGCTTGCCTAACACTATTCATGACATAATTGGGTTGTTGATGAATTTTCAAAAATGGTGAAATATGGTAGTGGAGGACTTAATTTAGTTATATATTTAATTTGGAAGAAAAATTCTTAGCGCAACATATTTTAAAAAAGTGTTAAACTTCGACTATTTGAATGTGCCGCGAAAACGGCAGTGACATCATAACGGCAGTTAGATGTGAACTTATAAGCAGAACAGATGAAGACGAATAAGTTGACATTGCTGACAAGAAAATATATGTCAAAAATAAATTTGACGTTTAGCTAGCACTGATTGATGTTTGCAGTTATTGTTAATATTTTTTTACAAAACGACTAAGGCAGTATATCTGTAAAAGCTAATTCTGACATTCTACTTGCGGTAGATATATTTATGGTCAGCGAATTTTTAAAAAGAGACGATCGTTTTGACATTGCAATGGTTGGAAGTGCAAAAGCTGCAAGGTACTTACGTTACAACTGCTATAGACTACAAACTATTGTAATTTCTGCAAGAACTTCCTTTATCTTATCTTATTAATATTACATAATATGTCTAATATGTATTTTATTATTTAATTTAGATGAATTTGTTAACTATACTTTGTATTTTATTAAATATTTCCTTTTCATCGTTTTATTTCCTATTAACTATATACTACATGCGTATCTAACTGAAAACAACAAAATAAGTTTATCTACTAAAGAAATTATTTATTATCCATTGATACTCACTTCT
This sequence comes from Rutpela maculata, assembly GCA_936432065.2. Taxonomy (NCBI): domain Eukaryota; kingdom Metazoa; phylum Arthropoda; class Insecta; order Coleoptera; family Cerambycidae; genus Rutpela; species Rutpela maculata. Next base: position 154,829,911 of record OW386287.2, read on the forward strand.
AAGAAGAGTCAGAATGAGACTTACGAAGATATCAAGAAAGATCTGTATTAAACCAAAAATAATAAATAGGTAAGTATACTTTATGCTATAGTATCTATCTAAGCAATAAACAATGATATGTATTTATAACACACATAATTCAAAGGGCATTTATAACTAAAATCCAACGCATTCGTAGCCATTTCCGACTGATTGTGTTCACCGACTTTAGACGACTTTCACAGTTTGTTTCATATAGTTTTTCAACGGCGAGTTTAAATTTCCTTTCTTAATTTATTGATCATCCTAGTATTATGGGACGTCTAGGGAGCTTCATAAATAATCAATAGGTAACAAAAACAACTGCACTTTATTCCAACATAAACTAGATAAAATACATAAAAGCAGATTATTTAGGAAGTCAAAGCATGAATAACCACAAACAACCCACACCTAGTTTGTGATGAATAACATTCTAATCGAATACAGTAATACACCCTGTTTTATCCACCAGTTTGGCGGGTAATTTAGAACGCCACTCAAGTCTTGTACTGCGGCCGTTTTTCCTACAACAGAAACCCATATTAAAAATCAAATTCCTACATTAAGATACAACTTACCACAAATAAAACGCTTAGAATATATTGTAATTTGTTACTTTACTTGACATTGAAATGGTCTCCACAATAAGAAGACTTGGTCCTTCTCTGGTGGCTTCGAATCATTCATTATTACGTTCAGCGTTTATTATTGGAACACAACAGTTTTTCTGGTGAATTGGTGGTATTATTTACACAGTACGGCAGAAAACACTATCTGAACTTATATTTATCCATAACTAGATGTTGTTAAACTATACCGAATTGTAACCTATGAACGTCAGTTGAATTTGACGTTAAATATAATGTCAAATTAAACTGTCGCGATTGTCTTTTTTCTCCGTCGCTATCAGCGAGTTTCTAAATTAGTACCTGTTTGTCGTCATTTTATAACTAACTTCTCTACAGACTGCCGTTATTATGTCATCTCCGTTTTAAATGCATGTGTTTTTGTAATTAATATTATAATATTATAAGACTTTCTTTTCAACTTCTACATGTTTCTAATGATTTTTTATGAATAATTGTTATTGTTTAACATAGATTCTCCTCAAATTTTAACTTAGTGCAACAACCCAATTCTTACTCTGTAATTTTGCATAACATTTATTTTGCGATTTATCCGCACAGATGATACTATTGGCTGTGCCGTCAAAAAGGAGCTACTCAGCGTTAAAATTAATAATCATTTTTAGTGCTCTATTAATGCCCTATTTTTTTCTTTACATTTTTTTTTTCTTTAAAAAATGACTGCTATCAATTTACTGTGGCTTTAGTAAAGTAGATACTTTAGTTAGGTACACGTACATATTGCAGTTTAATCGTATTTGTTCCATGCATAATCATCGCATGTCATTACACTCTATCAGCAAATAACGATTATTGCATTTGAGATTGATGTTGAAGTGTAAGCTCACAGTTATTTTATGTAATGTGAAACGTAAACTTGAATTAAAAAACTGTTTGCTTTGTGTATCTATAAGTTTCCTGAAATTGATGATGACATGAAACGCTGTGAGATATTGGATGCGAATTGTAAAAATTAATTAAAAACGAACTCTTTTACAGGAAGCAAACTGCCGTGTATATAAAAATTTACCAGTAATGTTTGAGTATAACCGATTATCTTTCATTTGGAAATGTTCGAGTTTCCTGAATTATTTTGTCAATTATATTTTATTTGCAACTAAAATGGTTATAGTCTAATCCATTTTACGTTAAAGAATGAGTTTTTTCAAAGAAATATCTTCAAATTTTTAAAGTCATAAATTCCAAAATTTCTGTATTAATAAATTCCTGAATTCCTATATTCCTTAATCTCTAAATTCCTAAAGTCCTAAGTTCCTAAATTCGTAAATTAAATGTTCTAACTTAAGCTACTGGAAGCGGCTGGAAGCTCCCCACACTATGGTCTTTATAAGCTGTGCTTGGATATTACGTCGGAAATCAGAGCACTGAGCAGACAGATAAATTGCACGTAACTTTGGAGCCATTTATTTCATGAACAAATATCGAACGAACTGAAGTGGACTACAAGCAATCTGTTAAAACATAACCTCTCATGTTTGTTTTTGTTGCATGTTAATCAACTGCCGGATATTATAAGGGCATTAACAGATAACGTTTCGTAGATTTTGTAGAACATTGGATAGCGACAAAAAATAACAATACAGAATTTATCCAAAATGACACTTTAACCTCAACAAGTCAATAACGTTATGGACAATTCAAGCAGACTACTCATGCGTCAAATTAAAATCTTCCTGCTCGATCAAAAAGGTCCGAGCAAGTCGAGCTTCGTCCAAGGACTTTATTTTGTAATATTCGAACAGTTCAGATTTAACTCGGTTAGCTCGATTTGCATTACGAACGATTGTGATGCGTCCCATCAATCAGACGTAATATCCGAACACGGCTATAAACAATTATTACCTTTAAAATAACCAACTAAAATAAGTTTGACATCTGTCAAAAATATTTGGGTTGATTTGAATGTTGATTTTTAGATTATGAAATAAATTTAGAGACAACCTATAGATCATTTTCAGTTGACGTCTTGCTGTCGGCGTGGAGGGCACACAACTTATTATTTTGTTTTCTAGAGATGGGTACAAGCTGTTATTTTTTAATAACAGGTTTAAACTGCTTCTGCTGTTTTGAAATATCAGTTTAAAAATAACAGATCACTGAGAAGTACCGGCATTCGCATATGGCAGTGCGCAGTTTGTAGTATGAAATTTTTCGGTCACGTGAATTTGACGCAGCTGTCTGAAGGGTATACAAAACCTCATTTAAATGGCGCCGACGACAGCGTGACGTCAACCGAAAATAGTATCTTGGTATCTTGGCTAGTGCTCTCTGTTATTTTCGAACAGAAATAACAGTCTGTTAATGCTATTTACAAATAACAGTTATAAAATAATAGCAACTCATCTCTAATTGTTTTCATTTACATTGCCTGTTATTGGATGAGGTTTCGTGTGGCCTCCAGACAGCTGCGTCAAAGTCACATAACCGCAACTGATCTATTAGACAATCCAAACTACGTGACTCCAGCTTGGCCAGCAAGCTCCAAGCTTAAAATGCGGATAGAAACATTAAACAAGTTTATTAACTTAAAAATCTTAAACTTAAAGGTTACGTTAGTTACATGAAGCACACTCCCTATTAGGCAATCCGAACCACGTGACTTCCAATATGGCGCGGAGGGCAAACATTCGTTTTCATTCGTTGAACGTTTGTGTTTTTTTGTTGCCTTGGCTGCGTTTCCGGAATTTAATAAAAATAAACGTGTGTTTGCCCTCCACGCCATATTGAAAAAAAATTTTGACAGGTTGTTGGATCGCTTAATAAATGTACCATAACCTATAAATCAACATCCACAAAGGTTACCAACCCAAATACCTTTGACAGATGGCAAAATACATTTTCCCCTAACCATAATAGCAATAATATTTTTTGGATGCTGTCATGTGTGCACGAATTTTTTTTAATTTTTTTCGCGGAAACCAAATGGAAAGAGCGCAAGTCTGATATATCGTTGAAATCGCAATTTTTACTGCTTTTCAATGGTTCTCTTACAAATTGTAAGTAATCATAAAATAAACAACTTAATAAATGTACCATAACCTATAAATCAACATCCACAAAGGTTACCAACCCAAATACCATTGACAGATGGCAAAACACATTTTCCCCTAACCATAATAGCAGAAATATTTTTTGGATGCTGTCATGTGTGCACGAATTCTTTTTAATTTTTTTCGCGGAAACCAAATGGAAAGAGCGCAAGTCTGATATATCGTTGAAATCGCAATTTTTACTGCTTTTCAATGGTTCTCTTACAAATTGTAAGTAATCATAAAATAAACAACTTGTGCCAAAACGGCACTAAACGTAATATGATCTCAATCAAAACCTTTTCAGATCTTCTGGAGCACTAAAGAAACCCTCATGAAAAAGTTTCATCCAAATCCGTCTAGCAATTTTGCCGCTATCGTGTTCACATACACACACACACACACACACAGAAATTTTTTAAAAACCACTTTTTTGGGTTCCTGGGACCTCAAAACGTAAAGATTTGATGTTATCTCAGTTTTCTATTTTGGACTAATTTCAGTAACTTCCCACAATTTTATTGTGGGGAGGTTAAAAATATAACCTTTCTCAAATATTAGTTATTTCTATTCGCTATTAGAAGAGACATACATACATACATATAGTTACTGTACATCTCTATAAGTCCATTTATTGGATTAGTTTAAATCATAATTTATTTTTCTATAACGTGTTATCGGGTTGATGTAGCATACGTTAAGTAAATTTATCCAAAATATACTTATCGTTTTTTTAATAATATTGAATGTGTACACTCCTTCAATGTCATTTCAATTTTCAGAGAACATTACGCAAGTAACGTTCATAAGAGCATGTAAATTTCAAGTTTAAAATTACTGTTCCGCAAAATAAGGTGAAAGTGTTTTATTACAGGTAGATACAGCATCATTGTAAGGGTAAAGCTCTAGAGAATTTCATCTGTGCGATATAATAAAAGGACTTTCCTTTTCGTTATTAGTTGTGAAGGAGATTGATGTGTGAAAGGAGGTGATAAAGAAGAACATTATTTAAGTTATTTATTTCTCTTGTAAAATGTACTAAGTATCTTTTTTTTTATCAACCGATTAGCACCCAGATCATTTTTTCTGTTTTTGTTCCGTATTTTTCTTTAATGATATCCTGATAATATGCAAGGAATGGTATTTTTCAGACTTTTGTCGAACTTAATTATCTGTGGGAGCTCTTGATGTTGCGTGTGTAGGTATTTATAAAATGTCCCAAAATGTAGTTTCCTTATTGTCAATTAGCATACTAAACTTATTATATACATATTTTTGGGTAGCAATATATGTAACAGAACATGTTACATAGAACATGATTCCCTGGCACATAGTGAATCCAAAAGATTTTACAGCTCTTAAAATATGCTCCTAGTACAAGCAATAACGAAATGAGTAGTCTGATTGATTTATTAGCTTGGTATAGATAATTTTATTGGTGCTATGTCTTCCAGATTCTTTTTTGGAAGAGCCGTATCAAGTCAGCTGTATAAATATAAACCAGCACCTCGTCTTCCTTGATGTTTTGAAACTCATTGTACACCAGATCTGCCCGCCCATATTCTTATTATATTTTTCTGTCACTTTTTAACGACTTAAACGTGTTAACTAAATTTCATCCTTATAAAGAGTTACGTTAATTTTCAGCCCTTTTTCATTGCACTGTTTACGTTTTATCTTCCATTAAAGTTTCTGCCACTTATTAAACGTTGTTAGTGCTGTCGTATACTATATTTTAAAAAAAATCAGATATGTACTGTCGTGTGCAAAAAAAAATGGTACAAGTCTTATAACGTATTTTTGCTAAAATCTAGTTATATACATCTAATTTTAATTTTTGTGACATTGTCAGTTATTTGTCAAAATTCATTAAAATAGAGACAGATTTACATTAGAAAAAAATAGTTGTCCTATTTTTTTTGCTCACAGCAGTATCATATTACATTTTTCGTTTTGAAATTTCAAACGTTTGGCCGCTCGCCAACACAAACCTCTTCCGGTGTGATGCTCCAGTTAGTGACAATAGTAATCGAACCTTTTCTGGTGGAAAATAGCCATGTACCCAGTGACGTTAAGAAAAGATTATTAACCTTATTATATAACTTTAAATCAAATCGGGTACAATTTATAGTGTACACTACATGTATTAGTATAATAGAAATGGTTTTACTTGAAAAAGTATAATCCACTCAAATAATGAATATTTTGAAATCTTATTGAAACGTTAAACAACTAGGATCGACAACAACACAAACAAAAAACTTACCGCATACTGTTATACCGCAGGGTTAGTGGTTAACTATAAAGGGTATTATGTATATTCGCAAGACGAAGTTATAAACTACTTATAAATTCTGTTAGGTAGGGTTGAGAAACTATAAACACTTTACTATTAACATTGTTTAAAGGGGATTAAAAATTTGCATTTTTTGATGCAGTAATAATTTAAATTTAAAACACGTGTGCAGGGGGTTCGTCTCTTTAGAGTAATGTGTAGGAGCGTTTTGTATCAGTTGATGTCCTAGCAACCTGGTAAACTGGGATAACTGGGAATTGTCAGGGAATTTAAAGCAGACAGGGAAAATTCAGTAATAATGGATTTTTAAAAAATATCAGGGAAAATTCAAGTTTTGTCAGGGGAATATTTTTTGGCCTTTAATAACTTCTAAAAGCAAATACAAAGACGATTTATTAAAGAGGGATAGGCCTATTTCAATTAAGAAACAAATTGTGATAAAATATCTGTCTCATCTGCTATAGGTACCTGTTTTACTGCTTTTATGTTGTTCAGAGTACCGTGTTATGTTTGAAATTAAAAGTTTATGCTTTATTTCATTGTGTTCAATTTTAAAAAACAGGGAAAAAGGCAAAAGAAAACGGGGAAAAGTCAGGGACTTTACAGACATGATGTTGCTGGAACCCTGCTGTAGCATGATTTCACTATTTTTTACAAGATAAATGTAACTAATATAATTGTTAGGTTCCTAACTGTCTTTCATCCCCTGTGATGGGGATTAATGTATAATGAACCCTTAAATATTTATACTAATTACCTAACTAATTATCTAAGTACGTTTTGATTGGTTAATAAAGTGAGAATATATTAAACGCAACTAATAGTTCTTATTAGTGAAGGTTTAGTTTATAGTGGTTATCTAACCACCTCTTGAGGAAAATTTTCAATGAAAAATGTTTTCGCTGTGTGGGGCTCGAACCCACTTCGCAAACTAGACGCATAACATAATATAACAAAACTTTATTCATATTCAAGAGTACAAATATGTGCTTCCTTGGAGCCTGGCTCGGAGCCGCCAGATAGTCATGGAGCGCGGCGCCGTGATGAATGGACGAAGCAGGTCCAGTTTAGCTTTAAGGATAATAAGAAATATAAGAATAAAGGTTAACGCTCCAGCTTAACAAAATAGAACTTTTCTTTTTTTAAGAATACTTACAACAATCTTAAAATTAATTAAAAAATAACACAATAAGTCGTAGCACACGCGTACTAAAAAATTTTGGCTGTTGGCACGGAAAAAGCTAAATGAAAAAACCTGTTCGAGATAACTGTCGCCCCGGCGGTCTCGATTCCAGGAAAATATGGTGGAAAGGTGCAAGCAAGAGCAAGAAACGTTTATTTAAATTCTACAAGAATGCGCCTCACCCGAACTTGGCCCGGAGCCAACCAAAGAAACACGGCGCGTAGCGATTTAGCTAAACGATAATTGATAAAACAATGTTAAAACTCCTATCCGCTTGTGGTGGATTTAAAAATTAACAATAAAATAAAAAAATGCTATCCACATGGACCTAAAACTAATTCATATAAAATTTATAAACTAGTCACTGGTTGTAGCACTGAATAAATTGGGCTATTCACTCGGGTGAAAAGCTAAACGAAAAAACCCGTACGAGAACTGCCGATCTGGCGGTCTCCATGATGCCAGGGAAACGTGGTGTAATAGGATAGGGTTTAAAATGTTTGAATTTTTAAAAAGGTCATCGGTCAAAAGGGAACTTTTTATAACAAAGAGGACAAAAAGAACAAACAGAATAAAAACGAGAACAAAAATAGATCATAAAAAAGAGGAAAGAAATGATTGGAAAGATAAAGTTGAGGAAAGATCAAAGGTGGGGAAATGGCAGGTTGTGGTGTAGGAAAGTATGGCTAGGGAAGAGGTTGCCGGAAGGCACGCTAACCCACTGAGCTACCGATATACATGACAAGATTTATTAAATGCCGTGTTTATTGAAACAAATGTATGAACATTTATATATCTTTTAGTTTAAAGCTAGAGGTATGAATCTTGCACCAAAACTTAGAATTTTGTACCCTGAATAATAAAGGTATGTTTGATTTTTTTCGTAAAAGTAGTATTTAACCAAAAAATTCAAAATGACTTTCGTATTCTCTTCTATTCTAAAAAACAGACAAAAACAAAGATAACGGCCGTTTTCTTCGAACTTCCTCCACTGGGAGCGAATGGGACTTTTAGCGGGTATAAAAGGACGTTATTGTCTAAATATTCCCATTAAGATCAGCTTGTTACTAATTTCTTCGGTCTTGCCCCCCTATATTCAGCTATATTTATTGTACTAAATCATAATATTAATTTTGTTACATATTCAAAAATTAATGGTATGTAGTAGATACCTAACTACTATTACAATAATACAAATATTTCATGTGAATGTATATACAAACTTTGTGTATAATCGAATGAAGATTGTAGTTAGTCCTGCCTAATAACAATCTTAAGAATATAAGTGAAACATCAATATTATAAATAATTTAAACATTAGTGTTAAAGAACATTAAAAATAGATATATTTTATAATATCGTACCAATAATATTTAAACAAAGAATAACTGATCATTTTCCAATAATACTCCTAATAAACTAAAAAATTGTGTTCAAAAATCATCAATAACCAGATGTAAATATTTCATAAATTACAAAAACTTAAAAAAAGAACTTATGAAAGAAAAATGGCAAGAAATTTGTAATAACAATGATATAGACTTAATAACAGAACTATTTATAAATAAATTAAAAATGAGTATATCAAACTAAAAAATGAAGAAAAACCAAGAAAGGAGTGGGTCACGGCGGGATTAATCAATTCGATAAATAAAAAAAATGAAATGTACAAAGAAACTGTAAAACACTCAAATGATAATAACTTAAAAACTCAATATAACACGTATAAAAATAAACTCTCTAACCTTATAAAAGCAGCAAAGATAAAGTACTTTAAAAACCAAATTAAAAAAAAAAAACAGCAATTCTACCCAAAGTCTCTGGGAGGTCGTTAATAAATTATGCCATAAAAATAATGAAAAAAAAACATATACTTGAAATAAAAACGGAATGCAACAACTTAATATCGGATGAGAAAGAAATATCTAACGCTTTTGTCAAATACTATAGTGAACTGGGCGAAAAATATGCGAGTAAGATACAAATACTGGCAGATTTCAATGAAACCGAGAACATTTTAGAAAACTATATGTATTTGCACCCTACCAATGTAAATGAGGTAAGTAAAATAATACAAAGTCTTAAACCAAAAAAATCTCCAGGCTTGGACAATATACGAACAGAAACATTGAAAGAAATCAATGACGAAATAGTGGAACCTCTATAAAAAATAAAAGTTTTAAAAATGGTCATTTCCCGAAAGCTCTAAAAGTAGGTCTAATAAAGGAGGTGCAAGAAATGAGTTGATTAACTACAGGCCAATCTCATTAATAAGCACTATTGCGAAAATATACGAAAGAATTTTGAAAAATAAATTGTCTACTTTTTTCAATAAATAGGTATAACATAATTTCAAGTAATCAGTTTGGTTTTCAAACTGGTAAGTCTACAGAAAACACTATTGCTCATTTAACACGTCTATACTGCACTGGATAAAAAAATGCCATGCCTAAGTATATTCGTCGACCTTGCAAAAGCGTTCGACACAGTATCTCATAAGAAACTATTAAAAAAATTAGAAAACTGTAGCATAAGAGGAACTGTATATAATATACTAAAAAGTTATCTATCCGACCGCATACAATACGTAAAAATTAACGAAACTGTTAGTGAGCCTAAATATATCAAATATGGAGTCCCTGAGAGCACAGTCCTAGGGCCACTACTATTCACAGTGTACATAAATAGTCTGTTACCTCTTGAAAATACCGATAATTATTAGTTTTGCAGATGATACGGCTGTAACTTTTAAAGCGAAATCCTGGAATAACTTAAAAATAATGGCAGAATATGAATTCAAAGAAATCAAAAAATGGCTAGACTTCAATTTACTTACAGTCAACTTTAAAAAACGTATTATATGCCATTTACTTCTTATAGCAATAATTTGTCTAACCTTGGATCACTTCAAATTGGAAATAATTTGGAAATACCGGAAGCCGAATCCGTCAAATATCTCGGAATTAGGATTGACAGGCATTTTCGTTGGGATGTGTATACCAAGGATTTGATTAAAAAATTGAGAGGATTCTTATCTCGCTTCAAATATATGAAAACATACTTAGACATAAAATAGCTCAAAACATTACATTATGCTTTGGTCCAATTCCAACTTAACTATGGCATTATTTGGTGGGAAGGGTAAGCGATTGTCACCTAGAAAACGTGAATAAACTACAAAAATAGAATCTTAAAATTATTTACAATAAAAATTATACTTACTCGTCAGATCTTCTGTATAAAGAAGCTGAGATATAAGGCAGTTACTTTGCCTAACTATGCTTACGTACAATTTTAAAAATAAAGAAAACCTATCTCCTATCGAACATGAATATAACACAAGAACTAGAGAAGACAGCTGCCAAGAACCCAGATGTACGAAAACTGTTGGTCAAAGATGTTATATGTACTTGGCGCCCAGACTATATAACCGATTACCAAGGGACATAAGAAATTCTGGAAGTTTACGATTATTTAAAACTAAAATAAAAATGTGGTTAATACAAAATTCTAGACAAACAATACACGACATTATAAGTCAAACATAGTCATAGTAGGTAAGTTGAAGTATCTTAATAATGTAACTTAAATGATTATGTGTAAGGGTGTGTATGTGTTTGTGTATGTGTAGGTAGTAAATTACTAAACTTAAATGTGTTTATATATTTATCTTTAAATTAATGTTGGTATGTCACGCACAAATCGACTTAGATCGATTTCAGTGACTGTACATGTTTATTTGCGCCGTTTATGTGTCGTATTATTATTAAGTATTATTATATCTTTGTTTTCTTTTTGCAAATAAACATATTATTATTATTATTATTATTATTACGCACTTTTTAACTTTTTGACTTTAACTACGGCGTAAAGTTTAACTTTACACACCACACAGCGTGCATATAATATCTACCTTAAGCGCGGTAGTAGAAAAACTTATTTAAGGATAGGATTTTGCAGAGTGAGAGGGACATATACGTTTATTTTCGGTTTATTATAAATAATTAAAAAAACAAACATAATGTAATCTGTAAAACTGTATAATTCCTATTATTCTAACGAAAACAACCAGATATTTTTTTATTGTAAATTTCTGTTGTACTTGAATATCGTAGTTTGTCATTGAAAATAGTTCCTAATTTAATTATTAGAGTACTTAACTATATATAAAATTTATGATAAAAACTGTAGAAGGTTGTATTCCATAGAGCAATGGGAAGTATCTGAAACTATTTTAATGATTTTACCACTTATGATTTTTTAAATATTTATGATAAACCAAAAATAAACGCATATTTCCCTCTCACTCTGCAAAATCCTTAACCAACTTTTTACTGTTAGATAATATAATTCAGTTATCTAGATCACTCTGAAACTAGCGCGTATACTTATATTTCATAGTTTATATAAATTTAACAATTTAACTAAAGCGACTATTTCTCTTAATTTATATACAATAGTTATAAAATCAAGTTGCAACCTAAGAAGCATTTTATATATGTACATATTTATGAGCTTAATAAAAAACTTTAGCATCATTTTGCTTTAAAGTTTTGAAACATAATTTACCTAAAACATGACACTTCCCACGGCTGTAGAGATTACCCTTCATAACACGTATCTTTCCATTATTTCCGTCGCATAGCAGACAAGGATTGGATCTTAGTTTTAATGCTAGATACTTTTTCAGATTTTCACATTTTCAGCATAAGACATTGGCGGCCCTAGAGTTTTTTGCGGTTTAGGGGAGATAACAAATTGTTGCCCGAATTGAGGTTATAACAAACATGCCGTCCGATTAATTTCAGACAACTGCAAATTAACATATTATATTGAATATTCGTTAGAGATACCGGCTTTACTCTAAGAAAATACTTATCCATAAATATTTAAATATTTATTAAAACTTGAGTTTTTTTATGTATACACGTATGTATTAACGTGTTTTTATATACAATATATGCCTAGGTGGACCTAGCTATACTTCCAATATTTCCTATGTCATATTTTAAGAGAAGAGGTCATTCATCTTTCATAAAAAATATTGTTTAATCTGAGAAGATCTTAGCCAGAGTCAGAAATTTGAGATAATGTACAGGGTGGTTAAAAAATAAGGAAACGTGAAATTATGCCAAGTTTTTTGAAAGGAAATTAAAAACTCACAGAGAAAAAAAGTTTCTAATGTCAATGGAATTTCAGATATAAAATTTAAATATTGCATCTGAAATTGATATTTTTGCAGAAGTAATTGTGCAAATTGAACTAAAATGCATAATTTCATGAAAAATATGAACTCACACAGAACAAGCAATACTTAGAATGTTCTAATTAAATGCTGTTGTCCCAGTCGAGGACATGATTCTTAGTACATCTTCAGGATATCTCAAAATGATGATTTGGTCCTAAAAACATCCCAGATTAGGATATCGCAAACAAGTCCTGTACACATGTCCGAGAAATATATGTTGGGTTATCCGAATGATATCCTAAAAATATATTTATCGTGGACTGTAGCATGCATATAGCTACTTTATAAATTTCTTAATAATTATTTCATACATTGCTGTATCGCCACACTATAAATGAGCAAAATTCATACATTTTTTTGACATCACAGAATAATAGATCATTAGAAAACGTTATTTTCTCAGTATTTTTCATTTTTTTTAAAATCCTAATTAAAAGATAAAAAATTATTTAGTTTCGCTGAGAATTTAGACGCGTTCAAACGAAGCAAGTTCTTCGCTATTATCGTGTGACGTCATCGGGCATTAAGCATTGGCAATGTTTATTAGTACTATTTTCAACGGATATTTAATCTATGTACTTAGTGGTGGCAAGGTATTTAATATAAAACAGTTATATTATCTGAGACGAAAAACAATAGTTAATGTTAATAAAAAATTTAAAATATTGCATGACGTTTACATATTTTGAATATCTAAATCTAACTGCAGTAAAAGGATAAAAGTGAGCGTAATAGTATATTATTCAACGAGCGGTAATGTAGGCAATAACTCACGCAGATGAAAGTTTACACCACGAGCCGTAGGCGAGTGCTGTAATTCATCAAGTGAGTTATTACCATTACCGCAAGTTGAATACTATACTTTATCTACAATTATAACAATAGATATTAAATTGAGAAAATTTTGTTTAAATTACTCAGTTTGTTTATTAATAAAATTAACTGTAAAATTTAATTTTTGTTCACCCTTTTATGTTTGTTGCTTTCAAAGATTTAGCCACCTTTAAGCGGAGGTAGAATGTGATTTTTAATCGAAATAGTGCATAAACTTGCTTGTAGACAAAAAATCAGCTTTGTAGATTAATATTACGCGGCGGAAAATGCAAAACTTCTCCACGAACTGCAATAGCCCGGAGCGCATATTCGGTCAAATGTCTTGTTTTTTATGTTAGAGAAAAAATTAAAAAAGCGTCGGAAAGCTCAATCAATTCTCTTTACATAAGCTGTCTACAAATGTTTCGAGAAAAAAAAAACGATAATTACCGAGATATTTGAGGAAATATAAGAAATTACACGTTTTCCTATAGAGTGTATGTAAATCTCAAAAAAACAATTTTTCTCAGAAACCTTTGTTTCGAAGGGCCAAGATTAACGGAGCGTCAAAGTAGTACATGGTATTAAGTGAACATCGTATATGAGATCGATATCAGCTAATTATCGATTAATTACGGTGACAAAATGGATAAACTTTACCGAAAGAAAAAAAAAATCGCCAAATAACGCCCCCCTCTGCCTCCAAATTCCTTCATTTTTGTCGAAATTCAAAAAATTCAAAAAAAAGTTTTAACACATTTAATTCCATTTGAGTTAACTAGAGTAGTCTTTTGTCGTAGGAGCCAAGATTAAAAAGTTGCCAACTGTAGAAGCTCAAAATATGTATTTCTTTCCGTAGCCAAACATTTCAGTACTTATCTCCGAAACGAAAAAAAAAAAAAAATCAAAATTCTGATAATAGCCAAAGATTCGTAATGGAAAATACTCGTTTGACTTTCGTTTTTATTTCGAGCTAACTGCCACCGTTTCGGAGATATCTGCGAAAAACAACAAAACCAGCTTACATTTCGAAATCGAAAAAATTACAAAAACGTGCAATCTTGACATGTTCATATTTTTCTAAAAACACCATTGGGACGGCCGTACGATGTCGCGACGTAAAGAGGAAGTCTTCCAGATAAACCTAAACGAATCAAAAGTAGCATTTTGTGACATTTCAGAAATTAACGCAAATAATCGTCACTACCTCTGTCACTACCTCCTTGGCTCCACTTGGCTCCGCCTTCGTGTGTTGCGCGTTACGTCGATTGGACAGGCTAGGCATGAAGATAAAGGTGATTGGCTCTGTGCCTAGTGAGTTATAATAACTCACGCATTATAACTAACGCTGTTTGTTTATTAATTGATCAAAAGCAGTATATTAATTAGTATATAACCTAATAAGAGTAGATAAATGTTTTTCAAATTAGCCAAACATATACTGTTATTGCTTACCGGTGCACTTCACCGATGAATTTAGAAATCTGCGGTCTATGGATCAGACCAAAACGTTATGCCAGATGACGTCAGACCAATGGCGTACCATTTATAGTTACGTGGTTTTGTTCTAATAAAATTTGAATTTTAAAATTATTCTTTTTTACAAAATAACTCTTTTTTATTGTTTCTTTTTATCATATACTCGGCTTGTATAATATGTATAATAAAAAAATGATAAATTAACGCATATTTAAAATTCATGCATCTTGCTCATTGTTTACTTCCTTAGAAATCGCCGAAATCTAACCGAAATCGGTTGACAATCAATTTGCATACATTAGTACTTAGAGTTGCATACTCTGTAGAAGTCAAGTGAAAAACGAGGACCAGCTGAAATTCAAGCGGACATGCGAGCCGGCAGTTTTTCATACTTCGTTGTTTATAGAAAGGTGCATATCATTTCCACTGCTGCAAAATGTTATAAAATCAATGTCTAAATCAAAAATACACCGTAAATTATACGTAGTGGCTAAAACCTATTTGCCAGCACTCCTATTTTACTGTGATGGACAGGATATTTAGTAGATGTGGGTTTAACCATCAGGTGTTACTATTAGATGTTACCAAAAATGTTAATAATAAGTCAGTAGGACGTCATACAAAAAATGTACTGATACAATGAAAGTAGCACTGATATACTGACTGTGCTCTAAAAGTACTGATTTCAGTACAAATGTACTGACACTGGCTGACTCTTTATTCAAAGAAATTCGGTAGCATCTAATTATTTTACTGCCATAAAAAACGTATATATAGTTGACCTAAACTTTATGAGACACGTAAAAAATCTCAAAGCTTTGCCGCCAAGTCCCTTAGGATAGAGTGGGGCATGCTTTATTTTTCTGCAGCATATTAAATAATAAATATAATGTATTACTTAATACATAAAACGTCATTATTCTCGTGTAAATTAAGTTCTGGCATGATTAAAATAAGAAATTAACAGAAACACGCCTGTATAAATTATGACTTCAAATTATTTTGATATAATTACGCAACTCCCTCCTAAAATATTTGACGACCTAACGCTGGTTATCGTTGCTATAGTAACCGTTAGGAGGGAGTTGCGTAATTATATCAAAATAATTTGAAATTATAATTGATACAGGTGTGTTTCCGTTAATTTCTTATTTTAATCATGCCAGAACATACTTTACACGAGAATAATGATGTTTTATATATTAAGTAATACATTATATGTATTATTTAATATGATGTAGAAAAATAAAGCATGCTCCGCTCTATACTAAGGGGATTCGTGGCAAAGCTTTGTGATTTTTACGTGTCTTATAACATTCTGGGCAACTATACACAACATTTTTATCAAATAAATTTTCAGTTATATTTATATTATTTCGTTTTATTTATATGTACAATAGTAGATATCTTATATACAGGAGTGATCTAATAAAACAGGATACAACACTCTCTATCCAGTATCTCTATGATGTTTTGTTTAAAAAATAGAGAAATTTAAATTAGAAAGTTAGTATTATCTGGATAAACGAATCTTACATTGAAATTTATAGTTCTGACAGTAAACAATCGACTCTCTATAAAATCGCATTTGAATAATAAGCGCAAAAAATTATTTGTTTAAGGAAAGGCAAACATAAAAAGCATTTGTACGTCTTTCTTACTTGGACAGATTAAAGTTTGTGAAACAAAAAGCTTTTAAATGTGTGTTTTACGAAGAGAAGGGTAAAGGAAACTTTCCAATGAAAGTTCCCAGAAATTTTCCAGAACGAGTTCTGATAAGAATGAAAGTTTCCAATAAAATATTTGAATATTTCGAAAGCGTCCAAAGGAAACTGTCGGAATTTTAGAAAGTTTCAAATATTCCAATATTTCATTTGAATATTTGATCAAGATTTCGTTCCGGAAACTTTCAAATGGAAAGTTTCCTTTACCCATCTCTGGTTTTATGTACTATTTTGGTTACATTTTATAAGTGTACGCATGCAAAGAATTGTAAATAACTATTTATTTACAATTAAGTTTCAGAAACATCAAAATCTGAGAGAGAAGTTGTAGCAACTCGCGTACCCTAGATTAAGCTTTTGAGTTGCCATGGAAAATGAAGAAAAAAAAATAGCAAGAATAACAATTTTAAAAATATTATAACATCATCAATTTTATTAATTAATTAATATAATGATATAATCTTTATAAGAGAACAATATTAATTCTTTATTTTTATTTTAATATATGTTCTTTAATGATGATGAAGTTTTATTATGGTATATACTACTATAATTGGTGACCCCGACGTCACTAATTCAATTTCGGGGTCAGCAATTATGGTAGTATACAGTGTGGCTACAATTTCGTGGACACAAGCCTATATTTATGTTATTACTTGACGGATCGTTTTCTAATTTGGGTAGGCCACATATACCATGGTAGTGCATATTTAGAACCCAATAGAATACATTTTAATCATAGGCGTGCGTTGCAGGAAATAAATAAAGGGACAAATTTTTACGATTTTTTATTAACGAATCGGATAGAAAAAAATCGATGTCATATTCTTATTTATCACCCTCGAAAACATACCTGAAACAAGTTTCATCTAAATCCTATGCAGGGTTGCTCAGAAAATAAAGAAATATTTCAATTTCCTTTCGTTATTCCCTTTTTAGATAATCTGTTAAAACTAACTAGAAGGACGGTTAAGCATATCGGTGATTAAGAACTCTCGCTGCTTTTTTACTCTAATCATAAGAATTGTCATGAGATTTTTTAGCAACTAATTTACTTAGTACACAATGTAAGAGCAAATTAAAAGGGAATTCTAAAAATAATAAAACAATAATTTATCAATCTTTACTGCTTGCAATTATAATGCAAAATCCAATGGTGCCGTGGAATGGCTTTATTTGTCGAAATGTCATATTGTGACATAAGCTAAGTAGATTACATTTTAGTGTTGAATTTAGACTTCAAATAATTGTGATTTCTAATACAATGCCAGAAAATCGTTTATCATTTGCTGAAAAAGTTGAGATCATTAGAATTGTAGGAGAAAATATAACAGTAAGAGAAGCAGCAAGAACTTTTAATGACCGACATCCTAACCGGCCTCCAGTAAGTTTTAGCACAATAGCTAAGATTAATCGAATTTTTAATCAAACTGGAAACGTTACAATATTAAGACCAACAAATTATAATCGGAATAATTTAAATGAAAACAGAATTTTGCAAGCATTCCGTAATAATACAAAATTAAGTATAAGACAAGCTTCTTTGAACTTAAATCTAAACAAAGAAATAATAAGATGTCTAAAAAAAAATAACATAAAACCATTTAAGCCTAAAATATTACACACACTCTTAGAAGGGGATTTTGAAAGAAGATTGGATTATGCACTTTGGATGCAGGGTGAATTTTTGAACAACAGAGATTTTTTGAAAAATATAATCTATTGTGACGAATCTACTTTGACATCAAATGGTGTAAGATCCACCCAAAATATGAGATACTGGGCGTCAGAAAACCCACATTGGATAATTAACAGTAAAAATCAATACTTATTCAAAGTGAATGTTTGGTGTGCTATTTTAAATCAACAAGTTATTGGACCTTTTTTTATTCAGAACTTGACTGCTCAAAATTTTCTGAATTTTCTAAAAACAGAAATTATGGATTTTCTTGATAATTTACCGTTAAACGTGAGCAAAAACCTTTACTTTTTGTTAGACGATGCCCCAGCACATAGTTCTCGTATGGTTAGAAATTGGCTTGACACCAATTTTCCTATGAAGTGGATTGGTCCCCGTAGCCCATTACATGAGTTTCCTCCAAGATCCCCGGATCTCACCCCTATTCTATTTTTGGGGTAACATAAAAAATAAAGTATACGTTAATCGGCCTCGTACTGTGGAAGAATTGCGGCAACGAATTACAGAGGCATGTCAAAGTATCACAAGACACGAACAGATAAAAGTGATTCGTCATGTTAGAAAAAGGGTAGAAGCATGCATCACATTGGATGGCGGTTATGTTGAAGTTAGAAGAATTCATTAGTATAATTAATTAATTCATTTATGATGACAAATGAAAAGAATAAAAATTCCATTATTTCATATAATTCCTTCAACAATTTATCATTACCACAAATGTATTCTTAATGTCAATTGTTTTTCTGTTAATACATTTATGTGATGTTTCTGTGTGTTATTTTTTTCTGTAGTACGCATGCCATAAAGAAGAAGTAAATGGGACACAATGTTAACTTGAAATTACATACGGGAGAAAACATATTTCTTTGTTTTCTGAGCAACCCTGCATAGGATTTGGATGAAACGTGTTTCAGGTATGTTTTCGAGGATGATAAATAAGAATATGACATCGATTTTTTTCTATCCGATTCGCTAATAAAAAATCGTAAAAATTTGCCCCTTAATTTATTTCCTGCAACACACACCTATGATTAAAGTGTATTCTATTATATTCTAAATATGCACTACCATGGTATATGTGGTCTGCCCAAATTAGAAAACGATCCGTCAAGTAATAACATAGATACAGGCTTGTGTCCACGAAAAGTAAACCACACTGTATACTACCATAATTGCTGACCCCGAAATTGAATTAGTGACGTCGGGGTCTCCAATTATGGTAGTATATACCATAATAAAACTTCATCATTATTAAAGAACATATATTAAAATAAAAATAAAGAATTAATATTGTTCTCTTATAAAGATTACCTCATTATATTAATTAATTAATAAAATTGATGATGTTATAATATTTCTAACATTGTTATTCTTCTATTTTGTTTTTTCTTCCTTTTCCATGGCAACTCAAAAGCTTAATCTAGGGTAAGCGAGTTGCTACAGAAGTATCTAAAAATGATTTTAAAAAATGCGATATGATCTTAAGTACAATCCTGTAAGTACATATACAATAATTTATTAATATCTGAAGTTTTTTTGCCGCAATATTTCCAGGTATAGCCCAAGGCTCTCTTTATATTTGTGATGATACTATACTTTAAATACTACTTCGAAAATGATTATGGAATATTATTTAAAGATATTAATTTATTAGTTGACCCATTTACTGACGTAATAATCTGACGAATAATCAAACAATTTAGAAAATTTAGAGGTGCTTACAAGCAGAATCGTAAACAGTTACAAATATTTATTACCAGAGAAGAGAAAATAAAGTTTGTGCGTTAGATAAGAAACAAATAGAGTCTATAGTTACCATAGGGAATTAAAATATCCCAGAGGGTTCTACTTCATTATCGTATTCGAATTGGAATGGAAAAGTGGGAAAGCTGTTTATAGCTGAATTTAAAGGATGAGAAAAGTATTGATGGCACTTGAAATTGCAGAATTGTTTACAAACCAATATGCAAAAAATCCAAAAATATGCAAGATGAGGCACGTAAATACGCCGGAAGGAAGTGGCTGAGTATGATCGATAACACAGGCACACAAAATAAAAAAAGTGTAAATTTTCTGAGGTTTCACATATATACTCCCATGTATTCTTGACCGGTGAACCGTGGCCTACGTAAATGATTTTATCAGGCCTACGCATTGGATTTCAATGGCGGCCGTCGGAGTCCTAGCATTCCGGTGCATACTGAAACCCTTTACAGAGAAGGGCAATCAGAATAGTTGGTGGCGTAGGATATCGAGACGAGACAAAAAATATTTTCATAACACTTAAAATAACCTACGGTATCTAGCATATATGCACTGCAATGTATAACATATATTCATGATAATCTGAAGAAATTTAATTCTCACACAAATGTGCATGAACATCAAACTAGATATAGAGAAAATATCTGCACAGAATTTACACGACTCACCAGAGGACAACCTGGCACCAGATTTTATGGCATAAAACTATACAATTTATTACCTAAAAGTGTTAAGGCGCTGCCACCGGTCAGATTCAGATCTACAATTAAAAACTTTCTTGTAGAAAATGGATTTTTTTCAACTCAGGAAATTCATGATAACATAAAAAATATTGTTTGCTAATACAGCCTCATCTTGTTTCAATTAATTTTAACGTGTTTGTATTTGTAAAATTTAAGTGATTGACTGACTGTTTCTTTTATTTTTATCAATAGCTTATTTTAATTGTCATTTTGTGATAAAGCTAATGTCTAATGTGTAATACTATAACTATTTTGTTGTAGTTTGTCATACGATTTGTAACAACAAAACTATGTATTTTGTTAATTTCTATTTTTTGACCTGTGTAAAATTTTGGAATTTGTGACACCAATAAATACTTACTTACTTACTTACTTACTTACTTACTTACTTACTTACTTACTTACTTACTTACTTACTTACTTACTTACTTAACGCTTTCTTGAATATTTCTAATAAAATTATATGAACTAATACAACAAAGAATGTAAATGTATGCTTAAAAATGATTTACTTTATATATTTAATAATAAAATATATTATAAAAACACAAATAGTTTTCTAAAAATAAATAAATAATATGTAAATGATTAAGAATCAGTATTATTGTACTATTAAATAAAATATATCTATAAAACTAAAATACACACTTGATAGCTTATTGATTCAGAATAAAATATACACTTCTAATAATAGTTAAAAACAAAACAAAAAATAATTATTTCTTTAATCTCTAACAGCAATAAATTGTGGATAACAAAAATTTAAAATGCCTCTCTAATAATAAGGTACAACAGTTATTGTAATAAATATTAAAAGATCGGTACATACACGAGTATGTACAACATATTTATTTTAAATTTAATTCCTATCACAGAGATTGCAACTTTTCAACTTTTCTTTTACTTCCACAACCAGTGGAAGTATAGTAACGATAAAAAAATTTTTAAAAATTTTTATTGTTCAAATAGGCTTAGAATATCATGAAACGTCGAGATTCTAAGTTTGAGCGAAAAAAAATTTCTGTCTGTCGGTCTGTCTAACTTTTTTTCTGCGCAGATTTACTCTGGAACCATTTAAGATATTGACTTGAAATTTGGTACACATAATATGTACTTTAACGAAATCTGGTACTAGATTATATTTTCATCTTGTTCCGTCGAAGGGTTAAGGGGTAAATTGGGGTAAATTTGGGGTAAATCAAGCAGGTAAGAGTCCATAAAATTGGTATTTAGGATATACAAGAGAAGCTAAGGTTTCAAAAAAAATTTTGGTAATAGCCACCCCCATTACCACCCTCACCCCATTATTAATGGGGATGAAAAAAAAATGTGATTTAGTGTGTGTACAAGGACCAGAAACCTCAAAATATTTCTTTACTTCATCCACCCCCACTACCACCCCCTATCACCATCCCCACCCCCTCTACCGATGTGGGTTATCGTTTTATGGGTTTTTGGGGTAGAGGATTTCAAATATTATATTATTAAAGTTCCATAAACAATTATTTCCACATACAATGTTTTTTTCGTTGTGAGTGACTTGGACAAAAAATTTAAATGTGGAAGTAATGATTCCTTGGGCAGCGGTTTCTTTATCAGACTTTATTTTAATCTCTTAATTGCTAGTCATTTTTTTTCTTATTACTCCTCATTTTTTTCCTCACCGATACGATTATTTTTCACTTTAGAATAATTGTTCAACAATATATTAGAAAAGTATATCAAGTCTCTCACAACGAAAAAATTTTGTATGTGGAAATAATTGTTTATGGAACTTTAATCAATATTTGAAATCATCTAACTCCAAAAACCCATAAAACGATATCCCACATCGGTAGTGGGGTGGGGGTAGTGAAGGGGGGGTGGTATTGGGGATGGATGAAGTAAAAAAATATTTTGAGGTCTTTGGTTCTTGTACACACATTAAATAACAATTTCTTTTCACCTCCTTTTATAATGGGGTGGGGGTAGTAAGGAGGGGGTGTGGCTAATGGCAAATTAGCTTCTCTTATATATACTAAATATCAATTTTTTTGGACTCTTACCTGCTTGATTTACCTCTTTACCCCCATTTACTCAAATTTACCCTTCAACGGAATAAGATGAAAATATAGTCTAGTTCCAGATCTCGTTAAAATACATACGTGTACCAAATTTTCAGTCAATATCTTAAACGGTTGCAGAGTAATTGTACGCACAAAGAAAGTGACAGACAGAGAGATTTTTTTTGCTCAAACTTAAAATCTCGACGTTTCATGACATTCTAAATCTAAAAATGAACAATAAAATTTTTTTTTAATTTTTTTGTCGTTACGAGACTTCCACTGGATGTAGAAGTAATTGCTTACTAAAGTGATTAACGCAGATTACTGAATTTTTATTCGAGATAAAATGTTTTCGGTGAATGCTGTGAGACCATTTTTTGCCAGGTTCTTGTCCGACGGAAAACGAAACAGTAGTATATCGTTGTTTATTGTAATTTGATTTGCACTGGCACACAACATCGACGCCATCGACGGGGCATTCTTTTAATTGACATTCATTAATTAAGGACGTTTTCATAATGTTCACAGTATAAAGATACAGTAATAAATCAATATCTAATTTCAGTATTAGGAGGCTGAATCATTTATTTGTAGTATTTCTCACGATCTATTTTGTGAATTAGTACTGTGTTAGGCACATTAAATATTTAAGTAATTCCCTTTTCATTCGACTCCAGTACAAATTGAAATCCAATTAGTTGGCACTAATCCATACTCAACTTAATACTAAACAAATTATACGAAGAAATAAAATAATAATCTTGCAAAAGAGCGCTAAATCCACCCGTAGCCGCAGTAACTTTGTAAAGTCGTAGGACTCCTTTCGTGACGTCACACGCGGACTCGAGTGCAATGCGGTGGCCTGATAAAATCATTTACGTAGGCTACGGCTGAACACGATCTCGATGTCAGTTTTGCTCCATCGGGTCAGGATTTTTTTTAACCACGAAAAACAGAAAGAAATTATTAAAATATAAATTAAAGATTTTAAATAAGTAGACCAAGTATTCGATGTATTTTTGACTGCTGAACACGATCCCGATGTCAGTTTTGCTCCATCAGACCAGGATTTTTTTAAACCACGAAAAACAGAGGAAAACAGGCCAGAATGTGGTACCTCAGAAAATTTACACTTTTTTTATTTTGTGTGCCGTTGTAATTAT
Organism: Rutpela maculata; assembly: GCA_936432065.2. NCBI lineage: Eukaryota > Metazoa > Arthropoda > Insecta > Coleoptera > Cerambycidae > Rutpela > Rutpela maculata. Next base: position 154,853,765 of record OW386287.2, read on the forward strand.
TATCATAAAGCAACCACTGTTTGGAACTATTAGCTCAAGTTGGAAAGATGCAAAATCGATAGAGTGATTTTAATATATTTCATTTAGAATAATCTTTTGTCAAAATGTACTTAGGTTATAATAACATAAATTTAATTAGAGTAGAAATAAATAAGTAATAATAAAAAAAACCGCTTCCCAAGGAATCACTACTTCCACATCCACATTTTTTATCCAAGTCACTGACAACGAAAAAATTTTTTATGTGGAAATAATTGTTTATGGAACTTTAATAATATAATATTTGAAATCCTCTACCCCAGAAACCCATAAAACGATACTCCACATCGGTAGCAGGGTGCGGGTGGTGATAGGGGGTGGTAGTGGGGGTGGATGAAGTAAAAAAACATTTTGAAGTCGTCTGGTTCTTGTACACACACTAAATCACATTTTTTTTCATCCCCTTTAATAATGGGGTGGGGGTGGTAATGGGGTGTGGCTAATGCCAAAATTGTTTTTGAGACCTTAGCTTCTCTTGTATATACTAAATACCAATTTTATGGACTCTTACTCAAACTTAAAATCTCGACGTTTCGTGACATTCTAAGCCTATTTGAACAATAAAAATTTTTAAAAATTTTTTTGTCGTTACTATACTTCCACTGGATATGGAAGTGAAATAGTAATTTTATTAGATGGAATTCTGTTAAAAAACTACTCTTACACTCAAAAATACAAATAAAAAAATATTGTCCATAAACTAGTTTTATTTATAATTACGAGTTCATTTGATCTATATAGTTTTTTGTTGGGTCATTTAGTCAAATTTCATATTTCACTTTTTAGTACTCTTATGCGAAGTAATCGTCTTATAATTATAACACTGAACATTGAGGTCGATCCGATAAGTAATTTCAGAAATATACTGCTTTCAACATGAACCGACGCGCTCAATGTGCTGACGTCATTAAATCCGAAATTCTGTCTCGAAGTTGCGTTTACGGTATTAGAACCCGGCTATTTGTCTAATCTGCCAGAGATGTACTTAATTATTGTAATTTGGAGACTATAGGAGTATTTTAACATAAGAGCATGCAGCATATAATTGCCGAAAAGAGGGGAATGAAAATGCAAGTGAGAGTGAATGACGTCACGCAGCGTCGATGTTCTTGAGTAATTTCCAAGCCCATAGAGATCCTAGAATATTCTGATTTTTTACATTTCGCTCGAAAATTAAGTTATCTTTTGGAAAATGTAATAAAAAAGTATACTAAATGAGCCCATTCACTGCATGTGTAAATTATGTGTATAAATGATATATATGTTTAAAGGGCCAAGGTTATAATTGATATGATATTCTTTAGGTTTTGATAAATTAAGGAAAGGTAACTCAAATCCATAAATCATTGAATTGTTACTATGAGCTTTCAGGACATGATTGTTTAGTTATTTCACAACTTTTACTTAAACTAAATACATATTATGTACCTTTCAATTGTATACATTTTATTAATTAATTTGTCACAAATTTTACATATTGTAGTTTCGGTGGATCTCACTAATGCCCATTTATTAGTGTTAATTTCCTTAATTTCATTTGAAATAGGTGAACAATTAAAAATATTTTTAATCAAATTTGGTTCAAGGGGTGCAGCAGGTGGCTTTGCCTTTGCAGCAGGTGAATGATTTTCTGGTCATAAGTAGATCGTAATATACTTGAGTAAAATTTGATTCAAATCGGAAACAAAATAAAAAGTTATAAGTGTGTCTTCATTTTAATCACACTTATATTTAAGGAAATGTATAGATGTCGACAAAATATTACATTAATAAATACGTCGAGTGTTGTGAAATAGAGATTGTTTTGTGACTGTGATTTACTAGGAGACCACGATAAACCATTTTGATAAAAAAATTTCAGATAATTAATTCATTTATTAATTATCGATTTTTGCTGGCGAATACCTCGGAAACTATAATACATGGAAGAAAATTTATATAGACATTCTTGTAGGAAATTTAATTATGTTTAATCTTGCACAGAATATCTAAAAGCCCCCCTCCCAATGAAGCGGCTAGGGGCGGGAACTTTTAGGATGTTTACCTCCTGACTACCCTCAACACTTTCCTTAAGAGGAAAATTCTCCCACCCTCCATATCTTCTACAATCCCTTTTTGGAATTCATTGATTGTATATGAGTATTCATTTTAAAAATCAGAAAAAATCTTTCATAAAGACACTGCTTTTGGCATTGTTATTATTTGGAAACGAATTTTTGTGTTATGAAAACCACCTAATACCTATGTACCGACACCTGTATAGGTCAATATAAGCTCCATTTTATAAATATAATCAATATAAACTCCATTTTTTTCTGTAACCTTGTTAACTCTCGAATTTTTTAAAGGTTCCAAATTACAGGAAAAAATTAAGTTTATATTGACTTATACCCGTATATGTCTGGGATACATAATTAAATTGGATCCTTTTTTGGACAGCACATTTTTTATTTTATGAATATTGCAGACTGTCACAGGTTTGCTAATAAACACAAATTTAACTTTCTGTCGTGTTGAATGTATCAAGCAGAAATTGATGCTATAAGCTCACATTCCATACATTGCATACTTCTTATAACATCTATTACATTCTTCAAATATATGTTTGAATCATAAAGTAAATTAGTAAATTCTTAAACAATGTAATTCAAAAAAAGAAATCTTAATATGAAAGTTTCAATAAATCCAGATCGTGATATGATAATAATTTAGGGTACTACAAGTAAAAAATCTTTGGAGTGTTTAAAGTTAGAATTTAAAAAAATAAAGATTTCTAAAAATAGAAATTGAGCTGTTCAACTTATGATATAAAATCATGAATTGAAACCGTAGATTATTGTTTTAAAAAATTGTGTTAAATACATTTTCTTTTAATTATCAATAATATCTATGTTGACAGTTTTATAATATGTAAAAATTCAGTGTATGTTGAAGTAATTCAACATGGATGGATGTGCATAAGTCATACGATTTCTTGGAAAAGGACTGTCACTTTTCTGAATTAAAATACCTTTATTCAAATGCTATTCAATTAGAAAAGAATTAAACTAAAAATTTTTATTGTACACAAAAAAAGAATTTGGTATGTGTAGTTTTAGAACTCTAAAATATACCGCGTACCTACGATATTACTACCCAGCCTAGCTTTCTTGAAAAAAATATATCGATTTAAAATTTTGGGACGTCGACATTTTGATTGTTCCAAGATCTGACTTCTATTTCCGGTTTACCCGGAAACAGTATAAACTTTATTATTTTTAACGGAACATTTCCCAAGAAATTCTAGGTACGAAACATATAGCATACCTTATATTTATCTTTGACAGTTTTCGAGAAAATGGCGGTTGAATATTTTATGTAAATCAAAATTTTTTTCCATTTTCACATAAAACCATTGAATGTAGAAACAAATCTGATATGGTTATTTAAGTTTTTTGGCGGGTAAATTTATAAAAATTTCATTTCCGGTTGATCCGGAAGTACTACGAAAAGTTACATTTAGACTCAAATTACTTCAATACTTTTAATTGGACACCCTATATTGAACCTTAAATTTACATTCTACTGACATGGATATTTTTTTGTTTGTGGTGTGTTTTGTCTAAACCTAATAGTGTTTGAGATATCGGCGACATATAGGGTATGCTACATGTTTTGTACTAAAATTTCCATTAAAAATAACAAAGTTTATACTGTTTCTGGCTAAAACGGAAATGAAAATCTGATCTTGGAGCAATCGAAATGTGCAGTATTCAACCATACAACGTCCCAAAATTTGAAATCGATATCTTTTTACAAGAAAATTATAGGCTGGGGTAGTAATATCGTAAGCACCCGGTATAAAAAAATTAGAATTTTCCATATATTTTATCGAAAATTAATAATGAGGAAGACAAAAGTGTTATGAATAAAAAAAAAATTAGCCCAATACTAAATCCCGATCGTGGGGCATCGCAAATAGAACAAGGCAACGAGGTAGGCCAAAGGGAAGAGGAAAATAAAAATAAATGAAAAATTTATAATTTTTAATTTATAAAACATGTGTATTGTGTTCGGCGAATCTTGGACATACAAAACAACTTTTCGAACTGAATTTTCAAGAATTGATAAATATAAAAAAAATCAATACTGTCTATGTCAGAAGTCACAGAATTATTTCGTAGGTTTATCAGTAAGTTCAACAAATCAGTGAATGTATTTAGAACCAAGCGCCATATATTTAAAAAAAACACCTATTTGGTAAATAAATTAAATAAATCCACTTTTAATACATCTATTTAAAATTTATCAACTACAGACTTATTTTCTAGGAAAATATTTAAATCAAATATAGTTTATATAAAGCATATTCTTGCTGAATTTAAACAAAGATTTTCTTGTTCCAGATAACTCACTCCCAGTGTCAAATGGAAATGATTCTTCCTTTATTAACTAAGAGTAAGTAGTAAATTTTTATAATTAAAATTCACACTGTTTGCTAAGTTACAATAAATTTGAAGGCAAAATACATGTGAATAACGGAGGATGACTAACAGATTCGTGACAAAATACTAAGGGTGTGAATCAAAGGGTCTAGCCGGATAAGTGGGGAGAAAAGGCCCTAGAAGCTTTTGGACCAAATTCAGGGTCAGTAGATTGATAATAGGAAAATAAATGTATTCCTTGACTTTTAACCTCCTGTCGCTACTAGTAACCCCTGTGCCCTAATAAATATAATTTTTCGTTTTGTTTTTTTCTCTGCAAAAATTGAGAATACAGATGTCGGTTAAATATACTTTAGGAAAAAAACTGAACTGGTTTTCCAACCCCATTTGAATAATAAAAAAAAATATGAAAAATTAATTAAACTTTAACAATCATTCATTCATTAAAATAATGATTCGTGTACACAAATGGACCCCGCAACAAATACATGGGAAAATGGGTATCGGTGAAAAGTTTTGTAACTTTGGGCAAAGGGAGTTCTCGTTGTCCCGATCAAACTTTCAAATATAACGTGGGTGTGAAAAACCCGCCGTTTCCGAGTTACAGGCAGTCGAAAAATGTATAAAGTAGAGATTTTCGCTTCTCATGGATTGATCGACAGTGGATAATAATAATTCTAAGGTCTACTTTATATAGTATTTTCGTGAAGAATGCTTCTTATTTTCCTCCCATTTGTCCCTCATTTGCCTTCTCATAGCCATCACAGACGGACTTAACTATACTCGTAAACATTTTCTTCATTCTTCATAATTCCTTTTGCTTATTTTATAAATACCATTCATATTGGAAAACTTCAATTTCGTTGTACAGGGTGCGCAAAAAATATAAAAATATATTTTTTCGAAATTAATAATTTTTAAATCAAACTTTTTGAAGCATTAAAACTATAAAGCTTGAAAGGTGTAATCGAAAAGACAAGTATTTTTTATCATGGGAGTTATTGTTAACAAGGTATTTAATATTATTTTTTAAAGACTATGTATTACTTGTAATGAAAAGTTGTTTGTAACTATTATTAGTAAGTTTAAGTATAAAGGGTGTTTTAAAGTACTTCGGTTGAGAATTGAATTAAATTCGTTTTACTTTTGGAAGGGGACCGCCATCTCATTTTGTGAATATAAATCAAGATTGTTGCTATGAAATAATGCTTGGGTGACATTAATATTTATTAACATTTGTCAACTAATATCTTCAGAAAGGTATTAACCTTAGAGCAGCGCATTTACTAAAATTAATAATCGGTAATAAGATATGGAAAAAATCGATTTAATATTTAATGTTATATATCTTAGTAACAATAATTAACATGGAAAAAATTATTTCGTTTTTCAATTACTTCTTTTAAGCTCTTTAGTTTTAACTTTTCAAAAAGTTTGATTTAAAAATTATTAATTTTGAAAATCTGTAGTTTTTATATTTTTTGCGTACCCTGTACAACAAATGAGGTGCAACTGAGAAGCATCCCTTACGAAAATATATATCTATAAAAGAATATTCTGACTGACTGACTGATTGACTCACTGACTGATCTATCAACGCCCAGCTGAAACCGCTGGATCTAGAAACTTCAAATTTTGCATAGAGGTTCCTCGAATGACGTAGACAACCACTTAGAATGGAATTTTTCGAAATTTGCCCTCTAAGAAGGTGACCTTTTCACCTTCAAATTTTAGGCTTTTTCGGAAACGGTTAGATCTAGAAGCGTGAAATGGCAGATATATTTTTTGTTGAAATCTATTAGATACGTGTAAGACGAAATTTCGATTTTCACTTCTTGAAGGGGTGAAAACGGGGATGGTTTATGCGTATTATTAAACACGGCGTGATCTTCTACGTATAATTATTATTCAACGCACTAATGGTCAGTGCAGTGTACGGTATAGGTTTATAATGAGGGTGACCACCCCTAAGAAGACACACTCAACTTTAGAATATTTATTATGTATTCATATACAGTGTGACATACTTAAGATGGAGACACCCAGGTATATAAAATTATTTTTAGAAATAGATATTTGAATTTTGGTAGAAAGGTAGAACATCACGACCTTCATATCTTAGAATACTCAACTCAAATGTCAGATCTGACCCCAGCCTACTGCGACTTCGTGAACAGGGCCAGTTCTCGATATTTTGCGTCGCTTTAGAGATATCGAAAAAAGTTACTAGAAAAAGTTGTGCAGTATCTTACTTTAATCGTAGACGTAATTCGAATATTTAATTTGTATGCTTTCATTAGCAAGCCATGGAAACAATACAAATTATCAGTATCAAATAACTAACAAATAATTCAACATATTTCTAACAGTGATTCAAACAAAAATTTTTTATTTAAATTATTAAAATAAAAAATTTCGGACTTTGAGTGAAAATTACTAAATTTAAAATTCGAATTATGTCTTAAAACTCGGTATCTAAGATTAAAATAAGACTCTTTTCGTTATCTCTAAAGCGCCGCAAAATATGGAGAACTGGCCTTATTCAGGAAGTCGCAGTATGATGGGGTTAGATCTGACATTTGAGTTGAGATGAAACTCGTGATGTTCTACCTTTGCACCAAAATTTAAATCTTTATTTCCAAAAATAAATTAAAAACGGGGGTGTCTTCATCTTAAGTGTGTCACACTCTATGTTGAAATAGGCTATTTTTATAACATCATGTTAAGCTATGTGGCTCGTATTAAGGTTAGGCAATGAATGACTCGATATACAGGTCAAGCCATGCGCACTCCTATTGTTTTATAAAATAATCGTTTTTAGTTTCCATTACGTCATCCGTGTCGCTACTTTCACCCTTCAATCAGAATCCGTCAAGGGAGAGTCTGGCCAAATAAGCCGTCATTAATTGTTCCAAGTGCGAGTGCATGGCAATAGCTACCCACACACGAAGCGATATAGTCGGCCGACGGTGTCAACCGACCAGAACTGCCATACCAGATCCGCCGACTTGGTCTGTGAGCGATCTGATTTGTCGTGTCTACACACGAACATACTTAGTCCGCGATTTGTCAAACGATTGGTTCCTGCACCTACGCTGTCCCTCAATTAGTTGGCAGATATTTTAAATTTCGACATACTGGGTAGTGCGACTTCGTATTTTAAGCTGGTCTAAAATACCTCTTTAGTCGGCGAATCTGCATTAGTGCAAAATGGACAAAAAAATTGCTCTCATGGGTTTATGTATTTTAAAAATCAGAGATAAGAGAGAAAGGAACATAAAATTAGAATTTTCAATTTTTTACATTCTCTCCTAAAAGCATTTCTCATATTTTGTATTTTAGTGTTAACATCTTTTATAGTTACATCATTACAATTTTTGCTTTTTAAAAATTTTATCAAATCTTCATATGCATCTCTTTTCAAATTCTTATTTATATAATCTGGGTCTTTAATTTTCCACAAACATGGTCGTTCTGTATATAGTTCTATAAACTCTGTTACTATTTCTTTTGTCCACTCCATAATAATTATCACACCACAAACAAAATTTATTTAAACTAAGATCAAACGACGAGCGCTACAGACTGGATCCTTACGTTAGTTTTTTTAACTTGTAGCGACCTGTTCCTACACCGACGACGTATTTACCGACCGGGTCCGTTGCTCAGCACAAACGTGAGTTCCAAATAGACAGACACTGTCTTCTGCATACCAAGTCGCTCAAAATATCGCTTCGTGTGTGGGTACCTAAGAAGTTAAAATAATTTCTATATTGAATGAAAATTCACAATATTTTTTAACTATTTTATAGAATATAGAAATTATATCAACTTTTGACATTTAAATCGCCGGAACTAATTGCTTGGAACTATTGGCTTATTGGCCAGACTCTCTCTTGACAGACTCTGGCTGCGCAAATCTACATCTTGCCCGACATGGTGTCACAACTGTGTCAGTTGTCACGCCAATATTGCTTACATCTCTGTGGTTTGTATGCTGGAAATTAAGCTAATAATTATTAAAGCAGTCAATTTACTTATTTGTAAATAATGTGAGTTTCCAATGAAATTGTCTAGAAATGAATCTGTTCAGTTTCGTTAAATTTTGAAGACTGTAATGTGTTTTAAGTGTTGTGTTGCTGTTCTAAAAAGGACGTGAGAATGTATATTATTGATTTGTAAAAAATGTGACTCCGAAGAAATTTCCTAAAAACGACTGTTCGGTTTTGTTGAATTTTAAAGACTGATGGGTTTTACGTGTTGTGTTGCTACTTCTATTAAGGACGTAAAAATGAATATTATTGAACTGTATTTTAGGTATGTTGATACATTCGCTATTTTTAAAAGCTTTTATTGAACTGGCAATGTTTGTATGTATGTATGTATGTATGTACGTATGTATGTTTGTTTAGGTCAAATCTTGCAATCAAAATTTCGGCTATTTCTAACTAAGCTAAAGTTTTGAAATTTGGCACATGTGTTGTGACGTCATAGAACACAACCGAACTTGGAAGGTAACCAACCAAAATTCGTCACGGCAGCTCTAGTGTCGGAAGCGGGTCGTGGGGAAGGTTTGTGACATCTGACAGTTAATGCAATAACCTCACCATAATTTATTTATTTATCCCACAATTAACAATGTTAAAAGCTGTTTATTATAAACTTATTCGAGCGCCAGCCAAAGTTAATTGGCAGAAGGGGATGGAGAACAAGACACAAAACTTAAAGGAAAAACCAATGTAAAACAATATAATTTAATATAAAGATTAGAAGGTAAATACTTGTATAATGGGTAGAACAAAATAATAAAGTAATAAATAATTGAGATATGGTTTTGAAGTTAAAACCCTCCTAATTAAAGGAATCACACTTAGGTAAACATTATTAGCATTAGCGTAAAGAAAAGTTTGAGACTATTAAATATGGATATCGATAAATCTGTATACAGTTTATGTATATTTTAGGACCGTAAACAGCTGTTCAGGGTTTCACAAACAGAATACACTATGTTACGCTGAGGATCACTTAAACATTTACATAATACGATAAAACAGTGATAAAATAAATAGACAATAAATAAGTATACGACAACGGACTAATGGAATTTAGATTTTCTATATCGCTGAATGCAAACTTGGCCGTTTCCAATTCTTTGACCCCAAGCAGGAATCCAAAAATTAATGATTTACAGTACCTGTACTCCACATTTGATTACCGATCAAATAGGTTCACCGTGCGCCAGCAAATCACCTCTCGCTACGTATGAGAATGCTTCCGAGCAGCTTCGCACCCAACACAAGTCATGCAGCATGCAGCTCTGTACAGTTTATCGCTTGGTACCAATTTAGACTAGGTCTCCAGTACGACAATATCCAAATTATGAATTGTGATATTCCAAATATAATAATTATAAAAATTATAAATCATCAGTTGGCAAAGAAAATTAAAAACCAGCAGGCTTAGGGCTTAAGGGCAGAATTTCTATGGTCCGCAGAAAAATAACCTGAAAAAGTTACACTTCATGGAAATTGCCCAGGTATGTTTATGTAAAATCACAAATATTTGACTCCTTTCTTTTAGTAATGCAAAATTTATTAAAAATGTATATACTGACCTTAGATGTTATTAGGTTTATTTTCTTAATAAAATTTATATCTTTAACACATGGAGAACATGCCCCTGTTCTTCCAGAAATGAAAAATGTCTACCGCTTTTTTGTCTTTTTATCACAAAAAACCGGAATTTACGCCAATTGATTAATCAGGCCTGTTCTTTAATTAAAAATCCCTAAATGAGACTTTTGACATTTGTCAACTTAAAAACAAAACAGAATTCATTGAACAAACTTTTATGAGTTTAAAATATTTACTATATTTTGGAATACCAAGGTAGCCTATTTTATCTTATCTTTTATTTAAATAACTGCATACTGATTAGAACATAACCTTATGACTTGTTTTAGGAAGCGACATCAGGCTGAAATGTTTATCACATTACCAAAATTTTGGTTCACAATTGAAATCAATGAAAGACTGGATTTAGTAAAAGAGATTAACTGGCACTAAAAGATTTATCGGCTTGCCAAGTGTAGTTGAAAACCACCGGCACGGATTTGAACTGTCACAGTGTATAAGTCCGGTGACAATGCAACATAGTATAGCCGTTATCGGTCTAAATTTAATATGGCGGACGTCCGAAGATGGCGGATCGGCTTTTTAGTCACAACCCCCTTGATATGGGTATCAAATGAAAGGGTTTGACGAGTAAAATACGATAAACAATGTGACGTCATTCTAAACTCAATATGTCGTACGTCCCAAGATGGCGGATCGGCTTTTTAGTCACAACCCCCTTGATATGGGAGCCAAATGAAAGGGTTTAGCGAGTAAAATACGATAAACAATGTGACATTATTCTAAATTCAATATGGCGGACGTGGGAGAGATGGGAAGAGGTGGGAATGGAATGGGAAGGGGTAGGAAGAGGTGGGAAAAGGTGGGGATGGGGTGGGAAAATGGTAGGGGAAGAGGTGGGAAAGGGGAGGGAAGAGGTGGGGAAGGGGTGGGAAGAGATGGGGAAGGGGTAGGAAAAGGTGGGGATGGTGTGAAAGCTTTTTCTTAAAAATATTTTTTTTACATAATTTTATAACGTATTACTTATTTCAACACAGTTTCAACATCTTAATACATTTGTAATACTTTTACTTAGGTTAGTTACTTTCTAAATGTTTGTTATGGTATGATTTTCCGTTAAATTAATAAATGATCGATTTCTAGTTTCGAAATTACTTATTATGTTTAATTTTAAGGCCATAGGCCAAGACTATAAAAGTTTTTTGACAAAGATCATTTATAAAAGATAGTTTTTATGAGAAATGTGTAATATTTTTTATGATATGGTCGTTATTTTATAAAATTGGTCCATTACACTATCACATTTCTTATAAAATATCTTTTATAAAAGATTATGGTCTAATTCGAACCTAATGATGACCTAACCAATTTGTTTAAAAATCGTATAAAATTCTCGCCTGTACCAAACTGGCGAGAATATAGCGTTACGTGCGACGTAAGTTATGCAGTTGGGAGTTGCCTGTCTATTTACACAGAACGAATAATTGTCTTTCGTCAGAAGCGCTCTCTGATTAGACAACAAACGCTGCATGTAAACGCTACAGCTTCAAATTATAATCAGGATTTTTCATTAGATCTGTTTATTTGAAAGTCATTTACAGCAAAAGTAACATTAGAAAAATATGATTAATTAGTTGCGACACGTAATCTTATGAACTTTTGGCACGTTTCGAAATTTTCTTGTGTGACATACTATCCCTGGCTACTTGGGTCTTATCATGTAACTTCAGCTTATCATGTTACACATAAGCTCCGCAGGAGAATCAAGAGCGATAATGCTGGCATGGACGAAGTTTGACATCAGATGCTTTTAAGTGCTTTCTCATTATATTATAATGTGGGCTTTGGAGTTGTTTTGCTGAAAAATTGTAATTCTTGTTCATAAATCCAGTAAAAAACCCTGCACATTTCTTATGTAAATTGGCTTACAGTCAAATTGACTGAATTTTTAATATGTTGCAGATTTCGACTTTCTGATCAAAAGCTCTCGAAGGCTCAACTCGATCCTATTGCTATTTTCCGAGATACAACTAGAAATTCATGTAAAATTTTGTATCTTGTCGAACTTTTAATTTATTAATGGAGTATTTGAGGTCAAAGGAGCAATTTCCGAAAATTTTTTCAATTAAAGTTTTTTGATCAGGAAGACACATATTTTATGTAAAAAATGTTTTAGCCAATTTAACCATTTTTTTTTTCAATTGTTATTTTTAAATAGATTTCCCGGCGCCTTCGAAAACATTTTTCAAATTATAATTTTTTAATTTTTGATTTTAATTTAATTTTTATTAAAACAACAAATGTTTTAGTGCAAAATATTATAAAGGGCTATTAGAACGTATCACAATATGAAATGTATGAAAAAAATCATGAATTCAATTTTTCTTTAATTGTACAAGAGGTCATTCTTGTACATTTCTTGAGCTGTATCTCGGAAACTAGACATAGGATCGAGTTGGGTCCAGGACAACTTCTGATCAGAAAGGCGAAATCTACAACATATTATAAATTCAGCCAATTTGACCGTAAGCCAATTTACATAAGAAATGTACGGTGTACTTTATTTTAGTATATTGGTGAACAAGAGCAAATATAGAATTATTCATTAATTATTCAATCTGGCACGGTAGCTCAGTCAGTTAAGGAGCATTGTGTGGCGAATACACTGGTCGTACTGTCAATCGCTTACTAAGCCCCATCCTCGACACTGACAATGCCTAAGGATGCGGATGTATGTCCTGCGTTTTTTCTAAATATATAGACCTCTCCGGACAGCCTTGGCTTTGGATTTGCGGGCTATCTATTATACGTAGTGTGCTTATGTTAGATGTGTTTATTTTTTATGTATCGTTTTAACTAACACAACTATTATGCTATTATAAGTATACTCACCGAATACCAAGAAAATAATATACAAACAAATTCTCGAAAAAATTGAATTACTGTTATTGAAAGTATGTGAACAATTTTTTGTGATTCTTACTGGAATTATCTGCCATTTTCTTGAAGCAATGTCCGTGGAATCTACAAAATAATACAGAATAGCCTCTGTGACTTTTACATCAAAAGACTAGTTAGACAAATGATGAATAAGAACAAAATATAAAAATTAGTATATTTTACAACAAAAAATGAAAATACTGTTTTTTTCGTGAGATCAGAATTTGCCCACAAGCGAAGCGAGTTGGGTAATTTCACGAACGAAACAAACGTATTTTATCTCGAGTAGGAAATGCTATTTTTTCTACTCATATCTATATGAAAATAACAATTTTTCCACTGTTATACTCTGTATGAAACTGACATGTTTTTACTCTAGAGATGAAAATGTTTTCATCTCTAGAATAAAAAATGTCACATTCATATAGAGTAGACAGTTATTATTTTCATATACAGGGTATTTCATGTAAAAGTCCCCGGGTCATTATCTCGTAAAATAATAAAGATATTTAAAATTTGTAAATCGCGGATAATTAACACCAAAAAAGGTCACAAATAACTGCAGTTAAAACTGTTCCTTCGTAGTGCGCAGTGCCAAATTATTTTTCGATGGCTGGAACCTTGATTCATCTTTCATATGATTAAGAAATAAATTGTGAATAATTTTAATTATATAGAAAATTTTATAAAAACCGTCCGTTTTGGAGTTACATGATTTTTCTTCTTCATTTTTTTGTTTATGTAAATTTTTAAAACTCCTGTAACTTTTTAGTTAATAATTTTAGAACATCGGTTATTTAAAGCTTTTACCTTATTAAATGCAATACTCCTTATATTATTACATATTTTGAAAATCTTTACTAATTTCAAATTTAAAAAATTGAAAAATTCTAAAAATTATAAAAAAGTTCAAAAATATGTAATATTATTATATATGAAGTATGGAATTTAATAAGATAAAAGTTCTAAATAATTGGTGTTCTAAAATGATAAACAGAAAAGTTACAGGAGTTTTCAAAATTTATAGAGACAAAAAAACGGAGAAAAAAAATTCATGTAGCTCCAAAATGGTTGGTATTTACAAAATTTTTTACATAGTCAAAGTTATTCATAATTTATTCATTAATTGTACAAATCATGTTTCAAGGTTCCAGCCATCGAAAAATAATTTGGCACCGCAGCGCCATCTCTGTGCACTGTACAAATTTTAAATATCTTTATTATTTTACGAGATAATGACCCGGGGACTTTTAGATGAAACACCCTGTATATGAGCAGAAAAAATATATTTTGCTAACGTTTCGGAAACCGAATATGTTTTCTTTCTCAAAGCTTTCTTACGAAATCTTTTATGTGCTGTGTATATTAAATACACAACTTTGAGAACATATTTGTTATATTCAATATCCATAGATACTTACTACTTTTACAGAACTGTGGTTATAGTTGATAGTTTTATTTTAAACAATGTTAAGTTTGTTAGGTTCTTTTTTTCCTTCGTAACCTGGTTGTACAAGCACCTATGGAGCAATTTGGCATGCAATTATTATTGCTGCAAGTAAAGAAAAAATAAAGAATCAGCAATAATATTGTTGATTCCTCCATAAGAGATCCATTTTTTATTTCGCTCAATAACTTCATAAACCATATTTCTCATCAACATAGCTCTGAGCTTTTTTTAAGACACGCAGTTCCTTAGGATAAAAGCTTGCTTTCAAGTATCATTATATCTAAGATCAGAGTGTAACTAATCTTTTGAGTATATCTAAGATATGATAACACCAAAATAGGCCCGCGTTTTACCTCACTAGATTTGCATCAGAACTTGGCCTTGAGCTCGATGCTTCTCAATATTTATACCGCAGATTTACACAACTTGTTCAACGATATCAATATCGTACAGTATGCGGACGACTTTTGTCTTTATGTTCAAAAACCTTCTTATGAAATGTTTACACACTCTCTAGGTGCTGTTATTACAACCTTGCAGAAAAATCTACAACACAATGGTTTTACCTTGTGTGAAGGGGAAGAAGGGAAATCCATGGTCACCCCGATACGCGATCATCTAACACTTGGAAATATAACACTCCCATATCGTAATGAAATAAAATATTAGGATTAATTCTAGATAAAATGTTAACTTGGAAATCACCCATTGAGTATATGATCACCAAATGTCAGAAAGGAATTAATTTCTTAAAATTAACTTCAAAAACTTGGTGGGGTGCACATCCACAAATTTCAATTCATTTTTATCAATAATAGATTACCGTTGCACTCTATATGGATCCGCTGGTAAATGTGTACTAAATAAAATCGATGTAATGCAAAATAAAGCTCTTCGTACCTGTACTGGTGCCATGAATTCAACCCCAATCGAACCTCTGCGAGTAGAGTCCAAAGAACCTCCTCTTTTCCTCAGGAGAGATTTCCTTTCTGAAAAGAATGTTTTAAATGTAATTTTAAAAAATCCTGCTATAATAAATACCTTAGATCTTACTAACAAATTCTGGGAGAAAAGAAATTCCCCACCTCCGTGCATCGTAAATTCTTACAAGTTTCTGAAAATATCAACCTCCTTCTCCCTTAGGCCGAATATTTTGACTTGATAAGTCAGTTGAATATATTATTCCCTAATTATTCAAAAAATCCCAGAGTAAATGAAGTCATCCTTCAAAACATTTAAAAAAAATTTCCTATTGCTATGCATTTCTGTACAGATGCCTCAAAATCTAATTATGGTACAGGATATGAATTCTTAATATCTAACTCAATCTACGCAATCAAAATTTAAACTTTCCCAAGACATCGATTTACTCAGCAGAAGCAGCATTATTTACTCAGCAGAAGCATATGCTATAAATAGCCAAGACTCTGGAACATATTACATACATAAGCAGGTTAAAAACTCAATCACTGAAAGTGACTCCAGATCAATACTCTTGGCAATAAGTAATACTTATAATTCTGTATCGAGCGTATTCCACCGTTTCATTAAATTAATTACTAACACTATAATCACTTATTAAAAATATCTGGGTTTGAAAAAAATTATATATGGGTTAAAGTTCACAGCGGCATAAAATAAAATGAAAAGTCGACATATTGGCCAAAGATAGTGTCGAACATGGAGATCCTGTAGACAGCCCATGTCTACAGGACGGTATAAATATTAGCAAAGCGAGATTAACTAAAAAATGGACTTCCCGTTGGTAGCAATACTGTTTTACTACACCCACAAGATATATCCAAATCCAAATAGAAATTCCTAATGAACCTTGGTACCACTTTTTTCATATTCCTAGGAAGTACACTACTACACTTTTTAGAGATTGGTACATGATTGCTACCCTTTACATTTAAATAAAATATGAATTTTACCAACCAAGATCTGTGAAATTTGTAATATTGTAGGTGATCTGGATCATTTATTTTTTAACTGTGTTAAACATTCATCTGGATGTGACCAACTATGTGCAGATATTCGGAACCTTTACATTCAAATGCCAGTTAATCTATTACACATATTAGCTTTAAACGATAATAAAGTGAATGCAGTCATTATACGCTTTTGAGAACCTCTGGTCTGAAAATATAAATGTGTATCTAATAGATTCGTTCCCTGTATGTCTCACCTTTCTTTTAATTTTACCTAATTCCCATTTACCGTAATCTACTCTAGTGTGTCTAACAAAATGCCCTGAAAGACTCCTGGGTGAGAAAAATGTGCATACGTACCTCTCCATGGATCTTCTATATAATTTCCCGATTTTTTGATTAGGATAGGTTTAGGGTAATATATGTATAGGTGTGCGATGTATAAGTGTGCGAATGTGTTTATTCGATTAATTTGTATATGTAACAACTTGTGCTTGGCTGCATGGATAACTCCTAATGCCATAAAAATATATATCTAGGACGTCAACTGAGCTATGCCTTTTGCGGTAGTCATTAGAAAGCCATTTAAATGGATAAAAATGATTTCTCAGTTCTTGTAAGATAATATCACAAGCTATACTATGGTATTAGACTAATGTACCCAATGGGGGGAGATTTTGAGTGCTATTTCAGTAATTAATTCAGTAGTACAGCAGAGCTGGGTCGAATCCTCTGAAAACGGATTCGAATTATGGATCCGAATTAACAAAAATGATTCGAATCACTAATACCAAGTTCGGATCTTTTTGGTATAAAAAAAATGATTCGAATCGCAGGATCCGAATCCTTTTTTTCGGATCACGGATCCGAATCCTCAAGTTTAACTTCAAAATTATTGTTACAGTTCCAGATATCGATTTTGAGTCGAATCGAATCATAAGTGACAAAACTCGGTCGCCATCTTGGCGCCGCACTTTTGATGTCTGAATTTTGATCAAAAATCTGCATCTGAGCTTTTAATTTTTGTCTAACATTCGTAATTCGAGGTCCTGAAAACCCCCAAATGTCGATTCTAAGTCGAATAGAATCATACACACTGCAACATCGTTCGTAATTTTAGAGCGCCATCTTGAATTTTTGTGATATAAAAGTGTTAAAGTGTATGGGAACCATGTACGCATGCCAAATTTCAAGTTGATCGGATATGTGGAAGTGGGTGAAAACTGAAAATCGAGTGCTAGAATCATTTTACTAATATGTATTTAATTCGAATTTACTTCGGATTGCAATTCCCAAGAATACACAAAAGTGATCCCAGTTTCGTTTACACTCGTTTTTAAAAATAATGACAGAAGAACTAGATTTTATCTAATTCTGTAACTTATTGAACTAATCAAAAAACAAATAATTTCATGCAATCCAGTCGAGAGGGGGGGTGCAGGGGTGACTTCCACCCGGTCTGGGCTTATTCTGAGGGGCCCGGTTTTAAAATTTTGAAAATTTGTATTATAATTTTTTCTTGGCGTACTTACCCATTTTACTCCCCCCCCCCGCTCATCCAAATTTTTTTTCAGATTCCTTTCACCCACTCATCAATTTAAAAAAAATTCACCGGGCTTGTATTTTCTCTCCACGACCCTGATTTCATGCTACTTTTATAATTATTTCTAGCAATGCATATGTCATTAATTAATAATCACACTTATCGTGATATTTTTCACTTTGCTAATTTATAAACAACAAATACACATACACACTATGACCTATGACAGTCAATAATCAACACACGTAGGGCGTCGGCCAGTTGTGGTAATGCAAACAAAAGCAAATGTCTTATTATATATGCATATGCCAGCATGTGACAAAAATTTTCGCAGAGGAAAAAAGTGATAGACTAGGCGCAATTATGCCGTACAAGAAGTTATACGAGGATATGTATAAATTGAATTTACGTACGCGGGCACCTAGACCATTAACTCTTAAAACATAACGCTTACCGGCTGCGCAAAAAGAACGTGAAAGTGAACAGAGCCGGCGGAAGGGGTGAAACAGCGAAGCAGATGTTTCAGGCGGCAAATTTCAGAAATTCAAAATTGCACAAAATCTCAAAAAAACATTTTTGACCCCGAATGAGTGTTTTATTGTGAAGCGTTACATATTCTAATCCGTACTCCGTACTTATTCATTTACTCTTACTAAACATGTCAACGCCGCGCTGGCCGTCGGCCGCTTTTGTCTCAAGAACAAGGAACAATTGCAATTTCGAGCAAAACGAAACGACTACTACAGCGGACAACGTGGCGAAATTTGTCCTAACAGTAGTAAATGTTTTTTCTTGGGGAGGCAAGCAAATATTTGCTTCAGGTGCCAAATACCCTGGCGCCGGCACTGAACGTGAACCACAAAAAAGAATTCGTGTCGTCAACAAAAGGATTCGAATACGAATCCTTTTTCATTTGTCTTACGAACCCGAATCACGAATCCTTTTAAATGAAAGTATTCGAATACTGCTTTAGAATACTCAAAGAGGATTCGAATCCTGGATACGAATACTGAGTGATTCGAATCCTACCCAGCTCTGTAGTACAGATATACAGTTTTTAAACTTTTAATTCACTTGAAAAATTAAAGTTAAATTAATTTTATCCTGACACGTTCTGACTCGTTCAGTTTTCAACATCAATTGTATAACGAATTGTTTAAGGCGTTTGTTCCCTTCATGTCACCTGTAACAATAATGACTCTTAACTAACATCATGTAAGTTAATTGCTTCAATATATTTGTGATCTGATTAAGCATCCAAGATTATGAAAATATGTTTGCCACGTGTGCTTCATATTAATTATGCTGAACCACATTTCTCGTATAGGTGACGTTGCTTAGAAATATGTCGATTTCATTATAATTATGTATCTTATATATTACTAAAGCTAATCATAACTGTAATAATATATATCTTAGATCATTTTGATTGCGAATATTTCGTAATCTGAATACGTAGGTGAATAAGGCGCGAACTGTATTTACTGTTCAGTAAACAATTCCATTTTGATAGTAAAGAACTAAATGTAAAAAACCAAATTAGATGGGATTTGAGGTTTTCTCTAAAACTATGGTAGATAGACAAAAATCAATATAAGTGTCTGCGCTCGATTTTCGAGAAACAAGCAATGGCGAAAAACTGCGATCGTCTATCTTTCTCGACTATCGAGCTACCGAGCATTTTGGGAAAATTGACATTTTTGGATGATCTCTATATCTCAATTACCAAGTATCGAATTGAAAATCGAGTAATACACTTTTAAGGCACTTTATTAGTAGAATCCGCTGCTGATAAGAAGAAAATTATGCATGCCTCAGTATTCGAGATATCGATATAACTTCTGTTTTCTTAAACGGAACATCCTGTAAATTATTTCATTATTCGATCCCAACTTAAACTAGCTACCCAGCGATATATCATATGTCATACTTATCTCTAGAAAAAGTGGTTGATTTTCGAAAAGTTTAATATATTGGTGAGGAGGCCATGGAAAACTATTAACAACAACACTTCTTATAATCATAGCCCGTATTTCGGATGATATTCCAGAGACGGACTCTGAATTACACGATACTATCTACTTTCAGAAACATCGGTCGCTAACAATAAGTATTATTGCCACACAAACCAAAAAATCTTTAAATACATTTTTATTTTATAAACCTTAGTGAAAGTCCAGGTGAACGCTTATTGAGATGTTTACGTTTCTCTACAGATAAAAAGAGTCCCTGACCCTCCAGACAGGTAAAAAATTATTAGTCGTATTATATGGTGTCATTACACAGTAAAGTAATTATTCTTAAATATTGCAAGTTCTAAATATAATTTTTTGGTCGACCTAGACAATATCTTGATTTTAAAGATATAAATTGGATTTTAATATTATATAAAACATTAGTAGTTATAGTTGTATTGAACATTGTTCAATGATATGGAGCCCGAAGTATAATAATTATGTTAATAGACTCGAAAGTATTTAAAATAAATTTGTCAAATTCATTTTACATGTATAAACATTAACTCATCGATTATAAAGCACTAACAGTAAAGGTATGAGTAGAAGTGTTGGGGCTTGGGGCTATCAACACTGCGTCGCTCACCCGCCCGAAAGCCAACGCACACTGCCAAAGCCAAACTAGAGATGAGTTGATATTTAACAACCTGTTATTTTATAACTGTTATTATACTCTTCGCAAAAACGAAGAGTATATTGTATTTGATCGACACATTTCTAAAATCGTAAATATCGCTCGTAGAGAAAAAATTTTCATATCATTGTGTTAGTGAACGAATTCTGAACAACTTTCAAAATGTCCGTCTGTCCGTCCGTCCGTCCGTCCGTCCGTCCGTCCGTCCGTCCGTCCGTCCGTCTGTCCGTCTGTCCGTCCATCACGTTTCTTGTAAGCACGATAATTCAAGAAAGATTGTAGTGAAATTTGGACACTAAGTTAGTGTTAGCTAGGGGAAGAACCCTATTGTTTTTGAACAAAATCGATCAGTAAATAAAAATGTTATTAATGATTTAAATTTGAGAATTTTTCTTTTTGATTTTTATGTTTTTGTAAAAATTTACATTTTTTACATTTTTTCACGTGTTAGGTAGTTCTCACGCTTTTGACTCGGAATCCAAGGGTCGCAGGTTTCGAAATCCACGTGGGTATGGTATAGTCTTTCACCAACTAAGTTCGTACTATAAAATTAAAAATGTTTAAAACTAACATTATTTACAAAAAACTGCGAAGAGTATCCTATAGAATGCGTAACAATTATATAAAAATTTAGTAAACCGGCGAAGAGTACGTTTTTAGCTTGTTTGTAAATAGCATTAACAGACTGTTATTTCTGTTCGAAAATGTGAGAAAACAACAGATAAGAAACACGACGTAGTAAAATTGTTTTTGCTAACTGCTGTTAAACTGTTATTGAGAAAACAGCAGTAGCAGGTAATGAAATCGCAACGCAGCCGCTAATGTAGTTGAATATATTATTGAAGTTGAATATTATTGTGGGAATCTTGAGTCATCGGCTTTATGTATACACTTTTTAGTTGTTATTTTAATCATAATATATCCAAATCTTTTTGATTTTCTTCTCCGTGTGTATATTTTCGATTAACGCACACCTCGTTTAAAAATGAAGGGCTGCCAGAGTTGAATATTTTTGTAGAAATCTCGAGCCATCCACTTTAGCTGTTTTTTAAATCATAATATAAGTTTCATATTTTGAAGACCAATAAAATGAGTTGTAGAAATTCAAAATATTCAGATTAGTTCCGGAGATATACGACAAAATCCGAAATAGCTCATTTTCTTTTTTTTTACCGAGCGCTGTCACTATAAAAAATAATAAAAAATTTCATTGGAATATTTTATTCTAAATTAACTTTGCTATAACTTACCGTAATCAAATTTTAATTATGACGTTTCGTATGTTCAGGGGCACCATCAGCTTTATTTTTTTAAATACGGTCCTGTCTTTTTTATCTAAAAATTTTAAAGCATTTGAAATTATCAATTCAAAGCTGCGTCACATTTGACAATTTTACTACGTTTCGTCAGAAAAATAATCATCATTAATTTTATTGCATTCTCCCTTTACAAAACATTTTTTTGTTATGTAATACAAGGTGTGACTCATCATTTAAAAGCTTATTTTATCAACAATCCAATGCATTGACGTAGCTACTCCGATTCGGCTGTTAATTCAATATTATTTGCAGAGTGAGCACTAAACAAAAAAATGTATTTCAACTTCTCAATTGTATTTCTTTAAACTACGAATAAAATTTACAAAAAAAAAAGATAATTTAGTGAATAAACAAGTAAATTTACAAAAGTTGTTCAAAATGTTCATCATTCTCCCGAATGCAAAGTCGCGTTCTCTTAGGACTACTCGCTTTCGCAATAATATTTGGGGTAATTTGGTTCAAGGCTTCAACAATTCGATTGCGTAATTCATTGACATCTTGGACCTCGTTGTAGTATACTTTGTTTTTTAAAAAATCCCAAACAAAATAATCCATGGGATTCAAGCAAGGTGAGCGAGGTGGCCACCTTACTGGTCCACTGGTTCCCAACCACTTTCTTTGAAAATGCCTTTTTAAAAAATCCTGACTGCGTTAGCATTGTGAGGGTCACACCTATCTTGCATAAACCATTTTATTTTTCTCCAAATCAGTAACGCCATTTTATCGAATATTTCGAGTAACAAATGGATATTATTTTCACCGTTTAAATTGCCCTCAATGAATTTGGGCCCAATTATAATGTTGTCAATTATACCACACCACAAATTTACTGAAAATCGTGCCTAAGGCCGTACTTGATGTGTCAGTTGGGGGTTAACAGTTGAGTAGAAGTGTTTGTTTTTTCTGATAAACATTCCAGAATTTGTAAAAATCGTTTCAGCAGTCCAAAGAAACTCTATTATTAGTCAATTTTCTCCTGAACCAATTACAGAAGATTGTTAGTCTGCGGTCTAGGTCACCGCGATGTAATTTTTGTACTGTTTGAAATTAATTTGTACTTTTTTAATATTTTTTTGAAAGCTGCTGCCGATATTCAGCATTCATTTGCAATATTCCTTGATGAATTTTCTGGGTTTATGTATACTTGAGCCAATACATTAATATCATTTTCCGTTTCTCTCAATTGGTGCCTCCGTTCCAATTTAAGAACATTGCCTATTTGGAATAAATTCTTGGAAATAGTGTAAATAGTATTTCTTGTTGGATGGTGTCTGTCAGGATATAAATTGGCATATTCTTGGACTGTCCTGTCAACATTTCTATAATTCTTAATGTAAACATCATACATGTCTTTTTTTTCTTCTACAGAATAACGAACCATACTGAGAAATAAGTATTAAATAATAGTTTGAATTAAAACGAAAACAAACGTCATTAATACGATAAACTAAAATCAAATGACATTTAATGAAACTTTTGTTTTTCAAGGCACTGCACTGTAGAGAAAAACGGCTTAAAAAAAGAAACGTTTTGTAATGGGCGAAGGCAATAAAATTAATGATGATTATTTTTCTGACGAAACGCAGTAAAATTGTCAAGTGTGACATAGCTTTGAAATTACAATTTCAAATGCTTTAAAAATTTTAAATAAAAAAAAACAGGTCCGTGTTTAAAAAATAAAGCTGATGGTGCCCCTGAACAGACGAAACGTCATAATTAAAATTTGATTACGGTAAGTTATAGCAAAGTTAATTTACAATAAAATATTTCAATGAAATTTTTTAATATTTCTCATAGAGACAGCGCTAGATAAAAAAAAAGAAAATGAGCTATTTCGGATTTTATCGTATATCTCCGGAACTAATTGAAATATTTTGAATTTCTACAATTCATTTTATTGGCCTTCAAAATATGAAACTTTTCTCCCATTTAACCGAGTTTGTAACTGTTATGGTTTAAGAGATAGCAACACTGTTCAATATAAAAAGTAGCCACCCTGTAGAGGTTATCAAAAAATGCCAATTTTCTCGAAAATCGAGCTCAGGACACCTATATTGGTTTTTGTCATAGTTTTAGAGAAAACCCCAAATCCCGTCTAATTTGGTCCACCCTGTACTAAAACGATAAAATAATTTATGTTCAATTAATTGTCTAAAAAACTTGTCGCGCGTGAAAAATTCATACAGGCATTAATTTTGTTTGACAGAGATTTTAAGTAAGTACCTAAGTAAAAATTTTTTTATATTCGCGCGACATGCTTTTAAGATAATTAATTCAACATAACTTATTTTTTTCGTATTAACATCTAGATAATAACAAAAGCTTATTTTTAAAAAGATTTTTTTACATTTAATTTTATTTTTAAATTTTTACTTACGTCTTAATTATTGTATATTACTTGCCCTTACTTAAAATCGTACCAGCTCCTTCGCCATTTCTTAGAATACAACGTCTGAGTGAATACACTATGCGATTAAATTATAGTGTTAAAACTAAAAAACGCACTTTTTGGTACTATATTATTGTATTGTCACCAGAACTATCTCTGATCAAAACATGTCAAATTCTGTACATATATTTTGTCTTTGCATTACCATATAAAAGACACTATAATCATATAAATGATTGTTGTAATGAATTTGTCGAGCACTTCGATCGGTGTTTAAATCTTAGCTGCTCCAAAAAGAGAGATAGAAATTACAAACAAAACAAACTAATTCCAAGGTAACACAAGAAATTTCTAATTTAAAGTACTTATATTACATAGCAAAAGAATTAGACTGCCTCGGAATTATGAGTAATTTAAAAGTCATAAGAGAAAAATCGAGAGAAAAATTAACAATAAAACGTACAAAATTCAGAAAATAAAAACAAATCTACAGAGAAAATTTTGAATAATAGAATAGGACGTAACAGAAAAACTAAAAATGAGACTGATATAAAATGAAATGATAACGTAATGAATGATGATATTCTGTTGAAGAGAAATTGAACCATCATTTTCAAAATAATTTATCAGATGTGCACGCACAGTATCAAATGAAACGAGTAGTAGTTGCAGTCAGACTTGCCTATAATTATTTGATTCATATTTTACACGAACACGACACAATCCACTTTTAAAGATTAAGTACCCAGTCAATATATTTTTTATTTTTATTGTTGAAATGGGTATTCACAGTTGGCAATGCCTAACTGTAACTCTCATTCGTTTCGTAATAATAACAAATAATATGTACCTTTTAGAGTTAAATTGAGGTATCATCTACATAAAATTTTTTCAAACCTGTGAGCCACACTATATTACTGTTCCGATATTTTATATATTTTCGTATTTTTTGTGCTTAATTAAAAGCCTTAGTAACATTTTGCCCTAAAATTCTAATAAAGTATTGTTTATATACAGCAAGACAGTTTACACTTCTCTGGCGATCACTCTGAATGATGGATAGGTTCATTATCAACAAGAGTATTCTACTATGCTTTTTACATATAAAATTATTGTCAGAAGTCATCGTGTTTAATAGGTATTCAGCAATGCCCGATTGCAATTCAATTCGTATTATAATGGTCATATTAAAAATACCGGGATTACATTAAAATTGTAAAACTGATAAATTATCTAACCTACGTAAAGTTCGCTTGAACCTAAAAGGCGCACTGTATACTACAGTTTAGATATATATTGTACATCTTTGCGTTTTTAAACTTTTGTGTTATTTTGCTCTAAAATTATAATAACATTACCTAGTTTATTTAAAATAATATAATGGTTTCCACGCCTCTGACGATCACTCTGTATGATATATATGATACAATTTCACGAGGAAGTTGTGCCATGCCATTTAATATATATGTATCAAAGAAATACAAATTTTAATTTCAATAGAAGTTATCGTGTTTAATAACTATTCCCAGCTGACAACGCCCGACTCCACCTTTTATTCGATTCATAATAGTCTTCTTACAAATTTGACATACAATCTTTGTCAGAAGTTATCGTGTCTATTAGATGTTCGACAACTGCAAATTCCTTTCGTTTCGTAATAATTTTATTAAAAACACCTCAATAACATTCTAAGGTAAAATTGATATGTCATCTAACTTATCTAAAATTCGCTTAAATCTAAAGGACGTACTGTACATTGTAATTTAGTTATCTTGCACATATTTGTATTTTTTTGTATTCTTAATCAAAAACCTTTTTTAAATTTTGCTCTAAAACCACAACAAACGTTAGATTATATAAAACATGGTTCCTTACACGCCTCTGACGATGACCCTGTATGACTAATAGGATCCAATTTCGATAGGAAGTATTCTATCATGCTATTTTATATATGCTTCAAACTCGAAATAAAAATTTTATGTTCAACAGAAATTATCATGATTAGAGAATATTATTTAGGTATTAAGTAAATCACAAATTACAATTCTCTAATCATAATGAAAGCAAATAAATAAAAAGTAATTAATTGCAGGAATTATCATATTTAATAAATACTCGCAGTCGGCAACGCCCGACTGCAACTTACAATAATATCATAATAGTATTAGTAAAAATACTTTAATGACATTTTAAGCTAAAAATTGATGTATCATCTAATCTACATGAAGTTGCTTACAAACAAACATTTACTTTACATATCAGAACGTGTAACTTTTTGAAAGTAAAATGATATTTTATGTTATTACACAGTGCTCCATAGTTGACATAAAATGTAGACGTATATAGCGAGTTTTTAGATAGAATTTGTCAATGATAATAATATGAAGACCAGGGCAAAGAACGCCTTCGCCTATTCAGATCGATATTAGAAATGTCAGGTTTAGTGAATCTGTTCTTAACACATTATTGGTCTACTCGCCGCCACACTTATTTATTTATTATATTTATATACCTCTATAAAGAGGAAACGTGATTTCCTTTCGTCATATTTTCCTTGAAAAAACCGTACAGTGAACAGGAAAGTGTTGAATTCTATTGGAATCCTATTCACTCAAACAATATTTTGACGTAGTCCTTTTCAATTTAAAGATGATATATTATGTCTACTCTAATATTTACTTTATGTTTTATAATTGGAGTTCATTTTATTTAATATATTACTGATATCACTAATATTACATCAAAATTGGATAACGCCATGAATTTCAATAATATAATCATTAAGTTTATAAAAGAATTTTACGCCGGTAGATAATTCACAATTTTGAGCCCCACTATTAATAAAAGCTTGGCAAAGATAAAATAGAGATATCAGGAATCACAGTAAAATTTGTTTATTTTAGTTCCACATCATGATAGTATTGAAATCGTAAAAAAAATTATACTGACTTCAATGCATTAAATTTTGACAAATAACTAACAACGTCACAAAAAGTTAGATATACACATCTGGATTTTGGCAAAAATACGTTATAAGACTTGTTCCATTTTCATTGCACACGACAGTACAAGATAGAGATGAGCGATTCGACCGTTTTTAATGATTCGTACCAAAAAGAATCCGTATCAAGAAAGATTCGTGTTGAAAGATTCGTATGTTTCGTATCGCTACCGCTATCGCTGACTGGATATTTAACTATCCCTTTTAGATTCTATTTTTTGTTATTTTATTTTATTTGTTGTTATTGTTGTTGTTATTATTACCTAATTATCTTATTCTGTAACGCCAGTGAATTTAGTTTATTTTTATTTCCTAGTACAATTATTATTGGCCATTGCTTTGTTTAGTTTATTTTTAAATATTTATTTCTTTTATAATGTTTAATATTATTATTGTTTTGTAATAAAATATAATAAATATTTTTTTTTAAATGAGTTGGAATTTGACTGAGAAAATGTTTCTAAGTGTATTTCACAAAATGCCGATACCGAAGTTTATCTGCCGGCGGTTGCATTCGTATTTCGTCACAGCATAGATAGAGAGGCAGCAAAGAAACTCTCGTGAACTCCTTTGTGTTGGCGTGACTAAAATCTTTCACCTTGAAGTCGCCATTTCGGCTTAAAAGTCAGAGCTGGATTCCAAAGAATTTAAATGTTTCCGACAGGACCGTATTCTCCAATTTAAATTAAACAATATATTTTCTTGCACAGTGTGTGTTGCTTGAAAATGAAGACTAGAAACTACGAAACTGTAGTCATAAACTGAAAAAATATTGTGATATTTAACAAGAAAAGTTTGTGTTTGTTATAATGGAATATCACAAAGTAACAGACAACTCTATTGATTTCTTTAAATAAACAATAATTTTAGATAGCTAAAAAAGTCATGTATATGTAATTTTTTTTCCAACTTGTAAAAATAGGAAGTAAAAGCATATGAAACAGAATTTTCTTTTAAATACGTCGATATATTTTTTTTTCAGTATTTTCAAATAAAAATAGCTCAAAAAATAGAACAATAGTTTCTTCATAGCTTCAATTGTGGTTTTTTATAACAGAAGGGCCTTAGTTACTTGAGTTAAATGATGATAATTATACTATACCAAATAGTAGAATGCCTGTGTTCCACTACGGGTTCAATATATAACTAAAAATAATGAGTAACATAACACCTCCATCCAATTTTTATTATAAAAATCAGACTATCAAATAATATGACAATCTATAAATTATCCGACATAGGAAGTTCCTAAAAAAGTTGACTCAAATTTAGGCCGCTATATTGGGCCGGCCATTTCGACTTTCCAACTTTATTAATTTTCTTGAGAGTTTAGTACATCTACCTGCAAACAACCTGTTATTTTATAACTATTATTTGTAAATAGCATTAGCAGACTGTTATTTCTGTACGAAAATAATAGGTGAGAAAATAACAGATAAGAAACACGACGTAGTAAAAATGTTCTTGCTGACTGCTGTTAAACTGTTATTCAGAAAACAGCAGTAGCAGATAGTGAAATCGCAACGCAACCGCTAATGTAGTTGAATATTATTGAAGTTGAATATTATTGTGGGTATCTTGAGTCATCGGTTTTATGTAGGTATACACTTCTTAGTTGCTTTTTAACCATAATATATTCAAATCTTTTCGAATTTCTTCTCCTTGTGTATATTTTCGATTACCCGCATACTAAGTTTAAAAATGAAGGGCTGCCAGAGTTGAGTTGAATATTTTTGTAGAAATCTTGAGCCATCCGCTTTATGTACTGATTTTTAGCTGTTTTTTAAATCATAATATGTTCAGAGCATTTATATTTTCTTCTCCATATGTATATTTTTGTTTACCTGCATCTCCAATATTGTCATTGCATACGCTGTGTTTGGCGTGTTTCCATGCTGGTATTTCTTTATTAGTTTAATGTAAAATAATAATAATTAAAATTTGAGGCTTAAAAAATGACTTTTTGCACAAATAACGTTTGTTCTGGCAATATTTTGCAGCACAAACAGAGCCTATACTTGAAAATAATAGAAAAATGTTAAACAATAAATAACACAATAACACACTGCACTAAGTACGTCTATGAACTAAATTAATTGTACCCAAATTGTACCTACGTCGCCCGCACTGTTTTTCAAGGTTTTAAGCCCAAATGGTTCGTGCGCGACGATCTGCGCAAACCGTTCCCGCCATTCAAGTTTCCCTGCTGTCTCTCTTTCTATGCTGTGATTTCGTTTCAAGAATCTGAACTAACTCGATTGTATAAACGGACGATACGAAATATGCGAATCTTTTTTTTGTGGGATTCGTACCATTCGAATCACTGCAAGGATTCGTTCCAATGTTATGAACCATAGAAGTACTATCCGCCCTTATTACAAGAAGTCAAGATCTCAAAATTTTTATGACATCGGCTACTCTAATTATCACTCCATCTCAATATTAAAGGGGGTAAAAAAATAAAATTGTGATTTAAGGTGTGTACAAGAACCAAAGGCCTTAATTTTTTTTGGATTCAGCCTTTCATTGAAGTGTAGATCGGGCCGAATGCTGCTCAGCAGAATTTTTTATGTATAATTTAAAAAAGCTAATCCTCAATTCGGCGTAATTGTTTTCGTCTCCTTATTGTAGAAACATAATAAGTGCATGGAAGAGTTCAGCAGTTTTTTGTTGAGAATAGAGGAAAAAAATGTAAAATCACGTAAACTTTCTTACAAGCCACGAGAAACAAGTAAACAAATTGTATGAGTAAGTGGTCCAAGGTTTCAAAAATATTATATCATCATGTTCAGACAAATTTTCAAAACCCCATGAAACATAGTCAATTATCAATCAATTCTAGCATATCGCGTAAAATGTTAAATGTTTATCCTGCGCGGTAGCTCAGTCAGCTAAAGCATATTGTGTGGCTAGTACGCTGGTCAAAGTAGCAGATAAAGAATTGTAAATAGGTAAATTGTTAATATACAAGTTAGGCTGTCTATCGCGTGGGTATGGATGTATGTCTTTTTTCTACTGTTCTATATCAAACTGCTCATAAAGCATCCAACTCTTCAGATATCCTATAAACAAATTGTGGAAACCTGTATGTAACTGATATTTTTAAACTTACTACTTGCATCTCTGCACTTCTTCAACAAAAAACTTATCAGTTCCTAAGAAAAACAATCCCACAAAAACTAATCACAGCTCAGTTCAAATCTACAGTACAGGTCTGGGCTTAAAAGATTTGTATCTATATTTGCTATTTAAAGGAAATTAATTCTGTCTCCTTTATTAACCACTGACATCAACCAAAAATGCCCAATAATACCAATTGCATGAAGTGTAATGATATATTTGACACAGACACTCTTGCTGTCTGTGACAACTGCAACATTGGGCTGTGCCAACAATGTGCAAAGATAACTTCTACTGAAATGAGAGCTGTTACCCTCAAAAAAAAAATTATACCTTATTGGTGTATTGACTACAATCCTATGTTGGCCTCCACTGCCAATCCCTCATTAAATTCGGCACTGGTATCCGATCTGAGAAATGAAATTTCTAACATAATTGACAATCAACTTAAAGCACACTATGCAGAAATCACAAGCAAGCTTGACACTTTCATGAACGTCATTAAGGAATCCAATGTTGACCTAGTAAAACTACTGACAGAAAAACCACAAAGAGCTGAAAAGTCTCAAGCCACTTATAATCTGTCTCCTGATGATGCATTTAATAAACCTAATAAAACTTCTCAAAAAGACTTGGAACGACAAATAAGCACTCTAGAAAAGGAGTTTAAAAACTTAAAGAGCTCTCTTGGTGAAATCCGTGCTACGCTTCCAAGACACCCAGGGTCATTAAAAACTACAAAAACACCAACTTCTTTAAACTCACCCCCGACTGAATCTACCCAGAGACAAGGATTACAGCAAAGAAAAATAAATGTGAACCGTAATACTAACACCGGTACGAAGCATTCTCAAACTTTCGATACCCAGGCTAAGTTGAGCAACAATGCACAGAATGCTGCTGTCAAAGAAACGATGATGCCAGGGAAATCAAAGACCTCTGCTGCTGTTATTACCCAGAAAACTGCTATCTTTGTTGGAAAAGTATCACCAGATGTCTCCGTAAATGACATGCAGGAATATCTACATGAAAACTTTGAAGATGAAACCTTTGTTGTTAAAGAACTACCTGCAAGATCAGGGGAATACACTAGCTTTCGCATAGATGCCAAGAAAGACCTCGAAGATGAACTACTAAATCCTGACCTGTGGCCAGATTTGGTCATCCATAAATTTGAATTTTTTCGATCAAGACCCTACTCACACAAACATAAATAAGAAAAATGTTGACACTTTATCAAAGCTGTCTTCTCATAACACAACTGATACAGATGAGCTCAAAATACTACACCAAAACCTTCAAAGTGTAAGAAACAAAACTATTGAACTAGAAATTTTTGTTAAACCAGAAAACATTTCTGTTATTTGTCTCACTGAACACTGGCTTAACCCTGATGAATTAAATGCCTGTAACATAATGGGCTATATGATCTCTGCACACTCCTGCCGACCGACCGGTTTTGGGGGAAGTGTTATCTTCACAAAATCTCATCTCACAGCCGACGAGCTGACTGAATTAAAAGAATTTTATATTGTAAATATTTTTGAATGTTGTGGTGTAAAGTTAACTGTTAATGGAATTAACTATTTTATTGTATGTATTTATTGCCCTAAATCAAACTGTGACGATTTTTTAAGGCAACTGGAACAATGTCTTGATCTCTTATTTGACAAGTACAAATCAAAAAATTTTATTCTATGCGGCGACTTTAATATAGACTATCTAACAACCTCGAAATGCCGTAACGATCTCGTTGATATTTTAAATGTATTCTCATTAAGATCCACAACCAATGAACCTACTAGACCAGCTACAATGACTGGTATAGATTATATATGCACAAATCTAGCAGGTGATTCCTCAGTTATAACTAACGGACTATCTGATCATAGTGCAATAGTTCTAACTATTTCCAAGTTACCGGAACCATCTAAAGCACCTTTTAAACGTAGATTTTATTCTCAACATAAATTACCAAACTTTATTGAACACCTTTCTAAAGAAACATGGGCAGCTGTGTACAGGGCTAATCACTATGATGTCAATAACCAATATCAAATCTTTAATGACATTTTACAATATTATATAAACACTTTCTTTCCACTTAAAAATTGTTACTCTCAAAATATTAAGAAATCGAAATCATGGATAACTCCTGCTATTAAAAATTCAGCAATAAATCTTAAGAACCTTTATTCACTCTACAAATCAAATTTACTAGATCCAGACTACTATAATAATTATAAAAAAATATATAAAAGAGTAATCCGTGCAGCGAAAAAAATGCATAATGATGATATCATCTCAAACGCACCTAATAAAACCAAGTCTATGTGGAACATCATAAAAAATAACACTAACCATAATAAACAAAAAACAAACGATGTACAATCACTCAATATCAACAACACCATTATTTCAGATCCTGAACAAATTGCCAAAACCTTTTTAAAATTTTTTATTGACACTCCACTTCTAATTAATCAATCCTTGCCTCTCTTTAATAAAGAAAATGTCTCCATACTGTCTAACACAGCATCAATATTTCTGAATCCAGTCTCGGTCTCCGAGATCATAAACATCATAGATTCATTAAAAACTTCTAACACCACTGGTCCTGATGACATTGCAACAAAACTTATAAAGGCTGCTAAAGTACAAATCGCTGAGGTACTCACTCATATTATAAACAATAGTTTCAAACATGGTATATTTCCCGACATCCTTAAATTAAGTAAAATTATACCCATCTATAAGAAAGGTGAAAGAGAATTAGTTGATAACTATAGGCCGATAGCACTACAGTCAGTAATATCTAAAATAATAGAGAAGGCCATGCTAGCTCGACTGATAAATTTTTTAGATAAAAGTAAAACAATATCCAGTGATCAACATGGTTTCACTAAAGGTAAATCGACAACTACAGCCCTAATCGCATTCATTAGTGAAGTGTATCGAAATCTAGACGAAGGTAATGACGTACTTGCAAGTTATATAGACCTATCTAAAGCATTTGATTGCGTCGATCATACTATCCTACTAAGCAAACTTGAGCTACTTGGTATTAGGGGAGTCTATTTGCAGTGGTTCAAATCATACCTATCTAAGAGGCATCAATATGTTGTGTGCAAAGGAAAAAAATCTGAAACAATGCATAATAAAAATGGTGTTCCACAAGGGTCAATTTTAGGTCCTGTGCTCTTCATAATTTTTATCAATGACTTACATAAAACAATTGAATCTGGATCTACTACAACATATGCTGATGATATAACCTTGCTTACTGCCAGCTCAGATAATTTTACTGTCCTCGTAAAAGACGTCAATAAAAACCTAAATAAAACCTATAAATATCTCTGTGAACAATGTTTAGCTATGAACCAGAGTAAAACAGTGAACATGGCATTTTACTCATCAAGTCTTAAACCACACCAAAGTGCATTGGTAAAAATAAATGGAAGCACAATAAAACAGACCTCAACTTTTAAGTTATTGGGTGTAGTCTTGGATGAACATCTAAAATGGGATGCACATATTCATATTTTGAGCTCTAAGTTGGCCAGTATCTGTTATGCCTTAAAACAATTACGGGATATTTGTAGCTTTACAGTTGTCAAGACCTACTACCATGCTAACTTTGAGTCCGTTATGACATATGGTATTGTATTATGGGGAAAATCATCTGAGTCAAATAGAATATTTAAACTGCAAAAACGTGCCATACGATACATGCTTGGAATGAACTTTAATGTCAGTTGTAGAGATAGTTTTAGAGAACATGAAATATTAACCCTGCCTGGTTTCTACATATATAATGTTTTATGCTTTGTTAAAACCAATTTTGAGAACTTTACTCAACATAGAAACAATCATAACTACGATACGAGGGGTAGGAATAACTTACAGTATGATGCACACCACCTTGAGCTCTAGAAAAACAACCCATATTATCAAGGTGCTTTATTCTATAACAAATTGTCAAATGAGATTAAACAATGCCACTCCATAAAACACTTTAAAAAAAATCTCAAAGCATATCTAATTGAAAACTGCTTCTATTCTGTGGACGAATTTCTAAATGCCTGACCATATCGGTAGTAAAACATTTTTACAGTTGCCTTATTGCTTTATTTTTTATGTCTTGTCTTTTGATGTGATAGACATTTTATAATAAAACTGTGTACTTTAAATTTTAACTTATCACTCCACTATTTTACTCTAAGTTCTAAGTTTTATCTTGTACTCTAGTTTTAAGTTTTATCTTGTACTGTAGTAACTAGCATTAAGTTCTGTTTGACACATCCAACATCATGTAATTGATCAAATGGGAAAATAAATATCTAACTAACTAATCTAACTAATGTCTGCATTCTTCTAGATGCGCCACCCCTTCCGGACAGCCTTGACTTTAAATTTGGGAGTTGTCTATTATGTGTGGTGTTTATATTATGAGAGTCAGGAAGTTACTTTGTCAACAGGCGCTCCTAAAATGTCAGAGTGTGCACGAGAAGATATATTTTTTGTAAAAAATTCGTTCATTATCTAGAATGACTTTGAGATCTAGATCTGTAGGGCGCCAGCCTGGCCTGCAGATAATTCTTTCACTAAAAATTGCTCCATTCTGTTCCGCAGATTTCATATCATAGAAGTATGCATCTATCTGCTATAATTTTTAAAATGCTTAGATGCTGAAATTTACTCTGCAGTATTCTGGTACGCGTTGTTTAAACAATTTCTGTAGCATTTTTTAACAACAATTTCGAAAATGATTTGGCAGCACCTGAATCTAAAAAAGAATAAGCTTTCCACTGGTTTAAAAATCTGTAAGAAATGTTAAAAAATAAGCGTGTAAATGCGGTGGGAACTTAAAATTATATTAATGAATTTTCAGTAATACAATATTCGTAACAAATTTTTTACGCCTTTTTGCAATCGCAGTAGGCTGGCGCCCTCCAAATTTAGATCCACAAGACCATTTCAAATAATGTACGAATTTTTTCAAAACTATATCTTCGAGTGCACATCCCATGATCGAATTATACTATATATTATGTTATGTTATGTAATAACGTATTTGCATGCATGCTATCCTCACAAACAACTTTTGCTTCTTTTATAATTGTATCCATTAATACTTACAGTTCAAAACTTTGCATGAGTAGGTATGTAATACTTTTCCAAATTTGGGTATATAATGATAGAGTCATTGTATGCCCGGATTTCGTAAATATAACGATCAGTTTCAATTTTAACTGTAGAGTCATTCCTGGTAAATTAACCAATTACCAATTAAACCATCTTTTATTTTTCTTCTTTTTCTTTTGGCATCATAACCCAGGTTGGGTCTTTGCCTGTCCGGCTATTTTCTTCCACTCTGTTCTCTCCTGAATTTTTCTTCTTTAATTTCTAATATTCGTAGCTCTCTTCATCTTCCAGCAGGTTTCCACTCATATATTTTCTTAGTTACTCTCGAGTCTTCCATTCTGCTGACATGTCCCAGCCATGTTAGTCTTTGACTTTTCATATGTTTAATAATGTCACTTCCTTTATTGATCTGATTCAGTTCAGCATTCATGCGGATTCTCCATGTTGCATCAGCATTCTGGACCGGTCCATGTATCTTTCGCAGGATATTTCTTTCGAATATTCGGAGTATTTCCTCGCCTCCTTTTGTCATGGTTCAGGTCTCAAATCCATATGTTACTACAGATCTAATTAATGTTTTGTATATTTTTGTTTTCGTATTTTTATCTAATAGTCTACTCGTCATTAATTTTTTGTGGGCGTAGTAACATCGATTTCCACCGATTATACATGCCTTGATTTCACTGCTTATGGAATTGGTTTGGTTAACTTCCGCTCTTAAGTATGAAAAGGTTTCCATGCGTTCAAGGTTAGAGCTTTTAATTTGGATGCTGTTGTTATTCTTGGTTGGCGTTCTTCTCACTTCTATGTATTTTGTTTTACTTTCATTAATTATAAGACCTCTCCTTTGTGACTCTTGATCAATTTGAGTAAATATTTCCTCCAACTGGGTTTTATTTCTGCTGATAATAGCTACATCGTCTGCATAAGCACATATTTGAGATGATTTAATTCCAATATGATCTCTGTAATTGGTGTTTTTCATTACAGCTTCAAGTACCAAGTTGAAGAGCATACTTGAGAGTGCGTCGCCTTGTCTTACTCCTAGATTAATGTCGAAAGTTGACGATAATTCTCTGTCTAGTCTAACAGCCGCCTTTGGTCCGTCTAATGTCATCTTTATCAACCTTATATATTTGTCGGGTATTCCTAGCATACGAATATCTTCAGGGCCGGCCCGTCTATATAGGCAAACAAGGCGATGGCCTAGGGCGCTCGAATTTCGAGGACGGCATGGCGAGGGCACGGGATGTGCTGACAGCGATCCCGACCACGCGGAGCGGTCAGCTGTGCGTTATAGCAATACACACAACA
Source organism: Rutpela maculata (assembly GCA_936432065.2). Classification (NCBI taxonomy): domain Eukaryota; kingdom Metazoa; phylum Arthropoda; class Insecta; order Coleoptera; family Cerambycidae; genus Rutpela; species Rutpela maculata. Next base: position 154,890,662 of record OW386287.2, read on the forward strand.
AGCCCCAAGTAGCACAAGGAATTGTATTTTGGTTATCACCATGTTACAGTAGCTAAAAATTATGGCTATTTGGTTATAGTGGCGATTATTAAAACTGAATTATTACATACTGGTGACGAAAATGAGGATTCATATCTTGGTCATCAAAACGCATGCGCAACTCATTTGGCTCTCTTTTTGATTTTTGTGGCTGCACTGTTACCTACTAATTATGAAATGGCTCTTATAGCAAAATCTATTTCACCGTGACTAAATTATGATTTTTAGGCCTAAAATAAAACAAGAACACTATTATGATCATCTTTTGGCTTTAAGCAGGTATTAGATAAAATGGATGTCCATCATACTTATAGTTTGTTCATTTTTAAAATTATATGAACATGATAATTGAATATACTGGGTGGGCCATTAAAAACGAATCACGCCTGTTTTGGAACACTTAGACTAGTTTCTTGAAAAAACGCTCAGGCAGGTCGATCCTTGATTTTTGGGGGACAACTTTTGATGTCAAACTTGACATTGACAAATCAACCCCCTAGCCCCAGCAACCTCTAACACAAGAATTTAAATAAGGAAAGGGTCAAGCGACCCTTCATTTGAAGCGTCTTTCAATTCTCTATGCGGCAGCATGGTCGTTTTTTTTTCAATTTTCCTTTTATTCATTTTTTTCAAGATTTTGAAATTAAGTCAGGGTAGGAAAAATAAAAAATACAGGTGGATAGACCACGTGTTTCTGAACAAAAAATGTTCTAATAAAATTTATCGCTAAAGCCACGGAATTCCTGGAAAAAAATAGTGAAGTAACTTTGCGCAGAGTGACAAAGTTATTTCACTATTTTTTTCCAGGAATACCATGGCTTTAGCGATAAATTTTATTAAAACATTTTTTGTTTAGAAACTCGTGGTCTATCCACGTGTAATTTTTATTTTTTCCTACCCTGACTTAATTTAAAAATTTTGAAAAAATGGATGAAAAAAAATTGAAGAAAACTAATTTCGACCATGCTCTCACATAGAGAATTGAAAGACGCTTCAAATGAGGGGCCGCCTCGACCCCCTATGGTTGCTGGGGCTAGGGGGTTGATGTGTCAATGTCATGTTTGACATCAAAAGTTGTCCCCCAAAAATCAAGAATCGACCTGTCCGAGCGATTTTTCAAGAAACTAGTCTAGGTGTACCAAAACAGGCGTGTTTCGTTTTCAATGGCCCACCCTGTATGGTCAATCAAGAGGGTAAAATTTTATCAACGCATGGATTTTTTCTGTAAACTTATATGAAATACTTATAAAAACAAAGGGGCCTCCAGAAATCTCTAAATTTTAGGTATAATTAAATTAATTTGAATTATATACATATAAATATTTTGTAATTTCAAGAAGCACAATCGATGGCAAGGTTATTAAAACTAATTAAAATATCGAATTAGTAAATCAAAACGTTATTTTATAGGTATAATAATACAGTATTGAAAATGAACGTAATGGCCGTCGCGTCGTTCGGGTTATTCTTGATTTATAGAAAACATGGCTGTAAATTGTCATCATTTCGCATATGCTTTCGTTAATGATGCTAGAAATAACCCAGAATATGACTGTAAAAGATCTAATAAACTTTTTTCGTCAAGTGACAAATTTAACCTATCATATTGACCAAACTATAACCAGAAAATTGGTTGAAGTGGTTAACGAGTCTTTGCATCAAAATACGGCAAAAGGATGAAAGACATAACCTCTCTTTTTTATGTTTCTTTGGACTGCCTTTGTGTGGAACGGGTTACTTTGTATTTTGACCTTTGTTTCTCCAACGTTTTTACATTTCCTTTCTCCAACCAAATTAAAATTTGTTACTAAAGTTTCTGAAAATGTATTGCGTGGACGAAACCATCGAGGGGCAAATTTGCCTTAGTGCAGTTCTTTCAAGCTGGATAGGTAGTAAATAGCCAACTGTACTGGTTGAATACAAAAGCATATATACATTTTTGACTAATCCGCAATCAAAACCAGACACAAAATGGAAAAATACTCCCAGCAACCGTGTACAATAAAAAGGAATAATAGTAAAATGTTAATGAAGGATAGAGCCATAGAACCTGGAATGTCAGTATTCTTGGACACAGATACAGAAGATAGGTTGACACTTTCACTTTAATAATATAAATATTTATACCTATTAGTGCAGAAGCTTTTGTAGATACAAACGTCAACGAAAACACCCCGTTAAAAGTGTTATGCCGCTATATAAGTACCTATTCTTTGAACTTACTTTTAGGCGACATTCCTTTTCCAATAATATATGGAACTCTGCTTATATTTTCTTTTACATTTCGTTCTTATTTTTCTGTTAAAACTTATTTGCGTGTGTATAAAGTTTTCAACATTATTAATATTTGTTTTTAGGTTATATTTTTATCTTACCGTTTGGCCTCAATTTAGATTTTAATATGTACAAAATTACTTCTAAAATAGTCATTTAATAAGGATATTTTTTCATTGTTTCAGTCATGATTCGATAATAACTGCTAAGAAAACGGCCAGAATAAAGCCTAACTAATATAGTCATGTTTAGGCTAATTTCTTAGTAATAGTTTGGATATCAACACTATATTAATAACAAAAACCATGTCAACATATTCTAACCATTTTTATAGCTAGGCCCTGAATATCTTATAACATTTGTTCACGTCTGACACTGTCAAATACTTGTTTAAAGTCTATATATATGTTATAAAGGTCTATGTCGTATTCGTAAGCTTTTTCTTGTATTATTCTTAATATAAATATATTATCTGTTGTTGATCTATTCAGCCGGAACCCACATTGATAATCCCCTATTATTTCTTCAGAGTAGACTACTAACCTATTATGGATAATACCAGATAGTATCTTGTATATTACATTTAGCAATGTAATTGGCCTATAATTTTCACATTTTAATTTGTCTCCCTTCTTATTGATTGGCTGTATTATTCCCACAGTCCATTCTTCTGACATTTCTTCCTTTGTCTATATGAATACTTTAAAATTAAAGTTATTAAGTTATGGATTCTTCTCCATAGTTCTGATCCTCCGATCTTTATCAGCTCTGCCGTGATTCCGTCCACACCGGGTGCCTTATGGTTTTTTTAGTTTTTTGATTACGCATTCTATCTCTTCGAAAGTTGAGTTCTGGATGTTGAGATCTGCTGTATGGTAGTGAATTGTCTCATCTTCATTAATATCTATGCATAATTTCTCCTTAAAGTATTTTCTCCACCTATTTATTATTTCTTGTTTCTCTGTTAAGACTCTTCCTTGTTTATTTTTGCATGCCATTAATTTTGGTCTAAATACCTGTGTTCTTCCTTTTATGCTTTTGTACAACTTTCTGTTGTCTTTCCTATTATTGCGTTCTAGTATGTCCTTCACTTTCGCCTTGATTGCTTCTCTCTTTTTTTCCTACAGGTTCTATGGGCTTTTATTCATTTTTCGTTGTATAATTCTCTTTTATTTATGTTATATTTAGTTATGTACATGGCATTTCAGAAGGTATTTCTCAGTGTACAATTTAAAAGAAACTACGGACATCATAACGCAGCGCAAGTCCCGCAGCAGCCAGATGTTACGGAAAAGTACCCTCAAGCCACAAATAAACGAAAATATTAGGCAAATTTCTAGAGGCTCATTTGCATTTGTTTGTTGTATAAAGAACATTTTAACTAGCTCACTGTTGGCTCTATAAGAGTTTATTATCAGATAAGACGGTATACCTACAGGGAAAAAAGAAAAAAACCCTGTTCCACGTGTCAATGTGTAAAATAATGTTGTTGCACAAAAATGCATAATTTATAAGGAAGATACTTTCAGCGAGGGATCGAAGGATGTTGAGGGGACGTGGGTGAGATGGTGTGGTTTATAGAGGTAAATTAACGTGTCGATGCTTTCGTCTTCTGTTTTATTCGTTATTTTCGTTTTACTTGATTCATATTCATATTTCTTCAAAACATTTTATAATTTAAAAGTAGGTACGAAATTTACAACCAAAAACAAATATTTATGTGAAATGTTGTTGAGTATATACAAATTACATGTTCTTTAAAAAAAAATCAAAAACTATCTTTACAACATTGGTAATATAGAATCATAATTCATACAAAATAGCTATGCGTCAAACTTAATTACTTTTAAAAGGGTACATTTGAAACTTTAATATTATTATTAATGTTAAAAGCCACTCTACCTAATATGTAAAACATACTACATTCTAAACTTTAGTGTATTGCAAAGTATTTGAATTAAAATTTGGATTAAACAGATGAGTTCTGTCAGTACTTACAGGCAATGCGAGCATGAAATTCACCGTAATTGATTATTTCTAAGGGCGAGAGATTCGTAACTGGACTTTCGCGATATTTTAAAGACTAATGAGGAAGCTATTAAGCTCTAAAAAATACCAAAAGTGCAGTTACGACTCTCGCGCCTTCAGGACAATCAATAATGATGAATTTCATGCTTGTATTTATTTTTATATTCTTTACATTATATTCAACACAAAAAACAGTGCATTGATTTAAAACTATAGCCGGTCGGTGTTAAAGTTATGAGAACATGTATGCTCGCTGGGAACTAAAAAAAAAAAAAAATTAAAATAAATATTATCTATAAATGCCAGGTAAACCAAGAAAGTTTATTTTGTGAGCACAATAATATTTTTGATATTTTACTATTCTATTATTAATTATGTATCCACACAAACAAAGTATAATCGATGATCTGAAAGGGCGTAGTAGCTCATAACCTGAGACGTAAACATAATGTAGTATATTACATAATAGTAAAGTAACTACTGCTCTGAAAAATTGATTATTTTTATCATCCATGGAGGTAGAAGCACAAGACGATTGAAATAGAACCTAATTTGTTTAGAGCTTATCACAGTAATTAATTTTTTTATGTATTCATGAATTGAAAATTAATATTGGTATATTATATAACAAAGACGCGTATCATAAACAAATTTTTATTACTTTTTCTGTCCTAAGACTTTCGAAGAGCTGGTATGACTTGTAGACTGGTTTAAGAGTTTTCTTCTGCGTTGAACATTTTGAATGCTTGACTTTTCAACCATCTTATTGTGGAGCATTCAAAATATTCAACGGTCAAGCGAAGCCAAGAACCACTAAAAGGCACAAAGAAAAATTAATATCGAGCATCCTCTAGGTAGGGCTAGAGGTACTAGATAGAATGTCCCGTCAGGGAGGCGTCCTATTACATACTAGCTGATCAGACTTTGATCAATAGTGCGTGAAAAGAACGAATGGTTCCTTTGAAAGTTATCTGTTAAATACTCAAAATAAAGTTTCTTGATAATAATGTAAACAGAAATAAAATATATTTACTTTTAAATATTGACATTAATTGAAGCAACTCTTTAGAACTTTAAAACTGTAGAAAGAATTCTCGGTAACAATATGTGACAAGTAGACATACAATATATCCTATTAAATCCTTCGAACATTTTACGTTTATTCGAAGGCAAACTGCATTTCACCACAATGTTAGCGTATAATTGCATAAATTCAATTTAATCTTCAGTCATAAAAAAGATAACAGTACGAAATATTGTAGAGATTTCCTCTGTGTAAATTGCGCACATTTCGCAAATTTTATTTTATAATGGAACTGGAGTGGGAGATAAAGAAAATGTGACAAATTAATAAACCGAAAAGATTGCACACGCACGAAAAAGGAAAAGTAAATTTTCTGAAGTTTCACATATTCAGCGTCCACCACTTAAAACTCCCCAGGCTTGTAACTTTCTTATTTTTGAAGCGATGATCATGTTGGGCACATCAAATTGTAGACATTTTTAAAGCCTTTAAACATGCATACAAAGCGATTAAAAAAAAATTTTTTTGAAAAAATTGTTAAGAAATGAAACTTAATTTCTTTGAATATTTTTTTACCTCACCCTGTACATGGACTGTGTTAATGTTTTCTTATAAAGGTTTTAATTAGCTTCAATTTATGTTATTAAAAAAAATTTTTTTTTTAATAAAAATTTCGCAAATTTCCTATTTACATTTTAATACACGTTTGTTTTTAAAAATATTTATTTCTTTTGTTTCTTGTTGCTGATTTTTTACGTTGAACATTATTTGTGATATGTCTTTTACAAATAAAGTACAAAATTTATTATTTACATTCTTTTCAAAGTTATTTTAAAAAAAAATCAGTTTGGAATCGGAAAGTGTGTTTTTAATTTATTTCTCTAAAACCAAAAAGAATTTCCGATATGACGTAATAACATAAATTGAAGCTAATTAAAACGTTTATAAGAAACATTAATGCAGTTCATGTACAGGGTGAGGTAAAAAAAATAATCAAAGAAATTAAGTTTCATTTTTTAACAATTTTTTCAAACATTGTTTTTTAAATCACTCTGTACTTATGTTTAAATGTCTTAAAAATATCTACAATTTGATGTGCCCATGGTCATCGCTTAAAAAATAAGAAAGTTACAAGCCTGGGGATTTTTAAGTAGCGGACCCTGTATACTCACTCCCATGTATTTTTGACCGCTGAACACGATCCCGATGTCAGTTTTGCTCTATAAGGTCAGGATTTTTTGTTAACCACCAAATACTGGTGAAAACAGGTCAGAATAAGGTTTGAAATATAAATTAAAAATTTTAAATGAATAGGCCATATATTCGATGTATCTTTGATGAACACGATGCCGATGTCAGTTTAAACTAATCAGGAAAATGTTTTGAGTATTTGGGAATACAATTTCCACAGATAAGCGAAGCCAAATTGAAGGAAGGCATTTAATGGTTCACAAATAAGGAAAATGTTAAGAGATAGAAGAAAGGACAAGGGTAGATAAGCTATATAATTTTCGCCCACTAATTTCATAAAAAAAAAAGTTCTCCTTAAAGTCATTAAGCGTTATTTATTTATAGTTGAACATATGATCTTTATGTTTCTATATGTTTTACATTTAAAAAACAACAGTAGGTCATAGTAATATCATTTCAAAGTGGGCATGTTTGCAGTTTTTTAGTAATTTTTGACCTTTTTCCGAATTTTTAATGTATATTTCAGTTAGATGCGCTCGATGAAACAAGATACTGTACCTCATTTCATTGTTAAGCATTTAAGCTTTTAAATAATGGTTAATTTATATTGTTTCATCAAGCGCTTCAATGTATAAAAAACAAAATCGTTTCCGCGGGAGTCGTAGTAGTGTCGACGTTGCGTGCGAATTTAAACGTGTCCACGCTCAAAACCACATATTGTGGTATGCATTGAATAAGAATATGTTTATCCACGACCATCGTATAATCATTGCATTCTACATTTAACAATTGTCAAATAATGATAGTCATTATTCCAACCGTCTGTATAATGAACATAATCTGATTCGAACACATATGTAACCAACGAGGAACTAGTTGTTTTCATTCTAAGGCACCTTTGATCAATCAGGAACTAGCAACTTTCATAAGGAAAAGGCGAATCCATTTTTCCATGTTTTGGTGCATATTTTCGTGTTTGACGTTTAACACGTCAACGTTTTACTCTAAATGAACTTTATTTTTTCAGTTGTAAACGATTAGAACAGTTAAAATATGCGATAGTCGTGGATAAATTATAGTATTCAGTTCGAGTATAATGGCTATTACACACTCGGATGATTTACGACACGCCTTCGTCTCGTGCCGTAAACATCACCCCCGCGAGTAATAGCCATCATTATACGCTCACTGATTAATCTACTATTCCAAAGAATAGTTTTTTATTACTCGTCAAGACATATACTACTCGGAAAACATAATGATATACAACATGGCCGATGGGCGGAAAAAGGCCCTTTTCTACCCTTGTCCTTTATCACTGCAATGTCAGATACGGAAAAGGGAGCTTTAAAGAAGTTGTTGATAAATTTATAGGTAACAATAAGAGCAAAGACTATAAAGGAATAGTATCCAACTTGGTAGAAAAATTCGGATAATTATTCCGAATTTTGAAATAATGAATTTGAAACTACATTTCCTGCATGCTCATACAGACCAGTTTCCAAAAAATTTAGGTGATCACCAAGATATAAAGGAAATGGAGGCAGTATCAAGGTCGATGGGATGTTAACATGATGGCAGATTACTGTTGGACATTGAAAAGGGATGTGAGAACGAAAGGAATATAACGAAAAAGAAAACCATTACGCAGATCATTTGAAGACAAAAGAGTACGGTACCACAGAAAAGAATAAATCAGGATAGATCAGAAGTCATGATCTGATTGGTTGAAGCACACATCGGTATCGTCTTCAACGGCAAAAAATACATCTAATACATGGTCTACTTATTTAAAATCTTCCATTTATATTTTAAAACCTACTCTGGACTGTTCTAACTTGTTTTTTGTAGTTAACAAAAATCCTAACCTGCTGGAGCAAATTTGACATCGGGATCGTGTTCAGCGGTCAAAAATAAATCGAATACTTGGTCTACTTATTTAAAACCTTTAATCTATACCTTAAACCCTATTCTGGCCTATTTTCACCAGTTTTTCGTGGTTAACAAAATATTCTGACCTAATTTTGTAAAACTGACATCGGAATCATGTTCAGCGGTAAATAATACATGGGAGTATGTACGTGAAACCTCAGATTTTTTTTGTGTGTGCGCCTGTGCCTCACTCACCACTGACTTGATACTGGCATTCTATGATAAAATCTGATTCTCTCAAATATCTCCAAGACGTTGATTAAGGTCGGCAATGATCACAGGCGTGGGTGGCTATGACTTGTAATTTGTCCTCTAACTTGGTTCCATTGACGGAAAAAACCCAAATTGTCCACTACTTGAAAAAAAACAACTTTAGAGTTGACCAACTAGATCTACATCACTGTATTATTACACCTATCTAATTTAATAGGACAGGGTGAAATTTATTAATAATCATCGTAAAAAAGGAAAATTGTACAAAAATCCGTTTAAAGGGACGCTGATCTTAAATATCGAGCAGAAAGCGTCTGTGTGTATGTATATAATAATAATAATAATATGTTTATTAGACCATAGTATTTCCAATAAATTACTTTCACAAATAAAATAATAATACATTTTACTTAAATACACAATGGTAAACAAACATGGAAAGTTGCTCACTTAGGTAATAACCCTGCATGTGAGATTAGAACTTTAGTAATAATAATAATAATAATAATTTGTTTGTATACTAAATACCTGGAAAATTATAGTAAAACTTAAATTCTATATTTATAGTAAAATAGGATACGTTTAACAGAAAATAATAAAAATATAAGAGATATAAGAGATTATTTTTGGAGGGCTGTAAATTGAGGTTACTAGTAACATATAATCAAGTATTAACAACTTCACTTAATAATAATCCATACATCAGAGCCATGAGAACCGTTATATTTTAGTGAAATTAATCGTGTGGCATAATTATACTTAATTTCACAAATTTGATTCAATAATATTATGTATTGATTGTCTGTTGAGAGATGATTGTGGGTGTATTGTTTGAGTTGATTTTTAAACGAATTTTGCGATGTTAAGGATTTTAATAGTACAGGTAGAGTGTTGTATAGTTTAGGGCCAAGGTAAGTATAACTTTTTTATCCAATAGTTCTTCTCATATATGGGACCACGAAAGTCTTGTGTTGTAATGGTGGTTGGGTTGTGTCAGGTTTTGTTTATTTTTGTGCTGATGTATATTACATTGCATAAAGAACAGTTGTCTAGAATCCATTAATGTTGCCTCTTTATACAATTGATCTGAAGGATAAGTAGCTGGTTTTTTGTACATTATCTTTAGTATGGTCTTTTGCACAATTTCAACTCTTTTAACTATAGATTTTGTTACGCTACCCCATACTAGAATACCGTAGTTGATATGAGACTCTACTAAAGAGTAATAGAGTATTTTTAATTCTTTTAGGTCTAAGATATCTTTAAGTATTTTAAATTTTGGTATGAACATTTGGATTTTTTTTATAATAATATAGATATGCTTGTCCCACCTCAAATGGTTGTCTATGAACACTCCAAGATATTTTATGTTGTTTTTTTGTTCGATTTCAAATTCATCATTTATTTTTAGCTTACCAAAGATGGGTAATGAGGGTCGAGAGTTGGCAATAGGTAGATAGTAAGTTTTACTAAAGTTTATTAAGTAATTGGTGATCAAACCATAATTTCATCTTTTTTATGTCTGTTTCTGCTTTTTGTTTAAGAGATTCCCAAGACTTACACGAGTAGAATATTGCCGTATCGTCGGCGTATGTGATGATAGTTCCTTTGCTTTTTATTGAAAAGAGTCCATTTAAATATATGTTGAAAAGTACAGGGCCTAGTACAGTTCCTTGTGGAACGCCATATTCACTTGTTTTGTAATCTCTGTAGGTGTCCATCAACTTGACGCATTGTTTTCTGTTAGTAATATAGATTTTAAAAAGTTTTAGAGCGTTATTTCTGATGCCGATGTTTTCTAGCGATTCCTCAAGTAGCGGATGACTCACAGTGTCAAAGGCTTTTGAAAGATCTATAAAAACACATAGTGCTGGGCAACTTTCATTTAAGGCAGAGTACATTTTGGTTGTAAGTTGCAAGATAGCGTCCTGAGTGGACTTTCCCGCTTGGAAGCCGTACTGCATTTTTAAAATTATGTTGTATTTCTTCATGTAGCTGTTTAATCTCTGTTTTAGTACTTTTTCAAACACTTTCGCAAAATTTGTGATTAGAGATATTGGTCTATAATTATTTATGTTTGTTCTATCTTCGGTTTTATAAATAGGGAGGACTATAGAAGACTTGAAAGCAGAGGGGTAGTGTTCAGCATCCATACACTTATTTATAATGTGAGCTAATGGAAGAGATATTAGATGTGCAACCACTTTCAGAGTTTCTCCATCAATTCATCCACTCCTACAGCTTTTTTGTTTTTTAGTGTTTTAATAATATTTTCCACTTCTGTGGGGTGATTGTTGCCTAAAAAGAAAGAATTTAAATGTTGAGTTTTTTCCGGTTTAAAATTAGGGTCTTTTTATTTTATTTGCCAATTTCTTTCCTGTCGTTAGAAAGCTATCATTAAATGCATTTGACATTATCTTAGGATCCTCAATTTTTTCTCCGCTATCTGTGAAAATACTTTTTATATTATTTTCATTGTGGTTTGTTTTAGTTTGTTGATTACAAATTTATTTTACATTTTTCCATAGATTCTTTGTGCATTGTTTGTTCTGATTTATTTTATAATAGTTCACTTTTGTCATTTTTATTAGGCTATTTACTTTATTTCTATATATTTTGTAGTTGGCTTTTAATTGGATATTGTTAGGTTCTTTGAGTGTCTGTTTATACATTTTATCTCTTGTGTCAATGGATTTAAGTAATCCATTTGTTATCCATGACTTTCTTTTCTTATTTTTTATTTTTTTATATACTGTACATTTTGTAACATCATTTTTTACTATTTCCACAAATATATTTGTTGCCGATTCGAGGTCTTCATTAAGCAGGATTGATTCCCATGTTTCTGTACTAAGGTTTTCTATAAGTTTTTTGTGATTAACGTACTTAACTATATTGTAATTTTCTGTGTTATTTACTGCTTTATTTTTAGATATTATTTGTGCTAATGTCACGAAGTGATCAGCAAAATTTGTCTCTATTATTAACGGTAAAATATATTCTATGCCTAACCTGGTTTTAATAAACATATGATCTATGCATGATTTTGATGATTCGGTAATTCGCGTATGTTCATTAATAATTGAAACAAAGCCAAATTCATATAGTAAATTTAAGTATGATATAGCCTCATCTTTAATTGTTTCATCATTATTACTAATTATGTTTATGTTTATGTTTCCAAGGAATAAGGTGTAATCAGCATTTTCATGGTTTGTCTCTAAGTATGTTTTTAATTCCCCAATAAATTGGTAGAGACAACTGGAAGGTGACCTATATACTGCCGTTATGATGTATTTTTTGTTTTTGTAATTCAATGTTATTTTTGTAAACTTAAAATTATTTGTTGTCACAATGTCAGAAGTATAGAGAATATCATTTTTTATATAAATTATTACTCCATCATTTTTATTATAATTACCATTGTTGTAAATTAAGTTATAACTTATATAAATCTATATCTTGTATTTGCCAAGTCTCCGTTAAAACAATACAATCAAAATCAAAAGTGAATTGATGTAAGTAGCATTTAAATTCGTCCAGATTTTTATTCACGCTTCGTATGTTATTGTGTACTATTTTAAAATTTTCATTTTTTAAGTTGACATTTAATACTTCATTACATTCCAAGATATTAGACAAAATTTCTGTTTTTACCGTCTCTAGTTCGTAATCTCTGATATATGGATCCATTTTATCAGAATGTACGAAGGTTGTATAATCCTAATAATATTATAATATATACTAATAATGTTTAATTATTAATAATGCAATGTAATGATAATGTAATTAATACAAACAATTACAATGTGAAAAAAACAAAAGAAAATAATAGTGTCAGCATTAAGGGAGCGTATTTAATGTGTTATGTGCATATGTTAACTATCATTTTCTCCCATTTTTACGTAAGGTACGTTCACCTAGAATCTTCTTATCCTTTGTAGTTATAATGGATCTTCTGCTGTGGTTCCTGCTGTTTGGCGTGCTTGTTGGCAGTATATTCTGTTTTTCTGTTTTTGTGTTCGCTATTTGGTTTGTTGAGCTGCAACTGGCCTCGTTTGTGGGATTTTTTAATTCAAATTGAGTGGATGGCCTTGATTTAGGAATGTTATAGTTTTCAACGTTCAAATTGCCGCTCTCCAGATTTTTTCAGTTGGGTTTTTCAATTGTTGGATCGTGAAAGATTTACCATTAATAAATAACTTATTATTTTTTATAAAGGCGTCCTGATTTTTCTGTCTGACCTCCTTTAGTTGTTTATACAAAAAATTTCTGTCTTCTTGATCTTCAGCAATAGACACGTTTGTGCCTTAAAGGTTACGTATATTTGTAAATATTGAGAGTTTTTTTTATGTAGGATATAAACTCAACAACAATTGTACCCTTTTTGCCTATTCTGTATATGTTATTTATGTCAGATTCATACAGGTTTATACTTAAAGTATCGTTCAGGAAGTTTATTACGTTGTTATTATATCTTGATCACCTAGTGAGAGTCCAAATATTACGATGTTATTTTTTCTAATACGTCTCTCGGTCGAGATTACTCTATTTTCAAGCTCCCTGTATTTGCTTTCATATACTGCACATATTTCTCTTTTGAGCTTCTTAGTGCTTTTATTTATCAATAATTCTAACTTTCTATATAATTCATCGGTAGATAAATTTTTAGCATCATTCATTTCACCGTAATTTATTTATTCTACTTGTATAAGTTGTTTAAGAGGGTTGATTTGTGTGACAGTAGATGAGTTATAATATATATTGTGTACTGGTGGTTTATTGCACTTGCATTTGCGTTGAAAATACTTAAGAAGTATATATGTTATTTAGTTTGGGTTTGACTTATGGTTAACAGATGTTACTATACCTATTACTTGTTTCTTAGACTGGCTCCCCAGGTTTTCTACACGTGTTAACTGACCCTGTCCACCAATTTTGTAGGCTAGCACAACTTTTAAAATACACTATTTTATATCTTCAACTATGCTTGACAACATTTTGATTGTTTATTGTTTATTTATTATTGTTAATCATTCATTCACTATTCAGATTTTGCGGGATATGTTTAGGTACGCTCCAGTTAATTTTCGACAAATTTGATAGCGTTTTTACCGTTTATTTTAGATATTTACTGGAGCGACACTTGACTTCACTTCACATAGATCGGCCACCCACAAAATGATGTATGTGTGGAGACCGTTTTCTGTAAACACAGTAACTTCTGTTAGACGTAAACGAGACTTATCTAGATCTGTTCTAAATTTTATGGCGAACAATCTCCATTTTTTATATTTGCACTACCACCAATATGAGCGGCCATTGGTAATTCAATGGACCACAATGCCTGAGTGTGACGACCCTTCGTCGCCCCGCCAAAAGAAGAAGAATATGAGCGGCGATATTTGCAAAAAAAAAATGAGAGCACGACGTTTTGCGATTTCAATGTTTAAAATATGTTCCCGACCCCGCCCGAAGTCCAATACTTATTGCGTGTGTGTACATCAGATTCCAGCAAAAATATTTTCCCAGACACTTTCTTTATTTCGATGTTCAACTGTCTTTTTCTCCACTACTTAGATTCTATAAGATTTTCGGTGTAGCCTTATTTTCACATCGTATTCTGTATCAAAAACGAATAACGTAATGTAAACAACTAAATTGTTTTTCATTAATTGATATTTGGAAAATTTTGTTCCCTGAGTGATTTTTTATTTAATTGGTAATAATCCTGTGCACTCATAGTTCACGTGCTTTATTTGTGGGTTCATATTTATATCCAAAAATTATATTTACTTGTTTTCCCATATATGTACCGACTACATGCTTAATTTCACCTATATCTTTTATCTAGAAATCAGACATATATAAATATTCTGAGTGATTGATATCGTTATATTGTCGGCATTATTGTCTAGACCAATATTTTTTATCAAAAGTATAACAATTTTGTAAGGAGTTTTTCAAATGTCAATTCTTCTGTCTGATTTAATTTGCATAGTTGGTCTTAAGTTCAAAGTACTTATCAGTGACCTCCTATGTCTCTAAGTAAACAAAGTAATAAATTATAATTTAAATTTAATTAATGTTTCTTAATTACTTGCATTTTTTTGTAAGATTTTTTTTGTTTCACACATTTTATAAATAACGAAAAGGTTTAGTTTAGTTCTTATATATTTAATTTAAAAATTAGGTCACTATTTCACACTTACAGCATTGACTGGAAATAACATTATCATTAATTACAAATTCCATTCAGTTAAAGTTTTGAGTTGCATCATGATCATTTATTGTTGCGTGGTAAAGAACATATATGTTTTATGCATATCTCATAGAGCTTGTTTATAAATAATAATTATAATTTTTTTAACACTTCAAATGTTAAACACAGGTATTACTCAAACTTTATTACCTCAAATTATCACAAATATATAAAGAGCCTAGCACAAATCTTATGGAAAATGGCTTCCGCTGGGATTGGTTGAAATTGCACTATAGTGTGGTAACAGCTTTTGAGAAAACTTCAAATAAAAAATTTTCGTGTAACTTTTTTAATGTCCTTTTGAAATAATACAAACAAACAAAAAATACACTTAATTAAATAAAAAAACTAATTATTGTCTAAAAGATTGGTTGTTATGCATACTTGACAAATATGTTTCTATCAGTGCCTTTCCTAAGCAGTGTGCTTAGTGCTTGTCTAAGCACTCTAAGCACTTTTGTGCTCGGAAGCACTGTGCCTAAGAGCACTTCTTAAAATCGGTGCTTAGTGCTTAGAGCTTCGAGCACATTGCGAAATGGCTCAGTGCTTAGTAATCCCACAAAGTGCTCGCGAGCATTCGAAAAGACTCGGAAGAACTTTAGCGTTCGCGAGCACTAAAATGCTTGCCAGCACTCCAAAAAGCTCCCAAACACCTTATGACTCGTGAGCACTTTTTTTCGCAAGCAAAGAAATTTGTGAATTCACACCTAATTTAGAAAAAAACTTTAGACTAGAGGAAATTTATTTTACGACGAAGAAAAAATATATAACTAATTACATCAAAATTTGATTTACATCACATCTCATGCAATAATAATAATTCTTAAGAAAATGCTTTATAATAAGTTGTTTTCATTCATTACTTTTTTCAAGAGTCTCAAATATATTTTTTAAAATTGGGTGTGTGCCAAGCCAGTGATGGTTTCCTGTTTCGTTTTTGCTCGAAAACGGCTGGGATTATCAAATTCATTCATACATCATCAATCATCATATTATGTTACATTTTACATTACAAGCACAATAAGCATACTTACCAAATTCACGTGAAAATTATATCTTTATCATTTATCATATTATTATCTATATTCTGATCTAGTCAGAAGTACAAAATGATATACCCTCTACCTAAAAGCATGATGTGAGATGTGATAGTGATAAATTGTCTCCTTAAAAAATAATTCTCCACCAAGGTGATTATTAGCATAATATACAGTATTACAGTGTATCCCCGGACGGACGTAACACCTAACTATTCTTGCAATATTTCCTATTTTGCATTTCTTTTTTTTTGCATTTTTAGAAAAAAGTCACTCTTCATAAAATGTTTTCCTTACTCTGAAAAATTCTTAGTCAGAATTTCGAAATAACGTACAGAATGGTTAACAATACAAGGAAACGTGAATTTGTGCCAAAAGTAAAGTATAAGTATTTTGAGAGGAGATTGTTACAGGAAAAATAGCCCAGTCGACGTAGGTATTTACCCACAAAAAATTGCAAACTGTGTAAACTTGTTTGTAATAGGTTCGTGAAAATGTATAGAATAATATCCTAAAAGTTTACATTTCGCTCCGGTGCAGAACATAAAAAAAAGCGAAAAAAAATTTTTTGTCATCCATTTTTTTTAAATTTTGGAATTAAATCAAGCTAGAAAAAAATAAAAATACAGATGGATAGATCACGTATTTATGAACAAAAAATGTCCTAACAAAATTTATTGTCAAAGCCACGGTTTTCCCGGAAAAAAATAGTCAAGTGTAACGTTATAACTCGGAGCGAGATCCATGCGCTTCAATTCACATGACTGTGACACCGACGCACTGAATTACATGTCACTAAATCAGAATTTGTTCAATCTACATGAGTGTTGGTTCATTTAAAAGATGGAAATTGTAGCTTTCTGAAGCTTTTTTGTTTTAAACAATACAAGCAAAGGATGAATGAGAAAAATATACTTATATATATATTATCACGCCCGAACTCAATCGTCGCAATAAACAATATAGAAAAAAATAAAAGCCCTTCAAAAAAATTCTTTCTTCATTGAGAACTATTGAAAAGTATGTACACTTCATGATTACTATGGTTTATTACGTTGTAGTAATGAGGATTAAAAAAAAGTACATCTCAAATCATTTTAATTTCCTTGCTTGATGATTTTTTTTTGATAAATGTATGTATTGGAGGCTGTAACGAGAAATTGACCCATTGGAAAAAATAAAATATCACTATTTCGGAAAAATGTATATTTTTCGAATGTTCAAACACAATATCGTTTACTTGTATGCATTTTTTCGAAAATGTGATCAATCAGATCATGATAAGAAATTGCGATTTTCGTGATCTTATCCTTATAACTATGAAAATATCTTTGATTGTTTTGAATACAAATTCTGGAACTTTTCCAATATATTAACAAATGAATAAGGAACCCATTGAATATAGCTGAAACGTGGATAGCAACAAATACAATACAGTAAAGGCAAGTAAAAATTCACGCGAGCGATTCAGCGGGTATGTGTGGTGTCTGTGTATGGATAATTATATATTTTCCCTCCATACTCACTATTTATCCACCTATTCACTAAGAAAAATGTTTAAAACGTGTAATCAGAAACAGAAAAAAGCTTTATTTTACTCGATAGAACAGCTAAGAATTTTTAGAGGTTCTACAGTACGCATTTAACCGTGTGCTAGCTGCGCAGAATGACAAGTTACTTCACTATTTTTTTCCAGGAATATCGTGGCTTTAACGAAAAATTTTATTAGAATATTTTTTGTTCAGAAACACGTGGTCTATCCATCTGTATTTTTTATTTTTTCCTGCCCTGACTCAATTTAAAAATTTTGAAAAAATTGGAAAAAAAATGTTTTTTTTCGCTTTTTTTTTAATGTTCTGCATCCGAGCGGAATGTAAACTTTTCAGGATATTATTCTATACATTTTCACGAACTCGTTAAAAAAATATATTCAGTTTGCAGCTTTTTGTGGGTTTCACTATAAAAATGTTCTCTGTCGTCTGGGCTAAAAGTTGTTTCTAATGTCAACAAAAGGTCAGATATGAAAAGTGATATTTTTGCCAAAATGATGATTAAAATAATTTTAAAAAATGAATTAAATAAATGAAAGAAAAATATATATATAATACTTCTAATGATGTTTTGTTATCATGTTATTACGCACTTTGGTTCAATTTAATTATTTTAATCATAATTTTGGCAAAAATATCAACTTTGAGATTCAAATTTCATATCTGAACTTTCATGGACACTTGGAACAACTTTTTCCTGTAACATATTTCCTTTCCTATAACAACATATTTCCTCTCAATTCCTTTCTAGGTTGTTTTTATTGACCCTTTTTATAAATAACACAAATTCAATGAAATTCTATCCTCAATCAATAGAGACTCCATTATTTAAATTTTTAAAAGGTGCTTAGTGCTTAGTGCTCTTGAATTTAAAGCACTTTTCCAGAGTGCTTAGTAATCGCGAACACTCTACTATTAACAGAGCTTAGTGCTCGAAAAATAAAGCCCATTTTTGAGTGCTTAGTGCTCTCAAGCACTTTTTAGCAGTGCTCTCCCAGCTCTGGTTTCTTTATTTACTTTGATAATGCCGCCTCAACGCCTACCTGTTGCATTTAAAGATTTGAAACAAGTATACTCTTTTTATTGAAAAATAACGGAAGAATACTATTTTCATGCGAAATTTGCCGTAAAGTTGCAAGTGAAAGAGTTACTTCCCTATTAACACATTAAACGTAGTCTACATAGCGCTCTCTAAGGACTAGACCAAAATTGTGTTATGATTTTCCACCCCAAATAACCTCCACCCACCAATTTTTAAAAGATAATTTTAAAAACTCATTAAATTACAAAGGAAAATAAAAAATAAAATTTAAGATATGACACCTTATATCATTTTACTTATCAACATTTCATTTAATTTTTTTCATTTAGTTATGATTAGGTAAATCTTAATATTTTGACTCCTACCATGCACAGTCAAGTGTAGTACCATTACTCATGCATCACCCTATCCCAAGCTTCTAGGCATACAATACTACAATGCTCTTATCAAAATCCTAATTGCAATATCGAACTAGGCTGTTTAAATCACCTCACAGTCCATATACAACACCTATATTAAAAAATAACAATAAAGAACCAAGTGTCTTGGATCCATTTTATGAGTTCCATTAGGGGTTATACATTTCTGCAACAAACAACCACCACACATAACTATGTGTGCTGTATGTTCTTTGTTGCATATATGCTATTAGGTACTTGCAGTGATTTAGAGAGTTTCAGTGGTTCCTTTCAAATTGAAGTCGAAACATTTTTGCTGGCATTATTCTAAGTAGTGCATCAAAAGAAATTGCTATTGTTTTCAAATAAGTTCTGCAAGAAATAGACTTATACTCTTATTTAAGTGTATCAACATTTTACCTTTTTTATTATTATTTACGTTACAGAAGTTTGTCATATCCTTTTTATGAAGATGTGTTTAGAAATAGCCAATGATTTTGAAATTTACATCTTTCAGTTTCCTAATAATAGATTCAATAAAATACATTAGAGTGTTTTACTGTACACCGATTAAGGAGTTTCCCATTTTGCAATAAAGACCCAACCCACATTTATTACATTTTAATACACATAATAATTATTTAAGTCATACAATATATTGACAAATATTATTGATGGACTAAAAAACATGGACATGGACTAAAAAACTGTAGCTGAAAATCGACAATGTGCACTTGGCGAAGAACGAACCACACAAACATTTATACGCCATTTTCTTAGATTTGTATTTATGTAGGTTGGATTCCTGTTGCATAACGTGGTTCAATTTGGTGATGGTGATATTTCGAGAAGCTTTATAAAACAAAAATTGTTCATTGAGTACTCCAAAGATATCTTATTTATTTGCGAAGTGTCCTTGTCACTTTTTTAAAACCAATTTGGAGTGCAATTTATTACAATTGGGGGAAAATGTTAACGCACATTTTTCTCTATGTATGCAAACCTAATCAAAATGTAATATTCTCTGTGGTTATTTTTACCGAATTCTGTGTTTTTACTTTTATATTATTTATATACAACCTGGAGGAGGCTGGAACTTTCGGTGGATATGTACATTTTTCTAGTAGTCTTATATTTTTATTACTAGGTACGCTGTATTTATATTTATACAGAATAATACATCACTTTGCATTACATCTGTAAATATCTTTAGACAGAAAAATTTTATATCAAGTAATTTCAATTTAGGTGTCATATTATTTTATTTTTAAATTAAACTTCCCATTAAAATGTTGATAAAGTAATTAAAAATTTTAAAAATTAATTTGTGCTGTATACTATTCATTATAAAGTTACTACAAGTTTGGTATTGATTGAGAATAACACGCTATACACCTTATATTAGTCCTTACTCCACCCACTGATTCTAAATTTTATAAAAATAAACATATTTTACTTCAAACTTAATTCAACAAAACTAATTAAAATTGAAACCTTCTCAAATAAAGGTGATTCATTTTCAGTTAGATGTGAAATTAATTAATGCATCCTAAATAAAGCTGGCAAATTTATATCTTATGTTACGGAAACTGCTTCACAACATTCGTATGAATCATAATAAAATTTTATGATTTGACGCGACTGACATATAAAAATAATAATAATAATAATAATAATAATAATAATAATTTTATTGGTGCTAATATACAAAAGTATTTACACAAGTCAGAAAAACAATACATATAAGTTAAAACAGAAATATAAAACATATTTAAGTATATAAAAAAAAAAGACGGACATATTACGTAACGCAATAGTGTTTGTATATAAAATTAAAAACAGGAAACAGATACTATATACAACAATACAATATATAGATAAAAGCGATCATTCACACATAGTATTAAAATTTGAAGAAAAATACTCCTCAAAGTTGTAAAAAGCATTGGTTATTAAAAAAGCTTTTACAGTACTCTTAAATAAATTGTACTCAAGTTCTTTGATCTTTGAAGGCAAATGATTAAAAAACAGTATGGCATAATAATTTGTTCCGTTACGAGATTTAAAAAGTCTTAAAAAGTTAGAATATAGGTTATTATTGTTTCTCGTGGAATACCTGTGCACTTCGTTATGAGAAGTATAGTTTGATTTGTGTACCTTAATGTACAATAAACAATGCAAAATGTACACGCTAGGCAACGTTAATATTTTTAAGTTTTTGAAAGCTTGTCTACAGTCGTCTCTGTATTTTAGGCCGCACAAAATCCGTACTGCTTTTCTTTGTAAGCCAAAAACATTGGCGCTATGAGTAGAATGTCCCCAAATTAGGGTAGCATATGATAATTGAGAATGAATAAGACCATGATAAGCAGTAATCAATGTTTCTTGAGAAACTTCATTTACAAGGTTTCGTAATAGGTAAATGTTAATTGAAATTTTATTACAGACAAAGTGTACATGTTGTTCCCACGACAATTTCTTATCTAGGTGTACCCCGAGAAACTTAACGCTGTTTGTGTGGTTTTCTCCAGTTACATTTCTCAGACTAAAAACCATGGTCTCAGTTTTAGACTTATTTAAGCTAAGTTGGTTTGCTGTAAACCATTCCTGAGCTTCTGACAATGTCTCCCTCACATTTGTACGTAAAGTATCAATATTTTGATGTGAGTGAATTATGGTGGTATCATCTGCAAATAGGACGAATTGTGATGAAGTTATGTCTGTCAAATCATTGATATAAATTAAAAATAGTATCGGTCCCAAAACGGAACCTTGTGGCACTCCATGTTCCATAGGTAATAAATCAGAATTTGCATTTTGATATGTGACAAACTGGGATCTATTCGTCAGATATGACTGAATTAAGTTGATACTACTACTATTAAAATTATAATATGCTAGTTTATCAATTAAAATATGATGTGAAACACAGTCAAAAGCTTTAGAAAGGTCTAGAAACTGTGCATACACATGTTCACCAGCTTCAAAGCCCTTACTTATTATGTCAGTCAACTTATTTATGGCTAATGTTGTAGAGGATTTAGCTCTAAAACCAAACTGACTAGAACTGAACAGGTTATTGGATTCAAAGTAGCAAGTTAATTGCATTTTTAACAAAGTTTCTAAAATTTTTGAAAACAGAGGTAAAATTGAAATGGGTCTGAAGTTTCGAACATCGTTTAATGAGTCCTTTTTATGTAATGGAATGACTTTTGAAATTTTAAGAATATCAGGATATACACCTGTGCGTATACAACTATTTATTAAGTTAGTTAGTGGAATTAATATAAAATATCTAATTGCGTATAACGTTTTTATGTTTAAGTAATAAGCATCAGTAGACTTAGTCTTTTTTAAATTGGTTATAACATCATTTACTTCGTTATAAGAAACCCCTCTGAAGCAAAACTGAGATTGGAGAATTTGTGATTTTTTGTCTAAGAAATGTTTGTGGGTTTTATTAGTGACAGGTAAATTTTTTATTACATTTTTAGCAACATTTGCAAAATGTAAATTAAATTCGTCTGCTGAAACATCAGATACCTCCTTTTGCTGTTTTTTTCTGCTGTTGATGATTTGCCACATAGCCTTTTGTGTATTATTTGAATCTGTAATATATTTATCATTTGCTGCTTTTTTTGCTTTACACAGTTCTGACTTATATTGAATTTTGTGCGTTTTTATCAAATTTTTTAAATTTTCTGTGGGATCTCTTTTATATACATCCTCCAAAAAATGCAGTGTATCCCTTTTATGACGTAAGCTGTTATTAAACCAGTTAATTTTAACTGTGTCACCTTCTATTATAAGTTTGGATTTTTCTGGAAATGCTTTTTCGAGGGCCGTGGATATGTAATTGACAAATTTTTGGAAATTATTTTCAACATTTAAGTCGTTATTATCAATGAATGTCCAGTCTGTATCGCGTAAGTCATTGTTTAAATAATATAATCCTTCATCTGTTATTGGTCTGTATTTTATTCTCCTACATGAAGTTTTAGGTTTATGGTCAATAACACCCAATAATATTCCTAAGTGATCTGATAACTTAGAGTCAACTATCCTACAGTTGAAATGATCACAATTAAAATTAACGAAAATATTATCTAGGCAATAATGATTCCTAGTATTTTCTTTGTTTATGGGATATAGTCCGAAAGATATAAAAGTATTTAAAACTAAAGTGGTATTTTTTTCATTCGTATTAAAATGAATGTTAAAATCCCCAGTTACAATAATTTTTTTATTCGTATTTAAAAGCATTTCCAGAGAGCGCGATAATCTTTCTAAAAATATATTAATATCCCCATTGGGAGATCTATATACAGTTAAAATTTGTATATCATTGTAATTTATTCCCACTATCTCACAGTGAAGTTCAGTTGACAGACTGTTTACAAGTTTAATAGGTGTGCACTTATACCTATTTAAACAATAAATTGCAACACCTCCATGTATGGCTGTTGATCTGGAAAAATGTGCCACCAAAGTATAACCAGTTAGCTGCACACAAGGAATCTCATCGTTTAATAACCAATGCACGTTAACACAAAAAAAATCAAATTTATTTTCTCCTAATAATATTTCAAGTTCATTTATTTTATTACGCATACATTGAACATTTAAATGATAAACTGTTAGGGATTTGCTATTGACAATTTTGCTACTATTAAGTACTAATCTATCACAGTTATTTCTACTGGATGTGTGCCTAAAAAATCATTAGGAATTTGATTATGATTTATAATTTGCATATCCTCTTGAACAAGGGATGGTGTTGAGATATAATCGTCATGTATTTTTATAAATATTAAATTTTTGGCACACGTGCTTGATAAGATAAATCGTGAGATATAGTCGACTAATACTGTGGAATATGATTTTCTGACTTTTTTGTTGTTAATATCTACATATTCAACTTTGCCCACAGTGCACTTATTAAACTTATTGAAAAAATCAACTAACTTACAGTTATACTTAAAAATATGTTTATTTATACGACTGTCTGGACTAATGAAGGGAATTGAGGAAAATAGAATATTAGTATTGGTGCACAACTTCAATTTCTTGCAAATATATCTAAACGAGGGGGTTTCTTTATTATTAATAATATCATTTGATCCTCCTATTACTATCACAAAATCATTTAGGCTAAATTCTTTTGTTAGTAGTTCAATGTTCTCCATTACCTGATGCAAAAGTGCTCCTGGCTTTACTATCGATAATATGGAGTAGATATTTTCGTCAAGGTTCTTTTTTATTTTCCAGCTTAAGCCTTTGCCATGGTCATCAGATAATATAAGTACTTGCCGTTTAGGAGTAGTATTACATATCTCCTTTGGCTCTTTATCAATGTTAGGTTTAATTGTGATTACATCTTTTCTAACACAGGTCCCATTTTCCTTCAACTTTGACTGGGCTATTAATTCCATATTATTTATTGATATGTCTGTGGATGTAGATATGTTTTTATTACTAGTTTTTACGGTTTGTGTGGTGGTGGTTTTTGTTTCTATCTTTTCATTTAACTTTAGATTTTTTTTTTGTAGTACGACTATAAATTCTTTTAATTCCTTAATTATTGATTCTTGTTTTTCTAACAATTCGTTCAATTCATCTTCTCGTTTCATGGCATCATTTAAGATTAATTTATTGTTATCTTTTAATTTCTTTATGTACTTATCTTTTAAAATGTTGTCTTCATTGAGGTCATCAATTGTTTTTTCTAAAATGCTCTTTTCATCTTCAGCTTCACTTAAGCTCTCGTCTTCGCAACAAATTATTTTATTTTGTTCAATAAAACGGATTTGGTTTTTAAATTTAACTTTATATTTAAACTTCGAGACAAATAGAAATCAATCTACCATTTTTGTTTCTTAGTCTGCAACTAAGTCTACTGTACGCTCCCAAAATTTGAATATAACTATACGACACACACCTTGTACATTGGAATAAATTTTATGTTTGCTAATAGTCTATGTAATGAAGCATTATAAGACGACTTTTTTGTAAATATTTCGTGCAAAAACGAGATTACCTTCCCCCCACCGTTTTCGAGGGTACTGAACACAATGCAAGTGGTGGGAGAAGGTTTTAACCGCCGCAACCCCCTGAAAGGGCCAAAAACCACCCCTTTTATGTTTTCATATATAAACGGGTCTGGGGAGTGATTTATCAACGGATTCTACTTGACATAAAAGAAAGGGGGGTTATAGAGCAAGCTGAATCCAGACAGCAGGCCTAGGGGCTTGATTGAACCCTCCCGAAGGTTGGAAAATCTTTTTTTTTCAAATGATGGGTTCAAACGCGTATCCTCCTGTTTTCGAGGTCGCTGATCACAGGAAAAATATCCATTTTTAGCTCCAACCCTACCTCATCCATCAAACGGGCAGAAAGCACCTCGCACTCAGAGAACATGCATTTCGTGTTTAGTTTCAATGCCAATCGTGGCTTTCAAACGATCTGATCGCTAGTCAATGGGGGTGGATAATGAAAAATAATTCTTTGGAGCCAAAATTTTCAGAAAGCAAATTGATACCAATTTTTTTTTCAAGATTACCACTGTACTTGTAAGGACAGCTATTCAAAGCCATGCATTTGTTTAAAATTGGGGTTATCATGTACTGTTTTCTATAAAAATTGCAAAGACGAAATGTGTGAAAATGATACGCCAGATGATAAAGGTGTATGTATAGAAGACATAGCAGATGACGATGATGATAATGATGACGATTTTTATTTTAATTTAATTCTTGAAATTGATTTAAGCGATTCCGATTCAGATTCGCTCAATGAAACGGGTGAAGAAGAAGAAGAAGAAGAAGAGACCACGTGCTATGTGCATTTTGAGGAATATGAGGATTGTTACGCTATTTGTAAACGACCTAGGTTTTTTTAATTAATCGTAAGCAAATAATTTATTTTGTCATAAAACTATTTTCATGTAATTCTTTGAATAAACAACATTGCCATTGACGACAAAATTTATTATTCATTACTGCTCGTTGGGGCGAGTGTAGATGCGTTTTCACTGTGTGTGTATCTCGATACTCCAGTGAAGTAACGTGCAACGCTGTTAGTACTTGAATGTGTGAAACCCATCTTGGGAAACACAGAGATCTCGTCCCATCTTCTAGCGGCTTGTATATCAGTGTATACGCGGAAGCATTTCAAGAAGAGGATTACGTAGTGGATATACCATCCTTCGGATAGGATGTAATACAGGCGATCCCTTGTGTATTAAATGTTAGGCAAGTAGAAGATCCGTACACTTCTTACGAGAAGCGGTTCGGCAAAATTTCCAGGTTGGGGGAAGTTCGTCTCCTGGCGTCGGTGGTAGACCCTGGTAGCGGAAATAGGCCGACGTTAAATAAATAAAAAATTACTGCCCGATGAAAAAATCATTATTCTCTACTCAGCAACCTACACAATCATCACCCCAACGATAACTGGTGGATGAGGGTAAGTTTCCGTCCATTATAGGGGTTAAGGAGGTGGGAGACGAAGGTGAATATTTTTATCGTGATCAGCGTCTACGAAAACGGGGAAGGGCGCATTGACCATCCTAAGTGTAATTAATGAATTTTTCTCCCCTTGGAAGGGTTGAAGCAACCCCGAGGTCGCTACCACATTCTCTTCCGAAGGGATACGCACAGAAATAACGATCGTGTGTCGAAAAACCTGTACATCCTGGATAGCATGATTTCTGTTGAGTGATAAGAAGAAGTTGGAGCAAAAAATGAATATTTTTCCCGTGATCAGCGACTCCGAAAACAGGGGGATACGCGTTTGAATCGAACCATTTGAAAAAAGAATGATTTTCCACCCCTCGGAGGGTTTAATCAAATCATCAGCGATCCCGAAAACGAAGGGATACGCATTTGAACCGAACCATTGGAAAAAAGAATGATTTTCCACCCCTCGTGAGTGTTTAATCAAATCGACCTCCTAGACCTAGTGTCTGGATTCCACTTACTCTATAATCCCTTTCCATGTTGTTTCAATTATAACCCGTCGATAAATCACTCCCCAGATTCGTTTGTATATAAAAACATAAAGGGATCCATAAAAGGGGTGGTTTTTGGCCGTTTCTGGGAGTTACGGCGGTCACCACTTGCATCATATTCAGCACCCTCGAAAATGGGGGAGGAGGTAATCTCGTCTTCACACCAAATATTTACACTACTTCTGCATTGATCATTACATAGACTATAATAGTTTACAAAAGATGTAGGAAAAAACAATTTAGTTACAGAAATCTAAGAATTTTTTTTTGCGTCATTCCTATCATATTTACAATTTATTAATATAAGAACAGTAATAATTCAGATACAGAAGGTTTCTCCCAATATGTCTCGGTTACGTCTACGCTGGGTTGGATTTGGGCTATGCTTGGTACCAGAAGAGGCGAGAAGCACATCGCGCATGGTACAGAAATATAGCCCGAAAGTGTAAGTGGCTGTTAGATGCGTTGCTGTATTGCATCCTGATATGGAGTGTTTATGCTCCTTATTTTGTGTTGCCTGTTTCATATGTTGCTGATATCGACAGCGCATATATTCGTGCGATTTCTTTTTGGTCCTCTCCTAGTTGCCCAACCACTCAGTTGTTGTAATCCCCATATATCCGTATAAAGTAAATCTTACGCAAACAGTACAAAGTATAATTACAATGAAATAATACAAAGTGTTGATTGAAGATGAATTTGTTTTTTTTTTCTAATTTCTGGAAGTATAAAAGTAGCATTCAAATGTCAGTAAGAATAGTTTCAATGTTAAATATCTTAGAAACCATTTCACTTATGTTAAGAATGCTGACAGTCAAAATTAAAATCCGTTAATTGGCTTTCAAATGATTTTTTGGTTATTTTTATAACACAAAAAACAAAAAAGTTATGTCAGAAACAATATGCATTTTCACATTTTCGCCATTCTGTTAATGTAAGTAGTAGTGATTAAAAAAATATATTTCCAAAAACTGTTGTTCGTTGATATATAGTATGACCTAGGCGCTCAAATATTTTCGTCAGCTTACAGCGCTTGCTTTAGAAAAAAAATTACATTTTAAATTGTAAAGGGATTTTAGAAAAAATCGTAACATTTTTGTTTCTTTTCAAATATCTCAATAAATATTAGTTTTAGCGAAAAAATGGAGACATCAAAAAATAAAGCTTGTAAACCGATAATTTACTTTTTTATATATATTTATGTAGGGTTGATAACTTCGGAGATATTTAATTTTATAGATGTCATCCGACATGAATGAAATAATTAATTTAAATATTGAATAGCTTAGAGGCTGTGTGTCTAAGGAACAAAATTAAAGATAAATAATCAGTCTTTAAAATAATTTTTTGTTTATTTCTACATCACAAAAAATAAAAAAGTTATGGCCGATAAAATGTGCGTTTTCACATTTTTTTTAACAAAACATTTTGTACTTTTTTTACACCACTATACCAATAACATATTTTCGGAAAAATGTTGTTTGATTTTGAAGAAGAAACAACAACATGGCATTATTTATTTTCGATTTGTTGGACATCATAATTTTGTTTTTTGCTTGAAAACTTGTTTTTTATTGTGGCGTCTTATTCTGTGAAATATAACAAGCAACCTCTTTCTGAAAATTTTTTACCCCACTTTAATTTTGCAAAATATTAAACAATATAACTGAAGTTTTTTTCTGTAAGTAGGTACCTAATTTTTTTTATTGAAGAAAAATAAAAAAAATAATGTATTACATTATTAATTGTAATTGTACATAAAAAAATGTTTTAAACAAAACTTGGTTTGTTTCTTATGCATAGAATAAGATTGCTGAACAAAATGTATACCAAAAGTTGATAATAAATTCTGAAAAGATTCCTCAAGTTTTTATACACCAAAAGAAACATTTTTGCTTCTGGAATTTTGTTTCCAACGTTGATGGACTCGATAAAGAAATCTTGAAATTTCAAAAATCTCTGGTTATTTCGTTAAGTATCTTTTGGAAATAGAAGTTGGATAAAAAAATATTTTTTTATTTTTCGAAGAATAAGATGCCATAATAAAAAATGAGCTTTCCATTTGAAAAAACAAAATTAACCTTGAAATTATATTTAAAATATTCGTCAGAAATAAATAATGCCATTATGTTTCCACACCGAAACCCTGTTTAAAACATGTTTTTCGAAAATGCGTTGCTTTCAAGATATTTTACTATTTCGATTTAAATAAACTACCTGGCGTATTACCAAGGTTGTAATAGCTTCTTTCACATATTTGGTTTGCACACAAATTGGTTATTTGAAAGGATGTTGTATTTTCCAAAATAGTGTAGAAAGTTGTAGTCGGGTATTGCCCATTGTGAATACCGATTTGAATAATAACAAAAATCGGCAGCTACTGGAAGCGGCTGGAACCTCCCCACACGGTGGATCCTTATCAGCTGTATTTGGATATTACATCGGCAATCAGAGCACTGAGCAAACAGATAAATTACACGTGACTTTGGAGCCATTTATTTCATCAACAAATATCGAACGAACTGAAGCGGACTACAAGCAATCTGTTAAAACATAACCTCTCATGTTTGTTTATGTTGCATGTTAATCAATTGCCGGATATTATAAGGGTATTAACAGATAACGTTTCGAAGATTTTGTAAAATATTGGATAATGAAAAAAAAATAATAACACAGAATTTAGCCCAAATGACACTCTAACTTCAACAAGTCAATAACATTATGGACTGTTCAAGCAGACTACGCATGCATCAAATTAAAATCTTCCTGCTCGATCAAAAAGGTTGAGCAAGTCGAGCTTCGTCCGAGGCCTTTATTTTGTAATATTCGAACGTTTAAGATTTAGCTCAGTTAGCTCGATTTGCAATGAACGATTGTGACGTGTCGCATCAATCAGACACTATATCCGAACACGGCTATAAACAATTATTACCTTAAAAAAAAAACAACTAAAATAAGTTTTGACATTGTCAAAAATATTTGGGTTGGTAACCTTTACGAATGTTGATTTTTAGGTTATGAAATATATTTAGGGACATAACATGTTTAAGTTTTTCAAGTTTATTCTCATTTTTAATGTTTGACTACGCATTTTTAGCTTGGAGCCACAGTGACTCCGAGCAGATAGTTAAAAAACTCATGCAAATAATTTTTCTATATAGACCATCTTAGGATGACGTCACGTTAAGTCGACCATATTGCCTGAGGGATAACCAAACTTTTTATTCCAATGTAAACAAAGAAGTAATCTCAGTTTTAAATGTGAAATAAAAATAAAACACCATCTTTTTTTGCGACAAGGTGTGATTGTGAGATAAGGTTTATTTTGAATGTAAAAAACCTTAGAAGAAAGGTAAAGAAATCACTTTCTGGCAGAGTCTATTGAATACTACATACGGATAATATATCACTGAAATCTAGCACTTAGTTATTTAAATGTAAACTTGCCTTGCCCATAACAATGAATACATTTGAGTTTATCTTTCTTGCACAAACTTCTTGCACAAATCCAGCCTCATAATATTTATATGCTTGTAAAGATTTGTATGCCTTTAACTGCTGATCTGCGAAGAAGCTGTGAGTCGACACTAAGTAATTTACCATATTAATTACGGACACACAAGGTAAAATAGACAAATCTGCAGAAAGGTCTCCAGTCTCCACTCCAAGGGTGTATGGGTCAATATTGTCTATTATTTTGATTTTCTCATCGTAGCGACACTTTACATCACCCATAAGGATTGGATAATATTCACTATATGACATTATTACGAAAACACACACAGTTTCTCAAGAAAATCAGAAAAAAATATATAAAACCACGCAAACTGCGTTTTGTTGTCCCTCAAGCAAAATGTCAAAATTGTCAAAACCATGTGACCTAAAAATGATTGATTAATAAAAAAATAGATTGCTAATTACAGGTTAGATTTCTAACCCACAAAAAGAGTCCTATTTTATTAGGACAAAGTATTTAGGACTTCATAAACATTACACTGTACTAGATTTTAGTTGAAAGTACGGGAACCAGGCAGAAATTTTAATAATAGCTACGTAATATTCTTAAATCTTAAGAAATATATATTTTTGAGGTTAGCTGTGACGTCACGTACCATAAGCTATAAATCAACATTCACAAAGGTTACCAACCCAAATATTTTTGACAGATGGCAAAATACGTTTTCCCCTAACAATAATACCAATAATATTTTTTGGATGCTGTGATATGTGCGCATATAGCGAATTATTTTTAATTTTTTTAACGGAAACCAAATCGAAAGGGTGCAAGTGTGATATATCGTTGAAATTGGAATTTATACTGCTTTTTAATGGTTCAATTACAAATTCTAAGTAATCATAAAATAAACAACTTGTGCCAAAATGGCACTAAACGTAATCCGATCTCAACCAAAACCTTTTCAAATCTTCTGGAGCACTAAAGAAACCCTCATGTAAAAGTTTCATCCAAATCCGTTTAGTAGCTTCGTAGCTATCGTGCTAACACACAGGCATTAGTTACAAACCACTTTTTTGGGTTTCCGGGACCTCGAAATCGTAAAGATTTGATGTTATCTCAATTTTCGATTTTGGATTAATTGTAGTAACCTCCCACAATTATTGTGGGGAAGTTAATAAACACAACACTATAAAAACTAAGTTCGTAGGCAAGAGCACTTAATAATTTTGATTATTGATACGGGAAACAACTAAACGAAAACATCCGTTCGTTGGTAATGGGTGGTAGGGATGGCCATCTTTTGGAAAAACCATATAACTCTTGGTGGACAGCTTCCCTGCCAGATGTGGCCGGAGTAGTGTTCATGGTGGATCGTTTAAGTTTGAGTTGATATATTTTGTTTTATCTTCTGGCCTCGGCCGATTTTTCACTAAATCGGTCGGGGAAGTAAGCTGTCAAATTTTTGGTTTCAATGTTTTTCTGGGGGAATTTGGTTTTTGACAGTTTTCGAAAAAATATTTTAGGTTGGTACCAATGTCTTAAATTATTTTTAAGTTATGTAGCACTATTTTTAGGTTATGTTGCCGGAAGAATTTCCGGTGGGATGGCGGAAGTAGCGGAAACAGTTTTTAAAATATAATGTCACTTTTAAAGTTTTATTGGAAAAAACTCACCGAAAACGTTCCGGTGAGATTGCTTATACTTGTAGGGCTTGTGAGCGGTTCACGAAGGCTTCTCACACCTTCCGTGGGCTTTATGAACGTCGTGTAATGTCTCGATGCACTTGACACTCAAATTTACTCAGCATACAGTCTGCACGCTTTAACACACTAGTCTATTGAACGTTAGGTTAGACCACTGAGTACAGTAACTATACAGAGGCGAAGGCTAGCCTTCCCGCCAAAACCAAATTTGTATACTCATCGCCATTTCTTAATTGTTTAACAATCAACCTCACTTTTATCTTGACACTGTTGATGTTTATCGTGTTAAGTTTGGATTTGTGAATTTTTTTTTCCACTCATTTTGGGATATTGAAAACATTAAGCGAGAATTAAAATTCTCATAAATAAAACCTAGTGTACAACTCAATTGAAAATAGGCGCCGATTATAAGCAATTCAAATCGTAATATTTTTCAATCCAACTCGAAATACACTGTCTTTTCAGTGTATCCTTAAATGGGGATCTGCACATGACGTCATAGCTAACCTCAAAAATATATATTTCTTAAAATTTAGTACTACGTAGCTATTATTAAAATTTCTGCCTGGTTCCCATACTTTCGACCAAAATCTAGTTCAATGTAATGTTTATAAAGTTCTAACTAGTTTGTAATAGATGGCAGGACCAATAAGTTCTCTCATTACTTACGCATAGATAGATAATTTTACAGGTTCTGTGCATACGTACATACAGTGTTGCATACATTCCCGGCTTCTTGTTTTTGACAATAGTCCAGTGACATCTGACATTAATTAGCTAAATTAAAACATTGCAGTATTGCACGTGTCGTCACAGCTAACCTCAAAAATATATATTTCTTAAGATTTACAGGTATTACGTAGCTATTATTAAAATTTCTGCCTGGTTCCTGTACTTTCAACCAAAGTCAAGTTCAACGTAATATGTATGAAGTTTTAAATAGTTTGTCACAATAAAATAAGACGCTTTTGCAGGTTAGGAATCTAACCTATAATTAGCAGTCCATTTTCATTAATCAACAATATTGAAAAATTATTTGCGTGAAATTTTAAATATTTGCTTGGAGCCAGTATGGCTCCGAGCTAAAAATGCCTATACAAACATTAAATATGAGAATAAACGAAAACACCTTAAAATTTGAGGTTGTGTTAGTTATACGATGCACATGCCCAGGTAATTGTAGGACCTTATTGCTCGCGCCATCTATTAAAGTAAATAGAAACCATGCACTTACGAAGCCATTATTATAATAGGAAAGTGCCGGACCACCTATTTAATACACCGTGGTGTAGACGCAACTGGTACGCAAGGTCACAGAAAACAAGCCATCAAAACTGAAAGGAACCGCCAAAGACTTCGCCTCTGTGCAGTTACTGTATTCTGTGGTTCCACTATAAAATATATTTTACACAAGAAGCGTGTTATTTGGTTTTTAATTTTTTTCACGGAAACCAAAGCTAAAGAGTGCAAGTGTGATATATCGTTGAAATCGGAATTTTTACTGCTTTTCAATGGTTCGATTACAAATTGTAAGTAATCATAAAATAAACAGCTTGTTGTGCCAAAACAGCAACAAACGTAATCCGATCTCAACCAAAACCTTTTCAGATCTTCTGGAGCACTAAAGAAACCCTCATGCAAAGTTTCATCCAAATCCTTTTAGTGGCTTCGCCGCTATCGTGCTAACAGACATACACACACACACACACACACACACACACACACACATACACACACTTTTTTGGGTTCCTGGGACCTCAAAACGTAAAGATTTGATGCTATCTCAATTTTCGATTTTGGACTAATTGTAGTAACCTCCCACAATTTTATTGTGGGGAGGTTAATAAAAATGGAATTGACTGTGTAATTAACTTTAGTGACACCACGCATAAGTAAATTGTTCCTTATTCAAAAAACCGCTGCCCAAGGAATTACTGCTTCCACATCCAGATTTTCTATCCAAGTCTCTCACAATGAAAAAAAAATTGTATATGTAAATAACACAGCCACAAAAAAAATGTCTGGCCTGGGTACTACACTAGTAGAGATTTTCACATCCAGATTTTCTATCCAAGTGTCTCACAATGAAAAAAAAATATATATGTAAATAACACAGCCACAAAAAAAATATCTGGTCTGCGTACTACACTAGTATAATCAATTTCACGCGTTGAATCCGAACTGGAGGTTAAAATTGGTCGATTGGCTTATGTATTCAAGTAACCTCAAAAAATAGATAAAAACGGTTCCAGAATAATCGTGAACACCAAAAAGTTAAAAGACTAACAGACAGACTGACGTGACAAACAAACTTTTTTGCTCAAACTTAAAATCTTGACGTTTCATGACATTCTAAGTCTATTTGAACAATGAAAATTTTCAAAAATTTCTTTTTGCTTTAATATATTTCTCCTGGATGTGGAAAGCCACTGCGCATCCATACCACTTGGGTTGCGCATCTATAGTACTCGAGAAAAGCCACTGCACATCCAACATATTCGAGGAAACCTACTGCGCATCCATACTACTCGTGGTAACTTACTTCGCATCAATGGTACCCGAGGAAACCCGCTGCGTATCCTTAATACTCTGGGAAACTTACTGCGCACCCATTGTACTCGAGGAAAGCCACTGCACATCCATACTACTTGAGTTCATCTATAGTACCCAAGAAAAGCCACTGCGCAACCAAAATACTCGAGAAAATCTACTGTTCATCCATACTACTCGAGGTAACCTACTGCGCATCCATAATACTCGGGAAAACCTACTGCGCATCCATACTAGTCGATATAATCTACTGCGCATTAATGGTACTCGAGGAAACCTACAGGCATTCATGGTACTCGAGCAAAGCCACTGCGCATCCATAATACTCGGGGAAACCTACTGCACATCCATAGTACCCGAGGAAACCCACTGCGCATCCATACCACTCCAGGTAACTCACTTATTACAGAATCAAGAAAATAATAGATCTATAAACACCTTACAGGTTGCATGGTATTCTAATTTGAAATCGTAGAAGCTAGACACACACGCGATGACGAGTCTTTAACACTATCTCCTCATTTATCCTTGAAACGTTGGTCTGAATTTAATAACCTGCTAAAATAATCTTGAAAGACAGGCACGCCGATGTTCGTTTGTTCATAGGACTCGAATTACAATGCAACCTGTAGGGTGTTTATAAATCTTAAAATTCCACACCTAGATTTTCTATCCAAGTCTCTCACAACGAAAAAAATTTTGATACTATATTTGCACTTCCCTATGTGGAAATTATTGTTCATGGAACTTTAACAACATAGTATTTGAAATTCTACCCCAAAAACCTATAAAACGATATGCCACATCGGTAGTGGGGTGGGGGTGCATGAAGTAAAAAAAAATTTTGAGGCCTTAGGTTCTTTTATACACGCTAAATTACAATTTAATTTTTTTTCACCCCCTTTATTAATAGGGTGGGGGTAGTCATGGGGGTGGCTAAGCCAAACAAAATACTTAACTGCTTTTATATATACTAAATACCAATTTTACGGACTCTTATTGCTTGAGTTACCTATTTACCCCAATTTAGACAGACCGACAGACTGAAATTTTTTTTCGCTCAAACTTAACATTTCGACGTTTCATGACATTCTAAGCCTATTTGAACAATAAAAATGTCCAAAATTTTTTTCTGCGTTACTATACTTCCACTGGATGTGGAAGTAAAAATAGGTATGCTCAGTCGGCCACGCACGACTGCAATTTCTACTTGTTTTAAGTTTTAATGTCCTACAAGTCCGTTATTTTACAATAACCACCCTATTTTGAGATACATTAAATGAAAAATAACGCCCTAGGGCGTTATGAATATCTATAACACCCTAGGGCATTATAAAATTATAATACAACCCAAAATAAGCAAATTATGATCGAGTTATTGACAAACAAAATGCGTTGCTATACAACGGCGGCGTTTAAAAACAATTTTGATTTTTACTCTCTTTTAAATCAAATCGTTCTGAACATAATAGATGTCAAATTAATAAATCGTAAATGTCAAAAAAAATCGAATTAAATAACAGACTTGCAGGACATTAAACGTTGAAGGCACCACGGGTGTTATAGGATAATGACGCCCTCGATCGACGTACACTCCCTCGGGCCAGAGGCCCTCGGGATTGTACACTGCCGACCTCGGTGCGTTATTATCCTTATAACACCCTTGGTACCTTAATAACTATAAGAAATTACATTTGCTTTGTTTGAAGGAAAATGAGGATTATTTCCTTGACCGCAATTTTTTATATTCTCTGACGACGATATCTTAAAAATCACGATAACAGAGAAAAATAGCCAACAAACATGAACAGAAATACATACAGATAGGCAGTATTCACAATCTATAATGTTCTATAAATATTTTACACACTATTCAATCTCGTTTCTATTTGAATTCGAGTAGAAACCATTTACGATAAAAGTTCTAAATTTAAACTTAATATAAAAAGGTAGGTTATGAATATTTCCATTACATTTCATATCGATAACCTATTTATGAGATTTCAAAAGAAATAAGTACTTGGTCGATAAGTGCATGCAAATGAATTATCATCATCCATCATATCATTTACTCTGTATATATATGCAGACTTTATTTTCTCGATTTAAAATATTTAGCGCGAGCCATACATAATATAAAATATAAATTAACCTGTCTAAGTTTAAGACGGATAGGTTCTGCTGATGATTAATAGACATAATGGCTATTGACTCTATAATATGACGATATTATTTCAAGCAGAATTTATAACCTCTTTGATGTAAAATAGTGAGAGCCCATTTTATTAACCTTTTATGTGTAAAAGATTTCCCTATATACGTATTCACACACTGCAGTCACCCCGGTAACTTATTTGAGACAGCTCAAATGTTAAGCTTACGTATAACCTCAACTGACAATACTTAACACCCGGACACCAAGATAAATAACCTAGTGCAGCATTTGAATGTATTCTGAGAGAACCTTTAAAGTCAAACCCAGTTTTAATGCAAATGGGAGTACTTATCACTTAAAAATGTCAACAATTACTTTAGTCACTAAGTTGGAAACATCACATCATACAGTGTCCGCTAAAAAGTCTGCACCATATGAGAAACTCCGTTGTTAATGACTTTCTGAAAAATGTTATTTTTGATAAAAGTTAGTGCATGTTTCCAAACGAATAAGGGGCTGTACAAATGTGTGTTAGTCCTCGCGCTTAGGTCGGAAAATAATTTTTTTTGAAATTGCCTCAAGAGTAAACTACCTTTATTTTTGAAGTTATCGAAAAATGTTATTTAAGGAAGTTGCGTATAATGCCAAGTTATATACAGATATGGTTGTTCTATTTTAAAACTAAAAATTCAACTTTTTTACGCATAATTTCTAAACTATTTTTTAAACCTTTTTCTGTTATTAGTAAATCTCTCTATTTAATAGGTTCGTTCAGCTTAAGTAATGGATTAAAATCCACTTTGAAGAACTCTTAGTAGTACTTTTTGAACAAATAAATATTTTGAAAAAAAATACTGAATTTCTTGGTACAAAGTTATTCTCTTTTTTACGATGTTAACTTTCTCGAAATTTTTAATGCAAGTTGCTTAAAAAGACTTTCAGTTGGCGATTTGTATTAAGAAATTTCGAAAAAGTTAACACTAAAAAAAAAAGAGAACTATGCACCAAGAAATTCAGCATTTTTCCAAAATATTCATTTGGTCAAAAAAGTATTGCTAATAATTCTTCAAAGTGGATTTTAATCCATTATTGAAACTGAAACCATTAAATACAGAGAACTTGCATTATAAGCAACTTCTTTAAATAACATTTTTCGATGTCCTCAAAAATGAAGGTAGTTTACTCTTGAAACAATTTCAAAAAAACTAATTATCCGACCTAAACTCCAGGACTAACACACATTTGTGCAGCTTTCTTTTCGTTTAAGAACATGCACTAACTTTTATCAAAAATAATTTTCTTCAGAAAATCAGTAACAGTTTTCCATATGGTGCAGACTTTTTGGCGGACACTATATATAACTGAAGTTAGTATAAAATTAATAAAAATGGTAAATAAAGAAGGAAAATGTTGGCAGCTGTGGATACAGGAATAAGTTTTTAATTTCTAGTTACTTTTTAACAAACGCATATTTTGTAACATTAAATGTTATAATTTGTTGTTTTATAATACTGATGCAGAAATAACTCGTAACAAATTTTTAAGAAAAACAAACTCTTTATTTTAACTGTAA
This sequence comes from Rutpela maculata, assembly GCA_936432065.2. NCBI lineage: Eukaryota > Metazoa > Arthropoda > Insecta > Coleoptera > Cerambycidae > Rutpela > Rutpela maculata. The sequence continues at coordinate 154,929,095 of OW386287.2, forward strand.
GTACCTTGAGGTGTTGTCACGGCACGAAAATTATTACTACGTTATGAAACCAATAAATTCTTTAACGCCAATCTCTCATAACTCATATGACTTGAATCAAATAATTAATATCACATTTGCAATACAAAACAAAAAAAAATAAACTATATTTTATGCTTTAGATAAGAATTAATCGGATGGAAGTTTTTCTATTCGAAATACTAAATAAAAAAACATTTAGTTTCAAATAAACTTTTAAATGACCATTTCAAATAATATAATTAAGTATTTCCAATAAAATACTTTAAATTTTAATTTGCGCTTCACAAAGAGAATTTGATCCCAACGTGGAAAGAACTAGCTTAAATTATTTAATTCAAATAAAGAGTTAATCATTTCAAACAGGAAATATTATTAACAAGAAAATCGGATGAAAACTGAAATAATATAAAAAATATCTTCCAAAAACTTTGATTGAAATAACAGAAAATTGCTACAGTCTATTTTCACATTTAGTAATTGCCGGAATTTTATGTACTGATTTCGTATTTGCCCAAATTTTATTGTGTTTGAGCAAAATAGATATCTCTTTCGGCTCCAAAATGAGTATAATTGGTTGCCTAATAGCGGTACCTGATGCAAAGGCTTCCACAATGGCCGGTATTGTTAATTACATTTTCTTTTGGTGTATAGACTTATGAAAGGACGGCTTTCGGAGTATATTACGATAATATATGTGGATGTAAACGAAGTTAGAAAAATCTATTCTGGATTCTGGGGTAGGCCGTGAAGTGGAAATTCTGAACGTACCAACGGAAGTTGCGAGAATCTGACATTTGATAGAGGGACATTTTTTTTTGGTTATTTCATTTTCCTTTTGCTGGCTAGAAGATTGAGTCATCTGAATACACGTTTTAGCAATATTGTAATTTTTGCTCCATTTATGAGATTTAGTATTCAGCACGACAAAATTAGTCGTATTTCCATTTTGGGTATTTGAGTGTCGTTTTTTTGGGAGATAAAACTATGGATTTCCGGATTAAGTCAATTTTCTGAAGCACGTGGCGTCTTTCGAATGCAAGATTTTGGAGTGCCATTTGATAGCAAAGGACCTCTTTCAGCCCACATCACATCTCAGGTACATCCTTGAAACCCACTTAAAGTTGAAATAGATTGGTAATTTAGGTTATTTATTTTATTGCAAGGCTGTGTTCTGTGTTTGTTAAGTTACTAGTATTTAGACCTGTTTGTTTGTTAGTTTATGGTTATTTGGATTCGTTACTTTACGTTTTACTTGCATCTGTTATTCTGCGTTTTATTTGGGACTGTTATGTTACGGTCTACTTGAACTTTTATGTCACCTTCTACATGTCTCGTGGAACTCCCACTCTTAGTCCAGATTTTGGTGTCTAGCTTGTGGATTATCGTCTGTTATCTTGTGCTTGTATGGTACTGAGGATCTCGTCACGTTATATTAGACAACACGTAGATTGTATACAACCTGTGGCTGATATCACCTAGAATTACGCTACCCTGGTAGGACGGGAAAAGGTATTCAGACACTACCAAAGGTAAGCGGAATCATATTTTCTTAACGAGGGATCCGGTACATCAACACATCGTCCACATCGTACAGTACAATAATTAGGGGTTGTGTACCAGGGACAAGAGAATGAACAGGACCGTTCAGTAATATTTGTAATATTTTGCTCATAACGATTTCAGTAATCTTTGGCATATTCTGTTTGTCGTAACTATAATAACTAAACAGTTTTACTTTATTTTTCTAATAGATTTCAATAGTTTTATGTAGTTTATGTTTTACCGCACCTTGGGTTAAATATAGTTTTTTTTCCACTCTTGTATATGACCTTTACGTGTATTTATCGATAGGTTATTAGTTTGTAAAATATTTTGTGTATGTTAGGTTAAGCGTGTGAGCCACACTTATTAATTCCCTTAGTAGGTTATATCGTGATGAATTTTACTACGTACCAAGCTATTGATATTAAATGTTTGATTAGAACGACGTTGTCTTTTTATATTTGACCACCTGCACCACCCCAATTATTACCCAAGGACCTGACTAGTCGGCCGTGTGAGACCCCTTCCTCACCAGTGTATTGCACGTAAAAATTAAAATTTTGTTCAGGGCACAGGGTGACCTGCGTTCGAGGTTTAGCAGCCTTTGGGGCCCAATTCTACAAGTGGGCCCAGGCCCTGTAATACAATGGGAACATATTTTCTAAATAATTGGGGTACTCAGACAGGTAATTAAAAAAGCCAGAAGAATTGAGATAAGGAAAATTGTCTCAATGTTAAGAGAAAATATGATAGATAAAAAATGAGTAGATGGAGAAAAATATGAGCATCATCTTGAAAACCTTACTCCATATATGGTGCACCGAAAATGGAAACTCGCTGAAAAATCTATCACATATGTCTAAATATTAGTTGTGTCACATACGTTTGCCTTAACAATAAGAAACACGTGTGGTAAAAGCCAAACCTGCTTTGAAATTGGAGGAATGGAACACAACTAATTGCAAAACATTATTTTTTATAAAAAATGTTTTAAACCTTTTTCGATTCATGATTGAAACTTTAGTCCTCCTAAAGTATTCATAACAATTTCAAGAAATGTTTCAAGTCCTTAACGCTTACAAGAGGTAGAATGCCAGATTAATTTTCGAGGTGAGTCCTGTTGAATTTAAAAGTTTAAGATAGTTTTTTGTAAATAAATTCAATTTAGAGCTCTTCGTCTTTAACACAACCGGTAGGGGTTGTCAAAGAATTCAAAATTGATATTTCAATTTTATTTTTAATTTTTGATTTACTCAGTGTTGCCAGTACGTCTTTTACAGAATTCGGTAGAATTACAATGAAAAATTGGTAGATTTCAGGATATATCGGCATATTTATTTTTAAATGTAAATTGAAAGTAATAAATCATGTGTACAAGTTATATTATATAGGTAATAATAAGTAATAATAAGTAAAACACAAATAGAAATATTTAAAAAACGATGTAATTATACTTAATATATAATATTTTTTATCCCTTATCACTGGAGTTGTCTCCTCCTAAAAGAAGATTTCCTTGGACATATGTTTTAATAATATTTTTTTCATTTCAAAATTAAAACATTAATAGCCAATTTCATAATCGTTGGTTATCTTTTTGGTTGACTAACCAGAACTTGAAAGTTATAATTATTAGTAAACACAACTTTACCAGACATTCTTACCTTCTAGTAATAAATCATTGGTCCAATCCTAACTACTAATTAGCCAACAATTGTATTGGCTGTTAATGTCACCGATTTTTTATAATAAACTATTTGTCAAATCCTAATTGTTAGTCAACCAACGATTAAGCAGCTCTGCTGTACTATGCCATAGATGAAGGCAATTTATTATTATTATTATTATTAATAGTTTTCTACCCTTTTCTATGTAATAAGCCAATTATATAGATTTCGTATTTAAAAAACCCTTTCATCATTTGCCGACGATTAAGGTAGAGAGGAAATTATAATATTTATAATTATAATTTTCCTAAAAATGGAAACCTAAACGGTCCTTCTCCATATCTTAATTTTTTTACTTTATCCCAAAATATTTCCACATCTTTGTTAAAACTCAGGATTTCAGCTCCATTCCTTAAATTTCGATAGAAATCAAAATAAATCGGTAGATCGGTACAATTCGGTAGATAGGTATACCGAAAAATCGGTAGTTATCAACACTGGATTAACTAGATATATATTTTGCAAATAAATTCATTTTAGAGTTTCTTAATTTCTAGTATAACCAGAAATATTTTATCAAAAGAATGCAAGAAATTTAATTTTCAGATAGTTTTTCTTTCTTGATAGATTACTTTCTCTGCCATTTGCAAAATTCTATAAAAATTATTCTTTACTATAACTCTAAGAATGACAAATAAACTAAAGTACCTAGTAAAATATCTGGCTAATTCACTCAAAATGAGAGAAATTGTAATGAAAAGAATTAAATTGGGTAAAAGAAGAAGTATACATTCATCGAAAAAATAAACCATCATGAAGCCTAATCAAAAAAATGTGCACAGTCACCATACTGCTAATAATCTGTATGGGGTTAAAGACGCGGCAATGATAAAAACCAAGAGAAAAGTCTGAGAGGAGCTGAAAGGAGTATCGTTCAGTTACTGGCATAAACAATGGAATCAAAGAAATGACAGAAAACGTCAACATTAATGGAAGGGAAACAATAATAAAATAGAATAGAAACATACGTAATGGCGTGCAATATCGGAATCAGAAACAGAGGAGGCAGAAGACTCAGAAGAAGGGGAACTCTAAAAGTAACAACACAGTAACAATAGCGTAAAGACCCTATAGTACGACACAATGTGGCAACGCATCTCACAAACATCTACACCTACTCTGGCATATTCATGGATATTTCATTCATATATATGATTGGCATGCAATTTAAAAACGTTGCACCTGACTGGTCATGTACCGCCAGTCTATTACGTTTGCTGTATTTGTTCTAGAGAGGGCGATTCGACTCTTTTTAAGGATTCATACCAAATGAATCCGTATCAAGAAAAGATTCGTATTGAGAGATTCGTACGATTTCTACCACTTCGTATCACTGATTCCATGATACTAAACAGTATCGTGTACTGATTCGTACCATTCGTACTATTCGTACTATTCATACTATTCGTACCCACACTCCCACTCCACAGTGTTCAGCATAGATTATAGAATATTATATGTGGTGTTAGTTAGGGCCAGAGTATTATAAAGTTATATTAACCGTACAGTTTAAACTTAGGACTTCGAGCACCTTTCTATTACATTAATAATTTTCTTGTCGTCATTAGACAGTAAATGGATATAGATAGCGTTTATTTAACCACATTATATACATGTTTGTATATTTGTAGCAAGTCAACTAAACAAAAAACAATAACAAAAAAGAAAAATAGGGCAATATATTACAGATTTTGTAATCAGTACGTTGTATAAAACGAATGCTATCTTGCAGTACATTGATAATCAAATATTTCGAATATATCCGTATATTACATATAAAACAGTGAGTTTTTTCAATTATGAGGTTATGAGTATTTTAAAATCTGAAATATCAAGTTTAAACTGTCCCCATCCACCGTTTGAATTTTAACCTTATACAACGGGCCCTAAGAGTATGGCATCGCAATATTGGTACCGAAATTCCATATTCGTATCAATCGTATCGGCGATACGAAATGTACGAATCTTTTTTTTTGTGGGATTCGTACCATACGTATCACTGCAAGGATTCGCACCAATGATACGAATCATACGAGTACTAACCACCTCTAATTTGTTCGACTTTGTGTGTGAAAACGAGACGGCAAGTGGGAGGCTGCTCGAGCGGCCATTTATTGTGTTGTATATGCACATGAGATATTAGGCGTATTTTGTAGATTTTGTTGATGATTCTGTTTTGTGTTGTGAAATAGAAAATACTTATTTTAAACACTGTATAGTGTCACGGTGTACTAATACAAAATCGCCGATCAAAATGGCAAAAAGCATGCTGAAGAAATATAGGGAATATTTCTGAAAAGAACAACACCATTTATCTAAGTGAAGATCATGTTATTGTAAGTATATTAAGTCTAGCAAAAATACCAAGAATTGAGTTTTCAGGTTATACATTATATTACAGGTTAGGTAAAAAATTTGCTATCCATTATTTTTCCTTTGAAAATGTTTTTCTGATTTCTGAGTACAGGACACATCATAATATGCGTAAAAATTACTCAAATTAAATTGACTACATTAAAAAGGCATTAAACAAGAGTTATAAACAAATATGAACTAGAATGAAACAGAAATCTTTAATATACTAGTATAAGTTTCTAGGTATACGTGCTAACAGCATATATTTATCTTATACATTTATTAATTACCTAATTGTAAAATTATATGGTTTAAAAAACACTTTAATACTTGCTAGCTTTAACACTACGAACTTCAGCAAGAGAAAAACTCTCATAGTTTTTAATGTATGAAAACACCATAAACGTATCTACACCCTGCCAAAAATTCCACATAGAAACTTATAAAAAAAAAGTGATGCGGTTTTATCGTTCCTATAAGTTATATTAGTATTATACAGACAGGATTTTATCTGTTTTATTAAGTTTTAAATCGGTTATGAAACAGTAATTCCGAATGAGCTATTTGGAATTATCATGTTGCCCTTTCATGAGTACTTATATGAAATATACATCAACAAATCTACAGTTTAGTGTCTGCAAATGCACCCTTGCCCTTATATCTGTAAACATATGGAATTACAGATACAACTTTAAAGAGATTCTAAACTTTTCTATAAGTAATATCATAAGAGTTCCAGTCCATCTTTTCTCCTGTATCTATCGTATGTAACACACCATTTATCAACATGTTTTTATTGTAAATTTCAACATTGTTTTTTATTAGTATTAATGTGGATATACATGTCAACAAATGTACAGTTTCAATTGTATATTTTACAGATGTATTTTTATTGTAAACGTCCATTTTGCTTTTTTATTAGTATTAATTTGGATATGCATGCCGCCAAATGTACAGTTTAAATTGCATATTTCAAATAGAAATACTAATATTGTGGTAAACACAAAATTCTGCAAAGTCCTTATTTCCTCGGGTGTTCTTGTTCTAGCCTAGAAGCAATGAATGAGTTAGCAGTGAAAGAGACTGCTTTGTTTTTAATTTAACAAACACACTTCAGTTCCTTAGGTCACATTAGATTAGATATGAATTAGCTACACGTATACAGCTCCCTCTACTGGAGCCTGGAGTAAAGTTGCTGCTGAAATTTCTATCAGTTTCTACCAGAATGGAGCAGCAAACATTTACTTATACCACATCAATGAGAATTTATGAGAACAGTATCTAAGGTAAAACGTGCGGCTTTCCGTGGTTAAATGGCAAGTGTTTCTATAAGAAACGAGCTGCATTAGGTTGACTTGCAATTGAAGATTACTAATTATAATGTTTGAATAGGGATTTATGAGATCAGTTTCTACGAGTATTAATGTTTTTTTTTCAGTAATATATTAAATGTGTTTTCATTTGTTTGAATGGGTAAAAAGAAAGGTCAGTTTTCAACTGCAATTACAAATACAAGTTTAATCACTTTGAATGGGGTTATATGCGATTAATTTCTAAAAGTATTTATGCTGTTTTCCGAATATAATTGTGATAAGGTTAGTCAGTAACAAATTGTTCACTACTCGTTATGATATGGTCGGAAATTCCAAGTACACATTTAGTATTCCTTCAAAAGGATTGATGAGAGCAGTTTCTACGAGTATCTATTTGTTGTTCCTCTAGTAAATTATATAAGTCTTTACATTTACTTATACTATCTCAATGAGAATTTATGAGAACAGTATCTAATGTAAAACGTACGGCTTTCCGTGGTTAAATGGCAAGTGTTTCTATAAGAAACGAGCTGCATTAGGTTAGAACAGTTTTGATTTGCAATTGAAGATTACAAATTATAATGTTTGAATAGGGATTTATGAGATCAGTTTCTATGAGTATTAATGTTTTTTTTTCAGTAATATATTAAATGTGTTTTCATATGTTTGAATGGGTAAAAAGAAAGGTCAGTTTTCAACTGAAATTACAAATACAAATTTAATCACTTCGAATGGGGTTATATGCGATCAATTTCTAACAGTATTTATACTGTTTTCCGAATATAATTGTGATGAGGTTTGATCAGTAACAAATTGTTCACTACATGTTACGATATGGTCGGAAATTCCAGGTACATATTTAGTATTACTTCGAAAGGATTGATGATAGCAGCTTCTACGAGTATGTATTTGTTGTACCAATAGTAAATTATATAAGTCTTTATCAGTATGCATTCGGATCTAATTTAAATATGAAAATTATATCAGCATAAAGCAACCAAATATTTTAAACAGAATCTATTTGTAAATCCAGACATTTACTTATACTATCTCAATGAGAATTTATGAGGACAGTATCTAATGTAAAACGTGCGGCTTTCCGTGGTTAAATGGCAAGAGTTTCTATATGAAACGAGCTGCATTTGGTTAGAACAGTTTTGATTTGCAATTGAAGATTACAAATTATAATGTTTGAATAGGGATTTATGAGATCAGTTTCTATGAGTATTAATGTTTTTTTTTCAGTAATATATTAAATGGTTTTCATTTGTTTGAATGGGTAAAAAGAAAGTTCAGTTTTCAACTGCAATTACAAATACAAGTTTAACCACTTCGAATGGGATTATATGCGATCAATTTCTAACAGTATTTATGCTGTTTTCCGAATATAATTGTGATGAGGTTTGATCAGTAACAAATTGTTCACTACATGTTACGTGTGGAAATTCCAGGTACATATTTAGTATTACTTCGAAAGGATTGATGATAGCAATTTCTACGAGTATGTATTTGTTGTGCCAATAGTAAATTATATAAGTCTTAATCAGTATGCATTCGGATCTAATTTAAATATGAAAATTATATCAGAATAAAGCAACTAAATATTTTAAATAGTATCTATATGTAAATCCAGACATTTACTTATACTATCTCAATGAGAATTTATGAGAACAGTATCTAATGTAAAACGTGCGGCTTTCCGTGGTTAAATGGCAAGAGTTTCTATAAGAAACCAGCTGCATTAGGTTAGAACAGTTTTGATTTGCAATTGAAGATTACAAATTATAATGTTTGAATAGGGATTTATGAGATCAGTTTCTATGAGTATTAATGTTTTTTTTTTCAGTAATAAGTATATTAAATGTGTTTTCATTTGTTTGAATGGGTAAAAAGAAAGGTCAGTTTTCAACTGCAATTACAAATACAAGTTTAATCACTTTGAATGGGGTTATATGCGATCAGTTTCCAACAGTATTTATGCTGTTTTCCGAATATAATTGTGATGAGGTTTGATCAGTAACAAATTGTTCACCACATGTTACGATATGGTCGGAAATTCCAGGTACATATTTAGTATTTCTTCGAAAGGATTGGTGATAGCAGTTTCTATGAGTATGTATTTGTTGTTCCAATAGAAAATTTGTCTTTATCAGTATGCATTCGGATCTACTTTAAATACAAAAATTATATCAGAATGACACAACCAAATATTTTAAACAGTATCCACTTGTAAATCCAAACATTTAAAGATATATTTTAATGAGAACCAATCAGAACAGTATCTAATGTAACGCGTGCGGCTTTCCGTGGCTAAATTTTAAAAGTATTTTTAATAAATAGCTTTAACGGATTTGAACAGTTTTAATTTGCAATTCCAGATTAATAGTTTTAATTGTTAAATAGGGATCTATGAGATCAGTGTCTTTGTGTAATGTTTATTTTCCAATAAAAACACATTTTATTGAAAAAAAAAACATTACAGTAACCTCATAGATCCCTAACAATTAAAACTATTCATCTGGAAATGCAAAACTGTTCGAATCCGTTAAAGCTTATTTATTGCAAATAATTTTAAAATTTAGCCACGGAAAACCACACACGTTACGTTAGATACTGTTGTGATGGATTCTCATTATAATATTATCTTGGATTTACAGGTGGACACTGTTTAAAATATTTGGGGTTTCATTCTGATATGATTTTTGTATTTAAATTAGATCCGAATGCATACTGATAAAGACTTATATAATTTACTGTAGGAACAACAAATAAATACTCGTAGAAACTGCTCTCATTAATCCTCTTGAAGGAATACTAAATATGTACCTGGAATTTCCGACCATATCGTAACATGTAATGAACAATTTGTTACGGATCAAACCTCATCACAATTATATTCGGAAAACAGCATAAATACTGTTAGAAATTGATCGCATATAACCCCATTCGAAGTGATTAAACTTATATTTGTAATTGCAGTTCAAAACTGACCTTCCTTTTTACCCATTCAAACAAATGAAAACACATTTAATATATTACTGAAAAAAAACATTAATACTCATAGAAACTGATCTCATAAATCCCTATTCAAACATTATAATTTGTAATCTTCAATTGCAAATCAAAACTGTTCTAACCTAATGCAGCTCGTTTCTTATAGAAACACTTGCCATTTAACCACGAAAAGCCGCACGTTTTACATTAGATACTGTTCTCATAAATTCTCATTGAGATAGTATAAGTAAATGTCTGGATTTACAAATAGATACTGTTTAAAATATTTGGTTGCTTTATTCTGATATAATTTTCATATTTAAATTAGTTCCGAATCTTTACTGATAAAGACTTATATAATTTACTAGAGGAACAACAAATAGATACTCGTAGAAACTGCTCTCATCAATCCTCTTGAAGGAATACCAAATGTGTACTTGGAATTTCCGACCATATCATAACATGTAGTGAACAATTTGTTACTGATTAAACCTCTTCACAATTATATCCGGAAAACAGCATAAATACTTTGAGAAATTGATCGCATCTAACCCCATTCAAAGTAATTAAACTTGTATTTGTAATTGCAGTTGAAAACTGACCTTTCTTTTTACCCATTCAAACAAATGAAAACACATTTAATATATTACTGAAAAAAAACATTAATACTCATAGAAACTGATCTCATAAATCCCTATTCAAACATTATAATTTGTAATCTTCAATTGCAAATCAAAACTGTTCTAACCTAATGCAGCTCGTTTCTTATAGAAACTCTTGCCATTTAACCACGGAAAGCCGCACGTTTTACATTAGATACTGTTCTCATAAATTCTCATTGAGATAGTATAAGTAAATGTCTGGATTTACAAATAGATACTGTTTAAAATATTTGGTTGCTTTATTCTGATATAATTTTCATATTTAAATTAGTTCCGAATCTTTACTGATAAAGACTTATATAATTTACTAGAGGAACAACAAATAGATACTCGTAGAAACTGCTCTCATCAATCCTCTTGAAGGAATACCAAATGTGTACTTGGAATTTCCGACCATATCATAACATGTAGTGAACAATTTGTTACTGATTAAACCTCTTCACAATTATATCCGGAAAACAGCATAAATACTTTGAGAAATTGATCGCATCTAACCCCATTCAAAGTAATTAAACTTGTATTTGTAATTGCAGTTGAAAACTGACCTTTCTTTTTACCTATTCAAACAAATGAAAACACATTTAATATATTACTGAAAAAAAACATTAATACTCATAGAAACTGATCTCATAAATCCCTATTCAAACATTATAATTTGTAATCTTCAATTGCAAATCAAAACTGTTCTAACCTAATGCAGCTCGTTTCTTATAGAAACTCTTGCCATTTAACCACGGAAAGCCGCACGTTTTACATTAGATACTGTTCTCATAAATTCTCATTGAGATAGTATAAGTAAATGTCTGGATTTACAAATAGATACTGTTTAAAATATTTGGTTGCTTTATTCTGATATAATTTTCATATTTAAATTAGTTCCGAATCTTTACTGATAAAGACTTATATAATTTACTAGAGGAACAACAAATAGATACTCGTAGAAACTGCTCTCATCAATCCTCTTGAAGGAATACCAAATGTGTACTTGGAATTTCCGACCATATCATAACATGTAGTGAACAATTTGTTACTGATTAAACCTCTTCACAATTATATCCGGAAAACAGCATAAATACTTTGAGAAATTGATCGCATCTAACCCCATTCAAAGTAATTAAACTTGTATTTGTAATTGCAGTTGAAAACTGACCTTTCTTTTTACCCATTCAAACAAATGAAAACACATTTAATATATTACTGAAAAAAAACATTAATACTCATAGAAACTGATCTCATAAATCCCTATTCAAACATTATAATTTGTAATCTTCAATTGCAAATCAAAACTGTTCTAACCTAATGCAGCTCGTTTCTTATAGAAACTCTTGCCATTTAACCACGGAAAGCCGCACGTTTTACATTAGATACTGTTCTCATAAATTCTCATTGAGATAGTATAAGTAAATGTTTAGATTTACAAATAGATACTGTTTAAAATATTTGGTTGCTTTATTCTGATATAATTTTCATATTTAAATTAAATCCGAATCTGTACTGATAAAGACTTATATAATTTACTATAGGAACAACAAATAGATACTCGTAGAAACTGCTCTCATCAATCCTCTTGAAGGAATACTAAATGTGTATTTGGAATTTCCGACCATATCATAACAAAAGTAGTTAACAATTTGTTACTGATTAAACCTCATCATAACTATATTCGGAAAACAGCATAAATACTTTTAGAAATTGATCGCATATAATCCCATTCGAAGCGATTAAACTTGTATTTGTAATTGCAGTTGAAAACTGACCTTTCTTTTTACCCATTCAAACAAATGAAAACACATTTAATATATTACTGAAAAAAAACATTAATACTCATAGAAACTGATCTCATAAATCCCTATTCAAACATTATAATTTGTAATCTTCAATTGCAAATCCAAACTGTTCTAACCTAATGCAGCTCGTTTCTTAAAGAAACACATGTCTTTTAATTACGGAAAGCCGCACGAATTACATTAGATACTGTGCTCATAAATTCTCATTGATATGGTATAAGTAAATGTTTGGATTAACAAATGGATATGGCTTGACTCATTTTGCTCGTCAATGCGGATATAAACTGATAACAATTTCAACAGCAACTTTACCTAACTCTTATAGAAACTTATTGACCATATAGGTTCTCATAGATACTTATTAATTTTTGATAATTTTCATTACGGATTGATGAGATTTTTTTGACAGGGCATTAAGTAAATTGTCTGATTGTACTTTTGAAAAACCTGCATCATTTTTAACTAATATGTTTACCACACAAGCTTATACAGTGTGTGCTATTTAATACCGTTATTTTGGAATGCGTCAGCCGATATTAAAATTTCTTTTTCTTTGAGATATAGTGCTCGATGAGCTTTATTTGACTCTTTTGAAAAATTTGTAATTTTTATATTTTCAATGCCTACTAAGCTCCTCTAAATGGGTCGAAATTTCGAGATCGACTATTAGGCAATTTTTTATCGGCAAATTGCATTAGCGTATTCGATTTGCAGTTGTCTCTATACAAAATTTTACCTCTATACCTATATAGGGTGTTTGTTATTCAATAGTCAAATTTAAAATTTCTCACTTTTCGACTGGCCCTGCATAAAAGTCGGTTAGGTAGGTAAAGAGGTAAAGTAATCATTCGACTTAAGGAACATCAGACACTAAACGATGAAGAAAAAACAAAAGTTATTCTTTAAATAAATAGTGCTTCTATACCTTGTTTTGTTGCTGTACGTAGGTGCCTTAATGAATGTTTTTCAATTTCAGTTGCAATGGAACTTAACCACACTGAAAAATAATGTAAATTACATTGGGCATTCCTTTTTGTTTTGTCTATACGTCAAATTGTAATTTTAATTTGAGCACTCCTCGTATTAACAAATATTCCATTTTTCATTTAAAATATAAGGCGTTCACCTTCAAACCTAATGCCGAATTCTCGTCATACCCAAATTTTGCTGGATAATATAAATTATTTTTTATCAATAAAAACAGACAGATATTAATGTTGTGCACTGGTGGCCCTACGATAAGTGACTGAATGGACTATATCTCACATAGCAAACAATATCCTTTCCAGCATCCATATTTCAAAACTGTCTTGAGTTTGTTTGTAACTTATGCTATAGAACGTGCTTTCCTTGGATAACTGAAAAAAGAAGGGGAAAATGGACTCAACAATTAATCAGCAAACAATTGAATGTTTGATACAATAATAATTACAGAGATATGCAATAAGTCAATAATGAAGTACCATGCATTTTTATCCGTCTGTGTCAAAAAATACTTTCAGAGGCTTTAATATTTTAAAGCTTCATCAGGTTCATGGTGAGTGCATTTTTATGTCATGTACTTAAACGACTTTAAATGTAACTAAATAATATCTCATCTAAAATGTGTTGCAAAAGGGCTTTTAAACCTTCGCTTCATATTATGAATCCAACGCGCTCTAGTAATATCGGAAAAGTACTAAGTTATATATTTAAAATAAGTGAAGGAATAAAAATGTTTTTATTTTTTTATATGACAATTCCATTCTTGTTACGACATATTACACACACGGAGAACCCCATTTAAATCTGAAAAATCTTTTGTGTATTTTCGGGACAAAATTGCTTCTCAGCTGTGGCAACCATAATAATGCTGATCTTTTTTAAAAAAAAATACTTTGAAGTAATACTATATATTTTTTCTCTCTCTTTATATTGTTCACGTGCTATCTTTGTAAACGTTGTTCATTACAAGAAATGAACTTTAAGCTAATGTCATAATTTTATCTCTCATTGAAGTGTAAACGTAGTGTCTTTATGAATTTATAATTTACAAACTAAATCAGGTTAAAAACCCGGTACAGCAATGAAGCGGAAGGGCCATTATTTTAGCAATATTTATTACATATTTTTTTAGGTATACGTATGTTGTTAGCTACTCCTAAAGTCATAATAAGTGAATTTTTTTTTTACATATTCGACGAATTATCAAGCCAAATACCATTCGAGAATCCTATTTTGAAGAAACTGAACTTGGAAGTTCTCATTTTGAAAGTATGATCCGAGCGAACTGTGTACGACAGTTTTTCTCGATTTTATTTATTCATATTCATATACCTATTTGATTTATCAGATAGATACATTATATGTCGACAAATAATCATTGTAGAAAAAAGCGTTTGTAGGAAAATTAATTTCCTAACTCGATGAACTCAAATCGTCTCCATTATCACATAAGGCGTAACTCAATTTTTACAACTTTACAGAGGAAAATTTTAAAGATTTTTACATTTTCAGATATCTGCCATACACAAAGTTTTAGCTCTATGTAGCCAGTTTTTTAAATGAAGGTGTTTTTGAGCGATAAATTTCATGTTTCGAAAATTATTTATTTGTGTATGATTCTCCTTAAAAACTGAATTTTGCCTTGTTTTTTTTATAGTGAAATAAGTCGACGTATAGAATTCGTACAAACAATATTTGAATGACATTTTTTTTTAATTTTAAAGAATGTATAGAGATATTACTTACACAATTTAGAAGAAACAAAACGACAAATTCCTATGAACAAGTCGTAGTCGTACTTAAATATATTTATTTACTTACATGAACTTTAAATATGCAGTTTTAGTAACTCTAAATTCTAGTCAGCCCAATCGACTGATTGTCCTAAATCATCTTATCGAATGATAGGGGTTCTCATAATGGCACCATAAAGGTTTTTTTCAAGATACGCCAGTTAGTAACAAATTTATTTTTGAAATAGACCGTTTGTTTTTTTCTGATATCTATTAAAAGACAAAACAATAAAATATACAATATAATGGATATATCTTATATTGGCTTTTGTTGTCATAACGGAAGCGAAATATCGAATAAAGAATGTCTGTATGCCAGTATGAACGTATGTGCGTGTGTAGACCATTTCATTTATACATCATAATAGACTTCTATTAAACTTAAAGCTTTATATCAAATTTGATACGTACGTGTGGCCCATTTCAAGTGGACATACCTTCGTAACTCAGTTATTGGTCATCCAATTTCAACCAAATTTGGATCGGTATCAAAGACCTCTATTATATCCTTTTTCAGTGAAACAAAACTTATTTCAGTCATTGGCGTGCATTTTTATTAAGAAAAAAAATCGACAGCTACTGGAAGCGGCTGGAACCTCCCCACACGGTGGACTCAAATCAGCTGTGTTTGGACGTTACATCGGAAATCAGAGCATTGAGCAAACAGATAAATTACACGTGACTTTGGAGCCATTTATTTCATTGACAAATATCGAACGAACTGAAGTGGACTACAAGCAATCTATTAAAACATAACCTCTCATGTTTGTTTATGTTGCATGTTAATCAATTGCCGGATATTATAAGGGTATTAACAGATAACATTTCGAAGATTTCTTAGAACATTGAATAGCGAATAAAAATAATACAGAATTTAGCCCAAATGGCACTCTAACCTCAACAAGTCGATAAAATTATGGACAGTTCAAGCGGACTACGTATGCGTCAAATTAAAATGTTTCCTTCCAAAAAGGCCCGAGCAAGTCGAGCTTCGTCTGAGTCTTTTATTTTGTAATATTCAAACGTTTCAGATTTAGCTCGGTTAGCTCGATTTGCATTCAATAAACGATTGTGACGCGTCCCATCAATCAGACGTAATATCCGAACACGGCTATAAACAATTATTAACTTTAAAAAACCAACTAAAATGAGTCTTGACATTGTCAAAAATATTTGAGTCGGTTTGTGACCAGTGCAGCATTTTTTCATGTAGTTTTTGCATTTTAAAGGTTTTTAATATGAGTTTTTTGTAAAGAATTGTTTAATGTGTCTTATTAGATGTTTTCGTGATAATATAATTGGAAAAAATGCCTGATATGTGCATAGTAGTGGGTTGTGGACATCGTGGAAATCATGACACGGTTAGCTTTTACCTCGTGAATTCTAAATATTTCCCTCATATAAATGATCTGTCGAGAAAACGACGTCAAAGATGGATAGCCGCGATTAAAAGGGATATCTAACACCTTCCATCGTTTTTACATATCGATTTTCCATCTTGATTTTCCAACACCAACTTCTTAAAATACTCACTTTGCATAATTAAATAAAGTTTATTACTTGAAAACAATCAAAAACGCCTTGCCACAATCCACGAAAAACACTATATTGTTAAAATTTCAAGATACTTAGCCAGGCCGACGGAAAAACACAAACTGTTTTGACAAACGTTTAACTACTGTCAACAAATGTTTTACCGCAACGTAAAGTTGGAAGTCACGTGGTTTGGATTGCCTAATTGTTGATTAATAAAAATATACAGCTAATTACAGGTTAGATTTCCAACCTACCAAGAGTCCTATTTTATTAGGACAAAGTATTTAGAACTTCATAAACATTACACTGTACTAGATTTTAGTTGAAAGTACGGGAACCAGGCAGAAATTTTAGTATTAGCTACGTATTCAGAATTTACTAACATTTTTATTTTCGGTTTTCAAATTACGGCCCCTTTAAAATTACCTATTTTAAACATTAAATAATCAATAAATCGGTAATGATTTTTTTTTTCGAAAAAAAAATTCGATATTTTCTCTATAAATTCACTTTTTCTACCACCTCATATTATCGATACTTTCACATTAGGTAATCCTTAATGCCCGAATAATTTACAGGGCTGATGGCTCAAAATTTTTAGCAATTTTTCAATGAAAATTTTTGGCCTACGAATTTTGAATATATCGATACGGGATAGTAGAAGAAGTGAATTTAAAGAGAAAATGAAGAATGCCTTTTTTTCGAAAAAACTTTCGTTACCAATTTATTCAATATTTAATGTTTAAAATAGGTAAGGGGGCCGTATTCGAAAACCAAAAATCAAAACGTTGCTAAATTCTGGATATAGCGATTCTGCAGCATGCTGATCAATAATATTGCATTCGTTTTTCAACAATAAAATGCTCAATATGACTTTCTTAATAAAAATGCACGCCAATGACTGAAATAAGTCTTGTTTTAATAAAAAAGAATATACCTAGTAAAAGTCTTTGATACCGATCCAAATTTGGTTGAAATTGGATGACCAATAACTGAATTGCGAAGGTGTGTCCACTTGAGATGGGTCACACTGAATATAAAAACGTTAGGTAGAATACTTTATATTAATACATTGCGTAAACTGTCATATTTCATATAAATCGTTTTATTATAATTTTAGGTCAAAACGCTACTAGTGGTTCTTAACTAAGCACACATTATGTACAACAAATTGAAACTGTAATATACAGTGTGTCTCTCAGATTTGAATGAACTTTACGTAGATAACGTTACTTTGAACTGTTATTAAGACATTTTTAATAAGACTTACTGACTATGGATGTCAATTTAAACAATAAGAATAAAAAATATATTGGCACTTAACCTTAGGGGCACCAAGTGAAAATGTATTGTGCTGTAAGAAAATGTTGATCGAATAGGTATTTGTAATCGGCCACACCGGACTTCATATAAATATAAATGAAAATGTATATAATAAAATCTGTTTGTGGTATTACTTGCAAATATGAACCTAAGTCAATTTTATTATAGAGTATAATAATAGAAACTTATTTAATATCAATATTTTCCATTAAATATGGTAGAATTAATTTAAGCTAAAGGGAGTGAAATATTAAGCATTATATTATTTGATTTACTGAAGTCTTACTTATAATTTAACTTGACTAATGGCTCATATCCCATTGTATAAAAAAATAAAATGAATATAGTTGGTTCTACAGAACAAATAAATTGCACCTACTTGGTTCCTTGATTTCTTCTAAATGTATCATTATTAAGTTTTGACATCTTTACAGATCATATTAAAAATTTCTCTTTAAATCTCGATTTAATCGATTTAAATCTTTCAAATTGTCAATAAAATGAGTAGATGATGCCATCGAGCATGGTCGATGAAATAATTCACTTTTACGTAGTCCCTCTGAGACTAAGTTCACAGCCGCCTATATTTTCTTATTTTTGCACGCCCGATTATTTGGCTACTGAATTAATTTACACACCTATTTCTTATTTATGAAGGTTATATTCATTGAATTATTGTTTCAGATACACTTAACAAAATGCTGTTCACCAATTAAGAAATAAACAAGAAACGCATCAAGATGATGGATTCAGTCGATGCCAGTGAAACAGTGCAAGACCATAGGAACTTATTAAATTGGCCTATTACGTACAATGAGACAGACATTCAGCATCACTTACCGATTAATATGCGGTTTAATGACGGCCACAAATTATCAATAATAGTGTACAGTGTTCTTATGGTGTTCTCGGCAATAGCTAATATTACAGTGTTAGTTTTATTAGTGAAAAGACGTAGAAAGACACCTTCTAGGATAAATACAATGCTAATGCATCTAGCGATAGCAGATTTGTTGGTAAGTCACGTAAATGGATCGAAATACATTTTTCTCTATTTACATTTTTTAAGCACCAGCAACAATATTAGTGTTTAACAATTTTCTTTGTTCACAAAATTGTTGTAATTATATGTAACTAGACTGATTTCGATGGAGTAAGGATATATTAAAATGTATCTCAGAAATAATTATTTAGAGGCATCTCTAAACTTGGTAACAGTAGACACATTTACAAGAAATTTACGGCGATTTCATTTAGTAGAAATTAAATTATATATTTTAATTGAAGTGTAATTTAATACGATCGTGCAAAAAAAAGTGTAAGCATCGCGAACGTTAAGGGTTGTATGGGTTTCCAACATTTCCGTCGACCGATAAACATCCCCTACCGTTCTTATATACTTAATATACTATTTTACTGATTGTCTCGATAACTGGGACAACTTAATGCGAAAACATAATAAGGAGGATTCCTGTAAATATGTCTATGGAAATGTTTTCTAACGAAACTAATTGCAATGAAGTGGTGGTAATAATAACAAAAAAACATATTTATTGTTGTTAAAAAGCTTAATGAATAATGATTAACGAAACAACCCCAGATTAAACGAAACTTTAAAAGCTACTCAAAATGCCTTACTTCTTATCCAATACTGGTCTCAGCACAGCGAGCAATATAATTTGTTGCCCCTTGTGCCATTTTCCGAATAATAGTTTCAAATTCCGCCATTAGATTTTAACACCCTCGATCATTCACTGCTGCTATCAAAGTTACATTATTTTGGATTTTCAGACATTTCACTGCAGTTAATGTCAACCTATCTTAAAGAACAGTCAAACTGTTGTTATAAATCAAATGGCTCAATTTAAAACTTTATAGGGAGGAGTGCCACAAGGATCAATCCTGGGGCCACTACTGTTTTCACAATTTATTAAAGTTTCTGCCTGGTTCCCGCAGTTTCAATTAAAATCTAGTTCAATGTAATGTTTATGAAGTTCTAAATACCTTGTCCTAATAAAATACCTAGGAATCTTTGTGTAGGTTGGAAATGTAACCTGTAATTAGCAGTCTATTTTTATTAATCAACAATATTGAAAAATTATTTACGTGAATTTTTAAATATTTGCTTGGAGTCAGTACGGATCCAAGCTAAAAATGCGTATACAAACATTAAAAATGAGAATAAACTTGAAATACTTATAATTTACGGTTATGTTGGATACATGATGCAGATGCCCCTTACGAATATTAGACGAAACTGTTGACGTTGCTCAATTTTACATCTCGTCTGGAAACCTGCCGATGAGACTATTCCCATGTTGCCTAATGTATATGAATGTTTAACGTTAGAGGAAATGCTTTAATTATTTTACTAAAGAATGTCTACTTTTTATCTCCGCTTTTGAAAATAATGAATTTCCATTGAATAATATCACCTACTATAATAAAAATGATAATAGTTAACAGAAGAAACACACTTTACATGTCGGCTCCCAACAAATAACTGACACTTGGCAACACTGATGGAAATAAAATAAATAGATAGGTTATGTTCTCTTATTTACGATTTACGGTGTGATTGACTTCATAACTGTGTTTCTTATTAATTTTATTTAAAAATATGTGTGTGTGTGTATATTGTGTAGACATTAAAACAATGGAGAAAGGTTTTGAGAAGGCAGCAAGTGATAATCTCCCTATTATTGACAGTGAAATGGTGAATGATAATTCCTGTTTACTTAAATAAAATAACTGTCACTGATAAATCTTTAGATTTATAATGATTTTAAAAATTATTCAATAAATGGAAAAGAAAATAAAACAATTAAATCTAGTTGTTTATATTTATTAACTGTAATTTGTATACTACAAAAGTGAAATGAATCATATTTTGACGTTTTTATTCAGTTTTTATACATACCTATTTAGTTTTATAAATTCAGGTATGGAATACCTATACCTATTTATAAATGTATTATTATATTGCGTGTCCAGCCGGGAGCTTACACGATCCATATCTCGAAAACTACTTAACAAATTTTTGTAAAATTACATATGTATAGTAAAGAGCTCATGATCTTTCTAACTAAAATATTTTGACAGTTTTATCACTTCCGGTTATACCGGAAGTAGATGACAACTTTGTTATTTTAAATGGAACATCCAACTGTCAAAATATTTTAGTTAGAAAGATCCTAAGCTGTTTACTATACATACGTAATTTTACAAAAATTTGTTCAGTAGTTTTTGAGATATGGATCGTGTAAGCTCCCGGCTGGACACGCTGTACCTATATTAGTACAGTAACTAGAGGTTTTAACTTTGGAATAATATCATATAATTTAGATTTCATTCATTATTGGCAACTTAATAGTAAATACATCAAAGAAAAGTCTCTGTACTTTCACACGTCACTAGACTAGAACTAACAAAGATTGATGTGTTTGTCAATTCGGTAAAGGTAGAAAAAGACAAATACAACATAATAATGTTTTCTGTAGAAAAGAAGCAAATTTCGCAAAAAAGAAAAAATACGGGTGTTTTTTTAAAGAGAATTTTTCAAATATTCAATAGAAAAAACGTGGGAAAGGCCCATTCCAGTAGTCAATGAAGCAAAAAATCTGGGTGTAATTCTTGATTCATTTCTGAAGTTTGAAAGCCCTATTTAAAATAAAATAAAGCTGGCATATTTTCGTCTAAAAAAGTTATACTATTGAAAACATAATATTCCTCAAATATGTAAACAAATATTTTGTAATTCGTTAATATTATCTCTACTTGATTATGAAGATGTGGTTTATGGTAATACGCTGTCTTTTTTAATGAAACATGCCATACAAAAAGCTCAAAATTCTTGTATGAGGTACATTTATAATATTCCCTTCCGCAATCACATCACCCCATATCTAAATGAGCATGCAATTTTAAATATGGAAAACAGAAGATTATATCACATGTATCGTTTCATTATAGAAGATCATTAAAACAAATGAGCCAACTTATTTAAGTTCTAAATTAATTACACATAACCACTGTCGTTATACTAGAAATGTTACCAACTTTGTAATAGTCCCTCACAGGACTGCTATTTTCATACATGTATATAGCAGTCTATTTATGGAATGAACTCTCAGATGAAATAAAAGTTGAAAAACATAAAAAAAATTCAAAATATATTGAAACTCAATTGTTGCTAATCCAACGTCAATAATTCTATGGTGTCCCCTGTATTTTCTGTTGTTTATGGGTTATGTAGGATATTTATCAGAGACGTTTATGTGGAGACCTCGCACACATAGTCCAGGGAAATGAGTAAAAAAAGTACCATGTTCGGGACTGTGACTCATCCAGGCAGAGACCACGATTTTTAGGTAGTATAGGTGTCAATAAATGAAGAAGTTGCACTCTTCCCCGTTAAAATGGCGCTTGTTACGTTTCTTAATTATTATAAACAAAGGAGCTATGAATTTTTGAAAAAAAATTGCTAACTTTGCCCCAAATTGACCTAGGACCTTCTTTTTTTTTCAAAATTAGTGTAAAAATATCAGCTTTTCAAATATCGAAAAACCGATGCTCTACAATCAATTGTTAAAAAATTATTCTATTTGTTTATAAGGTAAAAATCTGAGTTCTTTTCCAACGTCATTTTGCAGGTCTGAAAATTAATTTTTTCGATATCTAACAAAGCATTTTGGTAAATCAAGTCTTTCCCTTTCAGGTGGAGGCCGTAGAATCATTGTATTTTGATTTGTCTGGACGTGGTGGGGTTGCAAGAAAAAGGTCTCTGGGATAAATTAATGCAATTTTGCAAAAACTATTTGACGAATCGATTTGAAATTTTTACCAGATATTAAGCACTATGAGAGTCAACTATTTACGCAAGGACAAAATAGTAGATTGTTTTTTACACAAGATATTGTTTATTGAATAAAATTCCGCATTTTGCAATTATCTTAGCAACAATTAACTATATCGACATTTAACAACCGCCATTTTAAAGCTTTTTTAATTTCCTACAAGGTGATTCATTTGATTTATCTGTAAGATAGTTTACTTTTTACTGGCAGGTGAAAAAGTGTGAAAAAACACGTTTTTTCCATTTTTTTGCATTAAAATGGCTGTAAATAAACATATGCAGAAAATCGACCGCAGATTTTATATAGGTTTCATTTATTGGCACCTATACTACCTAAAAATCGTGGTCTCTGCCTGGATGAGTCACAGTCCCGGCCAAAACCTCATTTCCCTGGATTAACACACCTGTTAGCTTGTGGTACATCATTGTCATGAAAGGAGGTATTTTAGTTTGTTTTAATTTAGTTTTATTTAGTAGCACTGGGCAAATGGAAGAGGGCAGTATTGTCGAATTTGTACCCTTTCGTATAATTTTCAATAAGAATAATACAAAAATTTTGATAATGTATAAAAATTTTTTGTATAATGTTTAAACAAATTACAGGTAATTATTCTCTAATTATTTTGGAGCAGATGTGTTGAACCATAGAAAGTTTCTACTGTATCATACAAACCATTATACATGACAAACGCTGTCACTACATGTACATTCACACGCGTGTTGTATACTTCTACGAAGGAAGTAATGGTTTGTTTTATTATTTATTAATAATTAATAATATGCAAATTAATAAGAGCACTTTTCATAAATTGTATGGTAATTTTGCATTTGAAAAATATCTTAAAAATGTAAATTATATCGAATAGAGTGTTTTTATTTTATAAATTTGAAAAATTCAATTGTTTATAACAATAAGATATATATTTATGTGTACATAAGCCTTTTCTACAACTTTCAACAAGAACAAAACAAAAAATTTTGATATTTTGCAAAGAAAAAAAATTTTTTTAAATGTTTAAACAAATTACATTGTTAATATTAATGTTAAAAGTTTAACAGATTGAATATTATTAACGTACGCAAAAAGGTACCCCAAATTGAAAAAAGAAACATCAAAATCGGTTAACAAACACCAAAGTTATGACTTATGTGGTCAGTTTGAAGATGCTGTTTTAATTTTTAAATGCGCGGATTTGAGGGTTCTCCCTCCACAACCTCCGAGCTAAGTTGATTCGAGCCTCATTTTAGAAGCTTTGCCAACAGTTTTGAGAAAGTGCAATCATTTTCAAATTTTTTACACTAAAAGTTGAACTCTTCCCCTTTAAAATGGCGCTTGTTACGTTTCTTAACTATTATAAACAAAGGAGCTATGAATTTTTGAAAAAAAATTGTTAACTTTGCCCCAAATTGACCTAGGACCTTCTTTTTTTTTCAAAATTCGTGTAAAAATATCAGCTTTTCAAATATCGAAAAACCGATGCTCTACAATCAATTGTTAAAAAATTATTCTATTTGTTTATAAGGTAAAAATCTGAGTTCTTTTGCAACGTCATTTTGCAGGTCTGAAAATTAATTTTTTCGATATCTAACAAAGCATTTTGGTAAATCAAGTCTTTCCCTTTCAGGTGGAGGCCGTAGAATCATTGTATTTTGATTTCTCTGAACGTGGTGGGGTTGCAAAAAAAAAGGTCTCTGGGATAAATTAATGCAATTTTGCAAAAACTATTTGACGAATCGATTTGAAATTTTTACCAGATATTAAGCACTATGAGAGTCAACTATTTACGCAAGGACAAAACAGTAGTTTGTTTTTTACACAAGATATTGTTTATTGAATAAAATTCCGCATTTTGTAATTATCTTAGCAACAATTAACTATATCGACATTTAACAACGCCATTTTAAAGCTTTTTTAATTTCCTACAAGGCGATTCATTTGATTTATCTGTAAGATAGTTTACTTTTTACTGGCAGGTGAAGAAGTGTGAAAAAACACGTTTTTTCAATTTTTTTGCATTAAAATGGCTGTAAATAAACATATGCAGAAAATCGACCGCAGATTTTATATAGGTTTCATTTATTGACACCTATACTACCTAAAAATCGTGGTCTCTGCCTGGATGAGTCACAGTCCCGGCCAAAACCTCATTTCCCTGGATTAACACACCTGTTAGCTTGTGGTACATCATTGTCATGAAAGGAGATATTTTAGTTTGTTTTAATTTAGTTTTATTTAGTAGCACTGGGCAAATGGAAGAGGGCAGTATTGTCGAATTTGTACTCTTTCATTTATGAATAAATGTATTTATTATTATTTATTATATTATGTCTGCTAGCATGTCGTCCTCAATGTAGGTGTCGATAAAGTGGACCAAATTATATGGCCTCATACAAAATAATCCATCGAATTTAAGTTGGGTGATAAGGAAAGCCAACGTATTGGCCAATTTATTAGCCGGGGAAATAAAATTAAGTCTTAAACAACTAAACATGTAAATTAGAAGTTTCTCCGCCTATGGATAAAATTAAGTTTGGTTGATATTTTACAAAAACACACCTTAAGAATGCGAAATTGTAAACGAAATCTCATAGTTGTTCTAAAGTATTTCCGTGATAATCAGTAGTACTTTTAGTACTACTCAGAGAACCGTAGCTCCCTTAGGAAGCATTTAAAGACATATATTTGTAGGGACTTTTCTTACTATAGGCCGTTGGAATTAATAAAAAAAAGATGATTTTCAAGAAGTTTTATCTCCAAAAGATTTTATTGCATAGAATGCATCTTTTAGGTATAAAAACTTGAAAAATCATAGTCCGTACGCACAGAATGACGGGGAAAGTACCTAAAAATGCATAATTATGCAAAGAAAGTGCATTTTTTGCTGTTTTTGTGCGTTTTCCAGGGGTTTTTCAAAGATATTCATTTAAGATTCATAAAAATTTGAGAAAAATGGTTTGTTTTAGTATTATACAAGCTTTAAGTAACATATTGGGTCATTTAAGACCCTTTATGGGTCGATTGTAGCCATTAAGCGCATCCTAAAGTGCATAATTTGCACCCATTTAAAAAAAGAATTAATAATTGCTCTAAAATTAATGAAATATCGTCCAAATTTTATACTCGGGGGTTTTCGAGGTCGCTAATTACGAATTTGAAGAGAAAATTGGAAAAATCAAAATGGCTGACTGATAATGGCGCGAAATTCAATTTTAAAAGTATATTTTTTTCCTTTTTTTTCACATAAAATGTTTACAAAACAAATAAAAAAATGAATTTACGTCTTTTTTTAACAAAATTTTCAATTTTTATTTTTTTTGCATTTTCCCCTCCCCCCTCCTATATCTTATTTTTTAAAGCGTTGGCATTGAATATGAAAATTGATAAAAAGAAAAGTGCATAAAAAATAATAATATAATAATAAATAATACTAATAATAATTTTTTATGCACTTTCCTTTTTATAATTTTTCACTTTCAATGCCAACGCGTTAAAAAATAAGATATAGGAGGGGGGGGGGGGGGGGGGGGGGGGAAATGCAAAAAAAAAATAAAAATTGAAAATTTGGTTAAAAAAAGACGTAAATTCATTTTTTATTTGCTTTGTTTACATTTTATGTGAAAAAAAGGAAAAAATGTACTCTTAAAATTAAATTTCGCGCCATTATCAGTCAGCCTTTGAATTTTCCGATTTTCTCTTCAAATTCGCAATTAGTGACCTCGAAAACCTAACAGCATAAAATTTGGACATTTTATTAATTTTAGAGCAATTATTAACATTTCTTTTAAACGGATGCAAATTATGCACTTGAGGATGCGTTTAATGGCTACAATCGGCCCACAAAGGGTCTTAAATGACCCAGTATGTTACTGAAGGCTTGTATAATACTAAAACAAACCATTTTTTCCCAAATTTGTATGAATCTTAAATGAATATCTTTGAAAAACCCTTGAAAAATGCACAAAAACAGCAAAAAACCCACTTTTTTTGCATATTTATGCATTTTTAGGTACTTTTTAAACCTAAAAGATGCACTCTATGCAATAAAATATTTTGGAGATAAAACTTCTTGAAAATCACCTTTTTTTTATTAATTCCAACGGCCTACTATATTCTCATGTAGAGTCAGTAATTAAAGGGGAATGCGGGAATTTCGGAGCACCCTATATATGAAACATACCTGCACTAATAATGAAACTGCAGAAATTGATTTCGAATTTTAATATTCATAGGATAGAATACAAATTTATACTTAGAAATTGATAAGTTAAACATTTTTATATAGGACACTATATTACAATAATAATGGCCAAGCAATGGGGGCTTTCTATTCGTAAGAGGTCGGAAAGAAATGAAATTTGGTGGGATGGTAGACATAGGTCCCCTGATAGTACACCTGAGTTTACGAACTCGGGGGGTTGCCGCTATAGAGGTGGGGAAATAGCGCCGTTGTGGTAAGTGCTATCGAAAAAAGTTCAAGTGAAATATGTGCACAATTTTGATTCTTGTATTTTTCGTCTACGACCAATAGTTTCCGCTCTACGGCGCGCCAAAGTTGGGGGTTGATTTGCAATTTTCAACAAAATCAGAATTTCATTGCGCGTATTAAGGTATTTCTATCGGAGCGAGAGAGAGAGTGATACACGGTGGGAGCGAGATAGCGCGTGGCGACGAAACGTGACAACATCGCAACTTTCATCTCGCACGTAAATAATGACATGAAAATGTCAAAAAATGACACTTTTCGTGCGCTCTTGTAGGCGCGAATTATCGATTTCGCTGGTGTGATTTAAGATGTGCATCATATGCACTTCTTCCTCTTTCCATAATGACATAGTATGTCCCTTCAACTCATATATTCAAAAAGATCTGAACATTCAAAGATTTCGTGTTTTGCCTGCTTTGCAAATTGCGAAAACGGACACCTCAATACGGTTTTTGTCAAACAAATCGAAAAGTATCACTCCTAGCAAAAAAATATAAATCTCCCAGGTAAAGATCATAAACCAGGAAACAATATATTGTTTTTGTTCGAATATAAATTGTAAGTAATTATAAAATAAACAACTTGTTGGGGCAAAGCAGCACTAAACGTAATCCGATCTCAACCAATACTTTTTCAAATCTTCTGGAGCACTAAAGAAACCCTCATGCAAAGTTTAATCTAATTCCGTTTAGTACACACACAGACAGATATTTTTCAAGAAACAATTTTTTGGGTTCCTGGGACCTCAAAACGTAAAGATTTGATGTTATCTCATTTTCGACTTTGGACCAATTCTAGTAACCTCCAACAATTCTGTGGGAAAGTTAAAATTGAAAATCTTAAGTGATATTAACAAATTAATGAAAATAAAACTTGTTTCAAATGAACGTCCTGACGACTATCGCTCGAAAATCATGCATTATTCTAATGAAATATTGTTGATTCATATTTTCGTATTTTTTTGGGTTTGATATTTATTTTATATATATTTATTTATATTTTTACGTATTTATTGTCATAAATAGTATTAGCATACATTTTAGTAATATTAATAAAAATTTATTGCTGACATTGTACTGATATTTGAGATTTATAGCACTGTATGGGCGCTCGCTCGCATTGAAACGATGGCTGTGCATACGTTAACGTGCGATGAAAAATCGGTTTTTGTCTCTAGCGCAAGATACGAACGATTCTAAAGATATCGTTATTTAGCGAACGATATAAAATTGAACCCCTGTTCCCCTGTTCGTCTGTTTGAAGAGCGGGCGAGACTGGCTAATGTGGTGTTCCCAGTTTTCATATATGCGTGAAATTCCCATCGTTTTCAGGCATCGTGTCACGAATTACTTAAAAATCAGACACAAGAAGTTTCTCAAACTGGGGACACACTTTTGTAATAACCATTAAAACTCACAGTCAAAAATTTAAAAGAATCTGACGTTTGAGATATAAATTATGGCGATAAATTCACGGGAAATTACCCTTCCTTATCGTTTCCTTGCTAATAAAGTGAATTTTGATGTATCATAACTGGAAAAGTAGACACAAGATCATTCTCAAAAATTTGCCAGTGGTTTCACCAATCTACATCCTGCCGAAATTTGAAAACAATCTGACGTTAACGACTTTCTCGGTAGAAATACCTTAAGACGAAGATCGCTATCAAACAATTTTGTAATATTTTTTTTTTCTGAAAGAGTAATGTTTTCTGAGTCTGCAGATGTCCGACTTGATACATTTGTTCGTATATAATAAAAGATATGATTTTTTGAAGCGCGCGGAAACTATTGGTCGTAGACGAAAAATACAAAGACCAAAATTGTGCACAATTTTGTTCTCTACATATTTCATTCATTCCTCCCGAGGTCGCAAACTTAGGTGTATTATCAGGACACCTATGTCTACCATCCCACCAAATTTCATTTCTTTCCGACCTTTTGCGAATAGAACCCTTTTTTTGGTACCCACTGCTTGGCCTATGTAAGTTAACGATGTAGTTACATTTTCTTCAATAAAATCAAATGATTTTATTCCCTTAAACAATTAAATTTTCTGATAATGTTTTGAAGTTTAATATTTTCCTTTTGCAACATCTTAATTTTTTCATTATTTTCTTCTACTTGTCTTGTTAAATCTTCAACGGGATTCCCCATTACTTGAAATTTTGAAAGTTTGTTTGTATTCTCTGTAATCCTTGATTCGTACACCATTTCAGTAACATTCTTCTGTATGGATTCTTTAAAATGTTTAAGCTTTGATATGATACCATGATAACTTGAAGTATCTTGATTATCCTTATGTATGGAATTAATTTTCACTTCTATTTTATTAAAAATATGTGCGATTATAATTAGTTTATTGTTTATATTTTCAGTAACGTTATCTAATGGCTTCAAGTAATCTTTGATACATGTTTGTTCCCTGTTAATAACAGAAATTTTATTACTTAGTTGTGACTCTACTTTAATTAAAGATATTTGTGTCTTCAAAATGTCACAATAATAGCTACTCATAATATTTTTTTCTTGAGTTAATTCTAGTATATTTTGTTTGTACGTTTTCATAGAACTACTTAAATTATTTATCACTCCTTTTAGCGCTTCAAGTTGAAACTTATTTTTTGTTTTTACTTCAGTTAAATACTCATTTTCTTTTGACATGTTGATTAATTTTATAGTGCCTTTTTCGCATTTTTCTTTAAAAATATCTACCTCATTTTCTAATAATGTTATTTTTCCAGATACATCGGTAACGTTAGATCTCAACTTGCGATTTTCATTTTGAAGTAGATAGTTCTCTTGCTCTTTTAGTACTAATTTTTCAAAAATAGTGTTTACTCCTCTCTCTAGAATAGTAGTAGCTTGCAACATACGTCCAAACTGGGTTATATCATAATTTTGAAGGCTTATCATTTTTTTGCCAAAACACATTTTTCGAATCTTTTCATTTCTGAAAGTCTCTAATAAATTTTTTATGCACAGCATAGCGGAAGAGCAACTGTCACATCTATTTAAGGAAATTATGTTAGTTTGTGTTTGTCTGTTAATATTTTTGATAGTAGAATTATCTTCCTCCTTGAATGTGGATGTCATTTCCTTGTTCTTTCTTGGACTAACGTTCACTGAGACAATCTCCCATAGATTTTGAAGAGTAAAACCAAGTGTTAAATGTTTGGATCTGTGAAGGAATTGATTGCCTTTAATTTCTTCTGAATTGGTACTAACGTAAATTATAATCAGTCGCATTCCCACGTATAGTCTATCTATAATTAATTCTAAATATCTTTTCAATTTGTTTCCAGAAATCACTTCATGACACATTAATTCACTAACAAATTGGTGTGGCTTAGAAGGAAATAACCAAGATCTTACTTCATTAGCTTCACCAGTCAAATGAGATATATTTTCAATAATATCATTTATCGTTTTGATGTCTTGTTTAAGAGATATCAGTAATGTTTTATTGACAACATCCATTTATACGATACTAGATGACATTTTATTTTTTCGTGACATAAAAAGTCAGTCTAGTGTCTAATAAAAATTAATTCAACTATTAATATCGTTGTTGGCCACAAGATGGCTCCTCACGTTCTCACATTTCCTTGTAATATTTTAGACTAGTAGATGGTGACAGAAAATCAAAACTGATAGCCTACCGTCTGCAAATAATTTAGTCAGTATTATGTATACAATAAAGCTTAATTGTTGGTACTTTCAAGGTTTGCCCGCATGCACGGGATGTAGGAAACGATTTCCGGTTTGCATAAAAAAACAATGTTTTCAACTGATACACTACCGTCTGCAAAGTTCATAATTCGAAATGAAAGGAATAAAAATACGACGGAAGCGCTTTTGCAGACAGTTCTGTCATGCACCAAACCTTATACAGGGTACTCCAAAATGTATCAAATTTTAGTAAAAAAAAAGATAATTTACCATCTGCAAACAATACAAAATGATGATTCTGGTTCATGAAGATGAGTAGGGGAAAGGTGCAGACGTTTACGATATGCACATCACCATATTGTGCGCATGTCAACTTGTTATTTTTTTTATAACTTTGAATAATTGTTTACCGTTTAATTATAGTTTTATTAGAAAATTTAAGTTGCAAAACTATTGTAAACAATGTTTTCAGACGAATCCAATATGCACGGTTGTCCATTGAATTCTATAAACTTGTAAGAAAATGGGGGTAACTTTTACCGATTATTAACTGTCTGGTGCAAAGAAAGGTTATTGATTCGATTACGCAATTATTTAATTTTCAGACAATGCGCACATGCACTGAAACCACAGATATGTACCAAAAACAACTATCTATACCGTCCGCAACTTGGTACAAAGAAAGGTTACTGGGTTAAATACGCAATTATTCAATTTGCAGATAATGTCCACATGCACGAGAGCCACAATAGAGTCAAAACTCGGCGAATTTCGTTTGATATCTCTTCGTGTGCGATATGCACCAAAAACAACTCTTTACCTTCTGCAACACAAAATTGTGTAAGCTAACTTATGCAAGTATATTTTTTTTTCTGATGGGCAGACAACATGCAGATGCACACGGACCAGAATTAGTGCTGGTATTCGATAAAGTTGATCGATAATTCGCGTCGTAGTTAAATTCAATTGAAAAAATATTATTTTATTAAAGTTGTAACAAAAATCTTATACATGTTATCATAATAATTATTATTTATAAAAAATTTTGTTCGCGTCTGTTTCTTCTTCAACATCATCATTCTCAACCACTGACTCCTGGAACGTTTTCCGATAATCCTCAGTGGAATGATACATATCTTCCTCGCTATCACTGATATGTTCTAAAAACAAGTTTTCTTCATCTGAATCATTATCAGCATTGTTGTTGGTGAGCATTATTTGTTGGTTATCCTCCTCGACCATACTGTTATTGGTAATTGCGACTGTAATTTTAAAAATTAATCAGCATTTGAAATTCATTAGAATTAACAAGAAAACTACGGTATTTTCGAACCGTTGTCGTTATCAGCTACAAAAATTTCTTTGACGATTCGTGGCATTTCATCTCTATCAAACAGTCCTCCGATTTGCACAAGCCATACTCCTCAACTTTTAAGCTTGATGCTTAGGCAAAGATGCGTTGCTTAATTCTTTTGGCACTTTATTGTGACTCTCGTGCATGTGCGCATTGTCTGCAAACTAAATAATTGCTTGCATATTTGAATCAATAATCATTTTTTTACCAAGTTGCAGACAGTAAATTATTGGTAAAAATTACCCCCATTTTTTTACACTAATACGTTAAGCGGCAAGTGCTTTGTACACATTTAATCTATCTGCAAATAATTCTTTATCGAAGCTCTATTTTTAAATCATGTTTTCTTTTTAGCTGCAGACGGTAAACAATTGTTCAAAGTTGTAAAAAAAAATAACAAGTTGACATGCGCACGATATGGTGACGTGCATATCGTAAACGTCTGAACCTTTCCCCTACTCGTCTTCATGAACCAGAATCATCATTTTGTACTGTTTGCAGACGGTAAATTATCATTTTTTTTTTTTTTTTTTACTAAAATTTGATACATTTTGGAGTACCCTGTATAAGGTTTGGTGCATGACAGAACTGTCTGCAAAATCGCTTCCGACATATTTTTATTCCTTTAATTTCGAATTATGAACTTTGCAGACGGTAGTGTATCAGTTGAAAACATTGTTTTTTTTATGCAAACCGGAAATCGTTTCCTACATCCCGTGCATGCGGGCAAACCTTGAAAGTACCAAAAATTGAGCTTTATTGTATAGATAATACTGACTAAATTACTTGAAGACGGTAGGCTATCAGTTCTGATTTTCTGTCACCATCTACTAGTCTATTTGAGGATTCAAATGAGTATAAGCGGTACATATTGGAAAATGAGCAATATAATCAGAAAATCCACAGAGCCTCACTCTCATTATATAAAAAACAAAGCTGAAGTGAAAATGGCTAAATTGCATTAAAGTTGAGCAAAGTTTGGAATTAACGCAAGTAAGCTGAAAACGTTCGCTCCTCAAATTTAATTTCTTCGGTGAGATTATGTGCAAAATAAGGAGAAACTTCCTATGAAAAATAATAATAGGGATTTGGATTTTAGAAGGGGAAACAAATCGAGGAGTTTTAAGAAAAATTTCTGTCTCTCGTCGAAATCTTTCACAAACTTTTCTCACAAAGCGTAAGACAAATCTTATAAAATGTTTTCTGAGAGTAGGTATACTTGTATAAGCATTGACAATATTCATTTTTACTTTTCCCATTTTTGTGCAGTGTCTGTGTAGATTGAGAGTGTTGAATATTCCATACTTCTTTGTTATGGAATGTGTAATTAACGCGTACCAAAATTTAACAATTCAAATTGTTATTAGCTATTCCACCACCCAAATAGAACATACACACACACTCACACACACACACACACACATACATACATGTATTGCTACCATTGTAACCTCACCATCTCTAGCATCGATTGGGGCTAGATGAGTATTTCGA
Source organism: Rutpela maculata (assembly GCA_936432065.2). Lineage (NCBI taxonomy): Eukaryota > Metazoa > Arthropoda > Insecta > Coleoptera > Cerambycidae > Rutpela > Rutpela maculata. Next base: position 154,962,990 of record OW386287.2, read on the forward strand.
GAGGGGAGACAATAAATGAGAGTACAATAATTATGACAAGCGAGGTTTCACACAGATAAACTCCTTGGGAAGTATTCTGCACAAACTTTTATACCATGACCTTTCGTTGTATATCGTGACCTCAGATGTTGTAATGGTAAGAGAACATGTTAATATGTGTAAATGTAGTCGCAAACATAGATGTGTTTGAAAACTCAATAGAATGTGTATTCTCTGTAGCCCCATCTATATCACTGTTAAATTTCTGAACGCCTCTACTCTAACAAATACCGAACTAATTGATAAGAGTGATGGAGGCGGGTACATGTAGTTCGAACCGTAGAATGATTCATTTATAGTTTAAATATATTTATAATAATAATATAACAAATAGGTGTGCAAATATAAGATAGATTTGTTTATTAACATTAAAAAGCCACTGCCCAAGGAATCACTACTTCCACATCCAGATTTTCGATCCAACTCACTCACAACGAAAAAATTTTGTATGTGGAAATAATTGCTTATGGAACTTTAATAATATAATATTCGAAATCCTCTGCCCCAAAAACCTATAAAACGATACTCCCATATCGGTAGTGGGGTGGGGGTGGATGAAGCAAAAAAAAATATTTTGAGGTTTCTGGTTCTTGTACACACACCAAATCACAATTTTTTTCATCCTCTTTAATAATGGGATGGGGGTGGTAATGGTGGTGGCTAATGCCAAACATTTTTCTGAGACCTTAGCTTCTCTTGTATATACTAAATATCAGTTTTCTGGACACTTACCTGCTTGATTTAGCTATTTACCCCAAATTTACCCCAATTTACGCCCCAACCCTTTGACGGAACAAGATGAAAATATAATCTAGTTCCAGATCTCGTTAAAGTACATATGTGTACCAAATTTCAAGTCAATATATTAAAAGGTTCTAGAGTAAACTTGCGCACAAAAAAAGTTACAGACAGACCGACGCTCAAACTTAAAATCTCGACGTTTCAACACTCTAAGCCCATTTAAACAATAAAAATTTTTAAACATTTTTTTGTCGTTACTATACTTCCCGAGATACTTCCACTCGATGTGGAGGTAATTGAGGTAAATTATTTCATATAAAAAAATCCATATAATGTATGACAATAGTTATCACTACCATGATTCATTCAATTTTACTTCCATATCCAGTGGAAGTACAGTAACGACAAAAATTTTTTTTTTAATTTTTATTGTTCCAATAGGCTTAAAATGTCATGCATGATACGTCGAGATTTTAAGTTTGAGCAAAAAAAAATTCTGCCTGTTTGTCGGTCTGTCTGTAACTTTTTTGTGCGCACCATTACTCTGGAGTCATTTAAGATATTGACTTGAAGCAAGTAAGAGTCTATAAAATTGGTATTTAGTATATACACTTCTCCAAGAAATTAACGCACCACCAAAAAATAACCAAAAGTTGGAAGTTAATTTTTGTCTAGACTTCTTGTCCGATTTCGATAATTTTGTTTTGTATGATAGCCTCTTTATTCAAGAATGTGAATGTTCTATTGTTTTTTCAAAGAAATTTTGTTTTATTCATTACAGGGTGTAACAATTGCGACGTGTTTTTCCATTAAATTTTCTTACACCCTGTGGAGTTCAACAGTTACACCAGCATTTAAATCGTACTCTAGCCTTATCTTTTATTAATATTCTCTTTTTTGATTTAGTTTATTATCTTCATTAATACCAGAAATAACAATTTTAAAGCATAACATGTTTTTATTCAGTTCATTTTGGAAAAACAGAGGTAAGTAGCATGCTATGGAAAAAAGAAGGGGTTTAAATGTCAAAAAGCATTTGAAAGAAGTGTGTTTATTGTGGTAATAGCCGTATTTTTTCCAATATTTTTGTCAATATGGAACACGAAGCACGAAATCTTAGTGGTGAAGAATGTGCTCAAGCATTAGTATTGGTTGAACTAGGTTGGAGTTATCGAAGAATTGGACAGCGATTTAATGTTGCGCATACCACTGTTTCAAGAGTGATACAAGGATCTAGAGAGACTGGAAGTCATGTTCGCAGACCAGGACAAGGAAGAAATCGAGTAACAACCCCAATTAATGACCGATATTTTACCCTCTCAACGGTGCGACAACGTTTTTTGACAGCGCGAAGTTTGCAGATACAGCTTCGAGAAGTAAGTGGTTTACAAATTAGTGGGGAAACCGACTTAGAGCATGAAATTTGAGACCAAGAGTTGCTGCTCGAGGTCCAGTTTTAAATAGAAATCAACGGAGGGCTAGGCTAAATTCTGCCATAGAGTATGTTAACTGGACCGTGGCTCAATGGGATCGTATGTTTTTTACGGATGAGTCCCGATTCCGTCTTTATAATAATGATAGACGTCTCCGTGTATATAGACGTCCCAATGAACGGTATACTCAGTAAAATTTCTCCAATACAACATTATTTGGGGGCGGATCTGTGTTGGTGTGGGCAGGAATTTCTTTGACCGGTCGCACGGAACCTGTTCATTAATGGAAGCTTTACAGCTGTACGGTACATACAAGACATTTTAGACAACCACATGGTTCCATATGTGCTATATATATGGCAAGGCTTTATGTTAATGCAGGATAATGCCAGACCTCATGTTGCTCGAGTTGTGCAAAATTATATGACAGAACCCGGAATTGACACCATGGCATGGCCAGCTAATAGCCTGAACTTAAATCCAATGGAAAACCTCTGGGATAAACTTGGTAGAAAATTACAAGAGGAACATAATCAGTTAGACACCTTAGAAGACGTTGGGTGGAAATTCGTTCAAATTTGAGAGAATTGGACCAAAATGAAATAAGGTCGCTTATTTTAAGTATGAATCGGCGTTGCCAAGAAGTTAATCGTGGTAGAGGCGGAAATACGCTCTATTGACATTCCTTCTTTGCATCTTGTTCATTTCCATTTAATTTTTTGTTTCGATATTACCTTTAAGTAAAAACATGTTATGCTTTAAAATTGTGTATTTCTGGTATTAATGAAGATAATAAACTGAATCAAAAAAGACAATGTTAAGAAAAGATAAGGCTAGAGTACGATTTAAATTCTAACTTGCTGGTGTAACTGTTGAACTCCACAGGGTGTTACAAAATTTAATGGAAAAAACATGTCGCAATTGTTACACCCTGTAATGAATAAAACAAAATTTCTTTGAAAAAACAATAGAACATTCACATTCTTGAATAAAGAGGCTATCATACAAAAAAAATCATCGAAATCGGATAAAAGGTCTAGACAAAAATTAAATTCACACTTTTGGATATTTTTTGGTGGTGCGTTAATTTCTTGGAGAGGTGTATAAAAGAAGTTAATGTCTCAAAAAATTTTTTGGCTTAGCCACCCCCATTACTACCGCCACCCTATCAGTAAAGGAAGAAAAAAATAAACTTGTAATTTGGCGTGTATACAAGAACCTATGGCCTCAAAAATATTTATTTCATCCAGCCCCACTACCACCACCCCTACTACAGATGTGGCATGTCGTTTTATAGGTTTTTGAGGTAGACGATTTCAAACTACTAAAGTAATAACTTCCCCATAGTGAAATGCAAATATAGTATCAAAATTTTTTTCATTGTGAGAGACTTGGATAGAAAATCTAGGTGTGAAATTTTAAGATTTATAAACACCTACAGGTTGCATTGTAATTTGAGTCCTATAAACAAACGAACATCAGCGTGCCTGCCTTTCTAGATTATTTCAGCAGGTTGCTAAATTGACACCAATGTTTCAAGGATAAATGAGGAGATAGCGTCAGAGACGCGTCATCTCGTGTGTGCTTAGCATCTATGATTTCAAATTAGAATACCATGCAACCTGTACGGTGTTTATAGATCTTCTATTATTTTCTTGATTCCATAATAAGTAGGTTATCTCGAGTAGTATGGACGCGCAGTGGGTTTCCTCGAGTACTGTGGATGTGCAGTATGTTTCCCCGAGTATTATGAATGCACAGTAAGTTAACTCAAGTAGTATGGATGCGAAGTGGCTTTGCTCGAGTACTATGGATGAGAAATGACTTCCCTGGAATACCATTGATGCGCAGTAGGTTACCACGAGTAGAATGGATGTGCAGTTGCTTTTCTCGAGTACCATAGATGCGCAGTAGGTAGTATGGATGCGCAGTAGATTTCCTCGAGTAATATGAATGCACAGTGGGTGACTTGAAGTAGTATGAATGCGCAGTGGCATTCCTCGAGAAAATTAGATACACAGTGGCTTACCTCGAGTAGCATGGATCTGTTTTTTTTTTACTTTATCCACCCCCACTACCACCCCCCTACTACCACTAACGATGTGCTATATCGCTTTATGGGTTTTTGGGGTAGACGATTTTAAATATTATATTATTAAAGTTCCCTAACAAATTTTTCTCATTGTGATATTTGGATGGAAAATCTGGATGTGGAAGTAGTGATTCCTTGGGCAGCGGTTTTTTGTTAAAAAATTATAGGTTTTGAGAACCACCATAAAAAACATTGAAGTGCATCGTTAAGAATTGCGACCTGTAGAGTGTTACCTTTTAAACATGACGGAGATCTAGATGCATTTTCAATAACAATTTTAGAACTTAACGAAAGCTCAAATCATTCTGAAAATGGTATCATCTTTTAAAAAAGTATCTTCTCTCTTCAAAGAGCTATAACTAAAATTTGGTTTCTTTCAGAATTATCCAAGTAAAAATGCTTTTATCGGCGCAACTGAGTGCTGGCTCATTGAACGAGAATGAAGCACACCCTAACAGGGTGTGCAATATAGGAGTTAGAAATAAGACCCGAGTTAGGGAGCCGTGGGCCCAAAAGCGCGATGAGAAGCTATATGTCTTCCGCTTTCTGAGGTGAAAGTACATACCTCAAGACACCAAATATAAAATATTTAGTTATCGTTAAGTGATCAGTTATCGTCTGACACAGCGGTAGAAATTTTGGTCACGGCGCATTTGTAAAAAAGAAAACTGAAAATTTTTTGTCAAAACTTTAAAAACAAAAAAAATACGTCATATGTATGCTTACTTTTAATTTCTTTTACTTTATTATGACCCTCATATAAACGAAATTGAGGTGGAAGACTTTTGGGCACGGCGCAGTCACGGGGTTGGCCAAAGTAACCACTTGAAAAACTTGCGCGTGCGGCTAAATTTAAAAATACGTAAGTGTACTTGGGATTCATTTTAAGATTTGAAACTTTGTAAGGGGCTTCTTTAGGGACCAATAAAACTAAATTCATGAGGAAAGAAGTTTTGGACTACTTTACACCCCTTACCACCCCTTTCAATTATAGCTTTTTTATAGTTATTTACTGTACTATTTATCATTTGACAATTATTTTTTTTTCTATTTTTAAGTGAATAGAGTTAGCCTGACTGTTAGTTAATAAGAGAAATAATCAATTTCAGCCCCTTACATAAGGGTTGTTCTTCTTAATGAAGTCAAATAGTACATTTAGCATAAAAAGTTGCACATGTCGAACAGATATAGAGTCAATTAGTAACTAAATTTTTATGTTTCTTTTTCTGTTTTACTTTTCCTGTATCTATTTTTTTGCATAAACTATGAAGGTTCAACGTTATTCAAGTCATATTTAGTGTTTATATTACATGCAATAGGAGGCACAGCTACAGCCCGTGTTACCGCTAAGGCGTAAAGTTTATAAAATATTCATTGTTTTGTCATACATATTTTTTGTTTAAATTTTTTAAAAAAGTTACTAATATAATAGGTACATAAAAATATGTAAAGTAGTAAATAATTACTTCCACATCCAGTGGAAGTATAAATAGTAACGACAAAAAAATTTATTAAAATTTTTATTGTTCAAATAGGCTTAAAATGTCATGAAACGTCGAGATTTTAAGTTTGAGCGAAAAAAAATTTCTGTCAGTCTGTCGGTCTGTCTGTAGCTTTTTTTGTGCGCACGTTTACTCTGGAACCGTTTAAGATATTGACTTGAAATTTGGTACACATATGTACTTTAACGAGATCTCGAACTAGATTATATTTTCATCTTGTTCCGTCGAAATGTTGGTAAATTGGGATAAATTTGGTGTAAATGGGTAAATCAAGAGTCCATAAAATTGGTATTTAGTATATACAAGAGAAGATAAGGTCTCAAAAAATTTTTGGCATTAGCCACCCCCATTACCACCCCCACCCCATTATTAAAGGGGATGAAAAAGATTGTGATTTAGTGTATGTACAAGAACCAGAAACCTCAAAATATTTTTTTTTTTACTTCATCCACCCCCACTAACCCCCCTATCACCCCACCCCACTACCAATGGGTTTTTAGGGTAGAGGATTTCAAATATTATATTATTAAAGTTCCATAAACAATTATTTCCACATGCAAAGTTTTTTCGGTGTGAGTGACTTGGATAGAGAATCCGGATATGGAAGCCTTGGGCAGCGGTTTTTTATAATTTTTTCGTCATCCTCCACTTCATCTGTCTCATCATACAAGCTATTACCAGACCCAAGTGTTTGTTCTTGAAATACGACTTCGAAGGAATCTTGATCTTCCTCTGCAATATATGGAAAATATTTAAAAATTTGGCTTAGTTACTGAAATATATATACGTATTTTTAAAGTTAGTATAGACATACCTAGATTTGAAGACTCTAGATTTTCTTCATTTATTAAAATCTCATCAATCTCCTCCTTTGGTGCTTTATCCCCCCTGAACTATAGAAAATTATAGCAGAGTCTAGTGTAATTTTTTATGCTAAAATGTACTACTTGATTTCATTGAGAAGAACAACCTTTATGTAAGGGGTTGAAATTGATTATTTTTCTTATTAAATAACAGTCAAACTTTATTCACTTAAATATGGAAAAAAGAAATTGCCCCATACAAAATATCAAAGCTTAAAATGATCCCCAAGTACACTTACGTATTTTTGAATTTAGCCGCACGCGCAAGTTTTTCAAGTGGTTACTTTGGCAAACCCCGTCACTGCGCTATGTCCAAAAAGCATTCCACCTCAATTTCGTTTGTATGCGGGCCATAATAATGTAAAAAAAACTTAAAAGTAAGCATATATAAGACGTATTTTTTTTTGTTTTTAAAGTTTTGACAAGAAATTTTCAATTTTCTTTTTTGCAAATGCGCCGTGACCAAAATTTCTTCCGCTTTGTCAGACGATAACTGATCACTTTTTATTACAGATTATCCAAGTGGAAGACATATACAGTGTGTCTCATTTTTCACCACTACACCCCAATATCTCGGCCATTTGTTGATCGATTTAGATCAAATTTGGTATACTTCTTTTGCTTGAGATTGTGATTAAAAAGTTATTTAAAAATTTGTTTTTCGAAATTAAATACGCCTACTATGATCAAAAGAAATTGGCAAAAATTGGGAATTTATATCAGCGATTGAGATAGGGTTTTTGTTTTTACAGAATTGTTTTTACAGAATTTTGTTCGGCATGACCTAAAACCTCTGTATACCAAATTTCGTTAAAAAATATTCATTCTTCTACAAAAAAATCATATCTGAGATTTCAATAATAATCACCCTACTATTCGAGTTATTTATTGTCGGATATTTACATAACTTGGCAGTCGTGTAATAAAGACGCTAATTAAGCATTGGGACACATTTTTTATCCAAAACACTATTATGAAATGAATATTTGAAAAATTGTAGCTATTTTTTAAAATACTTTTAGAACTCAGCATACCAATATCTTTGTTAACATGGAGTGTTTTGGAATAGATTTGACAATTGCATCGAATGTCAAATTAAACTTAAACATGGCTGCACAACAATTAATTATTGCTGACAAAATTGAAATAAAAAGAATTGTCAAATCCATTCCAAAGCACTCCATGTTAACAAAGATATTGGTATGCCGAGTTCTAAGTATTTTAAAAAATAGCCACCATTTTTCAAATATTCATTTCATAATAGTGTTTTGGATAAAAAATGTGTCCTAATGCTTAATTAGCGTCATTATTACACCACTACCAAGTTATGTAAATATCCGACAATAAATAACTCGAATAGTAGGGTGATTATTATTGAAATCTTAAATATGATTTTTTTGTAAAGGAATGAATATTTTTTAACGAAATTTGATATACTGGGGTTTTAGGTCATGCCGAACAAGATTCTGTAAAAACAAAAACCCCACCTCAATCGCTAATTAAATTCCTAATTTTTGCCAATTTTTTTTTATCATAGGCGTATTTAATTTCGAAAAAAAATTTTTTTAATAACTTTTTAATCACAATCTGAAGCAAAAGAAGTATACCAAATTTGATCTAAATCGATCAACAAATTGCCGAGATATTGGGGTGTAGTGATGAAAAGTGAGACACACTGTATATAACGCTAAAATATTTTAAAAATATCTTGCCTTGTTCTTGGACGCGCTCTGCCCAAATTCAAAAATATTTTATATTTGGCGCCTTTGACGTATGTATTTTCACCTCAGAAAGCGGAAGACATATAACTCTCATCGCGTTTCAAAACCCGCGGCTCCCTAGCTATAAGAAAGGAGTGGCAGATTTGTGTGATAACTGCAGATTGCTGGATTGAATATCACTTGCCAGTAAAGTAATGCTATATATTCTTCAACATTACCTGTCTTTGAAAATACCTTCTAAGCAAGCAGGCTTTGTTAATGTTAAAGACAAAATGCGCACAAAGAGTGTCAGTGTAATAATAATAATAATTTATTGGTGTTAATACACAAAAGTACTTACACAAGTCAATTAGATTAGGTAATTTCATAAATTACATATCACAAATAAATATAAAAGATAAACAACAAAAAAACATATATTGTTGACAAACAGTGTGCAAATAACAAAACTTTACAAACGAACACGAACACTAACATACATTCATTGCCAAAATATCACATTCCAAAAATTCCCTGTAGTGGTAGAATGCCTTTCCTATGAGAAAACTTTTTTATGTCTGACAGTAATTTATTAACATTTGAATTGCTGGATAATTAGGTCCGTTTTGTGACTTATTTAATCAATAATACGGGGTAATAATGTTATTTTTAGTTCGTATATTATGGTCATGTTGGTTCACATAAGTAGGGTAGTTATTTAAATTTGTTTTAATATATGTTAAATATTCCAAGACATATAGCGAAGATAATGTTAACATACCAAATTCAATAAAATCATTTTTACAATCCTCTGTATATCCTAAACATGCCATAATTCTGCTTAATTTTGTCTGAATAACAAATATCTTATCAAAGTGCGCAGCATCTCCCCAGTCTATTATAGCATAACTCACGACTGAATGACACCATGCAAAGTATGCTGACCTTAGTGTATCTGTGGACACAGTGCCCGATAAGTTACGAATAACGAAAGTTCTACTAATCAGTTTTCGACAGATATTATCAATGTGTATCTTCCGTCTCAAATGAGAATCCAAATAAGCACTTTTACTCTAGATATTACATCAGTAGAAATTTCGTAATTGCGTAACGTGAACATCATACCTCGTGATTTGGTTTTATTACAAATCAAATTATTAGAACTAAACCATTGTTCAGTTTTTGACTGTATTTCACTTTTTTTTTACGTCAACGTCATATAAATTATCGGATCTAATGGAAATAGTGGTATCGTCTGCATACAAAACAAATGTGAGATATTTTTTTGACAGGGGCGTATTGTTAATATAAATCAAAAAGAGTAAGGGTCCCAATATAGACAATATAGAACCCTGAGGCACACCTGACCTTAAAATTTCTTTACTTGACATTATGTTATTGAATTTAACAATTTGACTACGATTATATAAATATGATTTCAATAATATTATACTATTTACACTAATTTTATATTTTAGTAACTTTTCGATTAAAATTTCATGCGAAACACAATCAAAAGCCTTACTAAGGTCTAAGAATATTGTATCATTGAATTCAAGATTTTCATATGCGTCCAGGACATTATTAACAATATGTCAATAAGTCACTATTAGTACTGCGGTTCTTTCGAAAGCCATGTTGACATTCAAGAAAAAGACCATTTATTTCAAAATATGTAATTAATCTATTATACGGGCACTTTTCCAGTATTTTTGAAAAAACTGGCCGGTACTTTGTAGGGTCATCCATATCACCACTCTTAAAAATGGGCGTAACTACTGAATATACCCTTTAAGAGACATTCATTTATAAATTTTGTTAGAGAATGTAAGGTTTTTTATAGTTCTTATGACTTTAACACTCAAACCATATACATCTTTACTGGATTTGCTTTTTACATTTGTGATTATGCCTCGTATTTCGTTATAGATAACTTCAGTAAATTCAAAGTCGGTATTTGGCAAGGTATTATAGTTAAAATTTAAGTATGAATCTAAACTGTCATTTGGAGGAAGTACAGTGAGCGCACTTAAAATCTTTTGAGCTGCAGTGTGATTGGAATTGGTAGGAAAATTATCTGTCGAGAAATAAACAAATATAAAAATCAATAAAACTCATAGGCAGCTAAATACTTCGACACATCATAAAAGCACTCATTATTAGAGAACATGATATTAATATAGAACATGATAAGATTAATCAGATTTAAAAAAAAGGATTTTTTAATTGTTTTCAGAGTTTTAATTTCAGATTCAAATTCTTTATCGGAAAGCAATTTTGAAAGCGCTCGGCAGTTTGTAATATATTACCTCATAGTAGCTGATATCGTTTTTCCTTTCAAGTAATTCCATTTTAATCAGTGTCTAATAAATCATCGGCGTTAAAATGAATATTGTGCCAGCCAAATTGAAAATGTTTTATTGAATATTTTTCACTTAGTAAGTAGTTAACCTAGTTAACAGTTGTTAAAGTTAAAACGCAACTTATTGCCTGTCACTCGTAAGTTTTAAAGTACAGTTGAAATATTTTATGATACATTAGCATCAAGTGAGCTCTTTTCACTAATCATACTTTTGATATTTTTATATACTATTACTATTACTATATATACTATTATATATATATTCTATTTATGTATACTATTGATATACTTTATAAAGCACTAGTAGTAGAGGGTTAGTATTTTTAAGTGATGTAATCCGGAAGTTGGATTTCTTGTAACTTTTTCTTTTTATATTCGAAAATGAGTTGAAAACCAAAAGAATCAGTAATATCGGACTGGAGCTTCCCCAAAAAAAGTGCATAATTTTGTATTATTTATGCATTTCAGGTGCATCGCTACACTATTTTTTAAATACCTCCGGTTCTATTAATCGTACAAAAATAAAATATATGCCAAAATACTCGTAAGTTAATGGACTATCGAATTGTGTAGGTCTCGTTACATTAAAAACGCAACCTAACCTCAGAAAACCAAGAATTATCGAATTTCTTCTTTACTAATAATGAAATAACTAACGTAAAAGTCATTGGATCTTTAGGAAAATTGGAGGAAATATGTATTTATATATTGTAAATACGTGGCTAAATAGAAAAAAAAAAATAAATAAAAAAATTTTTACGACCACAATCGGCCATTTTTTAAAAAAATTAAAAAGCTCGCCATTTAACATTGCGGGGCAATACATTTTTTTAACTTGTCGATTTTTTTATGTACTTTTCCCTGAACATATGAACATATGCCAGAATTTGTTAATCAATCAATCGTTTTTTTGTTTAAAAAAAAAAAATCGAAAATTTCACTTTTTAACCATTCAAACATTTCTTGTAAGAGAAGATAAAAATCAATAGGACTTCGTTTGGAACAAATCTGATAATGGTTTGATGCCAATTACAAACAATCAATCAGCAATCCCAGAAAGTTTGATAGAAAAAATAAAATGTTCCTGTAGAAAAGGTTGCACAATAAATACATGTTCATGCAAATCTAAAGACAGAAATTGTATTGCACTAAGTCTTTTTGTAAAGGGACAAATTGCGCAAATACGCCTAAAGGAATAATAGATGACAATGAAGAAGATAATATTACACAGGTCAACATTTGATCTAAGAAAAATCGCCAGACTTTACCAGAATATACATAGGTTTTTTGAGAGAGATGAAATAACGACAAAACTGAACTCCCAAAAGTGATCCCAAAACATAAACATTTTTCTCAAATTTTTTACACTACTTTTTCTCAGTTTGACCTTCAAATGACCTTGAATCCGATCTGATAGAGTCCAGCCAACCACGGATTCGAGGTCAGCGACCCAAAAAAACCATGTAAGCATTTTTCCAGATTTTTTAGTCGCTTTTTCTCAATTTGATCTCAAAATGATCTCAAAATGCCTTGAAATGACCTCTAGATGTTCTGATGTTCTTGAAGAGTAAAAGTAACAGCGGATTTGAATTCAACGACCTCAGAAACATAAACATATATTTCTTCAAATTTTTTAAAACACTTTTTCTCAGTTTGACCTTCAAATGACCAAGAACCTGACGTGATGAAGCTTACTTATTAACCTACCTCGGATTCGGAATCAGCGACCCAAAAAAGCTATGTATACTCTGGTAAGTCTGGTGGTTGTTCTTAGATCAAATGTTGACCTGTGTTATTTTTGCAGATGATGTATCGGAAAACCTGTAAATGTTAAGTGATTTAAATGAAGATTCTGTAAACTACAGTAGTACTGATTATTTTGATAGTAAAACACATACAGATTATGCAAATGAATCCGATATTTTAACGGACCCCGCACATATCTTATGGAAAAGTGGTTCAGGTCAAATTGACTGAATTTTTAATATGTTGTAGATTTCGACTTTCTGATCAAAATCTCTTATGGGCCCAAATCGGTCCTAGTTTCCGAGATACAGCTCAAGAAATGTACAAGAATGACCTCTTGTACAATTAAAATATTTTCGAATTCATGTTTTCTTTTCATACATTTTATATTGTGATACATTCTAATAGCCCTTTATAATATTTTGCATTAAAAAGATTTGTTGTTTTAATGAAAATAGCGTAAAAAAAATAAAGTTTGAAATATGTTGGCGAAGGCACTAGGAAATCAATATAAAATAACAAGTGAAAAACATATTCGGTAAAATTGGCTAAAAACACTTTTTTACATAAAGTATGTGTCTTCCTGATCAAAAAACTTTAATTGAAAAACTTTTGGAAATCGCTCCTTTGACCCCCAATACCTCAATAAATTCAAAGTTCGAGAAAATACAAAATTTTACAAGAATTTGTATCTCGGAAACTAGTCGAAATCCACAATATATTAAAAACTCAGTCAATTTGACCTAAACCACTTCTCCATATGATATGCGCAGATTCCTTTGGATTCAAGCAGGTTTGTGAAATCGTAAAAATATTTATGATTCTGAGGAAGCAAGTGAGACAGGAACTTAAATGGCTCAGTCGACCCCAAAAAGAGAAATACAACTTTATAAAATTTTTCATTTTTCTTTGATAATATTAAACATAAATGATTATTAATTATTTGCAATTTTTCATTTCATTTGTTTATAATTAAAAATAAGTATAATAAAACTTTGCATTTCATAGGTAAGTTAGTTGTAAATAAAAGTAAATATAATAATATACCTTAGAAACATTCTTTTAATGTCCATTGATATCGCCAAGCAAAGTTACCTTCAACGACTATACCTTTCAAATAATGATTTCAACTATCATATAATCCTAAAATTTTATAGAATTTTCGATTCATACAAAAACTATATGGAAAACTGGTCAAAAAGATATGTTATATATGAAAAAATTGTCATAAAGTGAAATTTTTTAAATGTTTTTTTTTTTAATAAAAAGAACGGTATTTTAACTTGATTAACAAATTCTGGCATATATTGAGACGAGAGTACATAAAAAATTTACAAATCAAAAAATTAATTTTATCCTACGATGTTTTGGC